>CM035152.1:13357070-13985742 GCA_020205615.1 Panax quinquefolius
ATTCTATCTAATTCCATGTATTAATATATTTTATGCGATTTGATTTTGGTATAAATTGAACCAATAAGACGTAATGAGGACTCAACTGCCAATTACTTTCTTTTTTTTCTTTAAATACAATTAAAAGGTTTAAAAAATAAAACAAGTATTTGTGTTTTGTTTTTTTTTTGTGTGTGTGTGTATATATATATACATATATAAAACATATCTATTTCCCAAAATCCAAAAGTCAATTATTTTCGTTACCCACCATTTGAGCAAAACTATAACTATTTAGGTTTAATAGCATTTAGATTTTTTGTTCTACATTTTCAAAGCTGGTAAGTAAAACAGGACAAAATTGACTTTTATTGAACTCCTGAACTAAATTAATTTCACAAAATTAAATCTTGCAACAAAAGTGATTTAAATTGCAGCCAAGAATTAGGTAAAGGTGTTACAACCATTTAGAAGGGTGTATTTGGCATTTCCACTTATTTAAAAATATTAGACATAAAAACAAATTAACACTGTGTTTCAGGAGTTTTAAAGGGAGATTAAAAGAGAGAGAGAGAATGAGAAATTTAGGGAGGAGAATAATGTCTCTAGTTTGTGAGTTTTTTTTTCGAAAAGAAAAGAGGAGAGAATTTTTAGAAATTTCCTCCTATGCTTGGGAAGATTTTGAAGGAAGTTTTAAAGCCCATTAAAATACCAAACCATTCTTCCCATATTTCTCTCAATTAGCAATTTCATAAGGGTAAAAATAATAATATATTCTTTTAGGTTAAAATTTGTTTCCAAATATCACAAACTTAAATTTCCAATCCCTCGCTCTCTTTTTTCACATAAATTTTAAATTCCTTTCTTTTCTTCTCTTTCCAAACTCACAGTGTGAAAATTTCTTTTCTTTGTCTTTCCAAACTCACAAACTCAGTGTAAAGATGTCAAATCTCCGAACTTTTTAGCAAAATTCTTGCAAAAAGCCAAACTGATTTTGCACTAAAGGGTTAATTTCTCAAGAAATTAATGTGAGTTCAGGTTTAATGAAACTTTCTTTTTATGGGTTATGTTTCTAATTAGGCAAACTATTTAAGTAATTTACCAGATCATATTTGTATGTTTTCTTTATTAAATTAAACCATAATATTCAACTGTATCAAGTAAATGAAAGAGTGATTATAAGACAATAAGCAAGTTCAGAAACTGCAAAACCTAAAAAGATCGAAGGAAAGGATTTTTACACGGAAAGTAGAGTTTATTAGAGGGATTGAGACGTAAACGACGCCCTGTGGGGAATCAGGAGATCTAGCCAACAGAAGAGACGGAGTTGTTTCTTCGAACTGCACTTTGGACCATGGGAGCCTTCCATTTGTGTGTAAGTTTGACTTCGCAGCTGCAGATCATGCGTGAGAGGAAGACGAAGACAACGTCGTTGGGTCTGAATTACCGGAGTTTCCTGAAACGGAAGCTTAAACAAACCCCAGACTTTACCGTCCGACGGTGGTTTATCCTCAGCAATTGCCATATCATCGGTGATTCTCAGTTCATCGAGCAGTTAACACTTAAAACGTCGTCGTGTTGCGCGGACTTTGTGTCTCTCTTCTCTCTCCTCTTGAGTCGTCTTCGACTTGTGGAAATGTAACGGACAACTGAAGTGAGGTAAGCCCACGCGTGAAGAACAAATCGGATGCGAGTGAGAGGATTAAACATATTTGATTGGTGGGGTTAGGGTCCGTTTTCGGTGCTTGATTGGCGGGAGGTCAACAGAGTCAACTAGTAAAAAATTGGAAATTCTTTGGTGGAAAGGTGTTTCGATAAAATTGAATGAAAATACCATGAATAAAACGATCAAAATTTTAAATATCGGACGAAAAAGTTTATTTGATAATTTATATGTCTCTAAATATTTAAATAATAATTTTTTAATTTATCCTTTTAAAAATTTAAAAATTATTATAAATTTTTAAATACTTTATTTAATATTATAAAAATTAAATATAAAATACTTTTTATTCATTGGGTTATTTACCCAAAAATTACAACTTTGGCTATTGAAAACTTAAAATTTGACCGATTTAAATATTCAAGCCGATTTTTATTCAAACAAACGTGATCGAATTATCTGATCGATTCAAACCATTCACCATTCAACTCTAAACAAACAATTACTTCTCCTTCTCTCCCAATAATATATAACGCTTTAAAGCGATGTGATAAAAATTAAGAAAATAATTATATAACATTAAATATAAGTATTAATTATCTATAATACTATTTACCATATATTTACAGGTCATACTCTCTCATCCGTAACATTTTTTTAATAAAAGATAATTTTAGAAATAATACATTTAAATTGCTACAAATTATATAAAACGCTAAATAATTTTTAAAAATAAAAAATAATTTAAAACATCTTATATTACATTATGAAACAGAGGAATACTACGTTTCGTTTAATTTTATTTTTTATATAATTATGTTTAGATGTTGATTTTTTTTTATGTCTATTAATAAAAACAAACTAACATAAAAAATAAATTAATTAATTTTTATTCCTCCACTATTCTCACATCCACTTCCTACTTATTCACTTATTTTTTCATATTTTCATAATCTACCCTACTTACCCAAGCATTTCTTTCATATATTTATCTTTTTATTAACTCAATTAGCTTTAATCGCCTTCGCGAGCATTATATAAATGATAAAGATTTATTCTAAATTTCTTTTGACTACTAAAATGATTTATTTAATGAAAGCAAGAATTTAAAATAATTTACCATTTTATTAAATAGCTTTATTTTTATCATTTATTTTAATTACTAATATTTAAAAAAATAATAACGTGATTGTGTAAAGTTTGGATGCTAATAAAAAATAAAGTGTAAATTTTATTGTTACTTTAGATTCGAGTATTGACATATTATTAGAGTTTATACGGTTCTTCATATTGTAATTTTTTTATATTATATTTTAGCTTTTTTTTTGCTATTTACCCTTTTTTAATAAATAAAATAAATAACGGAGATTAAATCCATAACATTTTTTTATTATTTTTACAACAAATAGTTGCCAGTAGATGTTGTTGACGTACAAAATTATAATTTATAAAATTTATAACTATTGGCCCTTTGCTATAAAAATAATATTTTTATTATAAATTTAAACAGTTCCCATAATTAAACAAATAATACTATTTTATATTGAATTTGGATTTTAATTTTGTAATTTGGTTGACGTGATAGCATTGACTTAGTGTGGAAAAAGGTTTGAGTGGTGATTGAAAATTTTGTTTGCTTATTGCCATTGGAGAGTCATTATATATGGATAAGGTTGTTTTTATGCCTCGGGTAATTAAAAAATATGATTTTTTTAATTCCTCAAAAGAATAAAATAAAATATATAAAATAAAAAATTAAATTATTTAATAAAATTCATTAATAAAAAAATAAAATATTTATTATTTTATATAATTTTGTGGGATAATTATAAATAATTTTTTTTAAAAAATATTCTCGATCTCAAATAACGTTGCGTTATTAATAATCTGATTGAATAAAACTTTTTGTGATGATTATATTATAAAATATTATTTTTTTTTTTTTAAAATTACTATTTTTATATTTATTTAAAAAAATAATTTTCAAGGACTCAATTTCGTGAATCGTAATATTTATATTATATAAGAATAATGATGTATACTGCTACTTTATATATTAATTTTTTATTATTATAAATTAAGTGAATAAATATTATTTTATTTATTAATAATATTTTAACGATAAAATTTAATACGATGGATTATATCTTGAAATCTGTAATTCGTGAAAATTTTTATGTAATCAGTATTTAAAAATAAAAAACTATATTCATATAAGAAATTTTGTCAAAAATATCATATTTCCATTTTCCACTTAAAAAATATTAATTCTAAAATAAAAAAAAACTTACAAACACATACATCGTCTAAAGCGCCGGCAATCTCTAAACAGTCTCTGCTGTTTATTTCATTCAGTTGCAATCTGTATCTGAACTCTGAACCGTTAAGCCGGACTGTCAGAGACCCTTTCGTTCCCGCCATGGATATCTTATACTTTACCAGCTCTCGATCCCTTTAACCATCTCCACCGTCCATTCCCCTGTTACTACATCTCTCTCTTCACTCTCTCCTCGACGCTTCACCGTGAGGTCTCCACCATTTATTCTTATCATCCCTTCATCTATATTTCTTTTCCCCCAAATCTAGGGTTTTCGTCTATGTTTATTTGAGATTTGGGAATTTCCAAGGCGGCAAGTCTTCCGTTTCTGAAGGATAAAGCAAAGTACTACAAAGAGCTTCAAGCTGCTGTCGATGTCGTCGAGAGAGCTTGCCGTTTATGCGTTGACGTAATTTCTATCATCATGCTCTTTCTTTCAATACATTCGTTTTATTCTTATAACATATTTACCCATTTTGTATTAACAGTCCTGGTTGATTATTATTTCTTTTTGTAGCATCGAATTTTGACATATAATTCCTTTTCTTTTTGGATTAATTCAAAATTGATGATGGTAAGGAAGTATAACTGGAAATTACTTTTCTTGGATATTTGCTATTCTCTTGTAAAGAGGTGATAAATGTCAGTCAATTCATTCATTATAATCTGGAATTGTGCTAATAATGTACTTTGTTAACCTTTGGCTAAATCATGCCTTTTTACAATGCTCTCATAACTTTCTGAAAATAGAATAAAAACCGACAAAAAAGTTCAAATTTAGCCTTAGCGAGAAGTGGCTAAAACAAGCTATGTGGCTAAAAGAGGCTAACACTTCAAATTAATATCATAATCTTAATTGAGTTGATAGGTTAAATTGAAATTGAAAACATGTCTTTAAACATTATCTTTTGGAGGAGGAATATTAGGCCGAATTTTCATATTATTAGAAACCAAAAAGCATAAAGCTTTGTTTTATAATTTTGCTTATTAATGAAATCACTTACAGCATTTTTTGTTGTTGTTTGTTCTTCCTCTGGATTAAAAAATATGGGTATGTTGATGAATGTCAGGTGAAGAAGACTTTGTTCTCGAGTGAGGCGCGTTCTTTCGAAAAAATGACCAGACTCCTGTCACAATTTGCGGATTTTGGAGTTCAGGGCTCTGAGTCAACTTGGGTATTCATTTAATCATCCTATATTATGATTTTGAGATTTATAATATCTTTCATTTTACTGTGCTGTGAACACCAAATTGACTTCACTTCAATAGAGGCCAACTGTATGTTTAAATGAACCTTTCTTATAAATGTGATTTTTGAAACTTGAAGACTTTAAAACCCATGTTCTCTATTTACCAGATATACTATCTAGGATTTATTATTTTAGTTTCAAGAAATAGAATTAAAGGAAAATGGGTAAAAGTCAATAAATGTAAATGTGCAAAATTGTAATTTTCCCAGGATGGTATTGCATAATGGGCATGCTGTCGGAGATATAAGATGTTATAGTTGAACAAAATTAGAGATATTATTCTAAACTACCAAGTATATTTGTTACAATAGTTGATGCTATTAATGTATATATTGGATCATTAGCATCGGAGGCGGAACTAGGGGGGTAGGGGGTAGGGGGGGAGGAGGGCTCCGACTCAGTATTCCTGGCGACTCCCTAGAGTACCACTCACGCTGTTACTGTGGTCTTTACTTGGTCGGCCTACATTGCTATCGATCTTCTTTCTTCAAGAACAACCAAGTTTGTTTTTTTTAAACTAACATGAAGCGACGTCGCTTCTTAAAAAAAATTATTTTCTATTCAAAATCACATCACCGCGATCTCGATCAGCATTGGATTTGGGCATAAACAAAATTTCTTTTTCATTCCGGTTCTTCGCCGAATCGTAGCTCGCTCCTCAATCGGCTGCTCACGCAGGTTGCTGCTTACTCCGCCCGGCCTTCTGACGGCTTGCTTGTTCGGCCATCGCCTCGATCCTCCCGCTGGGTCTTCCGATTCGATCGCCGACCAATCTTCTTCTCGTGATCATTAATCAAAGTCAATTTGATTTACATTTTTGGAGATACTAGTATTATTCATTGCTGAGTGTTCGTACTTAATTTATTTCCATAATCCCATTCATTTCCTTGGTAATTTCTAATTCAAAGTTATGCTCTTTCAAATTATATTATTTACTATTCAAGATTATCTCTTTAATTTTTCCGATTATTTGTGTATTTGTAGTTTTTTTTTCTTTTACCTTTGTTTCGCTTTCCGAGAATCCATCGAAGAAAGAATTTTGATGAATTTTAATAATTTAATGTTTACATCTTTTAGCGATTTAGTTTTCAAAATTTTCCGAGATATACTTGTATTGTTACGTTATTGGGTGTTAGCACTTCAATTTATTTCCCATAACTCTCATTAGCTGTTAAATTAGGGTTAATTGAAATATTAAATTAGGAGTTAATTGTTGAAATTATGATGAAATGTTTGAATAATTGAATTCGATAAATGATGACATTATTGTAAATGTTTAAATTGATGAAATTATTGATTAACAATTGATGTTTTTATTTATACTAGATTATGGATAAATACTTGTTTTAGCGACAAAGAATGCTGATTCTTAATAATTAATTACCCAAGTTCGAATATAATTCACGTTTTGAGTTCAATCCGAAAAGATATTATACGTAAATCAATGAAGACTTTGATATTGTGATTAGAGATCAAGTTCAAGAGAGTATTTGACTAGAGGTCCATGTCAACAATCAACGTCATAATTATTCCCAAAAATACTTTCTAATGTGAAGAGAAGCTTTTACCGCTTGGTTTAAAATTTTTGAATGGTCGAGTATAGCATTTCAAAGGATGCGGTCTTTTGCTTTTCTCGCCATCTCATTTAGCAATTCAAGCAGAGTGGATGCTTTTACAAAAAAAAGAGTTCAAAGAATCGGAAAAGGCAATTGAAAATTTCTAAGAACATGTGGGTGCTCGAATAGTGGTCATAATGATGCTAGAATACAACTTCGAGGTTTTAAAATCAAAGCGATGAAGGTGACATATACTACTAACCTGAGACTGAAGAGATGGAAGTCAAGCTTATCGCACACTGCTTAATCTACTAGTTTCGATGTCTACGCCATCTTTTCGGCAAGGTTTGGCTTTTCGTGGATATGATGAATCATCGACTTCATTAAATAAGCGGAAATTTCCTCGAGTGGGTACAACTCACGTAAATAAAGAGGTAGGCATGGTAGTTAATGAGAATGCTCTAGAAACAATCGAAATGACTTCTCCAAAAAATTCTAAAAGAACTAATGAAGTGCACAGGCTTGTGAAAAACTACACTTGCCATCATCAATGATATTGGGGACATCATCTTTTCTATTACTGGTTGATGAGTCTCGTAGATGTTTCAATAAAGATGCAAATGGGAGTTGTTTTGACATATGTAAACAACCGTGGAGATGTGATTGAATAGTTTCTTGGTGTGGGTACATGTTCGACACTCATCTGCATTTTTGAAGAATGCTATCGATGAATTGTTTTACAAAACATAAATTGTCATTATCGAGATTGAGAGGTCGTAAGGATATGATGGGGCTTCAAATATGCAATGAAGAGTTCAATGGATTGTTTACTTCATCCATTGTTTTTCTCACCAACTCCAATAGTTAGTTGTTCTTTATTACAAGAGCAACAGATTATTGTGAGTGAATTTTTAATACGTTACTAGGATTGTGAATGTGGTTTGAGCATTATGTAAAAGGAATGATAAACTTAGACAACTTGAACATGAAAGAATGGTAGAGTGTTTGGGAAAGGAAAGATGCAGTTAGTGGTAAAGAAAAATTTTTTCAAGAAATCGATTTAAGACGGCCAGAGATACTCGGTTAAATTGGCATTACATAACAATAATCCGTCTTATGTCTATGTGGACTTAAGTATGACATAAGTGCTTGAAAATGTAATAACGATGATGCTTACGATGATAATAGCGGGATAGCCATAAGTTTGATTGATAAGATGGAGAATTATAGAATTTGTATTTGTGATCGTTTGATGAAATATTTATTAGGAATCATAAATGATTTATCACTTGCCTTCTGACAAAAAGATCAAAATATTAGACATGTTGTGAGATTGATTGGGTAATGAAAGCTCGACTACAAGTTTTTAGGAGGCGGAATAGGAGAATTTTTGAAGGAAGTTAATATATTTTTGTGAGAAGAGCACGATCCCAATAATTAATATGGAAGAAAACATGAGATTCCGCGTAAGAAGTTATTGATGGACAAATTATTACTAATTTTCATCATTATCGTGTTGAGATTTTTTGTCGTATAATCTCTATAAATCTTTTTCATTATTTCTATCCAAAAATTTATCTTTTTTATTTTTCATTATTACAATGTAGGTTGTTGAGTTAATCGTTCAAGAGATGAACAATCGTTTTTCGAAGCAAACATGAGTTACTTTTATGCATATCATGCCTTGATCTAAGGATTCGTTCTCTCAATTTGACAAAATAAGTTACTCCGCCTTGCCGAAGCTTTATCCGTAAGACTTCTCATCGATCTGATCGTATTTGATACTTGGGGATCAACTTGAAAATTATATTTATGATATGCGATGCGATATTCAATTTTGGGATCAAAATTTGGGTTTGGGAAGTCTTGCTAAGAAGTTTCGATTGAAAACAAGAAGAAATATAACTTTTTACATTGGTATATCGAAAGTGATCGAGTTGGCTTTTAGTTTTACCAGTTACAACACTATCGTGTTGAAAGAGTATTCTCTGCGATGAAAATTGTCAAGAGTAAACTTCGTGAATAAAATGGGAGACGTGGATGAATGACGGGTCCGTAGTTTATATTGAGAAGGATATTTTTTAACAATTGAAAATGAACAAATTTTGAGACGCTTTTAAACTAGCTAGAGACTTCATGAAATCAGCCTTCCTCTCATTCGTATAACCGAAAAAGAAGCACTTCAAGCGTCGATAAATAAATTTTTTTACTTGATGTATTTTGACCCTCCTATAAAACGTTACGGTTCATAACGATCACCATTGCTGCACTATATGTAATTTTCTCAATGGGTTTCACAGTATTCAACAAGTCTTGTGTTGGAAATCATTCAACAACCCTTTTGACCTTGGATTCACAAGACTTGTAAAAATAGAAAGAGCAGAGCATAAAGATGAGTTGATAAACACTTTACCATATATGTTTTATCTCACTCTTGCCATGTCTCTCCACAATATGCTTTTCCTTTGAGCTATATATTTTCGAACTCACATTTGTTTTATCTTTTTACATTTGTTATGCTGAACAATTTAAGCTCCATTTGACTGTTCTCAACATTTGGATTAAATATCTCATGAACTGGTAATGAGATCAATTTGTGGATATCAACTAAGCTATACTTATATATTTCCTTTCCTGTGGTGGCAGAGCTTGGAAGATTGTTTCCTTCTATCCCTTGGTTGCTGAAGAGGACTCAGCATTCTTGCGTTCAAATAATCTGGCAAGTTCTGTTCTAGATGTAGTTTGAGAAAGCAAGTTTCAGTGACAAACCTTTAGTGCAAGCTGAGGTATTGGAAGCAATTGACAGAGGTGGAAAGGATGCCTTTGTCTTTGGACCTAATCCAGCAACTTACTGGGTAAGCTTATGCATGCACCCATAATGAATTTGAAGCAGTTGAAAAGTTTAAATGCTTATATACATTTTAATTTTTATTTATATGTCCTTCACTTCTTCTATTAGTTTTTCTTCTTCATTCCTCCTACCCCCTATATATATATATATATATATATATATATATATATAAATAAGTAGTTATTGCAAGTTGGAAATGAATCACATATGACAATGAAAAAGTAGAATTACAATAATGGCAATAAAATAGGAACAATAATAGACAAAAAAAAGCTAAAACAAAAAGTTATCAGAAACCAATAAAATAACTAAA
The DNA here is from genome assembly GCA_020205615.1 of Panax quinquefolius. NCBI lineage: Eukaryota > Viridiplantae > Streptophyta > Magnoliopsida > Apiales > Araliaceae > Panax > Panax quinquefolius. The sequence continues at coordinate 13,367,000 of CM035152.1, forward strand.
AGCAGTAAAAGGATAGAATCTAGCTACTGGACTAGGTTGGTAGATTGCCCGATTGGACATGGATACTTTGAAGAGTGCGACACGGCTCTAAAATAAAGTGTCCAACACTCATATCCTTCTTTGAGTGTTGAGTGTTGGACATTGGTATTTCAAGGCAAAATGAAGAGTGCATGTAACATAGTTACATAGGATAGAAATTAAATAAAATTGAGAACACATGGCCATGCTACATTTATAAACATTCATAAATGAAAACAAAAGAAGAAAAAGAGGGAAAGGGAAAATATAAAACACGAAGTGATTAACAATTAGGGAAACTAAGTTAAAAAATACAGAGAAGAATGAAAGGACCCAATACCACCAACTCAGAGATCCCAAAAAGGCAATGCAACAGTGGTTTAACAAATGCCCTTTAAACTGTTAGTGTTTGATAGCCCATTCAACTCACTCTGTACATATAGTTCTAAAGAGAATGGCGTGATATGATCTGGATAGCATGGCTCTTATGTTAATACTATGTTCAATATATTGTATGAATTCACTCCTGTTTATTGTGGCTTCTGTTTTCTTATATGTTGCATGCTCAAATGGATATGCCTGCTCAATATTTTTCTGTGAAATTGGCATTTTAAAAGTTGCCGTATGTTATGTTTCTCTATAAATCTTTAATTCTTGCCAATAAAAATTAAAATCTTTAATTCTTTATTTCATATGATATCTTTGACATTTAAAAGTTCCACCTCAAATATAAAAAGGAAGACATGCGCACTTCCATAGAATTTTTAGTTTTGTGTTCATTCATCTCTTTAAAAGTAAAACAAAATATATAAAACATGTATCAATTTTTTACTTTTTCTAGTTATATTTATTTTCATGGACTTGATACAGCTTATTCTTGAACCAAATTATTAAAAAAGAATAATCAAGTGAACTTGAGTGCAGTACTGGATCCAATTGATGGAACTCGAGGGTTTCTAAAAGGTAGTGAGGCCTTATATGTGGTATGTTATACTTTTCTAATTTATTTTAATCTGTTCCTCTTTTCCTTTTTCTTTATTTTATTGATTTGGATTACAAAGGATGATTTAATGATATGCATTTTCTGATATCTTTGGGATTATGCATTATAGTCTTCTTGTTGTTCATTCTTGGAGTTGGATTAGAAATGAGGATGATATGTGTTGTCTGACATCTTTGGGTTATGCATTTCAGTTACTAAGAATTGACAATCATATTTATTTTAATAAAAATAAAAGATTCTATTCTACCACTACTCATTAATAAGTATACTTTATTATCTTTTCTTTCTTTTTTGTGGGAAAGGGCAGTTCATGCTCTTAAATACATCACTCCTTGTTTCACCTTGTTCACATGGAGAATTCCCCAATTTTTCAGGTTGGTTTGTCTCTTGTGATTGAAGGAGAGATTGTTTTAGGAGTTATGGGCTGCCCAAATTGGAAGGAAGCTGATTCTAGCAAACCCACTATTCAAATCCTGCAATACCAAAACTTTAATTCTGGATCAGGAGTCATTATGGTTGCATCTAAAATGTTGGCTGTGGAACATGGAAAAAGAGATTATCTGATATGCCTAGTAACAAAGCTAAACGCCTGATAGCTGGATCAGATGCTTTGTTGATGAATACAACGTAATTAAAGAGGCACGTTTTGTATATCGGATAGTCAATCGTGGGAATCATTGCCACTTTCATCTTCATTTGATCGACAACTGATGTCCAGAATGTTTTGGATAAAGAAATTCTTCTTTTGCCTCAATGTTGTGGAAGGTCTACTTCTATTCCATTATTAGTAGTGCATTTGCTATTTACTTGCATATCGTAAAATGTTGATTGCTTGTAGGCATGTAGCATAAGATAATTAAATTTGTTAATCCTGCATGAATGTGGAAGATCTAAAATTACCTTAAATGATATAAAGTGATTTACATACTTCATTGTATTTAATAGAAGTTTTGTTTGCTTGTGCTCAACTAGATTGTATACAATGATCAGATCTTTTCTTGCTGATCATCATTATTAAGAAAGGAAAATGCAGCTTCCATCTACAAACTTTTGTGAGACATTAATCTGTCAAAGTACACTTGTTCTAGGACTTCTCTTGTTGCCTTTTTTTATATGTACGCTTCAAGTTCTTTTGTATGTTTTCACAATCTAAATTAGAAGTTTGAAAAATGAAATAACCTAGTACATACACTGGTATGCTGATAATGCTATAGATAATATACTCTCAAGCTCTACTTATTCAGCCAATATGCAGTGATGGTAAACTATGCAGTTATTTCTTAAAATTGATTGTCTATGAAGAGAGTAAATGATTGCGCATGACTCAAATATCATTGTACATTTCTAGGGCATATTATACACCATAAGTATTTCTCTTATTACAAACAGAAAAAGATTATGTTTGATTTTCTGATTAGTAGTTCTTATCATTATTGAAATTGAGTTTTTTATACTCAGTTTGTGCAAGTATTTGATGGTGGCTTCTGTTTGGGCATCCGTTTTCATTCTTCGTCAATGGCTCAAAAGATTATCAAGGTATGAAACTGATAATAAGTCATCATTTAGTAAAATTGCAGTAGCTTGGGTTAAGATTTCACCCTAATTTAATTATTTGTCTAAAAGAAAATACTTAACCTAATTTGAAATATAGGTCTGGGATCATGCTGTTGGAATTATATGTGTTCAAGAGGCAGAGGGAAAGTACGTCTCTTCACTCGCTTTTATCTTTCATATGTTTCACCTTATTTCTAGGTTAATTATTATTTGATAATTTCATTTTCTAGCAGATTATTTATATTGAGAAACATAATGCTGACTGCAATACAGAATACAGTATATAGTTAGAATGGTTGTTACATCACAAAAGAATAACATGAGTTAAAACTGAACAACATTCCATTTGCAATTAAGCTATTAGTTATAGATGTGGATTCACTTTTGTAGTTTTGGGGTTGAAAGGAAGAGATGAATTTGTGAGAATGGCACAAAATTGATTCTACATCTTTAACTTCTAGCTAGATTAATTGAAATTTGATTGCTTGATTATGAGAATAACCCACAAGCAATCATTTAAGTTGAAGATGATTTTTCTTTCTTTTCAATGTTGAATTTCTTTTCCCAAAGGATCCTTTTCCAGGCACATTTAAAATATCATATACCATAACCTGAAATGAATTTTGCAGCAGATTAGTTTCTGAATCAGGGAGAAAGAATTAAATGGGCGTCAACCATTTTTAGTTGAATTTTTCTTTCATGTTGCAAAAGAGTTAAAATGTGTGAAACACACATGCCCACGCACAATAAGGCTATTAGTTTCTGAATCAATGAGAAACAATTAAATGGACATTAACCATTTTAGTTGATTTTTTTTCCATGTTGCAAAGAGTTAAAATGTATAGGGAAATACATGCATATCCATGCACAATAATGCTTCATGGTCGTGTACAATAAGGCTTCATGGCTATGCACAATAAGCGCTCCTTATCCATGCATAATAACGCTTCATTCACACATGCTTGTGCAAGGCACTGGTGTATGTTTTTCCATAATAATGAAAAGAAACCTAATAGAATAGTTTTTGATTGGTTTCAAGTAACATGTTAGATAACACAATTTACATTGCTGTTTATATTGTGATTCTATGCCACAATGAGAACCAGCTTTTACTGACATTAAGAATTTCATATTCTTTAGTCCCCCAACCCCCCATTATGATATGACAGAATTAAATTTGTAAGGTTTAAATATGAGAAGCTGCGGTTTATTCAAATGAATAAACTCAACCAGAAAATGTAAAAGAAAATTTACAAGAATTGAGAAACAGATTGATATTCTAAGAACAGAAAGAACTTTGAATGAACTCATTCTATTTCACTGAATAACTCATTGTTATCTTACATACAAAGAATGTGAGCATGCTTCTCTCTATATATACAGCTAAATAACAATTCATACAAAGCCTATATCTATGTCTATCAGTTACAATCTAACTGTCTAAGCTTTACAACTAGCATTGACAGATGACTAATCTCCTGAATATATGGACAAGCTGACATGTTTCAATTCCATTTTATGTGGAGTTGTTAGAGAATAAGCATTAGAAAACAATAGCAAAGAAAAAATTGAAAGAAAACAATCGTATAAGACACAAGATCTCACGAGTTCACCCAAAACGTTTGGGCTAGTCAACGGTCGGCAGCTGAAAGTTTCACTATCTCTTAAAAAATTCGTATCCTACAAATACACAATTGCAGGATCCCTCCTTATATAATGAATAAAAGTAGCCCAAATTCACCGAAAGTACAAAATTACCACTCCAAATTTGGGTGAGGCGCGATTCCGCACTCCCTGCTTAAATTAATCGTAGAGCGGCAATCAAAGGAGCCCAGTTACCTTTTGGATAGCTTTATATTCACCTCTAAATTAAAGTTTGGATCATGCATCACCAATAACAAAGTTTCGTCCATTGTGTGATTCTGATCCTGTGTACTTAAAACCACTCAGTATAGAAGCCTTGATCCCTTGTGTCTGTGTGCTAGGATTGGTTATTATAGTTGCTGAATAATGACCCTGATGCTGCTTTGTTTGACACTGATGGTCCTGGTGTTGATGTTCTATGTGTTTAGCAGAGAGGTTGATATCTTCGCCGAAAGCAACTTCCCTATTCCTTTAATTTTGTATAGCAAAATATTATGATTCCTGCATTTTGTTAAAATGATTAATGCATGAATGATCCTTACTGTATGAGCTATGAAGATTTCCGGGATGACCCTTCGAATAAAAGACTTGTTTTCAGGTGACTGATTGGAGAGGGAGTCAAATTAATCTTGCAGCAGATCAAGAGCCAACGGAGAGGTCTTATTTCCTTCAGAAGGTATTCTTGTGACAAACGGCAGCCTACATGGTCAGATACTTGGGATGATATCTTCTACTTCGTCAATTGTTTGATGGCATACTGGAAATAATACAATGTGTTAGTTGCCCATCACCGTCTTGCTAAAGATTACATGAATTAGGCACAGGAGAGGATCCTTTATCACCATTTTTTTTAACTTCATATAATTCTCCAATTCTTGCAGTGCTTAATTTGGTTTAGATTTATTCCTTAAATTTTTGTATTGGTGTAGAAATTCATTCATGTATACTAGTCCCAACAACAATATCTTTATATTTCGAAATAGCTTTTATGTCTAGTTTGTTTTACATAAACAGCTTGGATGAAGATCAACAGTTCTGAAGTCCAGTTGGCTTTTAAAAGTAACAATCTCTTGGGTATTGTTTGGTAAAACCATGTTTCTGTAGGCTGTAGCAAGAAATTATAGTCTCTTATAATGACTCCAGAAAAATTTGGAAGAAGAGAAGAAATTTAGGAGAAGATATAGCAAATTTGTTAATTTATTGATACCCTCTGTATAATTCCAGTACAAGTATTAGGTAGCGTTTGATAGTCTTTTAGAGTCTTTCTACACATGGACATGAATATTAGATATATTTTTAAAATTTTTTTTGCTCACTCTCAAAAAATGTATAAGTATTTATTCCAACTAAAATTTTTACAAATATAATGTTTTTAGATGTAATTTGGATACATATACTGAAACGAGGGTTAAGGGTTATGAGGCTGTATAATTTGTTTTGTATATGTATCTAAATCAATTCTAAACTTCTTATATTTTATAAAAAAATTATTGAAATAAATATTATATATTTTTTTGAGTCATAAAAATTTTTTATTTTAAAATGTCCAATATTCAGTTCAATTTTTCCAAGACTTATTGAGTCTCTTATTACCTATTTTTGGTCTTACCTCTTTTTCACGCATGGTTATGTTGTTTGATAAAAACTTTTTCAACCTCTATAAAAAAGACATTGTGTTAATTCTTTTTAGAAAAAGAGGCTCTTCATTACTATTTTACCTTCACTGTCTTAATTTTATATGATTATGTATGATTTGTAGTAAATGCACAATATTTTATATTATTGAACCAATAATTATTAACGTGTAAGGGTAGTAATGTAAAGTTACGTAATTAAAAGTCACGGTATTATATAATTAGACATACTCATTATTTGAATAACAATGTATACTTAACTATATGTGATATTAATACATTAAATCAATAATGTAGAAGATGAATAACATAATAATAATAATAATTGTGAATAGTAAAGAAAAATATAATCTTAAAATGTGAAAAAAATATGATTAATTAATATATGATAGATTAAAGGCAATAGTAAAATGTGGATAATAAATATGTAATAGATTAAAGGTAATCTTGAAATGTGAAAAATATGAATAATTAAATGTGATAAATTAAAGATAATTTTGAAATGTGAAAAGTGTAAGTTAATTGATAAATGATGTAGATTAAGGATAATATTGAAATGTGAAAATGTGGTTAATTGATGGAACTCATATAAATTAAAGATAATTTGAAATGTGAAAAGTATGGTTAATTGATGTGTGGTAGATGTTGGTTAAATTTTGACTATAAATGGGGTAGCTTAACATAAGGAGTCTTAAAACTTTCTTGCTTATCCTTCCTTTCACTCTTTAAAAATTGCTTAGTGTAAGTATATCTCTGAGTGTGCGCTAAGGCTATCTTAAGTATTGGTGAATATCGTTAAGTAGTGCGAGAAGCTGTTAGGTGAGTTTTTTATAAAAACTTACGCATGAAACACCCACACACACATCACTGCGGTGTTTACAATTATTCCTTTTGAAGACTTCTTTTAGAATATTCATTTTGAAAAGCTTGCTTTAGAAAATTATTTTGGTGTTATAGTTGAATGTCTTTGGCTTGGGTGTAAAGATAATATGATTGTTGAGTGTTTTTTAGCACATGTGTGTGGGAAGAAGCGTGTGGTGAAAGTTCTATTTGGATTGGAGTGCATAAAAGGAACTATTGATTGGCGTAATCATAACTATTGGTGTTACAGTTGATGAAATCTTGATGGTAAATTTTTAAATTGGAGTAGTAGACATTATGGTACTATTTGATATTTTAATGAATTGCTCATTCCGTTGTAAATGTTTGTTGAAAACTTATGTTGTCTATCATTTTCTAAATTTTGATTTATCAACGTTGATTTAATAATAACTTATTTTTTGTTATCTTAGTCAGCGATATTTTTTATTTCGGAATATTTGATCTCACTCTTTTGTTTTATAATTCCTTTTAGGAATGAGAATGTAACCAGGGCTAAGCGGTGAGAATAGGGGAATAGAATGATGGTCCAAGTTAGTAATTGTAGTAGTCTTCACCATGTTCTAAAATATGTGACAATAATTGTAGTGAGGGACTTAAGGTGCATGATGTCATCTTTTATACACGACATTATGATAATTATAATTATGAAAATTTATGTGACGTTAGTTGTAATTTGATAACTCAAATTAGATGGTGTAAAACCGAATTTGGAAGGTATTCTGGTTGGTATCGAGCTTAGGGATATGATCTTTGGTGGAGATCCGATATTAGAATTAGGAGAGAAAAAAGAATAGAATCCTTCACTATTAATGTGTCATGCCTAAGTTAAATTTAGTTATCTAATTACTCGGTTTGGATGTGGGGACAAGAAGTGGTATGTCGATTTTTTTAACTAATTTTGTTTTGTGACCACATAGTTGATTTTTGTCCTTTAGCAAAATCAAAAGTTTTATAAGGTAGTATTTTCACGCTTTGTTCTTGATGTAACGAATTATAGAAGATCGTGAGCAGACTTTCCCTTTGTTTACTCCGCGCATTGGAGAATAGATATCATATAAAACCTTGTGAGGCGTGTAGTAAGGAATAAAACCTCACCTCGAGCTTCACGAAGAGCAATCACAAATAATCATGATACATGGGAAAACGACAGGGAGCTAGAATCTAAAATGAAAGCTAAGTATCCTTACATCTTGAAATGTCAATTACATCAATTTCGAGGATGAAATTTCATAAAGGTGGGGGAGGTTGTAAGACCTCGACTTTAAATAAATAAAACTTATTTTTCTTTACAAATATTATTCTAAATATTAAGGTGTTAAATTGATAAAAGGTTAAAGTTAAGTATGATATGTGCAAATTATAAAAAAAAAGAATGTCGAGGAATATTTAAGTAAAGTACGCCGTATCAAAACAACCAATCATTTATAGACCCCACAACGAAATAATAATCGGATACAAAATAAGAGACAAATAACCTTTTTAATAAAAAATTTTTTGGAGTATGCTTCATTACCTTTAGTTGTTAAAATATTCTGGGTGATAATGAAACAATAGCACACAATATTCTACATTAACATTACCTGACATTTCACAATATTTGATGTAAGACCCCGAATTTTATGAAATAAAATATTCAATTTTCTTATTTAGTAAATGGTTAAATTGATAAAAGTTAAAGTTAAAGGGGTGATATATATAAAATTTTCAAAATACGCAGTGGTTATAAAATACTCATTTCATTGGGGAATATTCGTTTGGTCGTGGAATATTCTTGTAGCCGCAGAATATTAATACGGCTATGAAGCATTTGTGGGCCCATAATGAATAGCAGGATGAAGAAAAAATGAGTTTGAGTTTTATAAATAGCACTACAGTAATTATTACTGTTAACTTTATTGGAATACACGGTGGTTAAAATCGATGTCGTGTGGTTGCCGCGGTGCTTTACAGTATTACTGATATTTTTGAATTATTGATTCTTACGTATGAAGGCACTACTCAATAATTATTACAGTAATTCTTTATTCGATATTTTATTGGTTCGATAATTGCTACGTTGATATTTTATATTATTGTTGTTCAATAATTGTCCTTTGCACGATATTTTCCATTATCGGATCAATAATTATATTATTTGAATAATATTATTAGATAACATTATTGGCAATGTCTAGAAAGTTACATCGAGGAGATGTTTGGTCACCTAATTACGGTATGATGAAGGAGAAATCCTTATTGGAAAGCCCCTCTTTCACAGGAGCGGCCGATTGTCATTATTGTGATTTCATAATATTATTTGTGAATAATTAATTATTGATTTCTATGATAAGGAAATATATATTTTATATGGATATAAATGAAAGAATTAATCTTTGAGGTGTTTTATTAGTATTTTGTCGAAATGAAGAATGAAATTTGAAAATTTTCAAAAAATTAGTTTATTATTTGATTTTGTAAAATCTATAACTCTTTGTGTATAATGAGTTAGAAGATGAGCCATATATCAAAAGAAAGCCCTGGAAGTAAGCTAACCGTAGAAATTGGAATCACCGAAAAATTCATTGTGAATTTTTCGTGGGGACTGTTTGAATGAAACTGGTTCGAAGGACTCATAATTCGAAAAATCGTTGTTCTCGAGATATATTACGTGAGTTATAATTTTTAATCCGGACCGTTGGATCGTTGTTATTTTTGGATATGTTATATAGATATAAGTTGAGTACATGTCCACAAATTTTGAGCACGTTAAAAATTAACGTATGATTTGTTATGAATTTTAAGAGGTGGTGATTTGGAAATTATGTTTATAAATGATTTTGGTGGAAAATTCTAGAATAAGTGGGCCCCCACCTTTGGTTGGTGAAAAATGTACTAAAATTTTATTTCAAAAGTGGTGGGTGGGAATAGTAGCGAGTAAAGCCATCGAGGTTGCAGTCAAGTGCCTTTTGGCGTTCTAACATTTTTTTCTATAAATAGAGTCTTTGAGTTAGAATTGAAAATCACACTAAAGCATAAGTTTTCTCTCCTATATATTATCGAGTATTTTTGTGAGTATTTTGATACTTTGAGAGTTGCTAAAGTGCAAGTTTCCTTAGACGTTATATCAGATATTCCGATGTGAAGTACTACTCTTTTGAGGTAAGGGATTGTAAGAGATGTTATTTTCTTCTTAAATGATATTATTTTCTTCAATATCATTATGCCGAATTATTGATATGATTTTTATTATGGAATTTCTACCTTTTTCATGTCGGGGTTACTATTCACGTGTCGACACTTTATTCAACTATAGTCAGTGTATATGGCACTATTTATATGATATTATTTACATTATACGGTACTATGTATACGAATACGGGTTACTATTCATTTGTTACTATTTACGATAGTTTTATTTAATATTTACTATTCACGAGTTACTATTCACGACAAAATTGGTTTCTTTTTTGACCAACTTAGTTTCTTTTTACGACCAACTTATCGTTGATTTATGAATCTTCTCTTGAAATTAAATCATTTGTTGATCATATTATTTTATTATCATATATAACATTTTATAACCACAATGATAATATTTCTCATTGACTTGAGTGTAAAGATAGGTAGATTATTGGTATGATCGTGACTATGAGTTCTCTTTGGCCGGTGGTGCAAAAGATGAATTGTTGATTGGTATGATCGTGACCATTGAATTTATAATTGAATATCTTTAAAGCTTAAGTGCAAGGTGAATTGATTAACATGGTTATAGTTATTATTTATATAAATTCTAAGAAATGATTATATATTTCTTTGAGATATTAATATTTTTGCTTTTAGTAGTGTAAAGATGACATGTTGTTGAATATCTTTGGCACGTGGTGCAAAGATGAATTGTTGATGAATATCTTTGGCACGTAGTGCAAAGATGACTGTTGTTGAATATCTTTGGCCCGTAGTGTAAAAGATGACTGCATTCTTTGAATATCTTTTGGCATGTAGTGCAAAGATGAGCTGTTAATGAATATCTTTGGCCGTAGTGCAAAGATGAACTTATTAGCATGATTATGAACAAGAAGCTGTGATTTGGTATAACCATGATCTTTGATGTTTGAGGTAAAGACAAGTGATGTAAATTATCTTTCGTCACGGATGAGAAGAGGAATTTAGAACCACAATTATGGTTATGAGTTATTCACATGATTGTGAACAGAGCATTGATTGATATTATAGGAATAAAATATTATTGGTGGACTTTTAACATGGAAGATAATAGACTTTATAAATGCATTTGACTCTTCTAATGGATTGCTAAATTCATTCATGCAACAATTCCTTCCAGTGTAATAAAGAGTTCTTAAGATTGACGAGGGATAAGGGGAATAGAGCGGTGGTCTATAGGCTGTTGAAGTACTCTTAAATAGTATGGAAATAATTTTCTTGAGAACTTTAGATAAGCGTATACGTATTATATCGTCATTTGATATTTAATTTTGGTGAAGAAGAATAGGGTGGCGAACTTAACTTTTGAAGGGTGTTTTGCCATTATCATACAAGATGTCTAATGACATCTGACCTCGTGTTATCATAAAAAGAGGGTTGTGGACATCCACTTCTTTGAGAATATCTCTGAGCACTACCTATATGATCTTGGAGTTTGGTTGAAATATAATTATCAATTTTAGGATAGTGGAGATAGTTATATGTTAAGAAGAAGACTCACCATTGGAAAGAACATGATAGTAATCTTCTCATTTTTCTTTTGGGGTCTATTGGGTTAACCAAGGATAATTCTCATGGGCATATGATATCTATTATAACCTGTAGCACGGGCCTCCATTATCTTGAAGGTTTTCTTTAGCATTTTCAAAGATTTTAATTTCTAAAATAGTTATTATTTGTACCTTTATGTAAGGTGCCATTGTGACGCCCATCTTTATCGAGTTGGTGTCGGAGTGGGTTGGTATATATTTGTATCAAAACTCTGACATATGTGTTGTTGTATTTTACACGACAATTATAGTAATAAAGTTGTAATTATTTTACATCTTATGTATTTGGCAACTCGAGAATAATAGGTTGGGTGGATTGGACCTATTTTGGGGGCGTCATGTGGCCCCAAAATAGGTATACATCACCCATTACGAGTTGTCAATACATGTATGTAAAATGTTCACAACTTTATTATTACAATGATAAATTGTGAGTTTGAATACAAATATTATCTTACTAGTCAATATTTATACTCAAATAAATCCTCATCACATTTATTGATACATTATTTTACAAAAAATGGTGAGGACTACAAACAACTCTCTCTAGAACCTTCATTCGATACCCCAGGCTTCGTACTTTCGCTATATTCTCGCCTCCGAGAAGAAAATGGAACAAAAAGGAAAAGGGTGAGGCTAACTAGCCCGAAGTAAAAATATTATGACTAAGATAATATACAACAAATTATCATTAGTCTTCAACAGGAAAAATCTAATAGAATACAATAGACAAACAAGTTTTAAATCAATATTCACGGTGAAATAATAATTCATTAGAAGAGTTAAGTAGAGAATGCAAACTACTATCTTCTATGTATGAATTTAAAAGTTCATCGTCATCTTTTATCCTGTAACATTAATCGATATATATCGGAATCAAATATTCATCTTTTGCACTACGTGCCAAAGATATTCATCGATTGGTAAATGCTCATCTAAACACACCTTCATCTTTTGTACTACGGGCCAAAGATATTCATCGAATCATTCATCTTTGCATCACGGGCCGAAAGATATTGATAATATCATCATTTAAGGCGAGGATGATGAAAAATATTTTAAAGAAGCGAATCTAGTGAAACAAAATTGAATCTCACGACTTTTTATAGAAAATTCAATTCTCTACAACTGCGGAAGAAAGTTTTCCAAATTTCAAGCGAAATGGTAAAGAAATCCTAAAGCAGGCGATTTCTGATTTATAATCAAATTTCGGTCGATAATTGTGTCACCTGACACACAAAATATGTGTTAAACATTTAATGCCACAAAATATTCTTCCTCCTCATATACTCATATATCCCACATTATTATAAAATATCACCATTAATATATTATTAAAATAATATATTTAAATGAATTATTTATCGAGAAAAGATAAAATATTAATTTTCAACAATTGTCATTTTAAAATTTTCTCCATCTATATCCACATAAAATCAATATTTTCCTCATCATATTAATCAATAATTAATTATTCACAAATAATATTCTGAGAATCAAGATCTTTGGAAACGGTAGTTCCTGGAAAGAGGGCTTTCCAATAAGAATTTCTCTTGGCCTTGATTAGGTGACCAAACCTCTCCTTAGAGCGAACTTTCTAGACATTGCCAATAATGTTATCTAATAATATTATTAGGATAATATGAATTATTAGCCGATAATGAAAAAATCTGTGTAATAATGTAATTATTGAAATAATGAAATATAAAATATTGCAGCAATTATTAAATCGATAAAATCTTGAACAATAATTTCTGTAACCATTTTTGAGTAGTGCCTTCTTACGTAAGAATCGATAATTGGTGCAATCTGGTGTCTTCTTTGTGTTTTAACCTTAAAAGTATTTTAACGATGATACTTGGTAACAACCACTGCAGATTATTTTTAAACAACTTATATTTGTCGTTTTCTTCATCCGATCGCTTTTTAGTTATGGGGCCTACAAAATTGCTTGTGAGTCGCATGCGAATATTCCCGGAAACAATAAAGAATATTCCACGACCAAGCGAATATTCCCAGAACAACAATGAATATTTTATAACCACTTGCTTATTTTAAAATATTTGCGTATTTTACCCATAACTATCCACATTAATCAAATCAACCCTTACTATTTCAAAATAGAAAAATTAAATTTCATTAATAATAAGTTGGGGTCTTACTACTGCGTCACATTTGGTATCGAGCTTAGGGATATTGTGGCGCCCCAAAAGCGGTATCATCACCCATTTTGAGTTACCAAATACATGGTACAAAATTCAAATACAACAATAATCTGTTATACGTGTAAAATACGATAAAACATAAAGTAGAGAGGTTTTAATCGAATATTGTCTTCTAGGCAAGTATTCAAACTCAAATGGAGTCCTCATTATATTTATTATCACCTTTATTTATGGAATTGTGAGGACTACTAATCTTTATCATACGACCGTAGTCACTCAGATTTCCCGGAAGCTAGTCCATTTATATTCTCATTTAAGTGAGAGAACAATGAAAGAAAAGGGTGAGCTCAACTAGCCCGATGAAATATTATGACTAATATAATCTGAGAATAAATTATCCTTAGCCTTCAACGATTATAACAAGTGATAGAATACAATAGACAATGAGTTTCGGATCAACAATTGCGGCGGAATAAGCAATCCATTAGAAGAGTCAAGTAGAAGCGTAAAATCTACTATCTTACATGATTTAATTTTCACCAACTTTATCGTTGAGACTCGACAATAAATAAACCACATCATCGAATCATCCACGCTCTGGGCGAGGATATTCATGTAATCATCGATGGTCATGATTATCAAGAATAATCACTGGTCATAATTATACCAACAAGCGTCCATTGATGCTGCTACGGACGATGAGGACTTTTATCACATCATTTATAACATTACGGGTCGTGATTATACCGAATGATCCTTGATCGTAATCACACCAATCAACGATCCATCTATTCACGTAAGCGAAGATATTCATCCTGATATAAGCATGAGGATGATGATGATGATATAAGAATTAATCAAGCGAAATCAAGGATAAATATTAAAGACTTTAAATTTATCCAGAGTTTAAAAATATCAAATTGTCGACATAATCTTGCTTTGTGGAGTAAAATTCAAGAATAATATTAAGTATATCAAAGTTAATTTGAATGAAAAGAAATATATTTTTTGGGTGAATAGTATCCAAGTAAATAGTACCACAATGAATGGTACTTTGGGAATAGTACTTTGGGAATAGTACTTTGTGAATAGTACCCTGACATGAAAATTACCCCAAATACAGGGTGAATAATATTAGGATGAATAGTAATTGGGTGAATAGTAACTATGTGAATAGTACTCTAGCATAAAAAAGTGCTACGAATACCGAGTGAATAATATTTGAGTGAATAGTAAGCTGGGTGAATAGTAACTTTGTAAATAGTAACTCAGGAATAGTATTAAATCATGAAAAGATCAATAATTATCAAGAAAGCTCATAATAATATTTCCATGAAAAAAGATCTTGGATGAAGCCTTGAAATATCGAGGATATTCTACTAATTTTATGGATTATAGAAGCCAAAACTTCAACAAAATGAGTATATAATTCAAAATGAAATGAAATAATATTACTTACATACTACAGTATGGAAGAACATATTATTTCAAGAGAATATTAAACAAAATAACATCCTTGAGCGAAAATAATATTCCAACGAATATTTAACGAAGATAATATTTCTACGAATATTGAGCGAAGATAATATTCTTTATGAATATTGAAGAAAATAATATTCATATGAATCTGAAAAATAATATCTCTTGAATATGAAATAAATAATACCCCACCTGGAAGAATTTGGATCTTTGGGTAGTGAAGTAGCGAGACTACTCTTCTTTTTCTCCTATAGCTTTCTCTCCTTAAACCTCTCTCTCTATAATTGCTCTTGTGTGTCTTAGTGAATTGGTGAGAATGAAGGAAGAATGAGCTTCTATTTATAGGAAAATATAGTTTCGATAATTACTTGCGCATTTTGGGGCTCGAAATATTCTGATATAATACCTTCGTCTTTTCCTTCATTTTTAATTTAGGCTCTTTAGTATTATCAAACTTGCACCACCTCCCCTAATAATGCGTATATCATGTGAATCGATAGTTCGATCATGTGAATCAATAGTTCTATACATGTGAAAATCGAATTACGATATAGTACCTCCATACATACCTCCATTTTAACTTAGTCATGCAAGTATTATCAATCTTGCACCACATCCCTAATAGTACATGAATGTGAATCGATAGTACACTGCATGTGAACAAATAGTTATAAGCGTGTGAATTAATAGCAATTAATTGCTAATTTATCCGATTAATTACCCGATTGGTTGATATAACCTCCGGACATTCATTATTATCGAAATAGATGTGGATTTGACTAACACAAATAATCCCGACACATGATGGAGCTATCAATTTCATCTTTAATCAACACGAACTTATTCATCATTAATATTATAACTCACGATATTTAATGACCGGTGTCGTTTCTCGGGGAAAGTGGGGACTTTCGAATAAGGGTTTCTCCTTATTGGCGCGCAATTAGGTGACCAAACCTCTCCTTGGCGGAACTTCTAGACATTATCGATATTGCAAATAATAATATGAATAACTTCGTCTCAATTATTGATTTAATAATATAAAATATTGATCTTGTGACGATAATTGAATCGATAATATGAGAGATATGATCTGATGATTCTTTGCATGCTTGATAATTGAGTATAATAAGTGTCTTCTTACGTAAGCATCGATAATCAATCTGGTGTCTTTCTTATGACCACGCGATATTCTTTACTTTTACTATAGGGTAGTTCAGCGGTTTTAACGGTAACACTTTCTTTTGTTATTTTATAAAAAGATAATTAGTTGTTTTCTAATTACGACAATACTTAGTTGTGGGGTCCACTGATGATTATGTAGGTAAATGCGAATATTCCTGTTAAAGCGAATATTCTCAAAACTGATGAATATTTTATATCAACTTGTTTACTTTGCTTTAAAATTTTCACATATCACCTTTAACTTTAACCTTTTATCAATTTAACCGTGAAATAAAATAATAATTATAAGAAAATTGAATACTTTCATTTCATAAAATTCGAGGTCTTACGGATATGGTGTGAGACCCCAAATTTTATGAATAAAGATTAATTTTTAGAAATATATTTTTTATATTATGGTGTGGATTTGAAATAATGTTATAGTTAAGGTAATATTATAAATTTTGAAAAGTATGAGTGGTTATAAAATATTCGATTGGTCGGGAATATTCTTTATTAGGAATATTAGATACTAACACATGACCATTTGTGGTTTATAATAGAATAATCTTGTCGGATGAAGAAAATAACAAATTTGAGTTTTTATAAATAGCGGTGTAATTATTACAGATTAACATATATTAAATTACCGATGGTTAAAATAAAATGTCACGCATGGTTTACTGATAACATCTTGATATTGCTGATATTGTTGAATTATTGATTCTTACGTGAAAGGCCTTCTCAATAATTATTACGATAATTACTTTTCAATATTTTATTTTATTGATTCGATAATTGCTGCGTTGATATTTTATATTATTGTTGTTTGATAATTGTCAACTGCGTAGTATTTCCCATTATCAAGTCGATAATTCATATTATTTAAATAATATTATTAGATAGCATTATTGGCGATGTCTAGAAAGTTCTATCGAGGAGAGGTTTGGTCACCTAATTGCATGATAAGGAGAAATCCTTATCGGAAAACCCCTCTTTCACAGGAGCGGCTGGTTGTCATTATTGTGATTACTGTAATATTATTTGTGAATAATTATTTATTGATAAGGAATATTTATTTTTTGTGGATATAATTGATGGATATATTTATTTTATGTGGTTATAAATGAAGGAATTAAAATTTGAGGTGTTTTATCGATATTTTGTCGGAATGGAGGTATTAAATAATCGAATCGATTATTACGAAGACTCTACATTGCGTGAGTTATAATTTTAATCCAAATAGTTGGATCGTTGTGATTTTTGGATATGTTATACATATATAAGTTGAGTATATATCCACAAATTTTAAGCGTTAAAATTAACGTATGATTTGTTATGAATTTTATGAGGTATTGAAAATGTCAGGTATATGGATTTGAGATATTTTACATTTGGAATTTGGAAAAATTTAAAGCTACAAAGTTGTAGAGAATTCAATTTTGTGTGGAAAGGACATAAAATTATTATTTTTACGATAAAAGGATATTTATTATGAATTCTTGATGTTTGAAAAATAAAATGATTTTTATTAAAATTGGGTGGGACCCACTTTTGTTGTTTAAAATATGTGAAATTTGCTTTTTTTCCAAGTTGGCTTGCTTTGATATTTCAAGAGAGGTGTGCGTAGAATTGAGAAAAAGAATAATATTATTTTATTATTTTAGTCTCCTATGATGTTCTAGCATTTTCCTATAAATAGACGCTTAAGTTAAATTGAAAATCACACGGAAACATAAGTTTTTTCTCTCTATATTATCGAAGCGTATTTTTGTGAGTATTTAGATACTTTGAGAGTTCTTTATTGATCTGCAAGTTTCCTTGACTTTACATCCAGATATTAGTTCGAAATACTTTTCTTTTGAGGTAATGAATGTTATTTTCTTCATAAATGATATTATTTTCTTGATATCATTAAAAAGTAGAAATATTGATATGAATTTTATTGTGGAATTTTTACCTTTTGTGTTGGGGTTACTATTCACGTATCTGACCTTTATTCACGTATCTAACCTTTATTCAACGATATGTAGCATTATTCACGAATCATTTACTTTATTCACGAAAAATGAATTTTTTTCTTTTTCGTCCCGGATATGTCTATTATGGTTACTATCTTTGATTGTATCCATGTTTTCATCTTCATTCTTGAATTTTACTCCATTATTGTTTATTATGGAATCTTATTTTAGATTCAATGAGTAGTAAGGGATGTTATTTTTAGTCGATATTAAGCGAAATAATATTTTCTTCTATCTCTGTAGTATGTAAGTAATATTATTTTGTTTGATTTGAATTCTATACTCGTTTTGTTAAAGTTTTGGCTTCTAAACTCCATGAAATTAGTAGAATATCCTTGATATTCAAGGCTTCATCAATATCTTTTCATTGAAATATTATTACGAGCATTCTTGATAAGTTTGAACTTTTTTCATGCCGGGAATACTATTCAGGGGTTACTATTCGAAGTAATTATTCACAGAAGTTCTTATTCACTCATAAAGTACTATTCACCGAAGTCTTATTCATGATAAAAATTAATTAGTTTTACGTCCAAATTATTTTTGGTACAATATTATTCTTGAATTTTACTCCACAAAATTGTATCATGTTGTGATTTGGATGTTATTGATTTAGATAAATTAAATTATAAATCTTTAAAAATTTATCCTTGAACTTGTTTTATTAAATTTTATATCATTGTCATTATCCTTATGTTTATATTATGTTGAAAGTCAATACATGGCACTTTGGTCGTAGATAGACTTGGTATGATTATGAATGAGGGATTATTCGGTATAATCATGATCGTAATCTACAAATGATGTGGTAAAAGTCCTCGTTGGCCCGTAGTGCATTGATGGATGAGTTGTTGGCATGATCATGACCATTGATGAAAACACGAATATCCTTGGCAGTAGTGCATGGATAATTTGTGGTCGATTATCTTAATGAATATCCTTAGCCGTAGAAATGCGAGGGGATGATGTGGATTATTTATTAAATTTGAGTCTCGTGATAAAAGTGATGAAAAACCCTTTAAATCATAGAAGATAGTAGATTTTATTCTCTACTTGACTCTTATTGGATTGCTTATTCATTATGATTAAACTTGATGTTTGTTATATTTTATCGACCTTAACACTTTGTTGAAGGCTAACGATAAATTATTACGCATTATCTAAGTCGTAATATTTCTTCTTGGGCTATTTGAGCTCACCCTTTTGCTTTCATTGTCCTCTTGAGAAATGAGAAGCGTGGCAAGGGACTAGTCGGGGAGCTGGGGTGATTGGTCCGGATGATAGCATTAGTAGTCCTCACTATTACATGAAATAGAGTGATAATAAATGTATTGAGGACTCCATTTGAGTTGAATCTTGTCTTGAAGACAATATTCAGTATTAAAACTCTCGAGTTTAAATTTTGTGCATTATTTTACATGACAATTGTATTATTAAGTTGTATATAATATTTGTACCATGTATTTTGGCGACTTCAAGATGGGTGATGTATACTGTTTGGGGGCATCACGGTTAGTATCAAAGCTTAGGAATATGATCCCTGGCTGAGATGTGAGACGAGAACTAGGAGGGAAGAGACGGAGAATTCCGCCCATTTAGTATGATCTACTTAAGTTTATTTGGTATTTAATTGGTCGGTCAGAGTATAGGGATAATATGTGACATGTCAATTAACCCTTGTTTTGTGGCAGTATTGTGAATGGCAGTTGAAAATGTTATCAATGGAGTGAATGAGATCGTGGAGACACCTCTAATCACCAAACAGGATAATGTGATGTCAGGTGAAGAAGGAATTAAAGATATCCATGTGGTGAGTGAAGAATTGATAGTTGCACCCAAGATAGTCGTAGAGGTAGCAGCTGAGAGTGAGGAAGAAGAGGAACCTGAGGAGAATTTATTAGAGGAATTTTATGATCAAAATTTAGAATTATAAAATCATATCCATGAGTTAGAAGAAGCGAGAAATTTGAAAAGAAATGATCGGTCGTGGAGTAAAAAGGATGCTGATAATTCAATCTTGTGTTACCCTAATATGTGATGCTTTACTTGAAGCACTCTTTGCGAGTATAAGATGATAAAGTGGAATCGAAGTGAAAGAAGAAACAACTGAATGAGTGAGAATGGGTGATGCATGGGTAAAAGCCGCTTGCGACAGCGTTGATATTGTGGAAAGAGATATCCGATCTAAGAAGGCTAAAATAGATGATATATATTTCTCTTTTGGAATGACGATTGAGAGAACCTGACATTGAGTTTTGAATTACCACATACATTGAGGTCAACCCCAATTCGATATGGATCGAAGATTAATGATTCGAGATCATGAAATAGGAGTATGATGAAGTAGTTGAGGTGGAATATGCCCTATAGAAAAGTTAATTTCAGCGGTAGTGATGACACCAAATCTTGCCCAGGACAAATCAAGCAAAGGTAGTTCGAGGAGAAGCGGTTGTCATGAGTTCCCAACAAGTGAGGAACCCAAATGAAGTTATCACGGGTTAGTTAATCATAAACTCTTGCAAAGTCTATACCTTATTGAACCAGGTTCTACCTATTCTTTTATTTCTCTACTTGCGCTCAGCGTTTAAATTTGACTCCTGAGAAATTAGACTTTGACTTATCTGTTGAAACTCCGTTAGGAGAAACCTTCATTAGATCCACTATTTATAAATCTTTTGATTCAAATCGTCACCCTCACGTTACCATCGATCATCTCTTTGAAAATACTTGCCTTTGATGTGATTTTTGGAATCGTTAGTTAACTATTCTTCGTACTAAAATTGATTGTTTTTATAAGGTTGTTAGCTTTCATATTCTAACCAACTTTGTTATGCGAATTCAAGAAACCAAACCACTAAAGTCGATCTTTGTTATATCAAGCCATAAGTAAAGAGCCTCGAGCCTTTTCTTTGGTGACTTCAAAGTCTTGGAATACCGAAGCGGACTATCTATATGGGACATCGTGAATAACGGTGGCAAGTTGATAAATATCGATGTGACGTCTTATCCAAGTCTTGGATGAAGTCATAGATTTTGAACGATATTTCTATTATTAATAAATTTCGGCGTATTCACGAAAACTTCTTGACCTACCCAAGAGCGTGAAATCAATTTTGTATTAACCCGGTACAAACCCTTTTAAAACCCTCAAATATTTCTTCACCTAAAACAAAGCGTATTATGCGTTGAAGAGCGTTGGCTCGGCCGTTAAAGATTAGGATTATAACATTGATACCGCCGATGGGAAAAGCGAGCGTGGTAGTTGATGCATTGATTAGAAGATCATTATCGTTTACGAGTGCGATATTGCTAACACACGAAGACCCATTTCATATGACTTACAAATGATGAAGATAGAGTTAAAGACTACAAGAACCTACGTGAAGGTGGCGAATATACGATTAGAATCGACTTTA
Organism: Panax quinquefolius; assembly: GCA_020205615.1. NCBI lineage: Eukaryota > Viridiplantae > Streptophyta > Magnoliopsida > Apiales > Araliaceae > Panax > Panax quinquefolius. The sequence goes on from CM035152.1 coordinate 13,388,731, forward strand.
ATCGATAATGTTAAAAGTCGCTCAAGCTACGCACCGAGTTGATGAATCACTGAAAAGAAGGTTCAAAAGGGCATTATTCAGAAGCAAGAGTCGATGAAGAGAAAATCTCAACCCTCGATTTAATTAACCCATTTGAAATCCTCGATTGAGTAGGAAGCGTGGCCTATAGACTCGCACTTCTGCTTAGTATGTACGGCGTGTTCATAACGTTTTTTACGTATCGATGTTATGTAAAATATGAGTGACCACGAACCACATTATTGATTTAGAAAGCAGACGAGATAGCGGAAGATTAAGCGTATGAAGAGTGTACTGTTAAAATCTTGGATAAGAAGGAATATATTCTACGCTCAAAGGTTATACCTCAAGAGTTAGATTCTGAAGAAGTGTCCTCATTTTTTGACATACCAGTGCGTATGTAAATTTCGAGGGCGAAATTTCATAAGGAGGAGATTGTGAGACCCCAAATTTTATGAATAAAGATTTAATTTTCTTGAAATATTTTTTTATATTATGGTGTGGATTTTAAATAATGTTATAGTTGTGGGTAATATTTATAAATTTTGAAAAGTAAGCAGTGGTTATAAAATATTCGATTGGTGGAGAATATTCTTTTTGTCGGGGAATATTAAATGCAACAGTATGACCATTTGGCCACATAATGAGAATAAGCTGTCGGATGAAGAAAAGCGATAAGTTTGGGTTTTTATAAATAACGGCGTAGTTATTACTGATTAACCTTTGTTGAAATACACGGTGGTTAAAATACGATAATACTGCGTTGTTACAATAGCTGCGGTATTACTTTTGCAGTATTTTTGAATTATAGATTCTTATGTAAGAAGGCACTACTCAATAATTATTACGATAATTACTATTCGATATTTTATTTTATTGATTCGATAATTTTGCGTTGATATTTTATATTATTGTTGTTTGATAATTGTCATTGCCACGATATTTCCCATTATGAGTGAATAATTCATATTATTTAAATAATATTATTAGATAGCATTATTGGCAATGTCTAGAAAGTTACGTCGATGAGAGGTTTTTTGTCACCTAATTACGCATGATAAGGAGAAATCCTTATCGAAAGCCCCGTCTTTCTTGGGAGCGGCATTTGATTGTCATTATTGTGATTACATAATATTATTTGTGAATAATTATTTATTGATAAGGAAATATTTCTTTTTGTGGATATTATTAATGGATATATTTATTTTATGTGGTTATAAATGAAGGAATTAAAATTTGAGATGTTTTATCGATATTTTGCCGGAATGGAGGTATTAAATAATCAAATCGGTGTTTTGAAGACTACTATTAGCGTGAGTTATAATTTTAATCGTAGTTGGATCGTTGTGATTTTTGGATATGTTATACATATATAAGTTGAGTATATATCCACAAATTTTAAATTGTTAAAATTAACGTATGATTTGTTATGAATTTTATGAGGTATTAAAAAGCGTCCAGTAAGTGAATTTGGATATTTTACATTTGGAATTTGGTAAAACTTAAAGCTACAAAGTTGTAGAGAATTCAATTTCGTGTGGAATGGACATAAAATTAGTATTTTTGATAAAAGGACATTTATTATGAATTCTTTGAAGTTTGAGGAAAATAAAATAATTTTTATTAAAATTGGGTGGGACCCACTTTTGTTGTTTAAAACATGTGGGCTGCTATTTTTCAAGTTGGCTTGCTTTGATATTTCAAGAGAGGAGGCGCTTAAGTTAGAATTGAAAATCAAACCCGAGAAGCATAAGTTTTCTCTCTACATATTATCGAGCATATTTTTGTGAGTATTTAGATTCTTTGAGAGTTCTTTATTCGATTGCAAGTTTCCTTGACTTTACATTCGATATTCCGATCATAAATACTATTCTTTTGTGGTAAGGATGTTATTTTCTTCCGTAAATGATATTATTTTCTTGATATCATTATGCAAAATATTGATATGAATTTTATTATGAAGTTTCTACTTTTTTGTGTCAGGATTATTATTCACGTATACGATACTATTCACGTATACAACACTATTCATAAATACGACACTATTCACCGAAAAATAAAATTTTCTCTTTTTCATCCCAGATGTCTATTATGGTTACTATCTTTGATTGTATTCAGTGTTTTGATCTTTATTTTTGAATTTTACTCCATTATTATTTATTATGGAATATTATTTTCGTTCAACGGTAGTAAGGGATGTTATTTTTTTAATATTAAGCTTGAAATAATATTTTCTTCCATACTTTGTAGTATGTAAGTAATATTATTTCGTTTTGATCCCCAATTCTATACTCGTTTTGTTAAAGTTTTGGCTTCTAAACTCCATGAAATTAGTAGAATATCCTTGATATTTGCGCTTCATCGATATCTTTTTATGGAAATATTATTACAGAGTATTCTTGATAAGTTTTAACTTTTTCATGTAGGAGTACTATTCACGGGGTTCTTATTCTGAAGTACTTATTCACGAGTCTTATTCACAAAGTAGTATTATTCACGAGGGTATTATTAAATGATAAAATTGATTAGTTTTTTGTCCAAAATATTTTTGGTACAATATTATTCTTAATTTTACTCCATAAAGGCATATCATGTTGACAATTTGGGCGTTATTGATTTGTGGATAAATTAAATTATAAATCTTTAAAAATTTATCCTTGAACTTGTTTTATTGAATTTTTATATCATTGTCATCATCCTCGTGTTTATATTTTGTTGAAAGTCATCTATGGCATGGCTGTAGTGCATAGATGGACTTGGTATGATTATGACCGAGAGTTATTCGGTATAATCATGATCGTAATGTTACAAATGATGTGGTAAAAGTCCTCGTTGGCCCGTAGTAGTGCATTGATGGAATGATTGTTGGCATGATCATGACCATTGATGAAAACACGAATATCCTTGGCCGTAGTGCATGGATAATTTATGGTCGTGATCTAATGAATATCCTTGGTAGTAGTGCGAGGATGATGTGGATTATTTATTAAGGCTGAGTCTCGGTGATAAAAGTGATGAAAAACCTTTTAAATCATAAAAGATAGTAGATTTTATTCTCTCTTGACTCTTTTAATGGATTGCTTGTTATTCTTGATTAAACTTGATGTTTGTTATATTTTATCGGTTTAACATTGTTGAAGGCTAACGATATATTATTCTGCATTATCTTAGTCATAATATTTCTTACTGGGCTAGTTGAGCTCACCCTTTTGCTTTCATTGTCCTCTTCAGAAAATAAGAACGTAGCCGGGACTAGTCGGGGAACGGAGTGACGGTCCAGATGATAGCATTAGTAGTCCTCACTATTTTATGAAATAGAGTGATAATAAATGTATTGAGGACTCCATTTGAGTTGAATACTGTCTTGAAGACAATATTCGTATTAAAACTCTCAGTTTATATTTTGTCGTATTTTACCACGATAGTTGTATTATTAAGTTGTATTTTAATTTTGTACCATGTATTTGGTGATTTCGAGATGAGTGATGTATACCTATTTTGGGGGCGTCACATATGATCTCTGGCGGAGATCCGAGTTAGAACTAGGAAGGAGAGATGAGTAATATCCTTCGCTAGTGTGTGTCCTACCTAAAGTGAATTTTCTTACTTAAGTTGACAAATTGTGATATGTCGATTAACCTTTGTTTTGAAGGCATGTATTCTAGAATGATATCCTGAAATACGAGGAGATGGGCGATGGAGAAATCATGATGACGGGAAGATAGAATCGAAATGAAAGCAAGGTATTCTCGACTCTTTGAAATACCAGTGCGTAAATTTGGGGATGAAATTTCATAAGGAGGAGATTGTAAGACCGAATTTTATGAAATAAAAGTATTCAATTTTTATTTAGTAAATGGTTAAATTGATAAAAGTTAAAGTTAAGGGTGATATATATAAAAATTTAAAAATCGCAGTGGTTATAAAATACTCATTTACATTTGGGGAATATTCGTTTGGTAATGGAATATTCTTGTTGTCGAGGAAATATTATTATGTGGTAGCTGACCATTTATGGGCCCCATGTGAGAATAACGACATGTTTGAGTTTTTATAAATAACGGCGTAATTGTTACCATTAACTTTGTTGGAATACACGGTGGTTAAAATCTGATGTCTGGCGTGATTGCATAGTAGCGCGGTATTACGCGGTATTTTTGAATTATTGATTCTTACGTATGAAAGACTACTTTCGATAATTATTACGGTAATTCTTATTCAATATTTTATTGGTTTAATAATTGCTACATTGCTACATTGATATTTTATATTATTGTTGTTCAATAATTGTCCTTTTGATATTTTCCATTATCGGATCAATAATTCAAATTATTTGAATAATATTATTAGATAGCATTATTGGCAATGCCTAGAAAGTTACATCGATTAAAGGTTTGGTCACCTAATTACGGCCGATGGAGAAATCCTTATTGGAAAGCCTCCTCTTTCACAGGAGCGGCTTTGGTTGTCATTATTGTGATTTTGTAATATTATTTGTGAATAATTAATTATTGATTTCTATGATAAAGAAATATATATTTTATATGGATATAAATGAAGAAATTAATGCGGAGGTGTTTTATTAGTATTTTGTCGAAATGATGAAAGAAATTTGGAAATTTTAGGAAAATTATTTTATTACTTGATTTTGTAAAATCTATAACTCTTTGTGTATAATGAGTTAGGAGATGAGCCATATATCAAAAGAAAGCCCTAGAAGTAAGCTAACTTAGTAAAAATTGGAATCAAAAAAAATTCTTTGTGGATTTTTAAGTGGGGACTATTTGAATGAAAGCTGGTTGAAGGACTCATAATTCAAAAAATACGTGTTCTTGAGATATATTGCGTGAGTTATAATTTTTAATCGTAGTTGGATTGTTGTTATTTTGGATATGTTATACATATATAAGTTGAGTACATATCCACAAATTTTGAACAGATTTAAAATTAATATATGATTTGTTATGAATTTTAAGAGGTGGTGATTCGGAAATTATGTTTATAAATAATTTTGGTGGAAAATTCTAGAATGAGTGGGCCCCACCTTTGGTTGGTGAAAAATGTGCTAAAATTTTATTTCAAAAGTGGTGGGTGGGAATAGTAGCAAGTAAAAGCCATCAGGGTTGTAGGTCAAGTCTTTTTGACATTCTAACATTTTCTATAAATAGAGTCTTTGAGTTAGAATTGAAAATCACACTAGAAACATAAGTTTTATCTCCCTATATTATCGAGCGTATTTTTGTGAGTATTTTGATACTTTGAGAGTTGCTAAAGTGCAAGTTTCCTTCAGCGTCATATCCGATATTCTAGTCAGAAGTACTGCTCTTTTGAGGTAGGGGATTTTAAGGGATTGTAAGGGATTGTAAGGGATGTTATTTTCTTCTTAAATGATATTATTTTCTTAAATATCATTATGCTGAATTATTGATATGAGTTTTATTGTGGAATTTCTACCTTTTTCATGTCGGGGTTACTATTCACGTATACAACACTATTCACATATCGACCTTTATATTCATGTATATGACCTTATTTACGTGATATTATTTATGTATCACTGTCTTATGTGCGAATACGGGTTACTATTTATGATTCTTATTCATGAGTTACTATTCACGAGTTACTATTCACGGGTACTATTCATGACAAATTTGGTTTCTTTTTCTGACCAAATTATCGTTGATTTATGAATCTTACTCTTGAAATTAAATGCAGTTGTTGATCATATTGTTTTTATTATCATATATAACATTCACTACAAGAAAAAGGTTCATCGACCACACTTTATCGTGACCATGATTGATCATGAGATAGATATCAATGACCGTAATGATCACGTGATAATCGTCATTAAATCTAGTCTTTGGGATGCACATCGACGACCACTTATTAACTCTAGCTTCATCTGCGGTAGATATAAGCGATCGATATAAGCGGCCAAAAAATGACAAATTCGATTAAGCTAAAGTTTAATCGACATGGTCGAGGGACAAAAGTGGCGTGGTCCACGTGGCGATGACCACTATCGTGACCGCATGCGATTGTTGATACCTCAAATGTTTAGTGAAGTCATTAATAAGTATCAATGACGCATGCGATTCATTGATATAAAAAATGAAAACCATTTTTGCTATTTTTAGAATTCCCAAAAACACATGCACTGGTTTGTACTGCTTTATCCGACACACACACAAACAAAGACAAACAACATACACAACAATATAAATATCCATCGATCACCAACACATACACCGAACTAGTATATAAACCTTTAAAAACCAATATGATTTGAATAAATACTTATGAACATTTCAAAACTTGTTTAAGTAACATACAAACATCAAAGAATGAATATACAAGTACAAGCTTATACTATAACTACAAAAGCCGATCTAAAGTAGGTACGTCAAAGTATCATCGCCTCCTTGATCACCACATAATTAACAAAATAATAAAAGCGAGTTACAAATATATACTAACTATGTTAATATTGGTATATTACGACAATATATACAACAAATTGATTTTATACCTCGTCGCCATCCCATTGTTGTGATCTTCTGCTGCGCCACTCTTTGCTTGACTAACTCCTCGAACTTCGAGCCCCGGATGCCGCCCGGTATCTTAAGAAGATCGCGATCTCGACGTATATAGCTCTCACGGTCGGCCGGTATGAATACTTGAAATTATATTAATATACATGATGGTTCACAGAGGCTATCAGGATAAGCGGTAATAAATTTTAACAACTTGATCTTGTTTATCAATGCTTACAAAATTAATTTATTTTTAACTATTTAATTATTAACATGATGATGAAGACACTTATAAGCGTTTATTGAATGAGCACTATCTGAAGGCACTCCCGTCGCTTTATTGATCAAGAGTTGTGGAGAGGGCATCTGTTGTGAAGAAGAACTACATTAAAGGTCGAGGACAACAACGGCGCCCATCCTTGATGGCTCGAGGTTGCTCTTACGCCCTTGATCTACCACAATCATCGAGCCATCCATTTATTACATACTTGGTTTTGTGTGTGAGAGCTATATGTCGAGATTGCGATCTTTTGAAGATCTTGGCGGGGCATCTGGGGCTCGAAGTCTTTGAGGAGTTAGTTGAAGCGATAGCGGCGGTAACAACATCCACAACACCTGGGATGGCGACGAGGTATAAAATCAATTTATTGTATATATTGTCGTAATATACCAATATTAACATATAGTTAGTATATATTTGTAACTTGTTTTATTATTTTATTAATTACTGGGGTGATCAAAGGCGATGATGCTCGACATATCTGCTAGATTAGTTTTGTAGTTATAGTATAAAACATACTTATATATATGTTATCAAGTAATATATAGTATTATTTATATATATATATATATATATATATATAAATAAAGCAGAACATGATTTTATATAAATATAATACGAAAATAATAATAAATAAATCCGAGTCCTTTGAATTCACGAAGTCTCCTTAAAACAAATTTATTCCCTCACGGGTGCTAAGGATTAATTGAATAATTGCTTCCCAAGATAAAACGGATTTTCAGTTCTTAATTAGAAGCACTTCAAAATTAAGAACACATTGAACCAATTTCAATGTTATGTCTTGAACTTCTGATAATTATGCATGTAAATATGACGAATAGTAATGATGCGTGTATGTATATATAATTCTGATGAAAGGGAAAAGGAAGAACAACAATGCGAGCGGGAATTATTTTGACAAGGCGGGAAGGAAAGGAGCAGGAGCGGGAAAAACTTATGCGAAGCAGGCAGGAAAATAAAACTTATCCGTAAATGTAATCCCACATAGTTTAGTGTTCAAGCTGTCGTAAAAAAGCAGCGTAGTATCGTGATGATAATTATTAAACAAATTTTATCTAAAAATAAATATCACGACGGTACGCGGGCTTGTAGCATGTGAGTTTGAACCATGCCTTGGCTAGGTCCTCTCCCTTCCACAAAAGTGGGGTGCCCCTTGGGGCCCTTCCCATTGAGCAAACATCCCATATATAAAGACTTCAATTTTTTCTCTAATGCCCTATGTGGGACTTTTGCAACTTTCAACAATCAAGTAGGTGACTTTGGAGTCAATTTTCTCATTCAATTTTTAATGGATTTGAACATATAAATATACCAAGTTATACTCCTCGTTAAGGAGAACACATTGGTACAAAAATCTGACATTTCCAGAATGTGGGTCCCTCATTAAATTGAGCCTCAAAATGCTCTAATATTTAATATTTCAAATCCCATTTCCAACAATCCCCCACATGAATGTAAAATTGGCTTTATATCATGTAAAAAGAAAAATATGTTATGAATATACGGACACTAGTTCGAGTACATGGGAAAAGATATTTCATCGAGGTTAAGTAGCCTAGTGGCTTTGAACTTACCTAGTAAAATCCATCGGATTTACTTGGCTAATAAGTAGACTTGATGTCTTTGAAGCTATCGACTTTTCATATAAACCAAGACAATAGAATTCATAAAATATCTCTTTAGACATAGTTGGTTCTCACGTTTGTGTTCATTTTGGCCTTGAAACACCTCTTGGTTAGTGAGTATATTAGAGAATTGACCTTCAAAATTCTCACAGTGGCCCCCTCTTACGCGTGGGTGACTTTATCAAAAAGTATCCTGCAATACCCCACTTGAACATATTTCAAGATATAAAAATCATTAAAAGCGTATCTTATCCTGATTCTCACGGCAGATGTGCACTGTCTCATAATAGGAATGGTTAGGATTAAATATCGCCTCAATTGCTTTCTTGAGTACTACATAGTTCGGTTTGCCCATTGAACCTAGATCTTGGGATCTCCAGTCAGCTAGGTTGGGTTGCCACTATGACGACTCTTATTTAAACAGTAGGCTTTAAACCCATTCCCTTCGATGATTTTTCCACTTGCTCTCTTGTTAAACCTTTCGTAAGCGGATCCGCAATATTATCTTTTGACTTTACATAGTCAATTGAGATAATTCCATTTGAGAGCAATTGTCTAACGGTATTATGTCTTCGTCGTATATGGCGTGACTTACCGTTATATAAATGACTCTGTGCTCTTCCAATCGCTGATTGGCTATCACAGTGTATACATATAGCTGGCACAGGTCTTGACCAATTTGGAATATCCTCTAAGAAATTACGAAGCCACTCTGTGATTATAAAATTGGCCTACACCTGTGATTACGTGGGCGAGCAAACCTATCGCCCACAAGGATGTTGTTTGGGCAGAATTTCAGGTATGTTTTTTTAATTATGACAGATAATATTAATATAATATTCAAAGGATAATTATTAATATACCACCATACAAAAAATAGCATAATATTACAAAGTAAAATGTGATATATTTTCTACAATTCATGATTGTAAACATATTAAAACTTATAATCGTACCACAGCGTTGATATCTTTTGGTTGTGAAATCTCTTGACCTTGTATGTCCCTTTAGCCTTTTAGCCATCGAATTTTTAGAGGATCATTAGTGGCGGCGGTCTTTCGTCTTTTCACCCGACTCTCGAAACTCTCTCCATTGGGCACACATCTCATTTATATGGCTTTGAATACACCACCGTAGGGGCTATGCTCGTGCATGTAATCTTCTCCACAGTGCGGATGGTCGATCTTGGCATTGTGAAGGGCTTTTGTCTTTCTTTATTCAAATTGTCTTTAGTGCGGACCAGCGCGACTTACGCTGAGGATAATGTACGTATCTTTGAAACTGCAAATCCCCTCATCCATCTATACCGTTTACGCAAATAAAACAATAATAATAACATTACTAAATAATTATCCTTTGAATATTATATTAATATTATATTAATATTATCATCATAATTAAAAAAACATACGAAATTACATCCAAACAGCGATCCTTGTGGGCGATAGGTGTGCTGCACATACGTAATCACAGTGTAGGCCAATTACGTAAACCACAATTTGTGATATGCACTTGACGATCTTATTATATGAAAAATCACTATAATATACAACATCAATTAGCATATATTAAAGCAATTTACATCTAAGTTATAATACTTATGAACATTTTTCAAACTTATACTTATAATACTTAAAAAAATTAGCGAGAGTCTCCCTATAATATAGACTAGCCACATGCACGACGACATGCATATATGGAAATTTCTAGGCACCCAAGACACAAACCAAGAGAAATATACAAATTTTCAATACAATAAGACCAAAACAATAACGATTGAATGCAAATTAAAGCGGTAAAAATTTGAGACCCATATCATTACCAATATAATATCAATCAAAACATTACCAATATCTGATAAGCGGAATCTTAAATGCTTATATATAAATGATATATGCGGGACGTCACGTCTTTATTCGGAGGAGGAGAATCGAATAAGAATCCGATCATCCGGATTAGTAGGGGCCTTGGGCACATGATTAGGCCCCCTACCAATGCAAGACTTTTTGCTTGGACCTTGGAAGCCATCTGCATATTACAAATTTCAAGATGTTATTATGAGTCATATTTGATTACATGTATATATGACAATAAACATGCGATGATATAAACATGTATATATATGAATATAAAATGACAATAAACAAAAGTTGCATTTAAATAGTTTAATACATAAACATGGTGATTGATATAATCATGTATATATATGAATATAAAATGATGATAAACAAAATTGCATTTAAATAGTTTAGTACATAAACATGACAATGATATAAAAACATGTAATGCTAAACATACATTTCATTTGTTCATAAAAGTGTCGATGTTTGATTCAGAATCATCTTTGTATCGTGTTGCTGATTCATATACCATCTTACGCTTGATTAGGTTTTAGATTCGATCGATAACTCTTCCTCCTCAATATCGATGTCATCGACACAAGTATTGACTCGGGATCTAATTCATGTGGTTCATCTCCACCATCTAGCTGGATGGCTTCATTGTAAATCCTCCACATTTATTATAGTTTGACTATGAAGCATACGCTCTTGGTAAATCTCCCCATAAACTAATTCTACCACACTACTGGCGGGAGTATGAATTCTGACTTGCCAATCTATAGGCGGTTGATCGCTTTTCCTAATGAGGACTAGGAGTGTAGTATACTTGTCTCGTTTGAGTTGGTAAAATAAGCAGTTCGTTTAGATGCACGCAAACCTATGGAGGTCAATATCGGCGATTCCATATGCATCAACACGTATCCCTTTTTACGAATCAAACCAAGCGGCACTTGAACAAGTGAATATGACCCCGTGACGCGTGCCGCATGCGATGACTCTATGATTTCCTCCAACTCCCCATAAAAAGGCGCGACCAAGCTCATTGTAACAATCTTCTTGGACACATACTCCGAGTTTGTTGTTCTTTTACCACGCCCATATGCCTTTGTGTGAAATTCCTGACCATTTATTTTGTAACCATTTGCGGTGACTTGGTCCTGTGCGGTCCCATAGCTAGGACTTGTACATTAGGCGGAATCGTTGATCCCTCATTCAATGCCTACAAAACTCCATCTTATTAAATGAAGTCATAGTTAACATGGAGTATATATATATATACTACGTGCTTAAAAATTGAACTTACTTTGTCCTTTAGCAAAGTGCAAATTTTTATCCCGATTGATTTGAATATCTTTATCGGTTATCTTTGGGATGCTTCACTTTTAACTTCGTCATCGTACAATCTATACCATGTTATAAACATTAACATATTAGAATAATTTTCAACTTAAAAGATAAATTATCAAGTTTTATATATGTACCTCACAAATTCGTCGATCTCTTTTCAATTGAGAAGAATGTAAGTATATGCGACATGTAATTCTTGCTTAGAGAGGAATATCGCTTCCCTTTTCCATAAAGCGTGGCCCGATAGACCAAATCTGGAAGAGAGACCATTTAGTTCAACATTTCCCCCATCATTATGTCTCGATACTCGATTGGCCTTTATCAAGACTTTGTCCAGGAAAATAATGCGAGACAAGCGTAGATATCTCATCGAAGCCTGTATGCCTCATATATCGACCCCTCGACATAAACTCTATTCTTCACCTTCCTCTTAAGGTTTCCCATCACCCTCTCGAAAGGGTACATCCATCTATATTGAACTGGACTCCCAACACGAGCTTCGTAGGGAAGATGGATTTTGAATGCTCCGTGGAGTCAAAAAAAACTAGGTGGGAATATTTTTCCGGTTTACGTGATCTCTATGATGTTCTTCTCAAGTATAGACATGTCCTTCTCATTTAATGATTTTGAACATAAGTCTTTGAAGAAATGACTAAGATCCGTCAAAGCATCCCATATTGGTTTATTAAGCGAGATCCGAAATGCTAGACATGAGAATCTCTCCATGAACACATGACGATCATAAATCTTCATCTCTTGCAATTTCCCACCCGTAACACACCTTGCAATGTTTGGCGCATATCCATCTGGTAGTTTGGAGACTTAACCCATATGCACACATCTTGACTTGCTTTTTTGGACAATGTGTACCTTGCATGCGGTTTAACAATCTTACCATTAGGAGATTCATAAAGTTCTAATCAAGTAAACACAAATATCTTTCATGTCCAAGCGTGCCTTATCGTTATCTTTTGTCTTCCCCATAACATTCATCATAGTGTTAAACACATTGTCAAACACATTCTTCTCAATATACATCACATCTAGATTATGAGCCGAATCAAATTTGTAGAACCCGATAAAGGCGGTTCCCAAAAGATGCTTCTCGAACCCGGTTATGAGATTACATGAACCCATTGATTATGTTTGTGGCATCAACCTTACCAAATGGGATAACCGCAATCTCATCACACGATCTCGCATCTCCGTTCTGACAACAATCACAGTGATGAGCATATCATTGTCTACTTTCCCTTTCTTGAAGTGTTTTCTATTTCTTGAAAGCGGGTGATCTCTGCAGTAGAACCAAGCGATGTGATGACCAACAAGGCTTTCGACCTTTTGATAGATTAAAGCGACTTTGTATGCTCCATACAATCTGGACAAGCCAACTTCCGTGTGTACTCCATCCAAATTAACATACCATAAGGCGGGAAGTCACTTATAGTCCACATAACCCCGCCCTAAGGTTGAAATTTGTTTTCGTTGCAACATCCCAAGTCATACTCCATCCTCCCACAATACCTTCAACTCGTTTATAAGAGGTCTCAAGTAAACATCTAAGTTCTTTGTAGGACTCTTAGGACCGGGAACCACAGTGAAAGAAACAAGTATGGCTATTTATTTTACACATCGAGGAGGGCAAGTTATGCAGATAACAATCATAGAGCCAACATGAGTGCTGGAACAATTTGAGTGGCCAAACGGGTTGAAACCATCGGTGGACAATCCAAGCCTCACATTTCTAGGTTCAATGCAAATCCGGGATGTGCTAAGTTGAAATCTTTCCAAGCCTACCCATCTGCGGGATGATTTAGTTCTCTATCTTTATTTGGAGATTTCGCGTGCCAATTCATATGTTAATTTGTTCTTGAAGACATGTACAATCTTTTTAGCCGATGTGTTATTGGAAAATACCTTAGAATCTTAAGCGGTATACTTGATTTTTTGTAGTCACACCCTCTTTATTAGGCCTAAACCGATCACGTTCGCAAAGCGTGCACCTTGTCATCATTCATTTTCCTTATAAAACAACATGCGATCGTTGGGACATGCATCGATCTTTTGGTATCAAGACCCAACTTCTTCACCATTTTCTTACAAAAGTAATAGTTACGGTAATTTCTCACCGTCAGGCAACATACTCTTAATGGCCTTCAAGAGCGACTCAAAACACTTATGGCTCATGCTGTGATCAGCCTTGATGTTAAGTAACGTTGCCACTGCAGACAATGTAGTGTGTTTGGTGCAACCATGCCACAATGGTTCGCTACCCTCGTCTAATAACTTAAAGAAGTCTTTGGCATCAGAATTCATAGGTTGCTTTCTGCCTTGCTTCCAATCAAAATCTGGCCCTGCAATATCATAAACCATTTCATTTATACGATGAGTACTACTGCCCGAATTGTGTACTTGTGTGATGCCACCATCTCTTCTCTGCCCATGTGCCCACCATCATTCTTCGTAATTTCTTATGAACCCAGAAACAAGTAAATGATAGTTTACTATGTCTCTATCCATATAATTTACATTCTTACACTTCAAACATGGACATCGTAGCTGCGACTTACTATTCATACATTCCGGGTGACTATACACATACTCCAAAAACACTTGGCAACCAGCTCTAAATTCAGTTGTAGCACCTATCTGGGCACTTGACTTTCGTCGTGCCATCCAACTACGGTCTGAATAGAGGTCCATGATTCCACGGTACCTACTACAGACAACATGAGCTTATTAATCATATGACTTGAGCATACTTGTAACCATATGACTTGAGCATACATGTAAGCATATGATTAACATTTTAGCATACTTGTAAGCATATGACTTGAGCATACTTGTAACCATATGACTTGAGCATACTTGTAAGCATATGATTAACATTTAAGCATACTTGTAAGCATATGACTTGAGCATACTTGTAACCATATGACTTGAGCATACTTGTAAGCATATGATTATAACATTTAAGCATACTTGTAAGCATATGACTAGAGCATACTAGCCAGTAAGCATATGACTTGAGCATACTAGTAAGCACATAAAGAGCTCGTTAATATTATAAATGTTCGCAACTACCCGACCAATAAAAAAATTTCGCCAGAGTCTCCCCTATAATATGGACTAGCCACATGCACGACGGCATGTATATAAGGTCATTTCTAGGCACCCAAGACACAAACCAAGAGAAATATACAAATTCCCAATATAATAAAACCAAAATAATAACGATTGAATGCAAATTAAAGTAGTAAAAAGTTCAGGAGTATACTACAAATTTAGAGTTCCAAAAACTCGTGCTTTCATTTTTGCAAGCTTCTATCTTTACTTTACATATGAGCGCAATAATTAACTTACTTCTGATTAGGGCACTTATCTCTTAGTTCTTTATTCCATTGGAATGTGTGGTTGTTTATTTTCTGAAATGATCACCAAATACATTGAAGATCATTTCATTCCTTCCTCAATTAAATTTATTCAATCTAAACGGAATAGAGATTCCATCTTTTGGGGATACTAATTTTAAGCTCTTCAAAATGGGCAGGTGGTCTAATTGAGCAGTTTATAGAAATTAGTTGTATTTTTATAGTTTGCATTCCAGATAACTTTTGTTATACAAAAAAAATTATCCTGTACAATGCAACCAATTTATACAACTGTCCAAATGAATGTTTCGATCAGTTTGGATCGGTTTTCTTTACTTTATCAATTGTCCAAATCTCAATCACGATAGCCTAGCGATTAACATAAATATCAAATCTCAATCCTTGATTTGTTAAACTTTAATCTGCCATTTTGAAATTTGAAATAAAGTAGTTCATTCGAGGAAATAATACTAAAAAGCCTAGTAAATCAATAAACCAACACCATTTTGGGTAAGGAGGAACAACAGTTGATAAGACTACTAAAATTACCCGGTGGTATTCTTCAAAATCCTACAAACCATAAAAGGGTCTCTTCCCAAAATCCTATTTCATGTAAAAATCTACCCAACTTTACATGTAATCCGACTTCAACAAAATTAACATTTGCATCAAAGATTCAATATTTCAATCACACATTACAAATTAGATACTAAACTCAATCCTCTCGTGTAATACATACCATATAATTTATGTCCAATTTAGGTATTTATGCCTTCATCTATGCACATATAGACGATACATAATTCCATGCCAAGTAGTATGTAAGCAAAAAGCAACGACGATACACATATGTAAAAAATCAGTTCAGTTAAGAAAATTAGACCCGAAGAAAAGAAAAAAAAGTCAACATTCAAACAAAAAGTTAACGCCATTGTCAATTTAAACCAAAATAAAAATTAACAAAACACAAAATTCACATTTAAGTAAATTTAGCCCTAAACTGAAGAAACAAAAGGGTTTGTTTTCATCTTCCTTACTTATCCCTTATTTATATTAGAACTAAAATTCAATCCACACCCAAATACTTAGAACTGAAATTCAATCCACACCCAAATACAAGTAAATGCCTAATGTTTGAGAGACATTATACAGATGAGCATAAATTAAATTCCATTTGGAAATACATATATGAATTGTAAGTAGAGAATTATCAGTATGTATGAGAGGAGAGAGAAAATACATGGATGAGATAAATTTATGAAGAAGAAAAACCCACCCGGTCGCGCGAGGAGTAAAGAACACCAATTGAAGGAGAAGCGACAACCAATTGAAGGAGTAGATGAACACCAATGCTTGCGAGGAGTAATGAGCTCATCTCTTCTCTTCTCCTCCTTCTCTCCTCTTCATTGCCCTTTTTTTTTTCTTTCTATTTTGAGTCGATAGAACGCTGAGCTGAATATGTTTAAGAAGATCGATCGTTTTTTAGCGGTCGTCTGCGGTCAGCGATTTTTAATGACATGGACGATTTTAGCTACGCACGCGATGCATTTGACGATAAAGATTGGTCGCAATAAAAAACAGCATGAGGTTTCTCACCAAATTTTGGGGAAAATTCATATCGTGACCGATCGTGATCATTGCGGTCGCCGATATCTCTAAGCGACTAGAATTTATCTCGATCATGAGATAGCGATCGTCACATTATTATCAACGACCGGGATATGCGATCACCGATATTATTGGTAGCAGAGATAGGCCTTTATTCTTGTAGTGATTTTTATAACCCTAATGATGATATTTCTCTTTGAATTGAGTGTAAAGATGGGTAGATTATTGGTATGGCCTGTGACTATGGATTCTCTTTGGCCAAGAAGCAGTGAAAGATGAATTGTTATACGATATGATCATGACCATTGAATTTATAATTGAATATCTTTAGCTTAAGTGCAAAGGTGAATTGATCAACATGGTTATAATTATTTTTATATAAATTCTGAAATGATTATATATTTCTTTGAGATATTAATATGTGAGACCCCAAAATTTATGAATAAAGATTTAAATTTCTCGAAATATTTTTTTGAATATTATGGTGTGGATTAGATATAATGTTATAGTTGTGGGTAATATTTATAAATTTTGCAAAAGTACGCAAGTTCTTATATAATATTCGATTGGTTGGGGAATATTCTTTTTGTGGGGGAATATCCCAATTACTTATGACACAATCATTGTGGACCCCTAACGTAAGTATTCATCATAGTTAGAAAATGACAAAATTATCTTTTTATAAAAATAACGGCGAAAGTGTTACCAAGTTAAACCTGTTGAACTACCCGATAGTAAAAATAAAGAATGTCTGCGTGGTTGCATAGTAAAGACACGGTATTGATTATTGATGCTTACGTGAAAAGTCACTCGCTTATACTCAATTATTGCTCATGAATTTTCTCGCATCATATCTCTCATATTATTGATTCGATTATTGTCACAAGATTATCATCGCATAATATTTTATATATTATTAAATCAATAATTGAGACGACAAAGTTATTCATATTATTAAATTGCAATATTTACAATGTCTGAAGTTACATCAAGGAGAGGTTTGGTCATCTAATTGCGCTAATTAGAAGAAATCCTTATCGGAAAGCCCCTCTTTCACGGGGAGCGACTTGGTTGTTAAATATTGTGAGTTATAATATTAATGATGAATAAGTTTGTGTTGATTAAAGATGAAATTGATAGTTCCATTGTGTTGGAATTATTAGTGTTAGTGAAAATCGACATTTATTTCGATAGTAATTGATGTCTGGAAGTTATTGGGTAATTAATCAGATAAATGAGGAATTAATTGCTATTAATTCACATGATTATAACTATTTATTCACATGTGTGTACTATTGATTCACATTCATGTACTATTAGGAGAGTTGGTGCAAGTTTGATAATACTTGCATGATTAAGTTAAAGATGGAGGTATAGATGGAGGTACTATACTGTTATTCATATTTTCACATGATTATAACTATTGAATCACATGATTGAACTATTGATTCACATTATTTACTATTAGGGGATGTGGTGCAAGTTTGATAATACTTGCAGGACTAAATTAAAAATGAAAGAAAAGTTGGAGGTATTGTACTGTAATATTTTGAGCCCCAAAATGTGCAATTATCGAAACTATATTTTTCTATAAATAGAAGCTCATTGTTCCTTCATTTCTCACTAATTCACTAAAGCTATAGAGCAATTATTATAGAGAAAAATTATAGAGAGAAAGAAGAAGAAAAGTCTGCTACCTCTCTACTCCAGTATCCAGTTTCTTTCTAAGGTAAGCGGTATTATTTCTTTCGTATTCATGAAGAGAGCTTCTGTTATTCCATTCTTGATTATTATGTTGGAATAACCTGTATATGTGAAGTACTGCATACATGGTGAAATTCTTCTGTTATTCCATTCTTTATTATTACATTTGAAATATCACATGCATGCGGATTACGCTAGACACGGTTCCATTCTTTATTATTACATTGGAATAACTCGTCTGTATGATTCTAACGCATGCATGGTGAATTCTTTGTTATTCTATTTTTTATTATTTTGTTGGAATATCCTATCTGTGCGGTTTACGCATGACCTAGTTCCATTCTTTATTATTACATTTGGAATATCCTTTTCATGCGGATTTTACGTATTTGACACAGTTCCATTCCTTATTATTACATTGAGAATAAGTCGATATATGCGTCTATCGCATGCATGGTGAATTCTTCGTTATTCTATTCTTTATTATTCTGTTGGAATAACCTGTCTATGTGGATTACCGCATGCATGGTGAATGATCCTTTGTATTCATATATGAATAGTATTTTCATTCAAAAGGGGTTTCTGCCAAGGGCAATTTCATAATTTTTTTGACCCATAAAAATTCTGGAAAAATTTGAAATGATAATTTGATGAGTTTTCTAGATTGTGTCCAAAAATGGCGATTTTTGGATGTATAGATTAAGAGTTATGGATTTTATGGGAAAAGACTATTTTAAAAGTAAACCCTTATAACTCTTTGTGGTTAACTCCAAAATTGGTAAAATTTTTATTGGGAGTACATATATATAACAGGAGTATACTCTATAAATTTTGGAATTTTTGGACAAAAGTATAATTTATGATAAATGTCTAAATATTCGTCATTTTGGCCATATGAAAAATAGTAAATGAATTTTAAAAATTCCGAGAAAAATATATGTTCAATATGGGACTATATTCTGCTAAATCCCATAAAAGAATTATTTTTGAGACTGATTTGGTATTTTCATGAAAATGAACTAGTTATGAGTAAATGAATTAAATATATTATGTGAAGTAACAAAATTGGAAAATAGGATTTTATGGCAGGGAATCCTATATAGGTATATATATGTATATTTTTGATGAGGATTTTATCATTGGTGATGAAATCTTATGAGTATGGCATTTTGAATGATTAAATGCATTATTTGGTAAAGTGTAAACAATTGAAATAAATTATTTATAAGTTTAAGAAGTGATTAAAATATTGTTATAATATTAATAATATTAGATTATGAGTTTATTAAGTGATTGATAATATTTGGATAAATTTAAAATCTTTAATATTTATCCTTATTTTCGTTTGATTAATGCTTATATCATTGTCATCATCCTCATGCTTATATTGTGATGAAAGTTATCTTTGGCTTACGTGCATAGATAGACTTGGTATGATTATAACTAGGGATTATTCGGTATAATCATGTACCGTAATGTGACGAATGATGTGGTGAAAGTCCTCGATTGGCACGAAGTGCATTGATGGATAGTTTTTGGTATGATTATAACCGAGGATTATTCGGTATAGTATTTGACCATTGATGATTTAATGAATATCCTTGGCCCGTAGTGCGAGGGATGATTCGATGATGTGGTTTATTTATTGTCGAGTCTCGGTGATAAAAATTGATGAAAACATTTTAAAACAAAGAAGATAGTAAAATATCATGCTTTACTTGACTCTTCTAATGGATTACTTATTCCGATGCAGTTAAACTTGATGTTTATTGTATTTTAAAAGTTTAACATTGTTGAAGACTAATGATAATTTATTCTGCATTATCTTAGTCATAATATTTCTTACTGGGATAGTGAGCTCACCCTTTCTTTCACTGTTCTCTTCAGGAAATGAGAACGTAGACGGGACTAGTCGGGGAACGGAGTGATGGTCCAGATGATAGCATTAGTAGTCCTCACTATTCTGTTAAATAGTGTGACAATAAATGTAATAAGAACTCCATTGAGTGTGGATATTGTCTAGATGACAATATTCTTATTAAAACTCTTAGATTATGTTTTGTCGTATTTTACACGATTGTTGTATAATTAAGTTGTATTTGAATTTTGTACCATGTATTTGGTGACTCAAGATGGGTGATGTATACCTATTTTGGGGGCATCACATAATATCTTTGGCCCGTAGTGCAAAGATGACATGTTGTTGAATATCTTTGGCCTGTAGTGCAAAGATGAATTATTGATGAATATCTTTGGTCCAGTAGTGCAAAGATGACTGTTGTTGAATATCTTTGGCCCGTAGTGCAAAGATGACTCATTCATCGAATATCTTTGGCATGTAGTGCAAAGATGGCTGTTAATGAATATCTTTGGCCCGTAGTGCAAGGATGAACTTATTAGCATGATTATGAACATGAAGCGTGATTTGGTATAACCATGATCTTTGATGTTTTCGGTAAAGAGGGTGATGTAAATTATCTTCGCTTGGATGAGAAGAGAATTTAGAACCACAATTATGGTTATGAGTTATTCACATGATTGTGGATGTGAACTCCATTGATTAATGTTACAGGGAATAAAACATTGTTGGTGGACTTTTAACATGGAAAGATAATAGACTTTATGGTCTATTTGACTCTTCTAATGGATTGCTTGTTAAGATTTGCAACTATGGTTGAAAAGTTTTATCATCTACCATATGTTCTAAATCTCTCGATTTATTCTCGATGAATGCTATTGATAATTTAATTATCTTTAGTCATGATATTCTTTCTTGAGCTAGTTGTTTCACCTTTACTTCACAATTCCTTTCGTGTAATAAGAGTGTCACTGCCTAATTGACGGGGATAATGAGGGAAATAAGCTGGTGGTCTATAAATGTTGAGGTTCTCCCTAAATAGTATGGAAATAATTTTCTTGAGAACTTTAGATAAGTGTGTCGTATTGTTTACGTCATTTGATATTTAACTTTGGTGAACCGAATAGGGTGAGGCGAACCCAACTTTGGAAGGGTGTTTTGCCACTATCATACAGGATGTCTAATGACATACAACCTCGTGTTATCATAAGACAGGGTTATGCACATCCACTTGCTTAGTATATCTATGAGCACTACCTATATGATCTTGGAGTTTGGTTGAAATATAATTTTCAATTGCAGACAGTGGAGATAGTTATATGTCAAGAGAAGACTCACCATTGGAAAGAACATGATAGTAATCTTCTCATTTTTCTTTGGGGTCTATTGTGTCAACCAAGGATAATTCTTTGGGCATATGATATCTATCATAACCTAGACGCACGGCCTCCCATGTACGAAGGTTTTCTTTAGCATTTCCCAAAGATTTTAATTTTTAAAATAGTTATTGACTGTACCTTTATGTCAGGTGCCATTGTGACGTGCTATCCAAGTTGGTGTCCAGATTCACATTTGGTATATATTTGTATCAAAACTCACAACATATGTGTTGTTGTATTTTGCACGACATTGTAGTAATAAAGTTATAGTTGTCACTATAAGAAAACTGGCTAATTCCGATGGAAATATCCGTCAGACATAATACTCTTACGTCGAAAATATATTATGTCCGACGAAAATATCCGTCAGACATTCAGTTGTAAATAATCGCGTCGGAAATACAATCTGTCACAAATTTCGTCGGAATGTCATTATCCTCGATGGACGTAATTCCGACAGAAGTTCGTCGAACATAAACTATCTTGATGTAATATATAGATTTAAATTATTAAATCGGATATAACAATGATACCTATTTTCGACGAATTCACTCCCTCGGAAATAGTCTATTTCCGACTGAAAACTAAAATAATCAGATATTTATTAAAAGTGTCTACTTATTATGTTCGACGAACGTTGCGTCGGAGATAGCGTTTTTATGACCGACATGTTCCGTCGAAGATACTGTATATTCGACTGAAAATTATGCCATAATGCCATTTATAAAAAATTTCTTATTTGTTAACTCCGAGGGACGTTCCGTCGAACCTACCCTATTCTGTCGGAAATAACTAATTTTTTTTTAAATATAAATTTTAAAAGTTTAGTTTCCAGGTGTTTAAACCCATTAATGTACCTGTAACCTGTCACAACACAATACACAGTAATATAAACCTGTATCTCACATTCAAATATACAACGTAGCACTAAAACGTAATCTTCAACTCATTATTATTCACATTCACATTCAAATATCCACCAAAACGTATTATAAGCTAACCAATTACAAATATAAGCTAATGTTCCATAAATGTTAAACAATATAATTTATAATAGTTGTACAGACGCAATTAGATAATACAATATATACAAAAGTTCTACAATAACATGAATATATACAAATGAACTATAAACTAGTAAAAGTATCATCATCGGGCGGAGGTGAACGACGCTGCTTTGGTGTATGGAAATTAACCTCGTGGTCCCTCATCATCATCGACACCGCCGCCATAAATCACCACATTGATAGAATCAAAATATAAATCATTAGTCCGTATATATATATGTGAGAATTAATTAACAAACTAGCCTTAATTGAAAAACATAAACAATAAGAATACACGAGTAGGTGGAAGGACGAAAAAAGCCTCCAAGAGGGTAATCACCATCCGGAACATCTCGGTGCTCAAGCGCCGAATCGCTCCCTGAGGTAATCCTTACTCTCTGTAGAGGCCCCCCCGCTATAATATCCCGAGTAATCTGGTGAAGACGAAGAATCGGAAGGCAATCACGTGACTGAAAGACCGGACGGTATGGAACCTATCCGACACGGCCCTATCGATCATTGAAAAGATATAAATCATCCAAGCCAAATACTGTATGAGATGGTCGACATGTGCTCTCAGGGCGTTGGAGTCAGGGAGCCTATAAAGAGATACAAATTTGATTACTAATAATAATTTATATAATGTGATAAATTCGGATAATTTCGTGAAACATAAAAAAATATTACCTCTAGGAAGTGTATATGCGGGTATCCTCGGCATACCCAACACTCGATATCTGCCGGTACTGCTGGTAGGGGGATCCTGAGATGTGACCCATAGTCTCAGCTCTTCATCCCGATCTAATACAATATCGGGAAGAGGGGTGGCAGAATCTAACGGCTTAGAACCCTTCCTAATAGTCTCTAGCTCAGCTATACGCTCGTCCCGAAGCTTCTAAAATCGGTCCTATAATTTATTCCGTATACTTATATTAATTATATCATTTTATTTACGATTGAATATTATTAAAAGCTAAATAGTAAGATGAGTTTTACCCGTATAGCTAAAGCTTCCTGAGACAAAGCACGTTCATCCTTAGGCGTGTGGACTCGATCCCAAAACTCTAGCATGGTAGGATCTCGGCCCAAGGTCCTCCCCAATGCCTAATACAAAAATTCATAAAATAGGTCTTAAGTATTTGTGTGAGAACTTGGCACATAAATAACTAAATACAACGCATCTTACTGCCTTCGCCTCCTCGAACAATCGAGAACCAATTGGTGTGTCTTTGAAGACCCCATTTTTATAAATAAAGATGAATTTTTCTATAAATATTATTTTTGAATATTATGGAATAAATTTGATATAATGTTATAGTTGTGGGTAATATTTATAAATTTTGCAAAGTATGCAAGTTGTTATAAAATATTCGTTTGGTGGGGAATATTCTTTTGTTAGGGAATATTCGTATAACTACCAATCATCAGTGGACCCTAATAAATGTAATTATCATTGGATTGAGAAAAAACGACAAAATATTTTATAAAAATAACATGAGGTGTTACCTGTTAAAACTATTGAACTACCCGGTGGTAAAAGTACAAAGAATACACGTGGTTGTATAAGAAGCACGGTATTGATTATTGATGCTTACGTGAGAAGTCACTCACCTATGCTCAATTATTGCTACTGAAATCACGTGATCATATCTCATATATTATTGATTCAATTATTGTCACAAGATTATCTCAGATAATATGTTATAGTATTAAATCAATAATTGAGACGACAAGTTATAAATGATTAATAATTGTTGAAAGATTAAATATGTGTTGATGAAAAAAAATGATTTGTGGTAAGTTTGATTATTTTATGGGGGGCTCATATGTCATCATCTAAGAGTCTCTTCATTAATAGTATTTACCTTCATTAATAGTAATTACCTTTGTCAATAGTAATTACCCTTGTGAATAGTATTTACCTTCGTCAATAGTAATTACCTTCGTCAATAGTAATTACCCTTGTGAATAGTATTTACCTTTAAATCAATAGTATTTACCTTCGTTAATAGTAATTACCTTTACCAGACGTCGAACCACTTGTCGTTTCACATTACGTGTGCGTCGAACCACTTGTCGTTTCACACATTACAAAAGGCCAAACCACTTTTCTTTTCACATCATTAGTCGTCAAGCCACTTGCCTTTTCACATCTAAGGTGCTAAGCTAGAAATCTTCTATAAATAGAGGCCTAGGGCTTCATTATTTTCACTTAATTCATTGCTTATAGAGAGAAAGTATAGAGAGAGAATAAGAGAGAAAGAAGAAGAGTATTTTGTTACTACACTTTGCGCATATTCAATCTCCTACCAAATGTAAAGGGTGTTATTCTTTCTTATTCACGAAGAGAATCGTTGTTATTCCATTGCTTAGTATCTTTTGGAATAACTCAGATATGCGGTTTACCCTATACTTGGTGACATTCTTTTACTATTCTCGCTGGAACATCCCCGTCAGGTTTTACAAGGATTCGGTTAAAATCTTTATTATTATCATTTGGAACATCCTCGTTCACAGGTGTGTTTTACACCGGACTGGTAAAATCTTTATTATTATTCATTTGGAACATCACATGCATGTGTTTTACACGGACCGGGTTCCATTCTTTATTATTCATTGGAACATCCTCATGCATGCGTTTTACGCGGACCGGGTTCCGTTATTTATTATTCATTGGAATAACTCGCCTGCAAGTGTGGTCTATCGCATGCACGGTGATTTATTTTGTTATTCTATTCTTTATTATACCCAATTTGGTTAAAACTTTGACTTCTATACTTCATGAAATTAGTGGAATATCCTTGATATTTGCGTTTCATCCAAAGATCTTTTCATGGAAATATTCTTCCGATCATTCTTGAATTTTACTCTACAAAACAAAGATCATGTTGATAATTTTGACGTTAATAATTCCGGATAAAATAATTCTTGAACTTGTTTTATTGAATTCTTATATCATTTTCATCATCCTCATGTTTATATTATGTTGAAAGTCATCCGTGGCTCAGAAAGTGCATAGATGGACTTGGTATGATTATGACCGAGACTATTCGGTGTAATCATTAACCGTAATGTTACAAATGATGTGATAAAATCCTCAAAGGGTCAGTAGTGCATTGGTGGACGATTGTTGGTATGATCATGACCATTAATGAATACAAAAATATTCTTGGTCGTAGTGCATGAATAATTATGGTCGTGATACTAAAGAATATCCTTGGCAGAAAAGGTGGGGTGATTCGATGATGTGGAATATTTATTAAAGTTTCGAGTCTCAGCCTATAACAGTTGATGAAAAACCTTTTAAAACCTAAAAGATAGTAGACTTTATTTTCTACTTGACTCTTTTAATGGATTGTTTATTCACCGCAGCTTAAACCGGTTGTCTATTGTATTTTATCGTTTAACATTGTTGAAGACTATTGATAATTTATTCGCATTATCTTAGTCATAATATTTCTTCTTTCGGGCTAGTTGAGCTCACCCTTTCTTTCTTTGTTCTCTTGTGAAATGAGAATATAAATTTGGACTTAGTGGGAAACGAGTGATGGTCCTAAAGATAGCATTAGTAGTCCTCACTATTCTGTGAAATAGTGTGATAATAATTGTAATGAGGACTCCTTTTTGAGTTTGTATAATATCTAGTAGACGATATTTGTATTTAAACTCACAGTTTATGTCGTATTGTACACGACGGTTATGTTAGTAAGTTGTATTTAAATTCTCTACCATGTAAGTGGCGACCCAAGATGGGTGATGTATACCTAATTTTGGGGGCGCCACGGTTGATATCGAGCTTAGGATATGATCCTGGCTAAGATGTGAGAATAGTACTAGAGGGAGAGACGGGAATACCTTGCTAGTATGACCTACCTAAGTTTATGTGCTATTTTATTGGTTGGTCGGAAGATAGGGATAATTTGTTACATGTCAATTAACCTTTTATTTTGTGGCGATGTCTGAAAATGACATATGAGAATGTTGAGAATAAGAATGGATGCAGCGATCGTTGATTCACCACATATCAATAATCGAGGATAATGCATCGTGAAGGCGCATAATCCTCATGCAAAACAACAACACCGACCAAATGATGAACGATCAAATGTTCAGAGGCTTTATGCAATTTATGCAATAAAGAGCGTAGAGTGACTCTCGCCCAAAACGTAGGTGGAAACACGAAAACTCGGCAAGGCCACCGCTTAAACAATTCAAGGAGCTGGGACCACCGAGTTTAAGGTGAGCCAAAACCACTCTGGCGGAAGTATGGATAAAGCATATTACCAAGATATTTGATGTCTTGGGATGCTCAGGAGCAAAGGTTCCCTTTTCACGCTTTTTATATCATGGCGGAGAGGCAGACATGGTGGGAATTCCAGAAACGTACTCAACTCCGTCAGATCAAGATATCTTGGGAGAAGTTCCAGAGTCGCTTTCAACGACAAATACTTTCCGAAAGTATTCACCATAATGAAGGAGGTGGAGTTTATCAAGTTGGAACAAAACAATATGACCAAGTGTCGCAATATGAGGCAAAATTTATGAGTTATCACGCGGTTTTGCGCCCCACTTGGTGGATAATGAAGAGAGAATGGCGCGAATGTTTTTAAGAGGTTTGAAGTCGAGATATCGCCAACATCTTATTTCTCATAAACCGTGGTTTGTATTCGAGATGTTGTAAATAGGGCTCGATTAGTGGAACGCGATAATGAGTCAACACAACTAAAAGAGAGCAGCGGGGAAAAATTATAATATCCGGTGAGAGTAGTCATCGAAGCGGTGACAACAAGCGTGGAGGAATCAACAGTTAAATATGGTAACCACTTACGGTGGTAATCGTGGCCAAAATAATAAGAATGGACATTTCAAGAAAGCGGAGATTCAACAATGATGGAAAGACGCCAAGACCAAAGACCCATTGTTAAGGAAGGAGAACGACCACCTATCATATATGCTTCAAATGCGGAGGAGAGGACACATCACCAAAGCTGCGCCATGCCGTCCAAAGCATGTTATAATTGTGGAAGAGAAGGTCACTTAGCTCGATTTTGCGTTCATAGAAGACAATTCAGCTAGGATGGAGGCACCAAAGGCCATCCCGAGAAAATTCAAAACCCAGAAGTGCAAGGAGAGCGTTTGTTGTGACCTCCCAAAGAGCAAGGAACCGAATGAGGTCATCACGGGTAAGCTTATCATAAACTCTAATGAAGTCTATACTTTATTTGATAACGGTTTACCCATTCTTTTATTTCTCCTACTTGCGCTCATCGATTAAATTTGACTCGGAGAAATTAGACTTTGACTTATCTATGGAAACTCCGTTGGGAGAAACCTTCATTACATCCAATGCTTATAAGTCTTGTTTGGTTCAAATCGGTACCTCACATTACCTCGTCGATCTTATTTCATTAAAATACTTGCATTTGACGTGATTCTAGGATTGATTGGTTAACTACTTATCATGCAAAAATTGATTGTTTTCGTAAGGTTGTTAGCTTTCATATTCCTAATCAACCTATTATGCTAATTCAAACGACCAAACCATTAAAATCAATCACGGTCATCTCAAGCCATAAAGCTATTCGTTTATTGAAAAGCGGATGTTAAGCTTTCTTAGCTCATGTCACGATTTAAACAAAAATACGCCGCTTTTGAACGATATTTCTATTGTTAATAAATTTCCGACGTATTCCCCCAAGAACTTCTGGCCTACCCCCAGGCGTGAAATTGAATTTTGTATCGACCTTGAACCCAGACAAAACCTATTTCCAAAGCCCCATATCGAATGGCTCCTATTGAACTTGAGAGTTAAAGACCCATGCGCAGGAATTGTTAGACATTGGCTTTATTCGGTCTAGTATTTCTCCTTGGGGTGCTCCCTGCTCTATTCGTGAAGAAGAAAGATGGGAGTATGCGACTTTGTATTGATTATCTGGAGTTCAATCATGTCACCATCAAAATAGGTATCCATTGCCACGTATTGATGAATTGTTTGACCAATTGCAAGGAGCCAAATTCTTTTCAAAGATTGATCTTCGTTCAGATTTCACCAATTGAAGATTAGAATCCGCCGACATTCCAAAGACGGCCGTAACTCCCAGACGGGCATTATGAATTCTAGTCATGTTCTTTGGATTGACTAATGCTCTCACGCCTTCATGGATATGATGAACCGAGTATTTAAGGAATATTTAGATCACTTTGTGGTCGCTCTTTATTGATGACATCCTTAGTTATTCCAAAAGCCGTGAAGATCATGAGCAACACTTGAGGTCGACACTCCAAAAGCTTCGTGAATATAAGCTTTATGCCAAGTTGAAGAAATGTGAGTTCGGCTTCAAGAAGTAGCATTCCTTGGGCACGTGGTATCAAGTCATGGAATATCTGTTGACCCAAAGAAAGATTGAAGCTATTCAAAGCGGGAACAACCTAAATCGATGGATCATCACGTAGCTTTCTCGGTTTAGTTGGTTATTATCTGAGATTCGTGGAAGGATTTTCTCGAATCGCTACTCTATCGACTCAAATTGACTCTGAAAGATACAAAGTTCTATTGAGCGAAGAATGTGAGAAGAGTTTTCAAGAACTCAAGAGGAGACTTATTTCAAAGACCTATTCGACAATACCATCCGGCTCGAGAGGATTTGTCATCTCTGATGATGCTTGAGCAAAGGGTTGGGATGTGTTCTTATGCAACATAGAAAAGTTATAGCTTTATGCCTCGCGATAACTCAAAGAATATGAGAGGAATTATCCTACTCATGATCTAGAGTTGGCAAATGTTGTCTTTTGACTTAAAATTTGGAGGCATTACTTGTATGGGGAGAAAGTGGAGATCTTACTGGATCATAAAAAGCCTCAAATATTTCTTCACTCAAAAGGAACTCAACATACGACAACGACGTTGGCTTGAATCGCTGAAAGATTATGATCATACCATCCAATACCATCACGGAAAAGTGAACGTGGTAAATGACGCGATTGAAAGCGTAAGATCGTATGCAAGCATCGAAAGCTGCGTTATTGTCAACACAAAGGCCCATTTTGTGTGACTTGCAAAAGATGGAGATAGAGTTAAAGACTCTGAGTGGACGCATGTGATGATAGCAAATATACTGGTGAGAACCGACTTTAATCGATAAAGTTAAAGTCGCCAAGCTACGCACTGGAGCGATGCGTATGAGGAAGAAAGTGCAAGAAGGTGCTACGCCAAGCAAGAATCGATGAAGAAGGAATACTTTGAGTCAACTCCGCATTTTGTGTTCCTAACGCACGATTTAAAGTATAATATCATGATGGAGGCGCACAACACACCATTTGCAATCCATCTTGGGAGTACCAAATGTATCATGATATTCGCCATACATTTTGGTGGAGCAATATGAAGAGAGAGATAATATTTGCTTATCTCAAGGTGTCTAACTTGTCAACGAAAGTTAAAGCGGAGCATCAAGTACCAAAAGGTCCATTGCAACCACTTGAAATTCCGTGAATGGAAGTGGGAGCACATTACCATGGATTTCAAGTATCGGTCTTCCTAAGGTTTCTCAAGGCATTGATGCGATATGGGTCATTGTTGATAGATTGACCAAGTCTCGCTCATTTCTTCGATACGAGAAACTTATACACTTGAACGCCTTGCTCAGATGTACATAAACGAGATTGTAAGATCGCATGGTATCTTGCAGTATCCATAGTTTCGATCGAGACCCAAGATTCACTTCACGATTTTGGGTTAGTTTGCAAAAGCTATGGGCACAGACTTCACGATTTAGCTCTCAAGATATCATCCTCGAATTTGGACGGACAATCGGAGAGAACTATTCAAACTCTTCAAGATCTATTAAGACTGTGTCCTTGATTTCAAAGGAGTTGGGACAAGTTCTTACCATTGGTGTAGTTTTCCTATAACAACAGTTATCAAGCAAGTATTGGCATGGCTCCATTCAAGCATGTATGGAAGAAAGTGTCGCTCTCCAAAGATAATGGGATGAGGTGGGTGAAGCAACGTTGTTGGGACCGGAGTTGGTATGTATGACTACTAAAAAGATTCAAACGATCCAAATAACGTATAAAAACCTCACAAAATCGATAAAAGAGTTATGGCCGATCTTCATCGAAAGGACGTGGAATTCGATATAGGAGATCATGTGTTGTTAAGAGTTGCTCCATGGAAAGGAGTTACAAGATTTGGAAAGAGAGGAAAACTTAATCCTCGATTCATCGGTCCATTTTAATCCTCGATCGAGTAGGAATCGTGGCTGATAGACTCGCTTTTACCACCAAATATGTCTCGTGTTCATAACGTTTTTCACATATCTATGTTATGTAAATATGTGAAAGACCCGAACCATATTATTGAGTTAGAACCGATTTAAATAGCGGAAGATTTGGACGTATGAAGAGGTTCCCTGTTCAACTTTTGGATAAGAAGGAACATATTCTACGCTCCAAGGTTATACCTCAAGTCAAAGTTTTGTGGAGGAACCACGATGTTGAGGAAATGAAATCAAGGAATCCTTACCTCTTCGACATACCAGTATCGTACCATAATTTCGAGGGCTAAATTTCATAAGAAGGGAGGTCAGTAAGACCCCAGCCTTTTTATAAATTAAGATGAATTTTTCTATAAATATTATTTTGAATATTATGGAATAAATTTGATATAATGTTATAGTTCAGGTAATATTTATAAATTTTGCAAAGTATGCAAGTTGTTATAAAATATTCGTTTGGTCTGGGAATATTCTTTTTGTTAGGGAATATTCGCATAACTACTCAATCATTGGTGGACCCCATAATGTAATTATTCATTTGATCGAGAAAACGACAAAAATATTTTATAAAAATAACTACGGAGGTGTTACCGTTAAAATTGTTGAACTACCCTATGGTAAAGTATAAGAATCTGGCGTGGTTGCATAAGTAGACACGGTATTGATTATTGATGCTTACGTGAGAAGTCACTCACTATGCTCAATTATTGCTACAATAATTCACGATCATATCTCTTATATTATTGATTCAATTATTGTCACAAAGATCATCTCAGATAATATGTTATAGTATTAAATCAATAATTGAGATGACAAGTTATAAATGATTAATAATTGTTGAAAGGTTAAATATGTGTTGATGAAAAAAAATGATTTGTGGTAAGTTTGATTATTTTATGGGGGCTCATATGTCATCATCTAAGAGTCTCTTCATCAATAGTATTTACCTTCCGTCAATAGTAATTACCTTCACAATAGTAATTACCCTTGTGAATAGTATTTACCTTCACAATAAGAATTACCGTCAATAAGAATTACCCTTGTGAATAGTATTTACCTTCGTCAATAGTATTTACCTTCGTTAATAGTAATTACCTTTACCAGACGTCGAACCACTTGTCGTTTCACATTATAGGCGCCGAACCACTTGTCGTTTCACATTACAAAAGCGCCAAACCACTTTTCTTTTCACATCATTAGTCGCCAAGCCACTCGCCTTTTCACACGAAAGAAAAGCTAAGCTAGAAATCTTCTATAAATAGAGGCCTAGGGCTTCATTATTTTCACTTAATTCATTCAAGCTTATAGAGAGAAAGTATAGAGAGAATAAGAGAGAAAGAAGAAGAGTATTTTGTTACTACACCACATAAAGATTCAATCTCCTACCAAATCTAAGGGTGTTATTCTTTCTTATTCATTTAAGAGAACTGTTGTTATTCCATTGCTTATTATTCGTTGGAATAACTCGATACGCGGTTTACCTATACTTGGTGACATTCTTCTACTATTCTCGCTGGAACATCCACATCTTGTGGTGTTTTACAGGATTCGGTTCCGCCTTTTATTATTATTCTCATTGGAACATCCTCGCTCGTGTGTTTTACACGGACTGGTTAAAATCTTTATTATTATTCATTGGAACATCCTCGTCTGCGGTGTTTTACGAGGATTCGGGTTCCATTCTTTATTATTCGTTGGAACATCCCGTCTGCATGCGCTTTTACTACGGACTCGGTTCCGTTATTTATTATTCTGTTGAATAACTCGCCTGTGTCTGCGGCCTATCACATGCATGGTGATTTCTTTTGTTATTCTATTCTTTATTATACCCAAATTAGTTAAAACTTTGACTTCTATACTCCAAGAAATTAGTGGAATATCCTTGATATTTGCGTTTCATCCAAAGATCTTTTCATGGAAATATTCTTACGATCATTCTTGAATTTTACTCTACAAAACAAAGATTCATGTTGATAATTTGACGTTAATAATTTCGGATAAAATAATTCTTGAACTTGTTTTATTGAATTCTTATATCATTGTCATCATCCTCATGTTTATATTATGTTGAAAGTCATCTCGTGGTCTGTAGTGTATAGATGGACGTGGTATGATTATGACCGAGAGACTATTCGGTGTAATCACGAATAGTAATGTTACAAATGATGTGATAAAAATCCTCAAATGGTCGTAGTAGTGCATTGGTGGATGATTGTTGGCATGATCATGACCAATTAATGAATACACAAATATTCTTGGCCAGTAGTGCATGAATAATTGTGGTCGTGATACTAAAGAATATCCTGGCCGAAAAGTGCAGGGGTGATTCGATGATGTGGAATATTTATTAAAGTCGAGTCTCACTATAATGATGATGAAAAACCTTTTAAAACCTAAAAGATAGTAGACTTTATTTTCTACTTGACTCTTTTAATGGATTGCTTATTCATTGCAGCTTAAACCGGTTGTCTATTGTATTTTATCGGTTTAACATTGTTGAAGACTATTGATAATTTATTCGCATTATCTTAGTCATAATATTTCTTCTTCGGGCTAGTTGAGCTCACCCTTTCTTTCACTTTATTCTCTTGTGAAATGAGAATATAATTTGGGACGAGCCTGGGGAAACGAAAGTGATGGTCCGAAGATAGCATTAGTAGTCCTCACTATTCTATGAAATAGTGTGATAATAATTGTAATGAGGACTCCTTTTGAGTTTGTATAATATCTAGTAGATTTATATTTGTATTTAAACTCACGGTTTATGTCGTATTGCATACCTACAGCGCTTATGTTAGTAAGTTGTATTTAAATTCTGTACCATGTAAGTGGCGACCCAAGATGGGTGATGTATACCTAATTTTGGGGGTGTCACATGTACTATCCGGAGCTGACCACGGTTCTTCTTCGCCTGCTCGGACTTTTTCTTGAACTTATCAGCCTCCCAGTGCGCACACATAGCCTCCCAGGATAAATCAGAGACTATGCGGGGCTGATGATCTCTGATGGTGGTCCCGGGCTGGTCCATAACTTCCCGGGCTGCCTTCTGTCACATCTCATACAACCATCCAGAGTAATTCGCAGTGACGTGATGCTCAATCACATCATCGCCAGTTGACTGAGAGATGTTCGGGTCAAATCGATAGTAAACCTATAACAAAAGATTATTTAAAATTAAGAACAATTGATTTCGTTATCCCAATACAACTATGTAATGATAATATGCTTAACTTATGTGGAACTCCCGCAAGACGATCTGCATAAAAGTGGCATCGTACCACACATACTGACTGAACCGCATGCACCCTCTAGGGAGATGCGTCAAACAAATCGCATCTAGGGTGTGCTTAACCACCGGGTCTAGTATACTACAGAAAAAAAATCACAGTATGTGTTATGTGAATTATGTTTTGCAATAACTGATAGAAATAGTACGAATATATTAACACTTCATCATTGGAAATGACATCCACCGAAGATCAGAAGTGGTAATCGCTTTTACGGACGACCAAAAAGATACCGAGGTTCATCCCCCTGTCGTCGACGAGTGCATCTCGTAATAATTGAATTTAACATAGTACTTCAATAATCATGGTAATTAATGCGACTTGAGATATATTTAAATCTTAGTTAAGATAATTTACTCACGCTTTGAAGAAGAGCCTCCATCGTGGCTACCGCCTCTTGATCGGACGCCCACCACCTAAAGCGACCTCCACCGCTATGTCTAGTCATGAATATCCTATCGCAATAACAAAATTGGTAGATTATGAATATGTAAGGTTTATCAATATGTGGTAAGTACTAATATGAAAGCTCATTTTCAATTATGCACGTCATCAAACCCATCGAATCAACGCCAGTATATCATTCTCGGATTCGAGATCTTCCTCATCCTCGCGAGATCGGGCCACATCGTTATCATCCTCAACGACTACATAATCATTCATGTGTACGTTGGCCTCGACATCCTCATCGTTAGGTACGCCAATGACATCAAGACTCACCGGATCTTCAAAGATGGAACACTACTACCAATGGGTTGCTCACATCTTCTTGCAACGCCTCATCCATACCAAACATGTTATCGCGATTAAATGAGCGTGTTTTAGTAGTGACTCATCGCATGTACCGTGGGGCTTCGAGTATTTATGACATTAGGAGCGTAATACACTTAAGTCACTTGACTTGCTAACACGTACACGTCATCAGACTTTAACACTGACTTGATATCCCCGGTTGTGATTCTATTACGATCAACTTTAACTCCCTTTTCAGTATCAAATCAGCTACACTTAAATGTAACTACCTTTTTTCCGCCGTGATAATTGAGCACAACTACATCCTGTAAACGACCATAGTAATTGGACTCAGAATCTTGGTAGCGAAACTTTCCTAACACCACAACCCCGTAATCGATCGATGTGAGTTTATGCAAGTCATCGACTCTAAATCTGTACCCATTCACGATGCAACCAGGAAAAGAACTAACAACTTTGTAAGGTCCTTGGATGACATCTATAAAACACTCAGAAATATTCCCCGCTTCAACCCTTTTCTTAAACCACTATTGGAAATTAGCATTTGTGAATGTTTCCAATTCTGCTGCAGTAAAAGTTGGGTTAGAAGCATACGCTTCCTCTTCAAATGAATTGCGATATTAGTAAAATGTCTTTAACATATATAGAGATGACTACACTTGTAAATTGTACTAACTAGAGCAATTAAGCTTAGACTTACGTGTTGTATGATGATACTTCGGGCATATTTAGAAGCACGTATGTAGATACAATCTTTAACTCTTTATTGCTTAAGTAAGTTAGCGTCTCAGGGCCAAATGGTTTAAATTAGGATATGTAAATACAAACTAACTCATCATCAAAGATGAGTCATTAGACCAACAACCTCATTCCTTCCTAAACGGTTGTGCTTCGTTGAGACAACATTGTCAAAATACAATGAGCGAAGTTGACAAGCTCTTCCTCTCAGATATCATTCAAAGAATAGAAACCTCTACACGAGCTTTGTTTTGACCTTTTATTTTAACCGACGCATATACCTACAATAAATAATATGCAGATAAATTGAAGTATTATTAATATGAGCAGGATAGAGCAATTAGCAGTTTATATATTACCTCTCAAAAGGATACATCCACCGATATTGCACCGGTCCTCCAAGTTTGAGTTCATACGGCAGATGAATAGGCAAATGTTCCATCGAGTCAAAAAAACCTGGGGGGAAGATCATTTCAAGCTTGCACATGGTAAGCACAATATTCTTCTCCATCTGCTCGACATCACTGTACTTAATTATAGTTGAGTAAATATCTCGAAAGAAATTTGACAGTTCGGTCAATGCATCCATAACTTTTTTGGGTAACATCTCACGAAATGCAATTGGAATCAACTTCTGCATGAAAACATGACAATTGTGACTCTTGAATCCAAAAAATTTCAATTGCTCAACCTTACAACAACGTGTTATGTTCAACGCATATCCATCTGGGAGATTCAACCCACTAACCCACTTACAGATGTCTTCAACTTGTTGCTTAGTAAGACAAATGGAGCTTTAGGTTTCGTAGTGTTAGGACGAAGCCACAATTCTTGCCTAATGTTCAATGCCTCCAAATCTTTTCGAGCATTGTCATTGTCTTTAGTTTTACCACTCGCATCTAACACGGTGTAAAACAAGTTCTCAAAAACATTTTTTTCGGTATGCATGACATCTATACAATAACGAACTGAAAGTGTGCCCCAATACTTAGTTTATTGAAAATTGTGGCAAACTACACAAATGCTACTTAGTTTATGAGAATTGTTATGTGGAATCTCTACTGAGTGCCTAAGAAAGGGAAAAAAAGGTCGTAGTTCTGTTGTGTCTATACTCGAATAATAAAGTTAATTCAAATCAGTAAACATTCCTCATCGTTCCATCATATCAGATGACAACATCCCAAGGAGTTCCATTGCTATTGAACAAAGTTCAGCTTAAGCAACCCTCTACAGATGAACTAACGATCACTTCTCTTAGAATGAATCATCTCTCTATATGGGTCCAATTATGATATGAACTTCTCACCACTCAATTCCTCAAATGGATAGTTCTCATACAAGAAGTGATCGAGACGCTCGTGAGAACTACCATCCGGGAATTTGGAGTGGTGAGAGGTCGCTTATATCATGGATTGGACCCATACGGGAGGTGATTCAATCCTATGAGAGAAGTGATCGTCATTTCATTTAGAGGGTTGCTTAACCTAGAACTTTGGTCAACAACTTATCGGCACTCCTTGGGATGTTGCCATCTATTATGATGGAACAAAGGAGGAATGTCTCAAAGAATTCAATTACCTTTATTATTCGAGTATAGGACACAAATAGGAACTACGACCCCTTTTTTTAATTATTGCCGAGGAACCGGATGGAGTACTATTAGCTGCAACTGCTATGTTGAAACCTACATACAAGAAAGAGTACATATATGTAGGGAGAGTATTATTGCATTTATAAATTGAAAATTATGGCAAACTAAGCAAATGCTACTTAGTTTATTTTGCCAATGATAATAAACTAAGTAAGTGGTACTTAGTTTATGAGAATTGTTATTTGGAATCTATAGAGATTACTGTTCGACATTCACTCCTACTTGTCAAACGGGTTTCTAAGTTTCATATTAAAGTACATATATGTATATATATACATATAATACTTAATTATTGAGTTTATTAAAAATTATGGCAAACTAAGCAAATGCTACTTAGTTTATTTTGCGAATGAAAAACTAAGTAAGTGCTACTTAGCTTCTGAGAATTGTTATTTGGAATATATATGAAGACTACTATTAAATTATTTTATTTTTACTTTATAAAATTTAATTGTATTTATTATTGTATTTTATTTTATTTTAAATTAAATTTAATTTAAATTATAGTACTTAAATTAAATTTATTTTATTTTATTACATTTTTAAAATTTTTAAATTTTTTTATTAAATATAATTGATTTATTAAATTAAATCAAATTTGTTTTGTTTTATTCAATTTAATTTAATTAAGTATTTTATTTTATTTTTATTATATTATATTATCTACTTTTTTAAAATTTATTTAAGTTTATTATTATATTATCTTTTATTTGTTTAATTTTTTTATTAATCAATATTATATTTTCTAATTTTTAAAATTTATATTATATTATATTATATTATCTTATTTTTAAACTTCACTTGTAAATTTTTTTAAATTTTATTTAATTTAATTAAATTTAATATACATTAATTTATTTTGTATAATATTATATTATATTTTTAAAAAATTTATTAAACTAAATTAAATTTGATTTATTTTATTATTATTTTTATTTTATATTATAATATATTAAATAATTTTTAACATTTATTTGTATTCAATAAAATAAAATAAAATAAATTTATTTCATTTTATATTAAATTAATTAAATAATACATAAATATATTTGTAGGGCCCACAAAATTTTCAATTGCAGATTTCTAAAAGATATTCCGTTGGGAATTCCATGGGAAATATCAAATATCACATTTTATATTAATCGACATACATATATGTTATGATCCAAACACTGTAATTGTTATGACCCAAACACTTTGTAATTGTACAAATAAATCACAATTTCAAAGAATAATGCATTCACTGCAGAATTGAAGTCAAATAATCCCAATTTGCAAAACAACACATGGCATTAACAACTTTTAAAATCAACAACTTTAACAAAATAAATTTCATAAAAGAAATGAACCCAATTTTAGAAAATTAAAATATAAAACCAAATTTCGATAATTATAAGAACTCTAAAATTATTCTCAAGAACACATGAACAACTTTAGCAAAATCAACAACTCAAATCTGCAAACTATACTTAATAATCTCAAAACATCATTTAGGATTTCTTACCTTGAATTAAAGGAAGAGAAAGGAGGAGCTAGGAGCTACCAGACGTGGCCAGTTCTTAAAGTGCAGAGGTCTGAACTGTATGCTTCAATGGCCGAAAATTGGCAAGTGGGCGTCTAGAATCGGGCAGTGTGGGGGAGATGAGAGGAGTGGGGGTACTGGGGTGGGTGGGGATCGGATCGGGGTGGTGGTGGGGCTACCTACGGGGGAGTAGTGTGGGGGCCATTGGGGGAGGGAGTGGGGTACCAAGATTGGGAGACACTGGGAGGCGCAGATGGGGGGAACAGTGGGGAGGGGGGACCAAGGTGTGGGAGAGTGAGAGAGAATGAGTAAAAGAGAGTGAGAGAGATCGAATGAGAGAGAGAGAAATGAATGAGAGTCACTTTGAAATGAAAAGGCGTGTTTGAAAAATTTATATCTCATTATATCCGATTTTAATGTCCATCGAAATAAATCCTCGAAAATATCTTAAATTAAATTAAATGTCCCTCAAGTAACATTTGTTCGTCGCAAGAGAGAGAAATTAAGTGGTTAGAAATTTTATAATCTAATTTCTAATCTAATTTTTTTCTTCAAATTTTGCAACGACTTATGAATTTCGTTGCAAAAAGTGAAAGCCTGACACAATCTGCAACGAAGGACACTTTTCGTTGCTAAACATACACTTTTAGCAACGACTTATAAAGCTGTTGCTTGAAAAATCGTTGCTAAAGCCCCATTTTTAGCAATAAAAAAACTTTTATTGCCACGATGATGGGAAATCAAGTGGTCGAAAATTTTGCAACGAATTTCTAACAAACTTTTTTCCCGGCAATGAATTAGCAATGAAATTTTGCAACGACTTATGAATTTCGTTGCAAAAAGTGAAAGCCTGACACAATCTGCAACGAAGGACAAATTTCGTTGCTAAAGGCCCATTTTTTTGTAGTGATTTCCGCTGGTGGTATTCGATTCGCATGAAGCTGAACGTCCACATTCAGTAAAATTTTGTGTTTGGGTCCGGTTGTCTCGACTTTGTTGATAGGTTCTTCTGCCTTTTGGTTTCGTTTACATCTTGGCGGCATTATCTGATTAAATAAAATCATGTTCATCTAACTAATCCCATCGTACTTTTTATAGCATAACCCATACTGCTTTAAACATCTGATATCCCCTTTGTGACATAACAGTCGGGAATCGTTGCCATAACTTATATAAAAGTTGATAATATTACTTTACACCCATATAATTATCATATACATATCATAGAATCATACACATTAAAGTAACATTAATACTACTTATTTCTTACGCCTTCACTAAGGATCAATTACTTAGCATTCTATATATTTCTATTATCCTCAATAATCCATTCTCATCTAACTATACCTAGTTCGCCAAACCTTCCTCACCATATGAGTTTAAGAATTCACCACAAACATATGAGTTCAAGAACTCGAGCTTGATCTTTTATCCCAGAATATACTCTACCTATCGATTCATACTATCATTTTTGGGTCCCAGATTACACTTTCTCGTATAATCACCTCATTGAGGTAGCTTTCAATGTGAGCCTCTATTTCAAATTTATTGGCTTTGATATTGGCTCGGTTATGGAGGTTGACTCCTTCTTCATTTAATTCGAGGGTATGCTAATCCTTATCTCACATAACATCTACACACTAACTATCTTGATTAAAATATAGTATATACACACATCAATTAATAATTTTATATAAGTTATCTTTTATTTTGTTTAACGATGAATTTATTCAATTCATCTTCTTTTAAACTCTAAATGAGTTATTTATATTTTCAACGTTTCCCTCTGTCCTAAAGGTTATAGCCTAAGGTCTGTCACACCTAAGGTTTCTAATCCTAAAGCTTTGATACCAACCTGTGACGCCCCCAAATTTGGGTACTTGAAACCCGAACTCCGTGCTTCACGATATCATTTCTATAAGCTGACTAATACTAATAATAATAACAATAATATAAAATTCAAACTTAATTTACATATGCATCAAAGTTTACTCCCAGGTACGAGACCTTTAAACATTCATTACATCATAGATAATAAGTATCATTGTCTTAATAAACTATAACTATTACACAACATAATATAAATCTCATTGAAACAACTTTCCTTTCCCCTTGTTCTTGCCTGAACCTTCTGGTTGATCATACTTAACTGAAAACATTTAAAATTTAAAGCAAGAATGAGCATTGGATTGCCCAGCAAGTAATAACAATAATATATATTAGCTGAAAGAATTAAATGTTTTCTTTGAAAGACACTTCTACAACGAATCAACAGTTGTGAAGTAAGCTGAACCAATAATAACAACATATCACTTCCATATGTAATCTTTGAAACTACGTATAGACTATAATTGAAGATCAGTCGACAGACTATGAACATTATTTTTCATTTTCGCTAGGGTTTAGCAGAACTTCATCCGCAAACCGTCATAACTTACGGGCACGAGGGTGATCATCCCAATGTGTCCTGTATTGATCAATACTACATGCAAGAACGATATTATCGTTCACTCTATCCACCTTAGGTGCACAAAGTTTCCCATATTCTGGATGTTTATACTTAGTCAGAATCCAGAACCAAAACAATCTGGTTGGATACAATAACGTTTCTATCTTGTTCAACAATATTTTTATGTCTAGCTTAGACGGCTTTTAAGTCAACGTATACATACTTGAAATTAATAAGTATGTATCAACATATGATTAAATACAATGGTTATCCAAGTGGGGACACTTGTCTAACCCTATATACGAATTAATTAATATCCGACGTATTATTCCTCTAAGTAATCCTATTTCTAATCGAATTTACTTCGTTGGGATATGTCCGTTTAATTAGCCGATTTTCAGTAGTGTGTTTTTCATTCCATGTATTTGGCGACTCAGAATAGGTTGGGTGGATTGGACCTATTTTGGGGGCGTCACATTTGATATTATTGAACTAATAATTGTCAAAGTAGAAAATACACAATATTTTATATTATTGAACCAATAATTGTCACATTAGGAAATGCATAATATTTCATATTATTGAACCAATAATTGTCACTAGGGGTGAACATGGTGTGGTTTAGGGAGGTTTGAAGCCCAAACCACACCCGAAATAGATTAGATGCGGTTTGACAAATCCAAAACCGCATATAAAACCACTTGTGATTCAAAAGTATATGCGATTTTATATTGTGTAATCGCGGTTTCATTTGGTACGATTTGGTTCCAATACCAATTAAAACAATAAAATTTTATACAATTTATTACACAAATAATGATAAGAAACAATGAAAATACATAATAATAAAGACTAATCCCATCAACTTTTGATTATGCTCAATTACTTCCAATATCATTGCCAAAGATAATAATAAACAAATCAAATTAATGGTCAATCTTACTGGCTAATCAAGGAAGACTAATTATGTTGATGCTAATTAGTTTTGAAAATCATGAAGCAAATTATTTCGGTATAATCAGTAGATAATATTAATAATAGCTTCCTTGAAGGGAATTATATGAAAGAGGTCATTAATAGATGCATAACATTCATACTACAAACTGAATAATACAACTTGTAAGAAACAACCATGAAAAAGCATCGAGAGACAACGAGTTGTTGACTTCTACTCCTCCCATACTTCCTGCCCTTGTACTTCATCCGCCTGTGACGCCCCCAAAATAGGTATACATCACCCATCTTGAGTCGCCAAATACATGGTACAAAAAATACAAATACAACTTAATAATACAATTGTCGTGTAAAATACGACAAAATATAAACTGAGAGTTTTAATAAGAATATTATCATCTAGACAATATCCACACTCAATGAAGTCCTCATTACATTTATTCTCACACTATTTAACAGAATAGTGAGGACTACTAATGCTATCATCTGGACCTTTACTCCGTTCCCTGACTAGTCCCGGCTATGTTTTCATTTTCTGAAGAGAACAGTGAAAGAAAGGGGTGAGCTCAACTAGCCCAGTAAGAAATATTATGACTAAGATAATGTAGAATAAATTATCATTAGTCTTCAACAATGTTAAACTGATAAAATATAACAAACATCAAGTTTAACTGCAGTGGAACAAGCAATCCATTAAAAGAGTCAAGTAGTGAATAAAATCTACTATCTTTTATGATTTAAAAAGGTTTTTCATCACTTTTATTGCTGAGACTCAGCTTAATAAATAAACCACATCATCCCTGCACTACGGCCAAGGATATTCATTAGTATCACAATTGGCAGTCATGTCGTGTCGGGAAGTTTTGCAAAACCATGCCCAATTGGCAGTCATGTTGTCGGCAAAGCTCTTTGTGACATAAGAGCTAGTACAGTTGTGGAGTCATGGTGGGATGAAAAGGAGAAGATAGAGGAAGATCCCATTATGTTTATTAAGCTTCAATGCCCCAATCCTATCATAGACATAATGGAGAAAACACCTAGTTGTTGGACGTTCTTAATAGGGAATCTATCTACAAAGAGCATGCTAGGTGACTTT
This sequence comes from Panax quinquefolius, assembly GCA_020205615.1. Classification (NCBI taxonomy): domain Eukaryota; kingdom Viridiplantae; phylum Streptophyta; class Magnoliopsida; order Apiales; family Araliaceae; genus Panax; species Panax quinquefolius. The sequence continues at coordinate 13,432,091 of CM035152.1, forward strand.
AATTCAAGGGTTTTTCCTAATGGGAACCTCCCAAAAGAGACATTGCTACTGATGGATGGAGGGTTCCTCAATTTTCGAAGGGGAATTGGATAAAGAATTGAAGAAGTCAGGCTGAGACTATAAAACAAGCGCTTATTGGGAGGCAACCCAAGTTTAATTTTAATTTTTAGTTTTTATTAGGTTTTATATTAGTAGTTTTGAATTTGCATTTATTTAGAATTTAATAAAATTGTTTCTATCATGGTTTACAGGTTATTCAAGTCAAATTCAAGTGTGGTGCCCAATTTGTTCCATGTGATTAGCCTATTCTCCAAACTTAGTGGACAAGGAGGAAGATTGCTATATTTTTAGGGAAGTCCTCTGCTTTACTTTTTTATATTTCAGCCATTGAGGACAATGTCTAGTTTAAGTTTGGGGGCATTTTAGTGTCGTATTGCATATAGTTAGTTATCTGCATAGTAGTTCATTTTTTTTATGTGTTAGCATTGTGTTTTTTTAGGTTGAATATAATACATAGTAGTTATTTGCATATTCATATATGTGTTGCATTAGTATGTGTTCATCTAATATAATTGCATTTTTTTTATTTTTTGCATGAATCTGTGAGATAGGTTGGTGTGGTCTTAGCTCTACTTATGATAAGATTGGTTTTGCATGTTAACTCGAAGCGTTGTTGATAATTGATGATGAGTTCTAATTTTAATCATGATGATAATCGAGGTCATTCGAAACTTATGTAACCTAAGTTAAGACTTAAAGTTTAACTGCTTTTGATCCACTTGGTTCAAGGGTTTCATAATTTGTTTCGAGGGAAAATCTTGGTTAAAATTTAAGAAAATTAGTGAACCGGAGGTAAAGGTTGGAATGACGTAAAAGCTTGAGTTTGGGGGAATCTATGGGATATATATATTACAAAAAAAAAAGAAATGATGAAAAGGAAAAAAGAATAAAAATCCGTAAAAAAAAAAAAAAGAATAAACACCGTGGCATGCTTGTCTAGTTTTGTGGCCTTTGTTACTTGAAAGTAAGTGTTCTAGGGATTGTCTTTACACCCCAAGCGCCCTAAGGTCTTAATGGCTTCGGGAGTCATTGGTCGAAATCTCGATTAAGGTAGTAACCTGAAAAAGCCTAAGGGAATAAGACATCGCACTACCCACCATGAGAAAATAAAAATGAATAAAACACGAGAAAGATCAAAAATGCCCTCGTGGTTGAATAAAAATATAAATAAATCTTGTATTTACCCAAAGACTTGGTAATTGCTTAGTTTTAACCGGAGTTGTCATGTTCACAAAAGTAATTGAATTAGAATTGAAATTTTCCTTCTAAGAAGTTTGTTATGTTATTATCTTGAACTGTGGTTGGTTAGACTGGTTAACAAGCACACACATATAACATGGGTGATGACTGGTTTGGATTGATTAATTGGTTAGAGTTATGGATTTTGACTTGATTGGATATATTATTTGAGTACCAATGGTATCTTTGAGGCCTGTTGCTATATATCATACTGATTTATTATTGGGTTCGTAGGTATATTAGGAAGTAGATCATGCATATGCATTCATGTAGTTGAGTTCGGTTGTTTATTTTTAGTTCTTTTGTATTTTTGCTTGAGGTTAAGCAAATGTTTAAGTTTGGGGGTATTTGATGAGTGAGTTTTATACTCATAATTGAGTGTGTCTGAGCTTAATCTTTTGGTTGATTTTAAGTGTTTGTGTCTATTCTTGCATGTTTTATGATTTTTTGTAGAAATTGGGACAAAAGTTACTTGGATCGACGTTCAGGGTGGCTAGATTCGCGTTTTTGGCTTGCCATTTACATAACAGTCACTTTAGAGCCAATTTGAGTATTGCTTCGGACCTTATTTGAAAAAACATGAAAGTTGTAGATTCACGCCTCCTCTTTTCGTAACATCTTGAATCATCGAAATCGGAGTTTGGAAGAAGAAGTTATGACCATTTTCCCAAAGGCGTTAGAGCAAAAATTTCCGAAAAGTGACCGGTGTGGCGCCCATTTCGTGCCTATGCTCAAGGCCGGGCGCTTAAAATGATGTTTCACGCCATGCCCAAGGTTTAAGTATTTTGGCAAGAGTCGGGTCGAGCTTGGACGCCGCGTTTGGGGCTTAATTTTGACACTTTTCCGACTCCAAATTGATTGGGTTTGTTCTAAGCTAAAAATTGGACTCAGTAACCTATAAATACATGATGTAAGGCATAAAATAAAGGGAGATTACATAGATTAGACTAGATAAAACACTCCATTAGATTAGAATTTAACCCTAGTTCTTAATTAGCCATTGGAGATTGAAGCAAATTGAAGAACACTGAAGATCAAGAGCAAGAGCAAGAGGGGAGCATCAGATTTGCTGACAACAGATTCTATTCTCTTCTCTTATCATACTTATATCTTTTAATGTCTATTCAGTTGTGGATTCTTGGTTTTAATTCATTATTTATGAACTAACTCTTTTATTAAGATTTCGATTGAACCTTTTATGTCTATAAATTAGTTATTCAATTTATTCCAATTATTTGTATCAAAGTGAATTGTTTATCTTCGCTTTTATGCTTATTGATTAATTATTTGATCAAGAATTATCTTGTTACTTTAGAAGGAATTGAAAGAGGAGATCTAGGGTTAGAATCGGGCATGATAACATGTGACTTAGTTATTTGCATGGTGATTAATTAGGTTTTTGAATTGAATGAAAATATCTTTTCACCGCACGTAACAAGTAAGGAATTGGAATTCAAGGAGTTTAATTCAATTGTTTTTGCATAGGAATATAGCAAGATTAACTGGATTAAATAGAAGTCATTGGATCACTTGGAAAGGACTTTTCGCTTTTGAGAATTCCTATTAACAATTCAAGAGGCATAATAATTGGGATAATTGGATAATTGGTTTATAGTTCATAACCGGGATATTCAAGTCTTAATATTTATTTATCTGAATTCATTTGTTAAAATCTTAGTTTTATTTATTGATTTATTTTAGAATAATCTATTTTAATTACTTAATTTAGTTTTCTTAATTAGAAAAATCACGATTTGAGATTGTTTAAATAAAATTAGTTTGGTTAAGAATTAGTACTTGGTGATTTTTATTAAATAATTCCTCGTGGGAACGATACTCTACTTTCACTTTATTACTTGTTGATCGTGTATACTTGCATGTATTCATTGATCATGAAATCGATCAACAAATTTTTTTAGCGTCATTGTTTGGGAATTAATTTAATAATTATTTACCAATATTAATTTCAATCAAATTAGCCTTAATTTAAAATTTTTATTTTTATTTTAATTTCTTCCTATATTTCTCTCTTTTCGTGTACCATGGATGACTTTGCGTATCAATGGCCATACACGAACATGACTCAACCAAGGGAAACATGGATTGATGGACTTAATACATTTTCTGTAGAGCCAATACAAATTTAGGCAAATTTGAAGACGTTGGAGGTTATCGCAAATACCAACAGAGTCGAAGGATGGCAAAATGACTCGGTCGAGGGAGGAAGAGATTGACAGACTCGCGACACTTTCGGCATTGTCAGCACAGATTGAGACACTTTCGAGGAGGTTAGACGCTTTTAAAGCACAATGTGACGCCCCCAAAATAGGTATACATCACCCATTCTGAGATGCCAAATACATGGTATAGAAACAACTACAATATCACTAATACAATTGTCGTGCAAAATACGACAACACACATGCTGTGAGTTTAAATACAAATATTATCTTCTAGACAATATCAACACTCAAATAAGTCCTCATTACATTTATTGATACACTATTTTACAAAAATAGTGAGGACTGCTAAAACAACTTTCTAGGAACGTCACTCTTTACCCCGACTGGTTCCTGCAACATTCTCACCTCCTGAGAAGAAAAATGGAACAAAAAGAAAAGGGTGAGCTCAACTAACCCAGTAAAGAATATTATGACTAAGATAAAGAACAACAATTTATCGTTAGCCTTCAAAAATCAGATAAAATATAATGGACAACCAGTTTTAGATCAATATTCGCAGCGGAAATAACAATTCAGTAGAAGAGTTAAGTAGAGAATCAAATCGACTATCATCTATGAATTTAAAGTCCATCATCAATATTTTATCCCTGTAACATCAATCAATATACATCTTGCATTAATTATTCATCTTTGCACTACGGGCCAAAGATATTCATGTGTATCACCAGTTGGTCATGTTCATCTCAACACCTGTTCATCTTTGCACTACGGGCCAAAGAAATTCATCAGGTAATCATTCATCTTTGCACAACAGGCCAAAGATATTCATCAAGTATCACCATTAAAGACTGAGGATGATGAAAAATATTTTAGAGAACGAATCTAGTGAGATAGAAGAACAAAGTTTAGAAATTCGTACTTTAGATGAACCAAGTTCAAAAATGCTCCATAATAAACCATAGTGAAGATAAAAACATGGATTCAATTTCAAGAATAAGGGTCACCACAGATAACTTGAAAGGAAAGAAAAAAAATATTTGTGAAGCAAGACTCGTGAATAAAGATTACTGTGAACAAGATTCGTGAACGAAAGCGCATGAAGAATAAAGAATCGTGAATAGTACCCGGTCATGAAGAGTTCCAAATTTGATTAAAAGTTCAGACCAATATTCCTATGAAATAATATTAGGTGAAGCAAAATTTCTAATCATTTCAGGAATTATTGAAGCAATACTTACCATAGTAAGTTCAAATTTAGGAATACGAGATGAAATAATATTGCTTACATAATATGGAGTATGAAAGAAAATAATATATTTCTCACGAGTATTGTAATAAAAAAATATCATTTACCTTGGTAGAAACTGGATTTGATTGGAATATCGGATATTATTCTGAGAAAATCTTGCAGAAAACTACGCTCAAAATATTCTTATACTCAAGAAAAATACTTACAATACTATAGAATAAGAATTTCTGATTATGAAGGTGTGATTGAGGAAGGAGGGGTTACCCTCTATTTATAAAGAACGGAAGGAGAGATAAACTAATCTGCTGAATTTCTTTTCAACCAAACTTTTGCCTAACTCATCTTATTTTTCCATAGTTTAGGACCCACTCTTTGAAAGCAAGCTTTGAAAAGTCTTTGCTGGAGCATAATTACATGCCTAACTTTACAATTATCAAAATAGGTGAGGGTCCACAAAAGTTAGGAAACCAAATATTTTGCAGACAATAATCTCCACCAACCACTTCCACCAATCAAATGGCTTGTCAATTTTGAAAAGATGCATGCAGAGAATTCAAAACCAATTATCTAACCTCCACCCATTAATTCACATGTTGAAATTAATGAATTTTGCAATTTATTCCCTCCAACTCCTGCATACTGCTAAGGCAAATTAGGCACCTAATTTATTTGTCAAAAAGGTGTGCTATTCACAAAGTTATTTTTATTATCACATTATACAATTATAATGCAATACTATAATAATATAATTAACTGAATATTTTATCAGGGAAGATAATATATCAAACTTTTAACAAATATTTCATGCTAAATTCCTTCATTTATAACCACAATAAATATATCCTTCATTTATATTCACATAAAATAAATATTTCCTTATCATATAATTTATTAATTAATTATTCACAAATAATATTACGTAATCACAATAATGACAACGGTAGTTCCTCAGAAAAGGGGCTTTCAATAAGGATTTCTCCTCATCAAAAGCGCAATTAGGTGACCAAACCTCTCATCGATGTAACTTTCTAGACATCGCCAATAATGCTATCTAATAATATTATTCAAATAATATGAATTATTGATTTGATAATGGGAAATCTTCATGCAAAGTGATAATTATTAAAAATAACAATAATATAAAATATCAACGTAGCAATTATTGAATCAATAAAATAAAATATTGAAGCGATAATTTTGTAACAATTATTGAGTAAGTGTCTTCACGTAAGAATCAATAATTCAACAACATCATGCAATATCGTGCGCCATTGTGCAACCACGCGCCAGACATCGTATTTTAACCATAGGGTAATCTAATAGCGTTAACTTCTGTAACAATTGGCAGATTATTTATAAAAACTCAAATTTGTCATTTTCTTCATCCGACAGTTATTTTGTTATGGGACCACAAATGGTCACTACTGCAAGCGGATATTCCCGACAAAAAGAATATTCCACGACTAAACGAATATTCCCCGACTAAATGAATATTTTATAACCACTTGCTTATTTTGCAAAATTTGCACATTTCACCTATAACCAAAGTTTTATATCAAATTATCACCTTATTATTTCAAGATAATAAATAGAGAAATTTAATTTTATTTATAATAAGTTGGGGTCTTACAACCTCCCCTCCGTATGAAATTTCATCCTCGAAATTGACGTACGTACTTGGTGTTTCGAAAAGGTAAGGGTACCTCGCTTTCATTTTCGATTCCAACTCCCAGGTCATTTATTCAATAGCATGGTTCCTCCACAAAACCTTGACTTATGGTATAACCTTTGTTCGTAGGACATGTTCTTTCCTATCCAAGATCTTAACAGGTACCTCCTCGTACATTAAATCTTCGGCTATCTCGTCTGGTTCTCACGCAATAATATGATGTGGGTCTTTCACATATTTATGAAGCATAGATATATTAAAAACATTATGAACACGAGACATGCTTGGAGGTAAAGCTAGTCTATATGTGAGACCCCAGATTTTATCAATAAAAATTTAAATTTTGTCAAAATAATTTTTTAATATTATGGTGTGAATTTAAGATAATATTATAGTTGTGGGTAGTATTTATAAATTTTGCAAAGTATGCAAGTGGTTATATTATATTCGATTGGTGGGGAATATTCGGTTTAGCAGGAATAATCGTATAACTACTCAATCATTGGTGGACCCTCATAATGTAATTTATTGTCGGATTGAAAACGACAAAAATATTTTATTAAAATAACGACGGAAGTTTTACCATTCGATCATTGTTGAACTACTCTAGTAGTAAAAGTACGAATACGTGTGTGGTGCACAAGTAGTACACTGTATTGATTATTGATGCCTATGTGAGAAATCATTCGGTTTGATTCCATTATTGTCGATTAATAATATGAATTATTATAGCAATAATGATGTTTTGTTTTATTCAGTATTATTAACGTAATAAAATAGAAACATCTTTTATATAAAATAGAATACTTTATTAAAGTTATTCTATAAATAGAATATATTATATTTTATTATGCATAGTGTTGCATAGTGTTTTACATAGTATTGCATAGTGTTTGCATTGTAAAATGTTTTATATAAATAGAATATATTATATTTTATTTAAAAGATTTTTCTTTAAATATGGACCGTCAGATTAAAGTAAATCAATCTGGACCGCTCATGGATTAGTTACTATGCATTCCATTTTCCTATAAATAAGCTCATTCCTTCATTATTTTCTCATTTAATTCATTGAAACTCAGAGAGAGAAATTATAGAGAAGTTTATAGAGAGAAAGTTATAGAAAGAAGAAGAGTATTCTCGCTACTTCACTACTTCTATATTCAGGTTCTTTTTACGGTAAGGGTGTTATTCTTTCTTTTGAAGAAGAACTTCGTTATTCCATTCACTATTATTACATTGGAATAACTTGTAAAAGTGACATACCCTATACATAATCAGAGTATGCGGATATCCTATACTTGGTGAAATCCTTATGTTATTCCATTCTTATTTATTCATTGAATAACTCAGATACGCTGATTTATTCCTATACTTGGTGACATTATTCTATTATTACATTTTGAACATCCATGTCAGGTGTTTTACAAGGACCGGGTTCCGCTTTTTATTATTCATTGGAACATCCTGCCTCGTGTGTTTTACACAGGACCGGTTCCGCTTTTTATTATTCTCATTGGAACATCATGTTACGTGTGTTTTACACAGGACTGGTAAATCTTTATCATTCTCATTGGAATATCCTATCGTGTGTTTTACACCGGATCCGGTTCCATCTTTATTATTCTGTTGGAACATCCTCGCTTTGTGAATTTCACCGAATTTGGTTCCGTTATTATTATTCATTGGAATAACTCGTCTATCTACAACCGCACCGCATGCGTGGTGATTTCTTTTTGTTATTCCATTCTTTATTATACCCAAGTTGGTTAAAACTTTGACTTCTATACTCCATGAAATTAGTAGAATATCCTTGATATTTGCGTTTCATCCAAAGATCTTTTCATGGAAATATTCTTCCGATCATTCTTGAATTTTACTCTGAAAACAAAGATCATGTTGACAATTTGGACGTTAATAATTCATGGATTAAATAATTCTTGAACTTGTTTTATTGAATTATTATGTCATTGTCATCATCCTCATGTTATATTATGTTATCTTTGGCTTACGTGCATAGATGAACTTAGTATGATTATGACCGTGGATCATTCTAAGATAATCACGACTTGATATAAATGATGTGACAAAAGTCCTCGGTGGCCTGTAATGCAGTGATGGATAGTTTTGGTATGATTATGACCAGGGGTGATTCGGTATAGTCATGACCATTGATAATTTGATGAAAATCCTTGACCGTGGTATAGGGATGATTAGATGTGGTGGTTTATTTATTTGTGAGTCTCAAACGATAAAAATTGATGAAAACCTTTAAAACCTAAAAGATAGTAGACTTTATTCTCTACTTGACTCTTTTAATAGATTGTTTATTCAGCTGCAGATTAAACCTGGTTGTCTATTGTATTTTATCGGTTTAACATCATTCAAGGCTAATGATAATTTATTCGCATTATCTTAGTCATAATATTTCTTCTTTGGGCTAGTTGAGCTCACCCCTTTCTTTCACCTTGTTCTCTTGTGAAATGAGAAATTATTTGGGATTTAGTCGGGAAGTAAGTAATGGTCCAGAGGATAGCATTAGTAGTCCCTCACTATATTACGTGAAATAGTGTGATAATAGTTGTAATGAGGACTCCTTTTGAGTTTGTATAATATCTAGTAGACAATATTTGTATTCAAACTCTCGGTTTTATGTCGTATTGTATACCTACGCTTATATTAGTAAGTTGTATTTGAATTTATGTACCATGTAAGTGGCGACCCAAGATGGGGTGACGATACCTAATTTTGGGGCGTCACGGTTGGTATCGAGCTTAGGATATGATCCTGCTAAGATGTGAGAATAGTACTAGGAGGGAGAGACGGAGATTCTTCTTATTAGTATGACCTACCTAAATTTATTTGGTATTTAATTGGTCGGTCGAGTATAGGGATAATATGTGATATGTTAATTAACCCTTATTTTGTGGCGGTGTTTGAAAATGGCATCCGAGAATGTTGAGAATAGCAATGGAGCATGACGAGCGTTGATTCTCCACAGATCAATAATCGAGGATAATGTACAACAGGATGGCGATAATCCTCCCGTAAACAACAACACCGATCAATTGACTAACGACAGTGACGTTTAAGAGGTTTTAGAATTCATGCAACATCAAAGAAAGCGACTTCTGCCCAAAACGTAGGTGGAAACACGGAAAACTCTCGAGGCGGTCACCGCTAAACAATTCAAGGAGCTGGGACCACCGGAGTTTAAGGAGAGCCAAAACCACTTCGGCGGAAGCATGGATAAAGCAGATTACCAAGATATTTGATGTCTTGGGATGCTCGAGAGCAAAAGGTTCCTTTGCCGCCTTTATGTTCATGAGAGAGGTGATTCATGGTGGAAATCCAGAAACGTACTCAACTTTCTTGCATGAAGATATCTTCGGGAGAAGTTCCAGAGTGCGTTTCAACGACAAATACTTTCCCGAAAGTATTCGCCACATGAAGGAGGTGGAGTTTATCAAGTTGGAACAAAAATATGACCGTGTAATAATACGAGGCAAAGTTTGCGGAGTTATCACGATTAAGGTCCCACTTGGTAGATAATGAAGAGAGAATGGCGCGAATGTTTTTAAGAGGTTTGAAGCAGAGATACGCCAACATCTTATTTCTCATAAACCGTGTTTTTATTCGGATGTTGTAAATAGGGCTCAATTAGTGGGAGCGATAACGAGCCAACCCAACTAAAAGAAAGTAGCCGGCAAAATTATAATACCAGCGAGAGTAGTCATCGAAGCGGTGACAACAAGCATAGAGGGAATCAACAGGCCAGATATGGTAACCACTTCGGTGGTAATCAGGGCCAAAACAATAAGAATGGACATTTCAAGAAAAGGAGATTCAACAATGATGAAAAGACGTCAAGACCAAAGACTGTTGTTAAGGAAGGAGAAGGACCACCTATTATATGCTTCAAATGCGGAGGAGAGGGACACATCAGTCCGAACTGCGCCATGCCATCCAAAGCATGTTATAATTGTGGAAGAGAAGGTCACTTAGCTCGATTTTGTCGTTTACCGAAGACAAATTCAACTAGGATGGAGGCACCAAAGGTCGTCCGAGCACAAACCAAAGCCTTGTAGTTTTAGAGAGAGCGTTTTTTTTCTCGTGACGAGAGAACCCGAATAAAATTATCACGTAAGTTAATCATAAGCTCTCATGAGAAGTCTATACCGTGTTAGATACCGTTCTACCCACTCTTTTATTTCACCTAGTTGTGTTCAACGTTTAAATTTGATTCAAGAAGTTAAACTTTGACTTATTGGTTGAAACTTCGTTAGTAGGAACCTTCGTTACCTCCACTGTTTATTAATCTTGTTGTTTCAAATAAACACTTTCACGTTACCTATCGATATTATCTCTTTGAAAATACTTGCCTTTGATGTGATTTTAGGAATCAATTGGTTAACTACTCATTATTCTTTTTGTAAGGTTGTTAGCTTTCATATTCCTAACCAACTCGTTATACTGTAATTCAAAGCAACCAAACCACTAAAGTCAATCATTGTCATATCAAGCCATAAGTAAAGAGCCCCGATCCTTTCGTTGTTGACTTCTTTGTGTGGAATGCAACAAGCTTCGGACTTTTCTGTAGGCGACATCGTGAATGAAGATGGCAAGTTTATAGGTATCATTGTGAGGGCTATCTAGGTTAAGGGATAGAAGTCACGGTTGGTATCAATGTAACGTACTATCCAAGTCTTGGATAAGAGTAGCAGTTTTGAATGATATTTCTATCATTAATAAATTTCTTGACGATTCTTGAAGATTTCCTAGCCTACCCTAGAGCGTGAAATCGAATTTTGTATTGACCCCAAAGATAAAAACCCATTTCTTAAACCTCAAATATTTCTTCAACTAAAATGAAGCAGATTTTACGTGGTTTATGATGAAAGTCATAATAAAAGCATTGGAATAATGAAAATCATGGGTATATGAAGTATTAGTAAGTTTTATGATGAGTTATGTTGGTTAGTATGTGAAAACATGAAAGTTTCTTAGAAATCACAAAGAGTTGAAAATCGATTTTGGTGAAAAACGAATATGAAATTCAATTGACTATATCTCTTATTATATTTTGAATTTTTGAATGTGGTCAAGTCCTAGAGTTAGATCTATGAGTTACCTAACTAATCCAAGTGGAATTACTGGAAAAGGTGTTGTAGATTTTTGGGGACTGATTTTAGCAAAGGAGGCCAAAGCTGTAAATTTTGAAAATGCTACTGCCCAGAAACTTCAAGGGACTGTTTCGGCCACTTAGATTATGAGAAAATTCTGGGCTTTTGGGACATGAAGGTATATGGTATAAAGTACCTCCTGTCCAAAAATGAGCTCATTCTCGACTTAAAATGAGCAAGTTATGACTATTTCAATATTTAGGTTTTTCCGGAAAAAACGCTTATAACCGGAGTTCTATAACTCGATGACCATGAAATTTAAACTAGAAGCTCACGTTAACATGTGTAAGGTCCTACCAAGATTTGGGAATTTTTGGAGTTAAACTTGAGGTAGCTAATTTCTTAAGAAATTAATTAGAAATTGATTTTTGAAAAATAGTAAATGAATTTTAAAAATTCGAGAAAAATATATTTTCATCATGGGACTATATTATGCTAAATCCATATAAAAGAAATATTTTTGGGGCTGATTTGGTATTTTTCATGAAAATAGTTTAATTACTGAACATATGAGTTAAATATGTTATGTGAAGTAACAAAGTTGAAAATAAGATTTTATGGCTAGAGAATCCTATATAAAGTATATGCATATTTTTTGAGAGATTTGATAATTGGTGATGATATCTTATGAGTATGACATTTTGAATGATTAAATTCATTATATAGTAAAGCGTAAACAATTAAGATAAATTGTTTATAAATTTAAGAAGTGATTAAAATATTGTTATAATATTAATGTTATTAGATTATGAGATTATTAAGTGATTGATAACATGGGGATATTCTTGAATCTGGATAAATTATATTATAAATGTTTAATATTTATCCTTTATCTCATTTGATTGATTCTTTATATCATTATCCTCATGCTTATATTATGTTGAAAGTCATCCGTGGCACCAGAGTGCATAGATGGACTTAGTATGATTATGACGGGATTGTTCTAAGATAATCATAACCGTAATTGAAAACACAATTATCTTTGGTCAGAAGTGTATGGATAATTTGTGGTCGTGATACTAATGAATACACAATTATCTTTCGGTCAGTAGTGCATGGATAATTTGTGGTCGTGATACTAATGAATACACAATTATCTTTGGCCGTAGTGCATGGATAATTTGTGGTCGTGATATTAATGAATACACAATTATCTTTGCCAGTAGTGTATGGATAATTTGTGGTCGTGATACTAATGAATACACAATTATCTTTGGCCGTAGTGCATGGATAATTTGTGGTCGGATACTTAATGAATACACAATTATCTTTGGCCGTAGTGTATGGATAATTTGTGGTCGTGGATACTAATGAATACACGATTATCTTTGCCGTAGTAGTGCATGGATAATTTGTGGTCGGATACTAATGAATACACGATTATCTTTGGCCGTAGTGCATGGATAATTTGTGGTCGTGATACTAATGAATACACAATTATCTTCGTCAGTAGTGCTTGGATAATTTGTGGTCGTGATACTTAATGAATACACAATTATCTTTCAACAGTAGTGCATGGATAATTTGTGGTCGTGATACTAATGAATATCCTTGGCCCGTAGTGCGGGGATGATTCGATGATATGGATTAATTATTGGTTTGAGTCTCAAAGAATGAAATATTAATTCATGGATGTGGTAAAAGTCATCTTTGGCTGTAGTGCATTGATAGACTTGGTATGATTATGACCAAGGATTATTCGGTATAATCATGACCGTAATTAAAAACACGAATATCCTTGGCCAGTGGTGCATGGATAATTCGTGGTCGTGATACTATTAAGTCGCTGCGTCAAAGATTATTGGTTTTTACGGTTGTATATCTTGGCTCAGTAGTGCAAAGATGAATTGTTAATGAATATCTTTGGTCTGGATTATAAGATGAATTTAAATGATAAAGGTATTCAAAGTATCCTCACCTCTTTATCATACCAGTATCGCACCCTAATTTCGAGGGCTTAAATTCCATAAGGAGGGAGAGATGAGACCCCAGATTTTATCAATAAAGATTTAAATTTTGTCAAAATAATTTTTTAATATTATGGTGTGAATTTAAGATAATATTATAGTTGTGGGTAATATTTATAAATTTTGCAAAGTATGCAAGTGGTTTATATTATATTCGATTGGTGGGGAATATCTAGGTTTAAGAGGGAATAATCGCATAACGGCCAATCATTGGTGGACCCCATAAAGCAGTAATTATTGTTGGATTGAGAAAACGACAAAAAATATTTTATTGAAATAACGACGGAAGTTTTACTGTTGACATCTTGTTGAACTACTCGGTAGTAAAAGTATAAAGAATACGTGTGGTTGCATAGTAATTACGGTATTGATTATTGATGCCTATGTGAGAAATCATTCAGGTTTGATTCCATTATTGTCGATTAATAATATGAATTATTATAGCAATAATGATGTTTTGTTTTATTCAGTATTATTAACGTAATAAAATAGAAACATCTTTTTATATAAATAGAATACTTTATTAAAGTTATTCTATAAATAGAATATATTATATTTTATAATGCATAGTATTGCATAGTGTTTTGCATAGTATTGCATAGTGTTTGCATAGTAAAATGTTTTTATATAAATAGAATATATTATATTTTATTTAAAAGATTTTTCTTTAAATATGGACCGTTAGATTAAAGTAAATCAATACTGGACCGTTCATGGATTAGTTACTATGCATTCCATTTTCCTATAAATAAGCTCATTCCTTCATTATTTTCTTATTTAATTCATTGAAACTCTAGAGAGAAATTATAGAGAGAGAAGCTATAGAGAGAAAGTTATAGAAAAGAAGAAGAGTATTCGCTACTTCACTACTTCTATATTCAGTTCTTTTACGGTAAGGGGTGTTATTCTTTCTTTTTGAAGAGAACTTCATTATTCCATTCACTATTATTCTCATTGAATAACTCGAAAAGTGACATACCCTATACATAATCCTCAGATATGCAGATATCCTATACTTGGTGAAATCCTTATGTTATTCCATTCTTATTTATTCTCATTGGAATAACTCGTGATAATGTGGTTTACCCTATACTTGGTGACATTATTCTATTATTCTCATTGAACATCACGTCTCATGTGTTTTACAGGACCCGGGTTCCGCTTTTTATTATTCTGTTGGAACATCTCATCGTGTGTTTTACACCGGACACTGGTTCCGCCTTCTTTATCATTCATTGGAATATCCTATCTCATGTGTTTTACACCGGATCCGGTTCCATCTTTATTATTCTCGGTTGGAACATCCCGCTTGTGCGAATTTCACCGACCGGTTCCGTTATTATTATTCATTTGAATAACTTTGCTCATGCCAAGTACCGCATGCATGGTGATTTCTTTTGTTATTCCATTCTTTATTATACCCGGTTGGTTAAAACTTTGACTTCTATACTCCATGAAATTAGTAGAATATCCTTGATATTTCAAGGTTTCATCCAAAGATCTTTTCATGGAAATATTCTTCCGATCATTCTTGAATTTTACTCTACTGAAACAAGATCGTGTTGACAATTTGGACGTTAATAATTCATGGATTAAATAATTCTTGAACTTGTTTTATTGAATTATTATGTCATTGTCATCATCCTCATGTTATATTATGTTATCTTTCGCTTACGTGCATAGATGAACTTAGTATGATTATGACCGTGGATCATTCCTAAGATAATCACGACTTGATATAAATGATGTGACAAAAGTCCTCATTGGCCTGTAATGCGTTGATGGATAGTTTTTGGTATGATTATGACCGGGGGTGATTCGGTAGATAGTCACGACCATTGATAATTTGATGAAAATCCTTGACCGTGGTACGTGGATGATTAGATGTGGTGGTTTATTTATTGCTTCGAGTCTCAAATGATAAAAATTGATGAAAACCTTTTAAAACCTAAAAGATAGTAGACTTTATTCTCTACTTGACTCTTTTAATAGATTGTTTATTCCAACGCAGCTTAAACTAGTTGTCTATTGTATTTTATCGCTTAACATCTTTATTCAAGGCTAATGATAATTTATTCGCATTATCTTAGTCATAATATTTTTCTATCGGGCTAGTTGAGCTCACCCTTTCTTTTTATGCTCTTCGTGAAATGAGAAATTAATGGACGCAGTCTGGGAACGTAAGTAATGGTCCAGAGGATAGCATTAGTAGTCCTCACTATTCGTGTGAAATAAGTGTGATAATAGTTGTAATGAGGACTCCTTTTGAGTTTGTATAATATCTAGTAGACAATATTTGTATTCAAACTCACAGTTTATGTCGATTGCATACTTACAATTATATTAATAAGTTGTATTTGAATTTATGTACCATGTAAGTGGCGACCCAAGATGGGTGGACGTATACCTAATTTTGGGGGGCGCCACAGTTGGTATCGAGCTTAGGATATGATCCCGGCCAAGATGTGAGAATAGTACTAGGAGGGAGAGGGGGAATTCCTTTTAGTATGACCTACCTAAATTTATTTGGTATTTAATTGGTTGGTCTACGAGTATAGGGATAATATGTGATATGTTAATTAACCCTTATTTTGTGGCGGTGTTTGAAAATGGCATCCGAGAATGTTGAGAATAAGAATGGACACGAGGAGATCGTTGATTCTCCATGATCAATAATCGGGATAATGTACAACAAGATGGCGATAATCCTCCCGTAAACAACAACACCGATCAATTGACTAACGACTTGAGACGTTTAAGAGGTTTTAGAATTCATGCAACATCAAAGTGAAAGCGACTCATCCAAAACGAGGTGGAAACACGGAAAACTCTCGCTGTCACCATTAAACAATTCAAGGAGCTGGGACCACCGGAGTTTAAGGGGGAGCCAAACCACTTCCGCGGAAGCATGGATAAAGCAGATTACCAAGATATTTGATGTCTTGGGATGCTCGAGGAGCAAAAGGTTCTTTTGCACGCCTTTTATGTCATAGGTGGAGAAAGCAGACATGGTGGGAATCGGTAGAAACGACTCAACTTTCTTCAGACTGAAGATATCTTGGGAGAAGTTCCAGAGTACATTCAACGACAAATACTTTCCCGAAAGTATTCGCCACATGAGAAGGAGGTGGAGTTTATCAAGTTGGAACAAAACAATATGACCGTGTCGCAACACGAGGCAAAAGTTTCATGAGTTATCACGATTCAGGCCCCACTTGGTAGATAATAAAGAGAGAATGGGGCGAATGTTTTAAGAGGTTTGAAGCGCAGAGATACGTCAACATCTTATTTCTCATAAAGCTGTGTTTTATTCGGATGTTGTAAATAGGGCTCAATTAGTGGAGCGCGATAACGAGTCAACCCAACTAAAAAGAAAGTAGCCGGCAAAATTATAATACCCGGTGAGAGTAGTCATCAAGCGGTGACAACAAGCATGGAGGGAATCAACAAAGGATATGGTAACCACTTGGTGGTAATCGGGGCCAAAACAATAAGAATGGACATTTCAAGAAAAGGAGATTCAACAATGATGGAAAGACGTCAGCACTAGCACCTGTTGTTAAACCTTGGGAAGACCTGTAACGAAATCCATGGTAATGTGTTCCCACTTCCATTCCAGAATCTTAAGTGGTTGAAATGGACCCTTTGGCACTTGATGCTCCGCCTTTATACGTTGACAAGTTAAACACCTCGAGATAAACTCTGCGATCTCTCTCTTCATATTGCTCTACCAAAATGTACGTCGAAGATCATGATATATTTTGGTACTCCCAGGATGGATTGCAAATGGTGTGTTGTGTGCCTCTATCATGATTTTATGCTTCAAGTCAGAGTCATTAGGAACGCAAAGTTTAGAGTTGACTCGAAGTATTCCCTCTTCATCGATTCTTGCTTCCGAAATAGCACCTTCTTGCACTTTCTTCTTCATACGTATCATCTCCGGGTGCGTGTTTGAGCAAGATTAACTTTATCGATTAAAGTCGGCTCTACTCGTATGTTTGATATCATCATGTGGGTACTTGGAGCCTTTAACTCTATTTCCATCCTTTGTAAGTCGTACAAAATTGGCCTTTGTGTTAACAACATTGCACTCGTACCCGCATATGATCTTCTACTCAATGCGTCAGCTACAACGTTTGCTTTTCCAGGATGATATTGAATGCTATGGTCGTAATCTTTCAACAGCTCAAGCCAACGTTGTTGCCACATGTTGAGTTCCTTTTGGGTGAAGAAATATTTGAGGCTTTTATGATCCGTATAAATCTCCACTTTCTCTCCATACAGGTAGTGTCTCCAGATTTTTTACTCGAAAACGACTGCTGCCAACTGCAAATCATGAGTAGGATAATTCCTCTCATATTCTTTGAGTTGTCACGAGGCATAGGCTATGACTTTCCCATGTTGCATGAGAACACATCCTAACCCTTTGCTCAAGCATCGCCAGAGATAACAAATCCATCCGAACCAGATGGTATTGTCGTAACAGTGCCAAGAAATGAGTCTCCTCTTGAGCTCTTGGAAACTCTTCTCGCATTCCTCGCTCCATATAAATTTTGTATCTTTCCGAGTCAGCTGAGTTAACGGAGTAGCGATTCGAGAAAATCCTTCCACGAATCTCCAATAATAACCAGTTAAGCCCAAAAACTACGTGACTTTGGTCACCGAATTTGGCTGTTCTCCAACTTTCAGTATTGCTTCAATCTTTGCTCGTCAATAGATACTCCATGTTTCGACACCACGTGCTCAAGGAATGCTACTTCCTTAAGTCGAACTCGCGATTTCTTCAACTTGGCATATATCTTGTTGTCACGAAGTCTTCAAGTACCCGACTTCAAATGGTGCTCATAATCTTCACGGCTTTTGGAATAGATGAGGATGTCATCAATAAAGACAACAACAAACTGATCCAAATATTCTTTGAATACACGGTTCACCATATCCATGAAAGCAGTAGGAGCATTAGTCAACCCAAAAGACATGACTAAGAATTCATAATGCCCGCATCTTGAGTTCAAGGCGTTTTTTGAATATCCTCGCTTTTAATCTTTAGCTGATGATATCCAGAACGAAGATTAATCATTGAAAAGAATTGTGCTCCTTGCAATTTGGTCAAACAGTCATCAATGCGAGGTGGGGATACCTATTCTTGATGGTGACATGGTTTAATTCTGTAATCAATACAAAGTCGCGATACTCCCATCTTTCTTCTTTACAAATAAAACAGAGCACCCCAAGGAGATGTCTTAGACGAATGAAACCGATGTCTAACAATTCCTGTAGTTGGACTTTTAACTTCTAAAGTTCAATAGGAGCCTTTCGATATGGGGTTTTAGAAATGGGCTTTGTACCCGGTTCAAGATCAATAAAGAATTTAACTTCACGATCTGGGGATAGACCAGAAAGTTCTTCAGGAAATACGTCAGGAAATTCACTAACAATGTAAATATTATTCAAATCGACGTGTTTTTGTTCAAGTCCATAACATGGGCTAAGAAAGCTTGACATCCGCTTTTCAATAAACGAATAGCTTTATGGCTTCGATATGACAACGTTGATTGATTTTAGTGGTTTAGTTGTTTGAATTACGTATGACGGGTTGGTTAGTAATATGAAAACTAACAACCTACGAAAAATAATCAATTTTGGCATGATGAGTAGTTAACCAATCAATCCTAAAATCATATCAAATGCAAGTATCTTTAAAGAAATAAGATCAATGGGTAATGTGATTGTGCTAACTTGGATCAAGAAAGATTTATAAAGCGTAGATGTAACGTAAAGTTTCACCCAACGGAGTTTCAACAGATAAGTTTAAGTCCAATTTCTCCGGAGTCAAGTTTAAACGTTGAGCACAAGCAGGAGATATAAAAGAATGGGTAGAACTAGTATCTAGTAAGGTATAAACTTCGCAAGAGTTTAAGATTAGCTTACCCGTGATCACCACATTCGGGTTTCTCTCGTTTTGGCTAGTCACGACAAACGCCCTCCCTTGAACCACCGGCTTTGTTTTGTCCATAACCGCCTTTGGTGCCGCCGTCCCAGTTGG
Source organism: Panax quinquefolius (assembly GCA_020205615.1). Classification (NCBI taxonomy): domain Eukaryota; kingdom Viridiplantae; phylum Streptophyta; class Magnoliopsida; order Apiales; family Araliaceae; genus Panax; species Panax quinquefolius. Next base: position 13,451,687 of record CM035152.1, read on the forward strand.
ACTTGACTTTACTACAGGACAAAATCAGGCTAGATGACCGTCTTTTCCACAATTAAAACACACCTTGGAAGGCTGTGAACAATTTGGACTTTTGTTGTGAGACCCCAAATTTTACGAATAAAGATTTAAATTTCTCAAATTTTTTTTTTTTGAATATTATGGTGTGGATTTGATATAATGTTATAGTTGTGGGTAATATTTATAAATTTTACAAAGTATGCAAGTTGTTATATTATATTCTCGATTGGTCGGGGAATATTCTTTGTGTCGGGGAATATTCGTACGACGGCACAATCATTGGTGGACCCCACAACAGAATTATTGTCAAATTGAGAAAACGACAAAAATATTTTTATGAAAATAACGGCGGAAGTTTTACTGTTAATACTGTTGAACTACTTGGTAGTAAAAGTACAAAGATAATATGTGTGGTTGCATAGTAATACCAGATTGATTATTGATACTTACGTGAGAAGTCACCAATTTTGTTCAATTATTATTCATGATGAGTTGCTTTGCATAGTATGTCACGTTATTTGATTCAATTATTGTTGATTGTTATATATATATTATATATATAAGTTTTATTAATGTTATAAAGCGAGAAAAGCTTTTTATGTAAAAATGTAATACTTTTATAAAGTTATTCTATAAATAGAATATATTATATTCTATTATGCATAGTGTTTTTATAGTAAAATCTTTTTATATAAAAGCAGAATATTTTATAAAGTTATTCTATAAATAGAATATATTATATTTTATTATGCATAATGTTGCATAGTGCTCAGTGATAGTGTTTTGCATAGTAAAATCTTTTTATATAAAATAGAATACTTTTATAAAGTTATTCGTTTTATTAGATTATAAATAGAATATATTATATTTTATTTAAAAGATTTTGCTTTAAATCCTGACCGTCCGATTAAAAAGTAAATCAATCTGGACCGTTCATGAATTAGTTACTATGTAGTCCATTCTCCTATAAATAGAAGCTCATTCCTTCATTATTTTTACAAATTCATTGAAACTCTAGAGAGAAAGCTGTAGAGATAATTCTCGCTTCTATAATCTTGAGCTTTTTCTTTAGCGTTTAAGAGCTTTGAAGCAGTCTGCAAGTTTCTTCAAGTATATCCCCGAATCCTACCGGGCATTGATACTCTTCTTTATAAGGTAAGGGTATTATTTCTTTCGTATTCATGAAGAGAACTTCGTTATTCCATTATTTTTATTCATTGGAATAACTTGTATAATGATTCACCTATACTTGGTGAAATTCTTTTGTTAGTCCATTCTTTATTATTACATTGGAATATCTTGTGCATGCATTTACGCCTTGACTGGTTAAAATCTTTATTATTCTGTTGGAATATCACATCTCGTGTGTTTCACATGGGCATATGGTTCCGTTATTTATTATTACATTGGAATAACTTTCGTCATCCAAGTACCGCATGCATGGTGATTCTGTTGTTATTCCATTCTTTAATATTCTCGTTGGAATATCCCGCTTGGTCTTAATTTCATCCGACTGGTTTCGTTATTTATTATTCTATTGGAATAACCTATCTATGCATCAAGTAATCGCATGCATGGTGATTTTGTTGTTATTCCATTCTTTATTATTCATTTGGAATATACCGTGTCGGTCGTATTACGCTCGACACGATTTCGTTATTTATTATTTCGTTTGAATAATCTGCATACATCTGGCACCGCATGTATGGTGATTTCTTTTGTTATTCCATTCTTTATTATACTCAGTTGATTAAAGTTTTGACTTCTATACTCCATGAAATTAGTGGAATATCTTTGATATTTGTGCTTCATCCAATATCTTTTCATGAAAATATTCTTCTGAACATTCTTGAATTTTACTCTACAAATAAGTATTATGTTGACAATTTGGACGTTATTAGTTCCTGAATAATTTAATTCTTGAACTTGTTTTATTGAATTCTTATATCATTGTCATCATCCCCATGTTTATATTTTGTTGAAAGTCATCTGTGGCTTCAGTAGTGCATAGATGGACTTGGTATGATTATGACCGAGGATTATTCGGTATAATCGCTTAATTAGTAATGTTACAAATGATGTGGAAAAAGTCCTCATTGCACGTAGTGCATTGATGGGACAGATTTTTGGTATGATTATGGCTATGGATTCTCTTCGCCAAGGGAGCAAAGATGAATTGTTTTATGGCATGATCAGGACCGTTGATGAAAACACGATTATCTTTGGCCCATAGTGCATGGATAATTCGTGGTCGTGATACTAAATAATATCCTTGGCCTTTAGTGCAGGGATGATTTCATGATGTGGATTATTTATTAAAAGCTGAGTCACAGCGATAAAAGTGATGAAAAACTTTTAAATCATAAATGATAGTAGATTTTATTCTCTACTTGACTCTTTTAATGGATTGCTTGTTCCGCTGTAGTTAAACTTGATGTCTATTGTATTTTATCAGTTTAACATTATTGAGGACTAATGATAATTTATTCTACATTATCTTAGTCATAATATTTCTTATCGGGCTAGTTGAGCTCACCCTTTCTTCTTCAATCGTTCTCTTCGTGAAATGAGAATATAATGGGACTTAGTCGGGGAGGAGTTGATCGACAAATTCGGATGATAGCATTAGTAGTCTTCACTATTTTGTTAAATAGTGTGACAATAAATGTAATGAGGACTCCATTGAGTGTGGATATTGTCTAGATGACAATATATGTATTAAAACTCATAACATATTTTTTGTCGTATTTTACACGACTGTTGTATAATTAGTTTGTATTTGTATTCAGTACCATGTATATGGCGACTCAGAATAGGTGATGTATACCTATTTTGGGGGCATCACATATGTGTCCCTCCTCTCCGCATCTGTAGCATCTAACTGGTGGTCGTTCTTCTCCCCTAGAATTTGTTGCTGGTGTTGGTGCTGCTGCTGATGTCTTCCCATCATTGTTGAATCTCCTCTTTTTGAAATTTCCACTTGACCCACCTCTCTTATTATCATGGCCATGATTACCTCCCGAGTGGTTACCGTTTTTGTCCGTATTTTTCCCTCCTTGCTGGTTATCATCGCTCCGATGACTACTGTCACCGGTATGACCCTTGTTGTGGTCCCTTGGTTGAACATACTCACTATCTCGTTCTAATAATTGAGCCATGTTGACAACATCTGAATACATAGAAAATTTGTGAGAGATAAGGTATTGATGAATTTCGGGTTTTAGACCTCTCAGAAACATTCGCGTTATACGTTCCTCATTCTCTACTAAATGAGGTGCAAACCTGGATAACTCAAGAAAAATACTCACAATCAGACTCAACAACAACCAGAGAAGAAATCAGGTTGGGAGGAAGCCTTGGAAAAATTCATTAGGGCTACTGACAAAAAGAACGAGGAACAAGACAAACTATTGTATCAAGTAGATATGAATGTGAAAAGCAAGGTGTGTCGATAAAAATCACGGAAAATCAATTAGGCGAGATAGCACATGCATTGAACAACCGTCCACATAGAACACTCCCTAGTGATACAGAGATAAATCCGGCCAGAGATGAGCATTGCAAATACGTGATTTTACTGTGATGGAAAGGATTTGCAAGAGACTCTCAAGGACACTGAAAAAAGGGACAACGCAACAAAGGAAAAAAAGGAAATTATGGAAATCGAAAAACGTTAAGATGAGCCACAAGATGTTGAAAAAGAGGAAACAACTGGGAAACAAGAAAAGGAGATCGACGAAGATTTAACTGCAAGATTTAACGAAGATGAGCTGATTTCATTAGTATCCCATGTGCCTCCTCTACCAAAGTTCAAGAATTCAGGCAGTTTTGCAAAACCATGCACAATTGGCAGTCATGTCGTCAACAAAGCTCTTTGTGACATAAGAGCTAGTACAGTTGTGGAGTCATGGTGGGATGAAAAGGAGAAGATAGAGGAAGATCCCATTATGTTTATTAAGCTTCAATGCCCTAATCGATCATAGACATAATGGAGAAAACACCTAGTTGTTGGGCGTTCTTAATAGGGAACCTATCTACAAAGAGCATGTTAGGTGACTTTAATTCAAGGGCTTTTTTGCTAATGGGAACCTCCCAAAAGAGACATTACTTCTTGATGGATGGAGGATTCCTCAATTTTGAAGGGAATTGGATAGAAATTGAAGAAGTCATTTTGAGACTATAAAAAACAAGCGCTTATTGGGAGGCAACCCAAGTTTAATTTTTATTTTTAGTTTTTATTAGGTTTTATATTAGTAATTTTGAATTTGCATTTATTTAGAATTTAATAAAATTGTTTCTATCATGGTTTACAGGTTATTCAAGTCAAATTTAAGTGTGGTACCCAATTTGTTCCATGTGATTAGCCTATTCTCCAAACTTAGTGGATAGGGAGGAAGATTGCTATATTTTCAAGGAAGTCCTCTGCTTTACTTTTTTATATTTCAGCCATTGAGGACAATGTCTAGTTTAAGTTTGGGGGCATTTTAGTGTCGTATTGCATATAATTAGTTGTCTGCATAGTAGTTCATTTTTTTATGTGTTAGCATTGTGTTTTTTTTAGGTTGCATATAATACATGGTAGTTATTTGCATATTCATATATGTGTTGCATTAGTATGTGTTCATGTAGTATAATTGCAATTATTTTTGCATGAATATGGGCGATAGGTTGGTGTAGTCTTAGCTTGGCCTATGATAAGATTGTTTTGCATGTTAACTTAAACAATGTTGATAATTGATGATGAGTTCTAATTTTAATCATGATGATAATCTGAGCCTGTCTTAAACTTATGTGTAGGTTAGCACTTAAAGTTTAACTGTTTTAATCCACTTGGTTCAAGGGTTTCATAATTTGTTTACGAGGGAAAATCTTGGTTAAAATTTAAGGAAATTAGTGGAATCTGGCTTAAAAGGTTGGAATGACGTAAAACTTAAGTTTGGGGGAATCTATGGGATATATATATTATAAAAAAGAAAAAAAGAAAAAAAGAAATGATGAAAAGAAAAAAAAAGAATAAACACCGTGGCATGCTTGTCTAGTTTTGTGGCCTTTGTTACTTGAGTAAGTAAGCCCCAGGGGATTGTCTTTACACCTATCGCCCTAAGGTCTTAATGGCTTGGGAGTCGTTGGTAGAAAGCTCGTTAAGGTAGCACTGAAAAGCCTAAGGGAATAAGACATTTCACAGGCATGAGAAAAATAAAAAAAATGAAAAAAAATACGAGAAAGAGCAAAAATTCCCTCGTGGTTGAATAAAAGTATAAATAAATCTTGTATTTACCCTAAGACTTGGTAATTGCTTAGTTATGAAGGAGTTGTCATGTTCACAAAAGTAATTGAATTGAACTGAAATTTTCCTTATAAGAAGTTTTTATGTGATTATCTTGAACTCGTGGTTGGTTAGATTGGTTAATAGCACACACACACAACGTGGGTGATGAATCGGTTTGGATTGACTAATTGGTTAGAGTTATAGATTTTGACTTGATTCGATATATTGTTTGACTACCAATGGTATCTTTGAGGCCTGTTGCTATATATCATACTGATTTATTACTACGTTCGTAGGTATATTAGGAATTAGATCATGCATATGCATTCATGTAGTTGAGTTCGGTTGTTTATTTTTAGTTCTTTTGTATTTTTGCTTGAGGACAAGCAAATATTTAAGTTTGGGGGTATTTGATGAGTGAGTTTTATACTCATAATTGAGTGTGTCTGAGCTTAATCTTTTGGTTGATTTTAAGTGTTTGTGTCTATTCATGCATGTTTTATGTTGTTTTGTAGGAATTGGGAAAAAAGTTACTTGGATCGACGTTCGGGGTGGCTAGATTAGCGTTTTACCGCCACCATTTAACAAAAGTCACTTGAGCCAATTTGAGTATTGCTAGGACCTTATTTCAAAAAACATGAAAGTTGTAGATCTACGTCTCCTCTTTCCAGAACATCTTGAATCATCGAAATCGGAGTTCGGAAGAAGAAGTTATGACCATTTTCCCAAAGGGCGTTAGAGCAAAAAAATTCCAAAAAAAAATGGCCAGCCCTCAGGCGCTCATTTCAGGCCTATGCCCAGCGCCGGGGCACTAGGGGATAGTGTTCCAGCGCCATGCCCAGCGCCGGGGCATTGGGGAAGAGTTTGGTCGAGCTTGGACGCATTTTGGGGCGAATTTTGACACTTTTCTGACTCCAAATTGGATTGGGTTTGTTCCTAAGCTAAAAATTGGACTTGTAACCTATAAATACATTATGTAAGGCATAAAATAAAGGGAGATTACATAGATTAGACTAGATAAAACACTCTATTAGATTAGAATTTAACCCTAGTTCTTAATTAGCCATTGGAGATTGAAGTAAATTGAAGAACACTGAAGATCAAGAGCAAGAGCAAGAGGGGAGCATCAGATTTGCTGAAAACAGATTCTATTCTCTTCTCTTATCATACTTTTATCTTTTAATGTCTATTCAGTTGTGGATTCTTGGTTTTAATTCATTAATTATGAACTAACTCTTTTATTAAGATTTCGATTGAACCTTTTATGTCTATAAATTAGTTATTCAATTTATTCCAATTATTTGTATCAAAGTGAATTGTTTATCTTGTCTTATGCTTATTGATTAATTATTTGATCAGTAATTATCTTGTTACTCTAGAAGGAATTGAAAGAGGAGATCTAGGGTTAGAACTGGGCATGATAACATGTGACTTAGTTATTTGCATGGTGAATAATTAGGTTGTTGAATTGAATGAAAATATCTTTTCACCGCATGTAACAAGTAAGGAATTGGAATTAAAGGAGTTTAATTCAATTGTTTTGCATAGGAATAAAACAAGATTAATTTGGATTAAATAGAAGTCATTAGATCACTTGGAAAAGGACTTTTGGCATTTGAGAATTCCTGTTAACAATTCAGTAGGCATAATAATTGGGATGATTGGATAATTGGTTTATAGTTCATAACTGGGGATATTGAAGTCTTAATATTTATTTATCTGAATTCATTTGTTAAAATCTTAGTTTTATTTATTGATTTATTTTAGAATAATCTATTTTAATTGCTTAATTTAGTTTTCTTAATTAGAAAAATCACGATTTAAGAATGTTTAAATAAAATTAGTTTGGTTAAGAATTAGTACTTGGTGATTTTTATTAAATAATTCCTCGTGGGAACGATAATCTACTTTCACTTTATTACTTGTTGACCGTGTATACTTGCATGTATTCATTGATTGCGAAATCGATCAACAAGTTTTTGGCGCCGTTGCCGGGGAATTAATTTAATAATTATTTACCGTCGTGGTTGAATAAGTATAAATAAATCTTGTATTTACCCTAAGACTTGGTAATTGCTTAGTTGTAACCGGAGTTGTCATGTTCACAAAAGTAATTGAATTGGAACTAAAATTTTCCTTCTAAGAAGTTTGTTATGTGATTATTTTGAACTGTGGTTGGTAAGACTGGTTAACAAGCACACACACACAACGTGGGTGATGATTGGTTTGGATTGACTAATTGGTTAGAGTTATAGATTTTGACTTGATTGGATATATTGTTTGAGTACCAATGTTATCTTTGAGGCCTGTTGTTATATATCATACTGATTTATTCTTTGGTTTCATTGGGTATATTAGGAAGTAGATCATGCATATGCATTCATGTAGTTGAGTTCGGTTGTTTATTTTTAGTTCTTTTGTATTTTTGCTTGAGGTCAAACAAATGTTTAAGTTTGGGGGTATTTGATGAGTGAGTTTTATACTCATAATTGAGTGTGTCTGAGCTTAATCTTTTGGTTAATTTTAAGTGTTTGTGTCTATTCATGCATATTTTATGTTGTTTTGTAGGAATTGGGACAAAAGTTACTTGGATCGACGTTCAGGGTGGCTAGATTCGCGTTTTCGGCTTGCCATTTACATAAAAGTCACTTCAGAGCCAATTTGAGTATTGCTCCGGACCTTATTTCGAAAAATATGAAAGTTGTAGATTTACGTCTCCTCTTTCCAGAACATCTTGAATCATCGAAATCGGAGTTCGAAAGAAGAAGTTATGACCATTTTCCCCAAATGGCGTTAGAGAGAAAATTTCGGAAAAGTGGCTGCCAATTGGGGGCCCCATTTCAGCCCCATGCCCGGCGCCGGGAGCTAGATAAAGTGTTCCAAAGACCGGCTACTGGGGAAGAGTTTTGTCGAGCTTGGGACGTTTTAGCTTAATTTTGACACTTTTTCGACTCCAAATTGGATTGGGTTTGTTCCTAAGCTAAAAATTGGACTTGTAACCTATAAATACATGATGTAAGGCATAAAATAAAGAGAGATTACATAGATTAGACTAGATAAAACACTCCATTAGATTAGAATATAAACCCTAGTTCTTAATTAGCCATTGGAGATTGAAGCAAATTGAAGAACACTGAAGATCAAGAGCAAGAGAAAGAGGGGAGCATCAGATTTGCTGACAATAGATTCTATTCTCTTCTCTTATCATACTTTTATCTATTAATGTCTATTCAGTTGTGGATTCTTGGTTTTAATTCATTAATTATGAACTAACTATTTTATTAAGATTTCAATTGAACCTTTTATGTCTATAAATTAGTTATTCAATTTATTCCAATTATTTGTATCAAAGTGAATTGTTTATCTTGCCTTATGCTTATTAATTAATTATTTGATCAGTAATTACCTTGTTACTCTAGAAGGAATTGAAAGAGGAGATCTAGGGTTAGAACTGGGCATGATAACTTGTGACTTAGTTATTTGCATGGTGAATAATTAGGTTTGTGAATTAAATGGAAATATCTTTTCACCGCATGTAACAAGTAAGGAATTGGAATTGAAGGAGTTTAATTCAATTGTTTTGCATAGGAATATAGTAAGATTAATCTGGATTAAATAGAAGTCATTGGATCACTTGGAAAAGGACTTTTGTCATTTTAGAATTCCTGTTAACAATTCAGTAGGCATAATAATTGGGATAATTGGATAATTGGTTTATAGTTCATAACTGGGGATATTGAAGTCTTAATCTTTATTTATCTGAATTCATTTATTAAAATCTTAGTTTTATTTATTGATTTATTTTAGAATAATCTATTTTAATTGCTTAATTTAGTTTTCTTAATTAGAAAACTCACGATTTGAGATTGTTTAAATAAAATTAGTTTGGTTAAGAATTAGTACTTGGTGATTTTTATTAAATAATTACTCGTGGGAACGATACTCTACTTTCACTTTATTACTTGTTGATCGTGTATACTTGCACGTATTCATTGATTGCGAGAAATTGATCAACAAACATCACACTCGTAAACGCATATAATCTTCTACTCAACGCGTCAGCTACCGCGTTCTCTCTTCCACGATGATATTGAATGGTATGATCATAATCTTCAATAGCTCGAGCCAATGTCTTTGGCGCATTATATGTTCATTTTGGTTGAAGAAATATTTAAGGGTTGAAGAAATGGGTTTTGTACTTGGGTCAGTACAAAATTCGATTTCACGCTCTAGGGCTAGGCTAAGAAGTTCTTCCAGGAATACGTCAGGAAATTTATTAACATTAGAAATATCATTCAAAACTGTGACTCTCATCCAAGACTTGGATAGCACATGTAATGAAGGTTTCTCTTAACGAAGTTTCAACCAATAAGTTAAAGTATAACTTCTCTGGGGTCAAATTTAAACGTTGAGCGCAAGCAAAAGAGATAAAAGAATGGGTAGAACCGGTATCTAATAAGGTATAGACTTTGCAAGAATTTATAATTAACTAACCCGTGATAACTTCGTTTGGGTTACTCGTTTTTTGAGAAGTCACGAAAAACGCTTTTCTTGAAACCACCGACTTTGTTTTGTCCGTATCCGCCTTTGGTGCCACCGTCCCAGCTGGACTTGACTTCACTATACGATAAAATCGAGCTAAATGACCTTATCTTCTTGAAATTTCCACTTTTATTATCTTGGCCATGATTACCACCAAAGTGGTTACCATTCTTGGCATGATAATTTCCCCCACGATGGTCATCATTGTTCTGATGGCCGTTGCCATCGCTGATACGATTATTATCGTGTTGTTGGTTGTTACCTTTTGGTTGTCTTAACTCATTATCGCTCTCCAATAATCGGAGCCCTATTACAACATCTCGAATATAAACAAAGTTTATGAGAAATGAGGTATTGACGTATATCGGGTTTCAAACCTCTTAGTAACATTCGCGTCATTCGCTCTTTATTATCGACCAAATGGGATGCAAACGGGATAACTCTGCAAATTTAAAATCGACACAAAACAAGGGTTAATTGACATATTACATATTATCCTATACTATGATGACCAATTAAATACCAAATAAACTTAGGTAGGTCATACTAGCGAAGGAATTCCCGTCTGCTCTCCCTCCTAGTTCTTGTCTCACATCTCGGCCAGGATCATATCCTAAGCTTTGATACTAATCGTGACGCCCCCAAAATAGGTATACATCACCCATCTTGAGTCGGCAAATACATGGTACAAAAAATACAAATATAACTTAATAATACAATTGTCGTGTAAAATACGACAAAACATAAAGCGGGAGTTTTAATAAGAATATTGTCATCTAGACAATATCCACACTCAATGGAGTCCTCATTACATTTATTGTCATACTATTTAGCGTGAATAGTGAGGACTATCGATGCTATCATTTGGACCTGATTACTCGCTCCCCGACTAGTCCTGCCACGTTCTCATTTCTGAAGAGAACGGTGAAAGAAGGGGTGAGCTCAACTATTCCAAAGAAGAAATATTATGACTAAGATAATGTAGAATAAATTATCATTAGTCTTCAACAATGTTAAACTGATAAAATATAACAAACATCAAGTTTAACTGCAGCGGAATAAGTAATCCATTAAAAGAGTCAAGTAGAGAATAAAATCTACTATCTTTTATGATTTAAAAAGGTTTTTCATCACTTTTATTGCTGAGACTCAGCTTAATAAATAAACCACATCATCCTTGCACTACGGCCAAGGATATTCATTAGTATCACAACCATAAATTATCCATGCACTACGGGCCAAGGATATTCGTGTATTCATCAATGGTCATGATCATGCCATAAAACATTTCATCTTTGCACCCTTGGATGAGAGAATACTTTTCTTCTTTCTCTCTATAGTTTCTCTCTCTAGAGTTTCAGTGAATTCGTAAGAAATAATGAAGGAATGAGCTTCTATTTATAGGAGAATGGACCTGAATAAATCGATTCGAACGGTCCGGATTGATTTACTTTTAAGCAGATGATTACAGATTGATTTAATAAAATATTCTAATAAAATAAAATCTTTTAAATAAAATAAAATATATTCTATTTATAATCTAATAAAAGCGAATAACTTTATAAAAGTATTATGTTTTATATAAAAAAATTTACTATCTGCAAACACTATGTAGGCCTTTATGTAAACACTATGCATAATAAAATATAATATATTCTAATTATTGCCTAATAAAAAAAATAACTTTATAAAAGTATTACATTTTATATAAAAAGATTTTACTATGCAAAATACTATGCATAATAAAATATAATATATTCTAATTATTGCTTAATAAAACAAATAACTTTATAAAAGTATTCATTTTTTATATAAAAGATTTTCATTTTATTACATTAATAATACTAATAAAACAAAACTAAGCGACTTATCACGTAAGCATCAATAATCAATACTGGCAGTGTTACTATGCAACCCGCAGCGTATTCTTGTACTTTTTACTATGAGTAGTTCAACAAAGATAACAAAGTAAAACTTTCGTAGATTATTTTCATAAAATATTTTTGTCGTTTTCTCAATCAAATAATAATTAAATTCTTGGTAGGTCCACCAATGATTGTCTTAGTTATGCGAATATTCCCCGATAAAAAGAATATTCCCCGACCAAACGAATATTATACAACAACTTGCATACTTTTCAAAATTTATAAATATTACCCACAACTATAACATTATCTCAAATCTACACCATAATATTCAAAAAAATATTTCGAGAAAATTGAATCTTTATTCGTAAAATTTGGGGTTTTACAATCTCCCCTCCATATGAAATTTTTCCCTTGAAATTTACGTACGTACCTAGTATGCTGAAGAGGTGAGGATACCTTGACTTCATTTCAGATTCTAACTCTTGAGGTATAACCCTTGAGTGTTGAATACGATCCTTCTTATCAAAGATTTTAACACGTATCTCCTCATACGTTAAATCTTCTGCTATATCGTCTAGTTCTAATTTAATAATGTGGTTCGGGTCATCCACATATTTACATAACATCGATACGTTAAAAAATAAATAATCCACATTATCAATTCATCCCTGCACTACAGGCCAATGATATTATTTAGTATCACGACCACGAATTATCCATGCCCTACGGGCCAAAGATAATTGCGTTTTCATCAACGGTCCTGATCATGCCATAAAACAATTCATCTTTGCTCCCTTGGCTGAAGAGAATCCATAGCCATAATCATACCAAAAATTGTCCATAAATGCACTACGGGCCAATGAGGACTTTTACCACATCATTTGTAACATTACGGTCATGATTATACCGAATAATCCCTGGTCATAATCATACCAAGTCCATCTATGCACTATAGGCCACAGATGACTTTCAACATAATATAAACACGAGGATGATGACAATGATATAAGAATTCAATAAAACAAGTTCAAGAATTAATTTATCCGAATTGATAACGCCCAAATTGTCAACATGATATCGCTTTAGAGTAAAATTCAAGAATGCTCGGAAGAATATTTCCATGAAAAGATCTTTGGATGAAGCGCAAATATCGAGGATATTCCACTAATTTCATGGAGTATAGAAGTCAAAACTTTAACCAATTTGAGTATAATAGAATATATGAAACTACGCAAATGGATTTTTACGCCGTAAATGCGGTAATCCACGATATGATCATTTCCATAATTTAATAAGGAATGAATACAAAGGATCATTCACCATGCATGTGGTAATCCACATAGGCGATTTATTCTAATAGAATAATAAAGAATGGAATAATGAAGGATTCACCACGTGCGATATGATCGCATGCACGAGTTATTCCCAACGAGAATAATAAAGAATGGAATCGAAGTCATGCGTAAATACACACGCATGAGGATATTAAAGCGACAGAATAATAAAGAATGGAACCAGGTCAGGCGTAATACACACCGACAAGATATTCCAACAGAATAATAAAGAATGGAATAACAACGAAATCACCATGTAAATGCGATAGACCATGCACGAGTTATTCAACAAAATAATAATTAATGGAATCGGTCAAGCATAGCACGTCACTTGCAAGCCGTGATATTCCAGCCGAGAATAATAAAGAATGGAATAACGGAAGAATTTCACTATGTATGCGGATTGCAGATATACAGGTTATTCTAACATAATAATAAAGAATGGAATAACAGAAGAATTTCACCATGTATGCGGTACTTCGCATATACAGGTTATTCTAACATAATAATAAAGAATGGAATAACAGAAAAATTTCACCAAGTATAGGGTAGGCAGCGTATCTGAGTTATTCCAACAGAATAATAAAGAATGGAATAACAGAAGTTCTCTTCATGAATACGAAAGAAATAATACCCCTTACGAGTACAACAAATAATATCCCTTACGAGTACAACAAATTATATCCCTTACCTTAGAAGAACTGGATATTGGAAAAGTGAGGTAAGTAGTAATACTTTTCTTCTTTCTCTATATTTTTCTCTCAGAGTTTCGTTGAATTAGTAAGAAATAATAAATGAATGAGCTTCTATTTATAGGAGAATGGGTGAATAGTAACTAATTCATGAGCGGTCCAGATTGATTTACTTTTAAGCGGATAGTCCATATTGATTTACTATGCATTATTAATAAAACAAAATCTTTTAAATAAAATATAATCTATTCTATTTATAGTCTAATAAAACAATAACTTTATAAAAATATTATGTTTTATATAAAAGATTTTACTATATGCAAATATTATGCAGCATTATGCATAATAAAATATAATATATTCTAATTATTATACAATAAAATAAATAACTTTATAAAAGTATTACATTTTATATATAAAAGATTTTACTATCTGAAAACACTATGCAGCACTTTATGCAAATACTATACGCATAATAAAATATAATATATTCTAATTATTATGTCTAATAAAACAAATAACTTAATAAAAGTATTCTATTTTATATAAAAAGATTTTACAATGCAAAACACTATGCATAATGAGAATATAATATATTCTAATTATTGTCTAATAAAACAAATAACTTTATAAAGTATTACATTTTTATATAAAAAGCTTTTCTATTTTATTAAATTAATAATACTAATAAAACAAAATTTATATATATAATAAATATATATATAAACTTCCGTGACTTCATAAAAAGACACCTCAATATATTTAACAACATTTATTATCATTATTATAATTCACAATGTTAATTGATTGAAGGTCGTTCCCGGAAGAGGGCCTTTCCAATAAGGATTTCTCCTATTGGTGCACAATTAGGTGACCAAACCTCTCATTGGCAAGAACTTCAGACATCGTTAATATTGCAAATAATAATATTAATAACTCTGTCATCTCAATTATTGATTTAATAATATATAAAATATCGACAATAATTGAATCAAATAACGTGAGATCTTTATCAACAATTCATTGTAGCAATAATTGAACAAAACCGGAGTGACTTCTCACGTAAGCATCAATAATCAATACAGGTAATACTCTTATGCAAACATGCGTGACATCGTACTTTTTACTAAGAGTAGTTCAACAGTTTTAACGGTAAAACTTCATAGTTATTTTCATAAAATATTTTTTCGTTTTCTCAATCCGAAAATAATTCAGTTGTAGGGGTCCACTAATGATTGTGTTGTCGATATGAATATTCTCCGACAAAAAGAATATTATACAACAACTTGTATACTTTTCAAAATTTATAAATATTACCCACAACTATAACATTATCTCAAATCACGCCATAATTTTGAAAAAAATATTTCGAGAAATTTAAATCTTTATTCATAAAATTTGGAGTCTCACTTTGCTTGCAGCCCTGATAAATACATACACACATGGTGTGGTTTAGGTTTTATCGTGAGGTTTTGGCTAGTAACAAAACTGAAATCTTAAATTTAGTTTTTTAACCCACCTAAAACCGTCATATACGCCGAAATCGTTGGTGCAATTTTAATTGGTGCGGTTTCGGTTCTAATTTGGTTCCTTGCTCAACCCTAATTGTCACAACAGTAAATGCACAGTATTTCACATTAGTGAACCAATAATTGTCACCATAGCAAGGGTATTAATAAAAAGTTATGTAATTAAAAGTCACGAGTATTAAATAATTAGACAGACTCATGATTTAGAGAACATTGTATACTTAAATATCTGTGATATTAATACATTAAGTCCATAATGAAGAAGATGGATAATATAATAATTATGAATAGTAAAGAAAAATATAATCTTAAAATACTAAAAAATGGATAAAAAATATGTGGTAAATTAAAGGTAATCTTGAAATGTAAAAATGTGGATAATTAATGTGGTAGATTAAAGATAATCTTAAAATGCAAAAAATGTGGATAATTAATATGTGATAGATTAAAAGTATTTTGAAATGTGAAAATGAGGATAATTAATGTGTGGTAGATTAAAAATAATCTTAAAATATGAAAATTATGGCTAATTGATGAATGGTGTAGATTAAAGATATGTTGAAATGTGATTAGAAATATTCTTGAAATGTGAAAAGTGATGTTAATTGATGAATGGTATATGTTGGGAAATTGCATATTTAAATTTGATGTTGAAAGTAAATAATCATGCTTATATGTAAAGTCCTTCAAGGAATACATGTACAAGGACTTAGTGATAGATCAAAATTATTAGGTTGATCTGTGCTTTAATGTTTATCATTCTGTAAATGAATGTATAGAAGAAAAGATCAAAGCTGTTAGGTTGATCTATTTTTGAGATGTAATAGATAGGCTTCAACATAATTGTAGTCTATCGAGCCAGCCAATAGATTGCAGAAGTTAAGGCAGAATTGTAGAGCATCGAGAATCGTGTAGTCATGCGCTTTGGAGGCCTCTCTCGATTATCGTAGAAGTGGTCCAAAGCGCTGTAAAGCAAAATCAAGTATCGTAGATACGCTCTCAAAATCGTAGAGTCGTAAATCAAGCATGCAAAGATCATAGTCTACCAAGTGCTTAAGAGAAATCGTAATGTTTTCCTCTATCAACCCAGATCAAGCACAAATGTGGCAAGACACTACGATCATGATCGTAGTGCATCATTTGTCTGCATCAGAAGCATCGAACTCTCTCCATTTGTTGAAGAATAAATTACAACAAATATGAAAAGGATTATAGACGTTGAAACTCTCGGGATCCCAATGACCTAACACTCATCCTTAGTATATAACAAAGAAACGTATTGAAGAAGCTAAAGAAGTACTACGTATAAATTTGAAAACATCTTTTCGGTGTTAGGTGAGATAAGCGATCTAGCTTTGTCAATGGGCCGACAATTTGGACGGAAAGATTTTCAAGAAGTCACCATCAGTGCTCAGAAATGTCAAATACATTTAATGCTTCAACAAATGCCTTCAAACGGAGATATTTCAAAGGCACCTTATATACAAATCAGATAAAGATGCAAGGTGCAAGCAAGTACATAACAAAAAGCTGAAGAATGCTCAACGCTCAACTCTACGATCTAGAAAGAAAGCTTGCTCAGCTACTCAGTTCTTTAGAACACATGCTTAACAGCAACTGAGTAGCACACCCCAAAGAACTCAACTCTCATCAAGTGTATTCCAAGTCTATTGGACTTGAAGAGTTCTAAGTGAACTAAGAAGTTCCAAGACTGCTGGTCTTGAAGGAATCTGTGAGATTCAAAGATTGTAAAGACATCCTTAGTGGATTTCTTACTCGAGGAGTAGAAGAGTGGACTAGAAGCCTTGAGTGCTCTAAACCACTTAAATTCTCTGTGTCTTTTAAATTCTTGCTTTAACTACTATACTTGTTATAACTGCCTGTTAACTATTAACTCAGTTTATCTTAAAGGGGAACAAACAAATTATATATTTCGCTGAAATTGATTAATAATATTTGACAAAGGTTTTTGAAAAATAAATTTTAAAATATTTATTCAACCCCCTTTCTAGGTAACTATTGTGCCTCTGAAAACTAACAGTATAAATTAAAGATAATCTTAAAATGTGAAAAATGTGGTTAATTGATTTGTGATAGATGTTTGTTAATTTTTGGCTATAAATAAGGGGCTTAACATAAGGAGCTAGTTTCATAATTTTCTTGCTTATCCTTCCTTCCACTCTCTAAAATGCTTAATTTATGTGTCTCAGTGAATGCGCTAAGACTACTTTAAGTATCGTGAATATTAGTAAATAATACAAGAATTGTTCAAGTGAGTTTTTATATAAAAGTTACATAAGCACCCACACACATCAAACAATGTTTAAAATTCTTCCTGTAGAAGACTCTTTCTTTAGAAGATACATTTTGAAATCCTTTCTTTGGAAGATTTTTTTGAAATATTATTTTAATCTTCAAAAACTATTTTGAAGTTTATTCTACTTTATTTTGTACACTATACAAATTTATATTATCAAGTCACTTTTGGCGATTTCATAATATACGAGTTAGTGTACACCACGAAACTTATATGTTATAATTCTTAATTAAATTATAAATATACATATAGATTTAACAACTACATAGAAAATAATATCTAGTTACGTGCTAAGAGAAGCATTATCATTTTCTTTCATACTCTTAAATTTAAACTTACTATGGTAAAAAAATATTGTTCGTTTCTATAACCCTTAACATTAAAAGGTGAAAATTCTTAAAATGATTAAAATTTCTTAATAGTTGGTACTTCACCTAATATCTTTTGACCTGAATCTTCCTATTGAATTTTGACCGTTATATCTGAGCTGTGAATCTTAAATATTATTCTTGAACTCAAATCGATATTTTGGATATCGTGTTGACAATTTGGAAATTATTAAATTTTAGACAAATTAAATTGCAAAACTCTAATGTTTATTTTTTACGTTATTATTACGATTATTTTTGTTCATTCTTATGTCATTATTATTTGTACTAATCATCAAGGCGTAAGTTACCGTTGAATGCCTTTGGTCTTTGTGTAAAGATAATATGATTGTTAAGTGTCTTTTGCTTTATGTGACAAGGACACGTGGTGAAAGTTCTCATTGACACGAGTGCAAAGATAAGCTGTTGATTGACATGATAATGACCATTGGTGTTATAGTTAAATGTCTTTGGCTTGGGTGTAAAAAATAATATAATTGTTAAGTATTTTTTAGCTTGTGTGTCAAGTACACGTGGTGAAAGTTCTCTTTGGCATGGGTGCAAAGAGGAGAATCATTTATTGATATGATCATAACCATTGATGTTATAGTTGATGAAATCTTGATGGTGATTTTTTAAATTAGAGAAGATAGTAGACAATATGGTTTATTTGACTCTTATACTTGATTGTTCATTTCACTGCAGTTGTTTGTTGAAAGTTTATGTTATCTATCATTTTTTAAATTTTTGATTTTTTCATTCAAGGCTAAGAATAACTTATTCTTTCGTTATCTTAATCATGATATTCTTTATTGGGCTATTTTAGCCCACCCTTTTTTATTTCATAATTTCTTCGGTAAATGAGAGTGTAGTTAGGGCTAGCGCTTGAAAGAACATGGGAATATAATGATGGTGCGAGTTAGTAGTTAGACGTAATAGTTCTCACCATGTTGTAAAATATGTGACAATAATTCTAGTGAGTGAAAGTAGTATGCATACAAACCAATCATGTATGATGATAAAGCATATACTTTATAAACAATCTTATTCATTTATTAATAAAAATATTTATTTACTAAAGGCAATTAATTATCTACATGGTGTTATTTTAATAATATGTGATAAACCTATAGTTTTAAGCAATACTTTTAGAATCATGATGGAATCATGCTAATGAGATCTAAATTCTTAGATAAGTTTTTTAAAACTAAAATGTTCCCAATCGATGGATTACTAAAAATGGGATTAATGAATCCAGATAGATTGGTACATACGTTGAAGAAATATTTGAGGGTTTAAGAAATGGGTTTTGTACTGGGGTCAATACAATATTCGATTTCACGCTCTAGGGGTAGGCTAGGAAGTCTTCATGAATACGTCAAGAAATTTATTAACGATAGAAATATCATTCAAAACTGTGACCCTCATCCAAGACTTGGATGAGACGTCACATTGATACCTATCAACTTACCATCTTCATTCACGATGTCGCCTATAGAAAGTAAAGCGGTGCATTCCACACAAGGAAGTCAACAACGAAAAGGATCGGGCTCTTTACTTATGGCTTGATATGACAATGATTGACTTTAGTGGTTTGGTTACTTTGAATTAGCATAATGAGTTGGTTAGGAGTATGAAAGCTAACAACCTTACGAAAAGCATGATGAGTAGTTAACCAATCGTTTCCAAAAATCACATCAAAGACAAGTATTTTCAAAGAGATAAGATTGACAGGTAACGTGAAAGTGTTGATGTGAACAAGATTTATAAATAGTGGAGGTAACGAAGGTTTCTCCCAACTGAGTTTCAACAGATAAATCAAAGTCTAACTTCTCAAGAGTTAAATTCAAACATTAAACACAACTAACTGGAATGAAAAAGTGAGTAGAACCAGTATCTAACACAGTATAGACTTTGCAAGAGTTTATGATTAACTTACTCGTGATAATTTTATTCAGGTTCCTCGTCACGAAAAAAAAACGCTCTCTCTTAAACTACCGGCTTTGGCTTGTCAGGGACATCCTTTGGCATCACCATCCCAGCTGAACTTGACTTCACCATACGATAAAATCGAGCTAGGTGACCTTCTCTTCCGCAATTAAAACACGCTTTGGATTGTTGCATACAGTTTGGGCGGAAGTGTCCTTCCTCTCCGCATTTGAAACATACGACCGGTGGTCGTTCTTCTTCCTTTGAAATGGGTCTTTGGTCTTTGCATCTTTCCATCATTATTAAACCTTCTCTTCTTGAAATTTCCACTTCTATTATCTTGGCCATGATTACCACCGAAGTGGTCACCATTCTTGGCATGATAATTTCCCCCACGATAGTTATCATTGTTAGATGGTCGTTGCCTTACAATTATTATTATCGTTGTTGTTGGTTGTTGCCTTTTGGTTATTCGACTCATTATCGCGCTCAATAAGCGAGCCCTATTCACAACATCTCGAATATAAACAAAGTTTATGAGAAATGAGGTATTGACGTATATTGGGTTTCAAACCTCTTAGAAACATTCGCATCATTCGCTCCTCATTATCGATCAAATGGGATGAAAACCGAGATAACTCGGCAAACTTAGCCTCATACTGCGACACGGTCATATTGTTTTGCTCCAGCTTGATGAACTCCACCTCCTTCATGTGACGAATACTTTCGGGAAAGTACTTGTCGTTGAACAGCTCTTGGAACTTCTCCCAAGACATCTTGAGTCACGTCGATGCAGCACGCGTTTCTGATTCCCACTAGTAATCTGCCTCTTCATGCAACATAAAGGTGGCAAATAGAACCTTTTGCTCCTCTGAGCATCCCAAGACATCAAATATCTTGGTGATCTTCTTTAACCATGTCTCACCTTAAGTGGTTCTGGCTTTCCCAAAAACTCCGGTGGTTCTATCTCCTTGAACTGCTTAGCGGTGACCGACCATGGGTTGCCATTATTTCAACCTATATTTTGAACATGAGTCTCTCTTACCTGTTGTTGCATGAATTGCATAAAGCCTCTGAACATTCCATCGTTCATCATTTGGTCAGTGTTGTTATTTACAGGAGGATTATCGCCTTCCTGATGCACATTATCGATTATTGATATGTGGAGACTCAGCGGTCTCACTGTGCTCCATTGCTATTCTCAACATTCTCGGATGTCATTTTTAAATCTCGCCACAAAACAAGGGTTAATTAACATATCACATATTATCCCTATACTCTGACCAACTAATTAAATACCAAATAAACTTAGGTAGGTCATACTAGCGAAGGAATTCCTCTCTCTCCCCTCCTAGTTCTTGTCTCACATCTCGGCCGGGGATCATATCCCTAAGCTACGATACCAATTGTGGCGCCCCAAAACGGTATACATCACCTATTCGAGTCGCCAAATACATGGATACGTAATACAAATACAATCCTTAATATACAACAAGATAGTTGTGAGTTTTAATACAAATATTGTCTTCTAGACAATATCCACTCTCGAATAAGTTTTCATTACTTTATTATCACACTATTTAACGAATAGGAGGACTTCTTAATACTATCATGCGGACCGTCACTCCGGTTCCCCGACTAGTCCGGCTATATGTTCTTATTTCACGAAGAGAGCGGTGAAAGAAAGGGTGAGCTCAACTAGCCCGAGAAGAAATATTATGACTAAGATAATGCGCGAATAAATTATCATTAGTCTTCAACAATGTTAAAGCGATAAAATACAATAAACATCAAGTTTAGCTGCGCGTAAATAAGCAATCCATTAAAAGAGTCAAGTAGAGAATAAAATCTACAATCTTTTATGATTTAAAAAGATTTTCATCACTTTTATATTTGAGACTCGACAATAAATAATCCACATCATCAAATCATCCCCGCACTAAGCAGGCCAAGGATATTATTTAAGTATCACGACCACGAATTATCCATGCACTACGGGCCAAAGATAATCGTGTTTTCATCAATAGTCTGATCATTGCCATAAAAAGATTCATCTTTGCTCCCTTGGTCAGAAGAATCCATAGCCATAATCATACCAAAAAGCGTCTATCAATGCACACTATGGGCCGATGAGGACTTTTTCCACATCATTTGTAACATTACGGTCATGATTATCTACCGAATAATTCACGGTCGTAATCATACCAAGTCCATCTATGCACTACAGGCCACAGATGACTTTCAACAAAATATAAACATGAGGATGATGACAATGATATAAGAATTCAATAAAACAAGTTCAAGAATTAAATTATTCAAGAACTAATAACGTCCAAATTGGCAACATGATACTTTTTTGTAGAGTAAAATTCAAGAATGCTTAAAAGAATATTTCTATGAAAAGATATTGGATGAAGCGCAAATATCAAGGATATTCCACTAATTTCATGGAGTATAGAAGTCAAAACTTTAATCAACGGTGAGTATAATAAAGAATTGATTAACAAAAGAAATCACCATGCATGCGGTGCTTAGATAAGCGAGGTTATTCAATGAATAATAAATAACGGAAGCAAGTCAAGGCGAATACGCATCGACGGGATATTCAATAGAATAATAAAGAATGGAATAACAACAAAAATCACCATGCATGCGATGCGTCAGACGTATGACAAGTTATTCCAACGAATAATAAATAATGGATTAATGAAGAATTTCACCAAGTATAGGGTTGGCCAGCGTATACGAGTTATTTCAAAATGAATAATAAAGAATGGAATAACAAAAGTTCTCTTCATGAATATGAAAAAATAATACCCCTTACCTTATAGAAGAAAGCTGGATATAGAAGTAGTGAAGTAGCATAATACTTTTCTTCTTTTTCTCTATAGTTTCTTTTTCTACAGAGTTTCGATGAATTAAGTAAGAAATAAGGAAGGAATAAGCTTCTATTTATAGAAGAATGGACTACATAAGTAACTAATTCATGAGCAGTGCTTGATTGATTTACTTTTAATCGAGACGATCCATATTTAAAGCAAAATCTTTTAAATAAAATATAATATATTCTATTTATAATCTAATAAAAGCGAATAACTTTATGAAAGTATTACATTTTATATAAAAAATTTTACTATGCCAAATACTATGCGGGCCACTATGCAACACTATGCATAATAAAATATAATATATTCTATTTATAGATTAACTTTATAAAAGTATTACATTTTATATAAAAAGATTTTACTATGCAAAACACTATGCATAATAGAATATAATATATTCTATTTATAGAATAACTTTATAAAAGTATTACATTTTATAAAAAGATTTTACGTTTTATTACATTAATAATACTAATAAAACAAAACTTATATATATAATATAAGAATCAACAATAATTGAATAAAATAACGTGAGATACTATGCAACAATTCATTTGAGTAATAATTAAACAAAAGCGAGTGTTTTCTCACGTAAGCATCAATAATCAATACCGGTGTGCTACTATGCAACCGCCAGCGTATTCGCATTACTTTACTACCGAAAGTAGTTCAACAAGTATAACGATAAAACTTCCGTAGTTATTTTTATAAAAATATTTTGTCGTTTTCTCAATCCAAATAATAATTAGATTATGGGGTCCACTGATGATTGTGTAAATGCATCTACTACGAATATTCCCAAACCAATCGAATATAGTACAACAACTTGCATACTTTGAAAAATTTATAAATATTACCCACAACTATAACATTATATTAAATCCACACCATAATATTGAAAAAAAATCGAGAAATTTAAATCTTTATTAAGTAAAATTTGGGATTTTAAAACTATATAGGTGCTTATTGGAGAATAAGTTCACTGAACGTGGCTCGCTAAGGAATACCTAATGGAGTTTTACTTGTCTGTCAATAGGAATTTCTAAAGTGATAGTAGTACAAATGATTCTTAGACTTAAGATCATCATAGTATTTTGTATATGATAAGTTATACTTTGACATGTCCCTTAAGACCCTTAAAGTTTATCAAAGGGTATGCTTCGGTGTAATAAGTTATATATAAAGATAATGAATGATCAATAAAGAATCTATCGCTTCTAGTAAAAGAAGAGAAATGTCCTATGTGATTTAATAAATGACAACCCGAGAATCCTTGGCCAAGGTGAAATGAAATTAGAAAGGAATTTTTAATTTACATTTATTCGGAGTTGCCCATTTGGGAATCATAAATACATATAATTAAATAAAATAAGACTTGATGAGTAATTCCATGTCTTATTTTTAATTGGGACATTATATGGTTGAAGGATTGAATTATATGGTAACTATTTACTCAAAGGTTCTTTTATGATTAATGTTGAAATCTATATTATTTAGAAAGTCGTTGATCACTAAGGAGGCTTATCCTTATTTAGAATAAATGTTATTTATTTAAATAACTTAATAGTTTATTTTATTTATTTAAATAAGATTAGAATTATTCTAATTGATTTTGTTGGAAGAATGCATATCGTGATTTGATGTTTATAGTAATCGTTCAATGATTATATGTGAAGTCCTTCGAGGAATATATGTACAAGGACTTAGTGATAGATCAAAATTGTTAGGCTGATCTAAGCTTTTAATGTTCATCATTTTGTAAATAAATGTATAGATAAAGAGATCAAAGATGTTAGGTTGATCTATATCTTAAAATGTAATAGATAGGTTTCAATCAGATTTGTTGTCTAATGAGCTGAGCAAAAGTCTGCAGAAGCCAAGGCAAAATCGTAGAACATCAAGGATCGTAGTATGACTACCTTGAAGGGCCTCTCCAGAGATCGTAGAGTGGTCCAGACGTTTGTCAAAGTTAACTCAGAGATCGTTGAGAGGTCCAGACGCTTGCCGAAGCCAACTCAGAGATTGTAGTGTGCTCTTGGAAAACTTAGAGTATGCGAAGAGAAGAAGGGGGAATAGGGACGCCACTGCTGCCACGCCGCCCCACCTACCCACAGTCGGTTTCTATTCCAAAGTATGAACTATCAATTTATTTTTGTCTCTCCAATATATTTAGGGTTTTAATTTGTACTGTTTTAGGGCTATTTGATGATTTTTAGAACATCATTTTTTTCTCTTTTTGGGTTTTGTTGATTTGCTCATAAAGTGATCTTATGCCCCATTACTCTCTAATTTGTACATTGATTTTTGGAGGAATTATTTGATAATTTGTTGATTTGCTCCTTATTTGATATATCATGGTCATGGATTTCTAATTAGCACAGGAATCTCTCCAGTATTCATTGCTCCTTATTTTTTACAGTGATTTTTGGAGGAATTATTTACTAATATTAAAAATATTAATTATTTTAGAAAATAAGAATAAGTGTAAATATATTACTTTTCAAAATCAGAATCGATTTATTCGTATTTTCTCGCCAACAAAAAACTTTTATCGGGAATACTAAAATAAAAGTAGATGCTTTCGAAAAAAATTGCAATCGCAACAATTACCCGATAAGGACATGATCTCCCTTCTTGTTAAAATCGAAACATTCGATAACTAGAGGGTTATCCCGCAACAAAAGAAAACTATGAATGAATACTTAAAAGGCGAGGTTTTAGTAAACTAGTATCTACACCAAAAAAATGGATTTGAATTCTAGACAGTCCAAATTGGACATTCATTTGAGACGATTGTAAAAATTGGTTGCATTGTACAATGATTTTTTTGTATAACAAAAGTTATCTGGAATGCAAACTATAAAAATACAACTAATTTCTATAAACTGCTCAATTAGACAACTAATTTCTATATTAATGAACATCAGCAATATCATAATCTGAAGTTAAAGAACTAAGAGATAAGTGCCCTAATCAGAAGTAAGTTAATAATTGTGCTCATGTGTAAAGTAAAGATAGAAGCTTGCAAAAATGATAGAGCGAGTTTTTGGAACTCTGAATTTTTAGTATACTCCTGAACTTTTTACTTCTTTAATTTGCATTCAATCGTTATTGTTTTGGTCTTATCATATTGGGAATTTGTATATTTCTCTTGGTTTGTGTCTTGGTGCCTAGAAATGACCTTATATACATGCCGTCAAATGCATGTGGCTGAATCCATATTATAGGGAGACTCGCGAAATTTTTTTTTATTAATTAAGGTCGTTGCGAACATTTATACTATTAACGAGCCTATTGGTGATCCACTAGAGCCTATTAAGGGAATGTTAGAGGCGATGAAATTTGGGCTTGGGGTCATGAGGCCACGAGGCCACGCCAAGCTTAGCCAAACCTCGTGGGGCAAAGCCAAGCTTGGTTGTTAGCATGGTAAGCTATTAGGAGAACATTAAGCCAAAATAAGCGATCTTAGGAGGCTGTTAGTGCAATGAGAAAAGGTAACTAGACACACTTGGTCAATAAAGAGACTATTTTGGCTATCTTGAGAAAAACAAGGGTATTTAACACTTATGTATACAAGAATAAAGCTACAAAATGTTATAAAAGCTATAAATTGCTCAACCAAGTTGTGACTAACCCAAAACATAAAAGATTATAGAAAGGGACGTGAGGGGTATAATCTTAAAACATGTTAGGCGCCTTAGCACACTAGTTGATATGAATGAATCTCCAAGATACTCATATGCTTACAAGTATGCTTAAGTCATATGGTTACAAGTATGCTCAAGTCATATGCTTAGAAGTATGCTTAAGTTTTAATCATATGCATGCTTACAAGTATGCTCAAGTCATATGTTAACATTTATAATGTTGTCTGTAGTAGGTACCATGGAATCATGGACCTCTATTGGCAAGTAGTTGGATGGCACAACGAAAGTCAAGTGCCGGATAGGTCTTCTACAAATTTGAATTTAAATTTGGTTGCCAAGTGTTTTTGGGGTATACATATAGTCACGGTTGAATGTATGAATGGTAAGTCATGAATCGATGTCCATGGTTGAAGTATAAGAATGTAAATTATATGGACAGAGACATGGTAAACTATTATTTACTTGTTTCTGGGTTCATGAAAAATTACGAAGAATGTTGGTGGGCACATGGGCAGAAAAAAGATGGTGGCATCACACAAGTACACAATTCGGACAGTAGTACTCATCGTATGAATGAAATGGTTCATGATATTGTAGGGCCAGATTTTGATTGGGAACAAGGCAGAGAGCAACCTATAAATTCGGATGCCAAAGACTTCTTTAAGTTGTTAGGCGAGGGTAACGAGCCATTGTGGCATGGTTGCACCAAACACACTACATTTATCTGCTGTGATGGCGACATTACTTAACATCAAGGTGATCACAACATGAGCCATGAGGTGTTTTGAGTCGCTCTTCAAGGCCATTAAGAGTATGTTGCTGACGGTGAGAAATTACACAGTAACTATTACTTTTGTAAAAAATGGTGAAGAAGTTGGGTCTTGGATACCAAAAGATCGATCATGTCCCAACGATTGCATGTTGTTTTATAAAGAAAATGAGCAGAGGATGACAATGCACGCGTTTTGCGGTCATGATCGGTTTAGGCCTAATAAATAGGTGTGACTACAAAAAATCAAGTATACCTGATTTAAGATTCTAAGGTATTTTCCAATAACACATCGGCTAAAAAGATTGTACATGTCTTGAAACAAATTGAACATATGAGTTGGCATCGCGAAATCTCCAAATTAAAGATGGAGAACTAAATCATCCATGAGATGGGCGAGGATTGGAAAGATTTCAACTTAGCACATCCTGGATTTGCATTGGAACCTAGAAATGTGAGGCTTGGATTGTCCATCGATGGTTTCAATCCAGGTTTGGCCACTCGGCTTTTAAAAGTACTCATGTTGGCTGTGATTGTTACTCGTACAACTTGCCTCCTTGGATGTGTATGAAACAGCTATACTTGTTTCTTTCACTCGTGGTTCCTGGTCCTAAGAGTCCTGCAAAGAACTTAGACATTTACTTGAGATCTCTTATAGACGAGATGAAGGTATTGTGGGAGGATGGAGTACAGACTTGGGATGTTGCAATGAAAACAAATTTCAACCTTAGGCGCCGATTATGTGGACTATAAGTGACTTCGACTTATGGTATATTAAGCTGGATGGAGTACACACGGGAAGTTGGCTTATTCGTATTGTATGAAGCATCTGAAAGTCGTTTAATCTATCAAAAGGTCGAAAGCCTTGTTGGTTTATTTGTCATAAATCGGTTCTTAACGGTAGATCACCGTTTGAAGAAATAGAGAACACTTGAGGAAAGGGAAAGTAGACAATGATATGCACCTTGCCGCGATTGCCGGGGAACGGAGATGCGAGATCGTGTGGTGAGATTGTCGGTTATCCCATTTGTTAAGGTTGATGCCACAAACATAATCAATGGGTTTGTGGAATCTCGAATTGGGTTAGGAGAAGCATCTTTTGGGAAGCGCCTTATTGGTCTACAAATTTGATTAAATCATAATCTAGATGTGATGCATATTGAGAAGAATGTGTTTGACAATGTGTTTAACAGCTTGTGATGAATATTACTGGGGAAGACAAAAGATAACGATAAAGGCACGTTTGGACATGAAAGATATTTGTAAGCGTCTGGATTAGAACTTTATGAATCTCCTAATGGTAAGATTGTCAAAGCGCATGCAAGGTAAACATTGTCCAAAAAGCAAGTTGAAGATGTGTGCACATGGGTTAAGTCTCTGAAACTACCCGGATGGATATCGTCAAACATTGCAAGGTGTATTACTGGGTGGGAAATTGCAAGGATGAAGAGTCATTAGTATCATGTGTTCATGGAGAGACTAAATATACATAGCATTTCGGGATCGCGCTTGATAAACCAATATGGGATGCTTTTGACGGATCTTAGTCGTTTCTTCAAAGACTTATGTTCAAAATCATTAAATGAGAAGGACATATACATACTTGAGAAGAACATCATAGAGATCACGTGTAAACCTGGAAAAATATTCCTACACGGTTTTTTTGACTCCATGGAGCATTTGCAAATCCATCTTCCCTATGAAGCTTGTGACGCCCCCAAAATAGGTATACATCACCCATTCTGAGTCGCCAAATACATGGTACAGAAACAACTACAATATCACTAATACAATTGTCGTGCAAAATATGACAACACACATGCTGTGAGTTTAAATACAAATATTATCTTCTAGACAATATCCACACTCAAATAAGTCCTCATTATATTTATTGATACACTATTTTACAAAAATAGTGAGGACTGCTAAAATAACTGTCTAGGACTGTCACTCTTTACCCCGACTAGTTCCTGCTACATTCTCAATCCTGATAAAAAAAATGGAACAAAAAGGAAAAGGGTGAGCTCAACTAGCCCAATAAAGAATATTATGACTAAGATAAAGAACAACAATTTATCGTTAGCCTTCAACAAATCAGATAAAATATAATGGACAACCAGTTTTAGATCAATATTCGCAGCGGAAATAATAATTCAGTAGAAGAGTTAAGTAGAGAATCAAATCTATTATCATCAATGAATTTAAAGTCCATCATCAATATTTTATCCCTGTAACATCAATCAATATACATCTTGCATTAATTATTCATCTTTGCACTACGGGCCAAAGATATTTATTTGTATCACCAGTTGGTCATGTTTATCTCAACACTTGTTCATCTTTGCACTACGGGCTAAAGATATTCATCAGGTAATCATTCATCTTTGCACTACAGGCCAAAGATATTCATCAAGTATCACCATTAAAGACTGAGGATGATGAAAAATATTTTAGAGAACGAATTTAGTGAGATAGAAGAACAAAGATTAGAAATTCGTACTTTAGATGAACCAAGTTCAAAAACACTCCATAATAAACCATAGTGAAGATAAAAACATGGATTCAATTTCAAGAATAAGGGTCACCACAGATAACTTGAAAGGAAAGAAAAAACATATTTTTTTTATTTTGTGAGCGATGCCAGTGAACGGTAACTTGATGAATAAGAAGTGAGCGATGGCGTGAACGATCCTACGATAAATGAAAAGTTCCAAATTTGATTAAAAGTTCAGACCAATATTTCTATGAAATGATATTAGATGAAGCGAAATTTCTAATCATTTCAGGAATTATAGAAGCAATACTTACCATAGTAAGTTCAAATTTAGGAATACGAGATGAAATAATATTGCTTACATAATATGGAGTATGAAAGAAAATAATATATTTCTCAGGAGTATTGAAATAAAATAATATCCTTTACCTTGGTAGAAACTAGATTTGACTGGAATATCGGATATTATTCTGAGAAAATCTTGCAGAAAACTACGCTCAAAATATTCTTATACTTAAGAAAAATACTCACAATACTATAGAATAAGAATTTCTGATTATGAAAGTGTGATTGAGGAAGGAGGGGTTACCCCTTATTTATAGCAACGGAAGGAGAGATAAACTAATCTGTTGAATTTCTTTTCTGCCAAACTTTTGCCTAACTCATCTTATTTTTCCATAGTTTAGGACCCACTCTTTGAAAGAAAGCTTTGAAAAGTCTTTGCTGGAGCATAATTACATGCCTAACTTCACAATTATCAAAATAGGTGAGGGTCCACAAAATTTAGGAAACCAAATATTTTGCAGACAATAATCTCCACCAACCACTTCCACCAATCAAATGGCTTGTCAATTTTGAAAAGATGCATGCAGAGAATTCAAAACCAATTATCTAACCTCCACCCATTAATTCACATGCTGAAATTAATGAATTTTGCAATTTATTCCCACCAACTCCTGCATACTGCTAAGGCAAATTAGGCACCGAATTTGTTTGTCAAAAAGGTGTGCTATTCACAAAGTTATTTTTATTATCACATATACTATTATAATGCAATACTATAATAATATAATTAACTAAATATTTTATCAGAGAAGATAATATATCAAACTTTCAACAAATATTTCATGCTAAATTCCTTCATTTATAACCACAATAAATATATCCTTCATTTATATCCACATAAAATAAATATTTCCTTATCATATAATTTAATAATTAATTATTCACAAATAATATTACAGAATTACAATAATGACAACCAAGCCGTTCCCAGGAAAGCGGGGACTTTTTAATAAGGATTTCTCCTTACTGGAGCGCAATTATGTGACCAAACCTCTCCTTGACAGAACTTTCTAGACATTGCCAATAATGCTATCTAATAATATTATTCAAATAATATGAATTATTGATTTGATAATGGGAAATACTATGCAGTGACAATTATTAAAAACAACAATAATATAAAATATGAACGTAGCAATTATTGAATCAATAAAATAAAATATTGAACAGTAATTACTGTAACAATTATTGAGTAGTGCCTTCTTACGTAAGAATAAATAATTCAACAATCTTTATGCAATATCGTGTCTTCTTTGTGAAAACCACGCGTATTATTGTATTTTAACCACCTTAGGGTAATCTAACGATTGTTAGCGGTAACAATTACGTGAATTATTTATAAAAACTCAAATTTGTCATTTTCTTCATCCAAGCGGTTTTTTTGTTATGGGGCCCCATAAATGGGGCTGCTTGTCGTAAATGAATATTCCCGACAAAAAGAATATTCCACGACCACCAAACAAATATTCCCAAACAAAATGAATATTTTATAACCACTTGTTTATTTTGTAAAATTTGCACATTTCACCCATAACCAAAGTTTTATATCAAATTATCACCTTATTATTTCAAGATAATAAATAGAGAAATTTAATTTTATTTATAATAAGTTGGGGTCTTACAACCTCCCCTTCTTATGAAATTTTATCCTCGAAATTGACGTGCATACTGCAATGTGTTTGAAAAGGTGAGGGTACCTCACTTTTATTTCGATTCCAACTCCGGTCATTTCTTGATAGCATGGTTCCTCCACAAAACCTTGACTTTGTGGTATAACCTTTGTTAAGTAGGACATGTTCTTTCCTATCCAAAATCTTACATGTACCTCCTCGTGACGTTAAATCTTGGCTATCTAAATGCGGTTCTAACTTAATAATGTGGTGTGGGTCTTTCACATATTTACTGAAGCATAGATATATGAAAAATATTATGAACAAGAGACATTCTTGGAGGTAAAGCTAGTCTATAGGCCACATTTCCTATTCGGTCAAGAATCTCAAATGGACCAACAAATCGTGGATTGAGCTTTCCTCTCTTCCCAAATCTTGTAACTCTCTTCCATGGAGCAATACGTAACAGTACATGATCTCCAATAATAAATTCCACGTATTTTCGATGAAGATCAGCATAACTCTTTTGTCAATCTTGTGAGGTCTTTATACGTTTCCGGATCATTTGAATCTTTTTCGTAGTCATGCGTACTAATTCCTGTCCTAACAACGTTGTTTCACCCACCTCATCCCAGCATACTAGAGAACGACACTTTCGCCCATATAACGCCACGAATGGAGCCATGCCTATACTTGCTTGATAACTATTGTTGTAAGAGAATTCCACCAATGGCAAGTACTTATCCCAACTTCCTTTGAAATCTAGGACACAGAGTCTTAATAAATCTTCAAGGTTTGAATAGTCCTTTCCGATTGCCCCGTCAGGTTTGAGGATGATATCTTTGAATCGAATCGTAAATTCGTGCCCATAGCTTTCTGTAAGCTAACCCAAAATCGTGAAGTGAATCTTGGGTCACGATCCAAAACTATGGATACTGGCATGCCATGAAATCTCACAATCTCATTTACATACATGCTAGCAAGACGTTCAAAGGAATAAGTCTCATGTATAGGCAAGAAATGAGCAGACTTGGTTAATCTATCAACAATAACCCAAATCGCATCTATGCCTTGAGAAACCTTGGGAAGACCTGTAACGAAATCTATGGTAATGTGTTCCCACTTCCATTCCAGAATCTTAAGTGGTTGAAATGGACCCTTTGGCACTTGATGCTCCGCCTTTATACGTTGACAAGTTAAACACCTCGAGATAAACTCTGCGATCTCTCTCTTCATATTGCTCTACCAAAATGTATGTCGAAGATCATGATATATTTTGGTACTCCCAGGATGGATTGCAAATGGTGTGTTGTGTGCCTCTATCATGATTTTATGCTTCAAGTCAGAGTCATTAAAACGCAAAGTTTAGAGTTGACTCGAAGTATTCCCTCTTCATCGATTCTTGCTTCCGAAATAGCACCTTCTTGCACTTTCTTCTTCATACGTATCATCTCTGGGTCTGTGGCTTGAGCAGCATTAACTTTATCGATTAAAGTCGGCTCTACTCGTATGTTTGATATCATCATGTGGGTACTTGGAGCCTTTAACTCTATTTCCATCCTTTGTAAGTCGTACAAAATTGGCCTTTGTGTTAACAACATTGCACTCGTACCCGCATATGATCTTCTACTCGATCGTCATTTCAACGTTTGCTTTTCGGGATGATATTGAATCTTTATGGTCGTAATCTTTCAGCAGCTCGAGCCAGCGTTGTTGCCACATGTTGAGTTCCTTTTGGGTGAAGAAATATTTGAGGCTTTTATGATCCGTATAAATCTCCACTTTTCTCTCCACATACTGGTAGTGTCTCCAGTTTTTTACTCAAAAGCATTGCTGCTTAACTGCAAATCATGAGTAGGATAATTCCTCTCATATTCTTTGAGTTGTCATGAGGCATAGGCTATGACTTTCCCATGTTGCATGAGAACACATCCTAACCCTTTGCACCGAAGCATCATTTGTAGATAACAAATCCATCCGAACCAGATGGTATTGTCAGAACAGGTGCCGAAATGAGTCTCCTCTTGAGCTCTTGGAAACTCTTCTCGCATTCCTCGCTCCATATAAATTTTGTATCTTTCCGAGTCAGCTGAGTTAACGGAGTAGCGATTCGAGAAAATTCTTCCACGAATCTCCGATAATAACCAGCTAAGCCCAAAAAACTACGTACTTTGGTCACCGATTTCGGTTGCTCCCAACTTTGTATTGCTTCAATCTTTGCTGGGTCAATAGATACTCCATGTTTTGACACCACGTGCCCAATGAATGCTACTTCCTTAAGCCAGAACTCGCATTTCTTCAGCTTGGCATATAGCTTGTTGTCACGAAGTCTTTGAAGTACCAGCTTCAAATGGTGCTCATGATCTTCACGGCTTTTGGAATAGATGAGGATGTCATCAATAAAGACAACAACAAATTGATCCAAATATTCCTTGAATACACGGTTCATCATATCCATGAAAGCAGCAGGAGCATTAGTCAACCCAAAAGACATGACTAAGAATTCATAATGCCCGTAACGAGTTCTGAAAGCATTTTTCGGAATATCCTCAGTTTTAATCTTTAGCTGATGATATCCAGAACGAAGATCAATCTTTGAAAAGAATTGTGCTCCTTGCAACTGGTCGAACAGGTCATCAATGCGAGGTAGGGGATACCTGTTCTTGATGGTGACATGGTTTAATTCCCGGTAATCAATACAAAGTCGCATACTCCCGTCTTTCTTCTTTACAAATAAAACAGGAGCACCCCAAAGAGATGTACTAGGACGAATGAAAACGATGTCTAACAATTCCTATAGTTGGACTTTTAACTCCTGAAATTCAATAGGAGCCATTCGATATGGGGTTTTAGAAATGGGCTTTGTACTCGGTTTAAGATCAATAAAGAATTCAACTTCACGTTCTAGGGGTAGACCAAGAAGTTCTTCAGGAAATACGTCTGGAAATTCACTAACAACGGAAATATTATTCAAATCTGACGTATTTTTGTTCAAGTTCATAACATGGGCTAAGAAAGCTTGACATCCGTTTTTAAATAAACGAATAGCTTTATGGCTTGATATGACAGTGACTAATTTTAGTGGTTTAGTTGTTTGAATTCGTATGACAGGTTGGTTAGGAATATGAAAACTAACAACCTTATGAAAACAATCAATTTTGGCATGATGAGTAGTTAACCAATCAATCCCTAAAATCACATCAAATGCAAGTATCTTTAAAGAAATAAGATCAATAGGTAATGTGATTGTGCCAACTTGGATCAAACAAGATTTATAAATTGTAGATGTAACGAAAGTTTCACCCAACGGAGTTTTAACAGATAAGTTAAAGTCCAATTTCTCCGGAGTCAAGTTTAAACGTTAAACACAAGCAGAGAGATAAAAGAATGGGTAGAACCGGTATCTAGTAAGGTATAAACTTCGTAAGAGTTCAAGATTAGCTTACCCGTGATCACCTCATTCGGGTTTCTCGCGTTTTGGCCAGTCACGACAAATGCCCTCCCTTGAACCACCGGTTTTGTTTTGTCCGTAATCGTGTTTGGTGTCGCCATCCCAGTTGGACTTGACTTCGCTACAGGATAAAATCGAGCTATATGACCGTCTTTTCCATAATTGAAACACACCTTGGAAGGCTGTGAACAATTTAGACTTATGTGTCCCTCCTCTCCGCATCTGTAGCATCTAACTGGCGGTCGTTCTCCTCCCCTAGAATTTGTTCTTTGGTCTTTGGTCTTTGGTCTTTGGTCTTTGTGTCTTCGATGTCTTCCCATCATTGTTGAATCTCCTCTTTTGAAATTTCCACTTGACCCACCTCTCCTATTATCATGGCCACGATTACCTCCGAGTGGTTACCATTTTTTCCGTATTTTCCCCTCCTCATTTGGTTATCATCGCTCCGATGATCTTTGCATCACCCAGTATGACCTGGTCGTGTGGTCCTTGGTTGAACATACTCATTATTTCGTTCTAATAATTGAGCCACATTGACAACATCCGAATACATAGAAAAATTGTGAGAGATAAGGTATTGATGAATCTCGGGTTTTAGACCTCTCGAAACATTCGCATCATCGTTCCTCATTCTCTACCAAATGAGGTGCAAACTGGATAACTCTGCGAACTTCGCCTCGTCTTTGGGGACACCGTCATGTTGTTACATTCAATCTAATAAACTCTACTTCCTTCATATAGCGAATACTTTCGAGGAAAGTACTTGTCATTGAATAGTTTTTGAAATCTTTCCCCATGACGTGTTGAGTCTGCAATTTGGTGGAGTGCCTTCTGATTCCACCGATGTCTGCTCTCACCATGGAACATAAAGGTGGCGAATGGAACCTTTTGTTCTTCCGTGCATCCCAAGACATCGAATATCTTGGTAATTTTCTTAACCCATATTTCGCCTTAATCAGATCCAGCTTCCCCAAAAGTCTGGTGGTCCCAACTCCTTGAATTGCTTGGCCGTGACAGACCGCGCGTTGCTATTATTTCCACCCGTATTTTGTACACGAGTCTCCCTTGTCTGATTTTGCATGAACTGCAAAAAGCTTCTAAACATTCCATCATTCATCGTTTGCTCCATAGTGTTGTTTACAGGAGGAATATTGCCTTCCTGTTGCACCTTCTCTTGGTTGGTGATTGATGATTGTTCCACAGTCTCATAGACTCCATTGTTAATGTTCTCAGCTGCCATTCTTAAAAACTGCCTGATATAAAACAAGGGTTAATTAAACAAATTAACATATCACATAATATCCTATATTACGACCGAACAACAAAATAAGCTTAGGTAGGACACACTAGCAAAGGATTTACTCGTCTCTCCCCTCTTAGTTCTATTCCCCGATCTCCGCCAGAGACCATATCCCTAAGCTCTGATACCAACTGTGATGCCCCCAAAATAGGTATACATCACCCATTCTGAGTCGCCAAATACATGGTATAGAAACAACTACAATATCACTAATATAATTTTCGTGCAAAATACGACAACACACATGCTGTGAGTTTAAATACAAATATTTTCTTCTAGACAATATCCACACTCAAATAAGTCCTCATTACATTTATTGATACACTATTTTACAAAAATAGTGAGGACTGCTAAAACAATTGTCTAGGACCGTCACTCTTTACCCCGACTGGTTCCTGCAACATTCTCACCTCCTGAGAAGAAAAATGGAACAAAAAGGAAAAGGGTGAGCTCAACTAGCCCAGTAAAGAATATTATGACTAAGATAAAGAACAACAATTTATCGTTAGCCTTCAACAAATCAGATAAAATATAATGGACAACTAGTTTTAGATCAATATTCGCAGCGGAAATAACAATTCAGTAGAAGAGTTAAGTAGAGAATCAAATCTACTATCATCTATGAATTTAAAGTCCATCATCAATATTTTATCCCTGTAACATCAATCAATATACATCTTGCATTAATTATTCATCTTTGCACTACGGGCCAAAGATATTCATGAGGTAATCATTCATCTTTGCACTACAGGCCAAAGATATTCATCAAGTATCACCATTAAAGACTGAGGATGATGAAAAATATTTTAGAGAACAAATCTAGTGAGATAGAAGAACAAAGATTAGAAATTTGTACTTTAGATGAACCAAGTTCAAAAACACTACATAATAAACCATAGTGAAGATAAAAACATGGATTCAATTTCAAGAATAAGGGTCACCACAGATAACTTGAAAGGAAAGAAAAAAATTGTGAAACGATGCAAGTAAAGCGACCTTGCCAGTCGTGAAAAGTTCCAAATTTGATTAAAAGTTCAAAACAATATTCCTATGAAATGATATTAGATGAAGAGAAATTTTTAATCATTTCAGGAATTATAGAAGCAATACTTACCATAGTAAGTTCAAATTTAAGAATACGAGATGAAATAATATTGCTTACATAATATGGAGTATGAAAGAAAATAATATATTTCTCACGAGTATTGCAATAAAATAATATCCTTTACCTTGGTAGAAACTGGATTTGACTGGAATATCGGATATTATTCTGAGAAAATCTTGCAGAAAACTACGTTCAAAATATTCTTATACTCAAGAAAAATACTCACAATACTATAGAATAAGAATTTGTGATTATGAAGGTGTGATTGAGGAAGGAGGGGTTACCCCCTATTTATAGCAACGGAAGAAGAGATAAACTAATCTGCTGAATTTCTTTTCTGCCAAACTTTTGCCTAACTCATCTTATTTTTCCATAGTTTAGGACCCACTCTTTGAAAGCAAGCTTTGAAAAGTCTTTGTTGGAGCATAATTACATGCCTAACTTCACAATTATCAAAATAGGTGAGGGTCCACAAAAGTTAGGAAACCAAATATTTTGCAGACAATAATCTCCACCAACCACTTCCACCAATCAAATGGCTTGTCAATTTTGAAATGATGCATGCAGAGAATTCAAAACCAATTATCTAACCTCCACCCATTAATTCAAATGCTGAAATTAATGAATTTTGCAATTTATTCCCACTAACTCCTGCATACTGCTAAGGCAAATTAGGCACCGAATTTGTTTGTCAAAAAGGTGTGCTATTCACAAAGTTATTTTTATTATCACATATACTATTATAATGCAGTACTATAAATATAATTAACTGAATATTTTATCAGAGAAGATAATATATCAAACTTTCAATAAATATTTCATGCTAAATTCCTTCATTTATAACCACAATAAATATATCCTTCATTTATATCCACATAAAATAAATATTTCCTTATCATATAATTTAATAATTAATTATTCACAAATAATATTACGAGAATCACAATAATGACAACCGGGCCATTCTCGAGAAAGGGGGCTTTCAATAAGGATTTCTCCTTCTTGGCAGCATGCAATTAGGTGACCAAACCTCTCTCCTTGTGAACTTTCTAGACATTGCCTAATAATCTTTATCTAATAATATTATTCAAATAATATGAATTATTGATTTGATAATGGGAAAAATTTGTGCGGTGACAATTATTAAAAACAACAATAATATAAAATAACAACGTAGCAATTATTGAATCGATAAAATAAAATATTGAGCGATAATTATTGTAACAATTATTGAGTAGTGCCTTCTTACGTAAGAATCGATAATTCAACAATACTATGCAATATCGGCGTCTTCTTGTGCAACCGCAGCGTATTTATTTTATTTTAACCACGGGTAATCTAACGATTGTTAGCGGTGATAACAATTACGCCGTTATTTATAAAAACTCAAATTTGTCGTTTTCTTCATCCAAGCGGTTATTACATTATGGGGCCCACAAATGGTCTGCTTGTGAGTAAATACGAGATATTCTGAAAAAGAATATTCCACGACCAAACGAATATTCCCCGACAAAATGAATATTTTATAACCACTTGCTTATTTTGCAAAATTTGCACATTTCACCCATAACCAAAGTTTTATATCAAATTATCACCTTATTATTTCAAGATAATAAATAGAGAAATTCAATTTTATTATAAATAAGTTGGGGTCTTACAAAGCTCGTGCTGGGGGTCCAGTTTAATATAGATGAATGTACCTTTTCGAGAGGGTGATGGGAAACCTTAAGAGGAAGGTGAAGAATAAAGCTTATGTCGAGGGGTTGATATGTGAAGCATCTGATTTTCGATGAGATATCTACGTTTGTCTCGGACTATTTTTGTAAGGAGTCTTGTAAAGGCCAATCGAGTATCGAGACATGATGATGGGGGAAATGTTGAACTAAATGGTCGGCTCTCTATATTTTGATTCATCTAGTATGACTTATGGAAAAGGGAAGCGATATTCCTCTTTGAGCAAGAATTACATCTTTGCGCATACTTATATTCTTCTCAATTATGAGGAGATTGATGAATTTGTGAGTACACATGTAAACTTGATAATTTTTCTTTTAAGTTAAAAATTTATTCCAATATGTTAATGTTTACAACATGGTATAGATTGTACGACGATGTGAGTTAAAAGTGAAGCATCCGGCGCATAACTAATAAAGATATTCAAATCAATCGGGATAAAAATTTGCACTTTGGCTAAAGGACAAAGTAAGTTCAATTTTTAAGCACGTAGTATATATATATATATATATATATATATATATATATATATATATATATATATATATATATATACTCCATATTAACTATGACTTCATTTAATAAGATGAAGTTTTTGTAGGCTTTGAATGAGGGATCAACGATTAGGCTAATGTACAAGTCCTAGCTATGGGACTGAGCATGGACCAAGTCACCATAATGGTTACAAAATAAATGGTTGTGAATTTCACACAAAGGCATATGGGGCGTGGTAAAGAACAACAAACTCGGAGTATGTGTCCAAGGAGATTGTTACAATGAGCTTGGTCGTGCCTTTTATGGGGAGTTAGAGGAAATAGTAGAGTTGTCGTACAAGGGCACGTGCGGGGGTCATATTCACTTGTTTAAGTGCCGTTGGTTTGATTCAGAAAAAGGGATACGTGTTGATAGACATGGAATCGTCGATATTGGCCTCCATAGGTCTACGTACTCCAACGAACCGTTTGTTTTACCAACTCAAACAGTATAAGTATACTACACTCCTAGTCCACATTAGAGAAAGGGATAGACCCTTTATAGATTGACAAGTTATAATTCATACTCCCGCGCATAGTCGTGTAGAATTAGTTGATGGGGAGATTTACCAAGAGCAGATGCTTCATAGTCAAACTATAATAAATGTGGAGGACGATAATGAAGCCATCCAGTTAGATGGTGGAGATGAACCACATGAATTAGATCCTGAGTCAATACTTGTGTCAGATGACATTGATACTGAGGAGGAAGAGTTATTGACTGAATCTGAAACTGAATCTGAAGCAAAAGATGGTTATGAATCTGCAACACGTATACAAGATGATTCTGAATCAAACATGGACACTTGAACAAATGAAATGTATGTTTAGCATTACATGTTTTTTATATCATTGTCATGTTTATGTACTAAACTATTTAAATGCAATTTTTGTTTATTGTCATTTTATATTCATATATATACATGTTTATATCACTGTCATGTTTATGTACTAAACTATTTAAATGCAACTTTTGTTTATTGTCATTTTATATTCATATAAATACATGTTTATATCATTGTCATGTTTATTGTCATATATACATGTAATCAAACATGACTCATAATAACATCTTGATATTTGTAATATATAGATGGCTTCTGAAGCAGCACAGAAAAAGCACGGCTTGGGTAGGGGGCCTAATCATGTGCCCAAGGCCCCTACTAATCCGGATGATTGGATTCTTATTCACATTCGTCCTCCTCCGAATAGAACATACGTCCCGCATATATCATTTATATATAAGCATTTAAGATTCCATTTATTGTATATTGGTAATGTTTTGATTGATATTATATTGGTAATGTATATGGGTCTGAATTTTTTACTGTTTTAATTTGCATTCAATTGTTATTGTTTTGGTCTTATTGTATTGAAAATTTGTATATTTCTCTTGGTTTGTGTCTTGGGTGCCTAGAAATGTCCATATATGCATATAAAGTCGTGCATGTGGCTAGTCTATATTGTAGGGGAGACTCTGGCGATTTTTTAAGTATTATAAGTATAAGTTTGAAAATGTTCATAAGTATTATA
Source organism: Panax quinquefolius (assembly GCA_020205615.1). Lineage (NCBI taxonomy): Eukaryota > Viridiplantae > Streptophyta > Magnoliopsida > Apiales > Araliaceae > Panax > Panax quinquefolius. The sequence goes on from CM035152.1 coordinate 13,492,959, forward strand.
ACTTAGATGTAAATTGCTTTAATATATGCTAATTGATGTTGTATATTATAGTAATTTTTAGATAATAAGATTGTCAAGTGCATATCATGCCTATGTTTCTGTAATTGGCTACACTTGTGATTACGTAATGAAGCACACCTATCGCCTACAAGGATCTTTGTCAAGAAGCGAAATTTCGGTATATTTTTTTAATTATGATGAGATAATATTAATATAATATTCAAAGGATAATTATTTAGTAATGTTATTATTATTGTTTTATTTGCGTAAAGCAGTATAGATGGGAGGGCCTTACAGCTTGGTGATCTGTACATTATTCTCATGTAGAAGTGCATGGTCCGCACTAAAGATAATTTGAATAAAGAAAGACAAAAAGCCCTTCACAATGCCGAGATCGACCATCCAGGCCAGGGAGAAGATTACATGCACGAGCATAGCCCTTGGTGGTGTATTCAGGTCATATGGGCTGAGATGTGTGCCTAATGGAGAGCTGAGAGCTGGGTGAAAAGACGAAAGACTGCCGCCACCAACAGATCCTCTGGTGTACCCGATGGAGAAAAGGCTAAAGGGACATACAAGGGTGGTAGTATTTCACAGTTGCAACATATCACTGCCAGGGTACGTATTTACAAGTTTTAATATGTTTACAATAATGAATTATAGAAAATATATCACATTTTTACTTAGTAATATTATGTTATTTTTTGTATAGAGTCTCGGTCTTAAAGATCGGCTATCTATTAATTTGGATGTGTACGTGGTCACCCGTGATGGTCTGCCTGAAGCTATCCAGATAGCGGTAATAAATTTTAACAACTTGATCTTGTTTATCAATGCTTACAAAATTAATTTATTTTTAACTATATAATTGTTAACATGATGACAGGACACTTATAAGCGTTTATTGAATGAGCGTTATCCTGAAGGCACTCCACGTCCGCCTATTGATCAAGAGTTGTGGGAGAGGGCATCTGTTGTGAAGAAGAACTACATTGAAGGTCAAGGACAACGACGACGCCCATCCTTCAGTGGCTCAGGCTGCTCTTCTACCCAGTCTACATAGTCATCGAGCCATCCAGCTGTTCATACTCCGGCTGACTGTGTGAGAGCTATATGTCGAGATCGCGATCTTTTGAAGATACTGGGCAGGCATCTGGGGGCTCTAAGTGCTGAGGAGTTAGCTGAAGTAGTAGCGGCAGCAGCAACATCACAACACGGGGATGGCGACGAGGTATAAAATCAATTTATTGTATATATTGTCATAATATACCAATATTAACATAGTTAGTATATATTTGTAACTTGTTTTATTATTTTTTAATTATGGGGTGATCAAGGAGGCGATGATGCTTCAGCGTGCACTGCTTTAGATTAGTTTTGTAGTTATAGTATAAGCTTGTACTTGTATATTCATTCTTTGGATGTTTGTATGTTACTTAAACAAGTTTTGAAATGTTATTATATTTATTTAAATCATATTGGTTTTAAAGGTTTATATACTAGTTTGGTGTATGTGTTGGTGGACGATGGATGTTTATATTGTTGTGTATCTTTGTTGTTGGGTATGTGTGTTGGGATAAAGCGGTACAAAAAGCAGTAGAGATTTTTGGGAATTTTATAAAATAGCAAAAATCTATTTTTATTTTTTCCATATCGTGACCGCGTCATGGTCACGATCTTTATTGCGACGGCTAAATATTTGAGGCTATCGTGATCGCATACTGGCCGCTAATACGTCGTCATTGCTTACGTGGACCACGTCGACTTTGGCCCTAGACCATCTTGACTCGACTTAATGACCGGATTTGTCATTTCGATCGCTCATATCGATTCGCGAGATATGTTTGTCAAGCTAATCAGTAGTCGTTGATGTGCATCCCAATGACGGAATCAGGTCGACGATTATCGGCGACCGCGTCATGCGGTCGCTGATGGATATCTGCGACCGTCTGCGGTCGCTGATAGGCGGTCGCTGATAAACCTTTTTCTTGTAGTGTGGGTTACAAACGTTGAAGTAATCACCAGTACCAATGGCATGAAAATATCCTTAGTATGCAACAAAGAGACGTATTAAAGAAGCTAAGGAAAGGACCATGGGACAAAGGAAAACACCTTTTCAGGTGTTAGGTGAGAAAGCAGTCTGCTATGTCAGTGGGCCAGAATGGAATTCAGAAGATATGCAAAAAAGTCTCCATCAAAGTTCAAAAACGTCAAACGCATTAAATGCTTCAACGGATGGATTCAACGGGCAGATTTCAAAGATCACATATATGCAAGTCATATGCAGATGATTCAAGTAAGCAAGCAATTGAACAAAAAGAAATAATACTCAACGCTCAACTCTACGATCTGAGAAAAAGAGAAAGCTTGCACAGTTACTCAGTTCTTTCGAACAAGAGCTTAACGGCAACTGAGTAGCACCAATCAAGAACCCAACAATAGCCAAACAAGTAAAGTAAGAAGTTCCAAGTCAGAAGGACTTGAAGAGTTCTAAAGTGAACTGTGAAGAACCAAGTCTACTGGACTTGAAGAGTTCAAGAGTGAACTAAGAAGTTCCTAAAGCTGCCGGGTCAGAAGGAATCATGAGATTGAGGAAAGTGTAAAAGGCATCCTTAGTGAATTTCCTATTCGAGGAGTAGAAGAGTGAACTAGGAGCTTTAAGTATAGAATCACTTAAAACAATCGTGTCTATTTCATTCTTGCTAGCTTCGCTATAAGCTCGTTATAAACGCCTCACTCTCATTAACTCACTTTATCTAAAAGGGAGATCAAACAAACCTTAATTCCGCTGTGTTTAAATCATTATCAAAACTGACAAAGAAAAATGAATTTTTTTTAATTATCTATTCAACCCCCCCCCCCCCCTTCTAGATAACTATTGTGCCTCCGGGAACTAACAGATTTATTCACAACCGGTTTAATATGAAGAACCTATATGGTCACATTATAAAAGGAAGAATATTTATTTAAGAAGTAAATGACATAATTGTAATAATAAGTTAAGTATATTTAATTTAATCTATGGTGATAGAATAAATTAAATAGCTTAATATTTTGAAAATATTAAATATAAATTAATAAAAGGAGTCTTATTATTATTATTATTATTACTATTATTATTATGTTAATTCCTAAAAGTGTTTGAGAATTAATTAATATTAGTACTCTCATATATTTCTAATAAGATTAGGATGCTAATTAATTAAAAGGTTTAATTAATTATTCTTAATGAGATTAGAAAACCTAATTAATTAAAAAAGTTTAATTAATTAAATAAAACTCTATTCCTAAATAGTTTAGGAGGGTTCTCTACATGTATAAATAAGAAAGTCTTTTTTATGAAGAAAGGGTGATATAAGTTGAGCACTTTATTTTAAGAATTGGGAGAGTACATCTTTTCTATTTGAGATAGGAAAAACTATGATAAAACTAAGTTTTTCTTCACTAGGTGGACGTTAATTACTTCAGTTGGATAAATGTTTTTTGGTTATTCTATTTTAAGTGAACTTACAAATAAGTCACTAAACCTTTTTTTTTCTTAGAGTCAACTCACTGAACTTTTATTTTTTTACAAATCGTTACTAAAACAGGTAATAATAATAATAATAATAATAATAATAATAATAATAATAATAATAACATATTAATAATAATAATAATAATAATAATAATTATTATTATTATTATTATTATTATTATTATTATTATTATATTATTATTATTATTATTATTATTATTATTATTATTAACGGTATTATTATTATTATTATTATTATTATTATTATTATTATTAATGATTTTGTAATGATTTGTAAGAAAATTAAAGTTGACTCCAAAAAAATTTGCTCAATATTCATTGATAAAAAATTAAGCTCAGCAAATTGGACAAAAAATTGCTCGATAGAATTGGGATTGGTCATTGGAACACTACAAAAGCACCAAATGTAATAAGAAAATTATAGTTAACTTCAAAAAAATAAGAGAGAAGAGAAAATAAAACAATTAGAGAGAAGACAAGGCAAACTTGTTAATTCATTGATACCCTCTGTATAATTCCAATACAAGTCTTTGATTTACAACTATTAGAAAGAATTAATTGTAATCGTACGATTACATTAGCACATGTTTAATCGCAGCCGTTAGATTTATGACTTAAATCCGTAACAATTTCTTGAAAGGCATGCAAATAGCCAAATTTATTCCTGAAACAAAACACTATAATCCAAATTACTTGGATTATAGACTTGGATTACAATGCAAAAACAAAAAATATATAAACCATTAAACTTTATAACTAACTTTATAATAACTCTCCTATTTCTTACATGAAAGCTTTCCCGAATGATCGATCACTCATGTTAGTATTAAAACAGTGATGGTTAATCAAATTGGATTAATTTTATGCCCCATTGACAAAATCAACTCAACCCAACCCTACAAGACAAGAAGTAAATATTATTATTAATCTCCAATTAATTTTAAACTGTTGTGCTTTTGACACGCCACGTGTCTCGATTAGATTAGCTAGCGTAAACATTTAGGTCCCAATTTTCCAAAAGAGCCAGGTCTTATAATTAATTTATCCCCTAGAAAAATATAGCTTTTATCATCCCCATTAGAGTATTAACTATAAATATATATATGAACAACTCCATACTAATAAAATTAAAAAATCTGCATGGGATTGCTTATAATAATGTAACACTATATATATATATACTAGTTGTACCCATCCGTGTCTCCGGCACTATTTAGCTTTGGACGGTGAGATTTATCCTAAATAATTTTTGAGTTGAGCAATAAATTCAAGTTAAGTTGTGTTTTGTCAAGTTAAGTTATATATATATATATATATATATATATATATATATATATATATATATATATATCCACAAATGCTTAAACAATGTGCATGTGTTGCTTATAATAGTAACTTGTCATACCATCCACAAATACTTAGGACCTGGATCGTATCTAAAAACAGCTCTAAATTATGTAATCTTTTTGTTTTAAAAAATATTTTTTTCGCACAATAAATAAAATCAAACTCAATATTCAACGTTTGTTGGAGCCATCAAACAGCTCACAACGAAAACTAACAACATTTTATAGAAAATCGCCTACTATATATAATATACTCATACACGTATATCTGTTCATCAACTTCAGAAATTAGCTGACAACTTAATAGTGTATATATATATATATATATATATATATATATATATATATATATATATATATATAAACATGTTATCGGTAATATATAGTATTATTTAATATATATATATAAATAAAATGTAATATGATTTTATAAAAATATAACACGAAAATAATAATAAATAAATCCGAGTCCTTTGAATTCAATTAAATCTCCTTAAAACAAATTTATTCTCCACGCGGGTCAAGGATTAATTGAATAATTGCTTCCCAAGATAAAACGATTTTCGATTCTTAATTAGAAGCACTTCAAAATTAAGAACACATCGAACCAATTTCAATGTTATGTCTTGAACTTACAAAGAATTATGCATGTAAATATATAACAAGAATGATGCATGTATGTATATACAACTTACGGTAGAAAGGAAAAAGGAAGAACACGCTGTAAGCAGGAATTATTCGGCGGGATGGGAAGGAAAGGAAAGAGAGAGCAGGAAAAACTTATGCGTAAAGTAAGCGGGAAATAAAACTTATCCAGAAATGTAATCCCACATAGTTTAGTGTTCAACTGTCGTCAAAACGACGTAGTATCGTGATGATAATTATTAAACAAATTTTATCTAAAAAATAAATATCACGATGGCGGCGGCGGCGCGCGCGTGTGGGTTTGAACCATGCCTTGGCTAGGTCCTCTCCCTTCCACAAAAGTGGGGTGCCTCTTGGGGCCCTTCCCATTGAGCAAACATCCCATATATAAAGATTTCAATTTTCCCTCTAATGCCCTATGTGAGACTTTTGCAACTTTCAACAATCAAGTAGGTGACTTTGGAGTCAATTTTCTCATTCAATTCTTAATGGATTTGAACATATAAATATACCAAGTTATACTCCTCGTTGAGGAGAACACATTGGTGCAAAAATCCGACATTTTTAGAATGTGGGTCCCTCATTAAATTGAGCCTCAAAATGCTCTAATATTTAATATTTCAAATCCCATTTCCAACAATCCCCCACATGAATGTAAAATTGGCTTTATATCATGTAAAAAGAAAAAATATGTTATGAATATGCAAACACTAGTTCGAGTACATGGGAAAAGATATTTCATCAGGTTAAGTAGCCTAGTGGCTTTGAACTTGTCCTAGTAAAATCTATCGGATTTACTTGGATAATCAGTAGACTTGATGCCTTTGAACTGTCAGCTTTTCATGTAAACCAAGACAATAGAATTCACAAAATATCTCTTCAAACATAGTTGGTTCTCACGTTTGTGTTCATTTTGGCCTTGAAACACCTCTGGGTTCCGTGAGTATATTAGAGAATTCAGCCTTCAAAATTCTCACAGAAGTGGCCCCCTTCTTACTCACGTAGGTGACTTCTATCATCAAGTATCTGCAATACCCCATTTGAACATATTTCAAGATATAAAAATTCATTAAAAGCGTATCTTATCCTGATTCTCACGGCAGATGTGCACTGTCTCATAATAGGAATGGTTAGGATTAAATATCGCCTCAGTGTTTTACTGAGTAATACATAGTCCGGTTTGCCCATTGAACCTAGATCTTGGGATCTCCAGTCAGTTAGGTTGGGTTGCCACTATGACGACTCTTATTTAAATAGTAGGCTTTAAACCCATTCCCTTCGATGATTTTTCCACTTGCTCTCTTGTTAAACCTTTCGTAAGCGGATCCGCAATATTATCTTTTGACTTTACATAGTCAATTGAGATAATTCCATTTGAGAGCAATTGTCTAACGGTATTATGTCTTCGTCGTATATGACGTGACTTACCATTATATAAATGACTTTGTGCTCTTCCAATTGCTGATTGGCTATCACAGTGTATACATATAGCTGGCACAGGTCTTGACCAATTTGGAATATCCTCTAAGAAATTACGAAGCCACTCTGCTTCTTCTCCAGCTTTGTCTAACGCAATGAATTTCGATTCCATTGTAGACCTAGCAATACACGTTTGTTTTGAGGATTTCCAAGATACTGCTGCACCTCCAAGGGTAAAGACATATCCACTTGTGGATTTCGAGTCTTTATTGTCAGATATCCAATTAGCATCACTATAACCTTCCAATACTGCTGGATATCTTGTATAGTGCAGTCCATATTTTTGAGTATGTTTTAAATATCCCAAAACTCTCAAAATTGCTTTCCAGTGATCTTTACCTGGATTACTCGTATACCTACTTAGCTTACTTACCGAATAAGCTATATCTGGTCTAGTACAGTTCATGACATACATTAAACTGCCTATTATACGAGAATATTCTAGTTGAGATATGCTATCACCTTCATTTTTAGCTAGATGAAGATTTATATCAACTAGGGTCTTATTTAGAATTATATTATACTTATTAAATTTTTCAAGTATTTTTTCAATGTAATGAGTTTGAGATAATATAATTCCATCAGATGTTCAAGAAATCTTGATTCCTAATATTATATCAGCAACCCCCAGGTCTTTCATGTCAAACCTATTTGACAACATACGTTTGGTAGAGTTGATAACTTCATTGTTGCTACCCATGATTAACATATCATCCACATAAAGACAAACAATGACATATTCCTTTTGAGTGCTTTTGACATAAACATATTTGTCACACTCATTAATTTTAAATCCATTTGATAACATAACATTATCAAATTTCTCATGCCATTATTTTGGTGTTTATTTTAATCCATACAAGGATTTAACTAGTTTGTATACTTTCCTCTCTTGTCCAGGAGCTATGAAACCTTCAGGTTGTTCCATATATATTTCTTCATCTAATTCACCATTTAAGAATGCAATTTTTACATCCATTTGATGTATTTCAAGTCTATTTAATGATGCTATTGCTATTAGCATCTGAATAGATGTAATTCTTGTAACAGGTGAATAAATGTCGAAATAATTCAATCCTTTCTTTTGTCTATAGCCTTTAACAACAAGCCTTGCTTTGTATTTATCAATTGAACCATCAACTTTCATCTTCTTTTTGAAGATCCATTTATACCCTAAGGGTTTGGAACCAGGTGGAAGGTCCACCAATTCCCATGTATGATTTTGCATAATGGACTCAATTTCACTATTAATTGCTTCTTTCCAATGAGAAGCATCTGGAGAGGATATTGCTTCCTTGTACGTTTGAGGATCTTTTTCTAACAAGAATGTTAGAAAATCCGGACCAAAAGACTTTGAAGTCCTTGTCCTTTTGCTACGTCTAGGTTCATCCAATACAGACTCTTTGTCTATATTTTCAGGATTATTACTAGTAGCAATCAAAGGTCTTTTGTTTGAATTTGAATCTTTATTTTCATTATATGGAAAAATATTCTCAAAGAATGATGCATCTCTTGATTCAATAAATGTATTAATATGAATATCAGAAATTTCAGATTTATGAACAAGAAAGCGAGAAGCACTGCTATTATTTGCATAACCAATGAATACACAGTCAATTATTTTTGGTCCTATCTTAACCTTTTTAGGTTTAGGAACCATTACTTTGGCTAGACACCCCCACACTCTTAAGTATTTATAGCAAGGTCTATGACCTTTCCATAATTCATAAGGTGTTTTATGAGTTTTCTTATGAGGCACTTTATTAAGAATATAATTGGCGAGAAAGAAAAAGCCCCCACAAATTATGGGGTGCTCCAGAACTGTTTAACATAGCATTTAACATTTCTTTCAATGTTCAGTTCTTGCGTTCAACAATACCGTTAGATTGAGGTGAATAAGGAGCGGTAGTTTGGTGAATAATACCATGAGTAGAGCATATCTCTTCAAATGGTGATTCATATTCACCACTTCTATCGCTTCTTATTGCTTTAATCTTTTGCTAAGTTGATTTTCAACTTCATTTTTATAAAGTTAAAACATTTCTCTGACCTCATCTTTGCTTAGCAAATATACATAACAATATCTTGTGCAATCATCAATAAAGGTTATGAAATATTTTTCCCACCTCTTGTTTGCACAAACTTTAAGTCACATATATATGTGTGAATTAAATCTAGAGGTTTAGTTTTTCTTTCAACAGAATGAAAGGGTAGTCTTGTCATTTTTGTTGGGTTTGTAATATTCATGTGCGCAATCAAATTGCAAAATAATGTGGAAGCGTGTAAAAATCAGAGTTTAAAATTTACAAACCATATACCCGGATCACCCTTTATGCACAATTATTAATTAAGCGAAGAATAAGAAATTATGAAATCATACCCTTGAAACGAGCTTCCTCGTCGGTGCAAGTTCACCTCCAATCCTTTTCGATCTCCTTGAATCCCACGGGTTTGGTTCCTTCCTTTGATCAACGTTAGCCACCCAAGTGTTTGGCCTCTGAGGTGATCCACCGAGGAAGAAGAAAATTCAAGAAGAAGGTTTGGTTGGCTCAAACCCTAGTTTTCCTATCTCTATATAGAAAGGTGTACTCTCCCAACAATTGGAATTATTACGTGGTATGTTGAAAAAGTCAACAACCCCCACCACCCATAATAAGACTCCCTTATTAATAGATGTGGGCAACCCATCTTAACAATTAAGAAATTGGATTTTATTTAATTAATTAAATTCTTTTAATTAATTAAGCTCCCTAATCTTATTAGGGATAATTAATTAAACTCCTATAACTAATTTTCCTTCCTAATCCAATTAGGAATAAATGAGAATACTTATATTAAATTAATTCCTAAACTCTTTTAGAAATTAAAATAATAATAATTGTAATAATATTAATAAGACTCCTCTTATTAATTTATATTTAATATTTCTAAAATATTAAATAATAAATATTAAGCTATTTAATTTATTCTATCACCATAGATTAAATTAAATATACATAACTATATTATTACGATTATGCCATTAACTTTTTAAATAACTATTCTTCCTTTTATGGTGTGACCCTTTAGGTTCTCCATATTAAACCGGTTGTGAATAAATCAATTAGAACAATTCTAATCTTATTTAAATAAATAAATTAAATAATTTATTTATTTAAATAAATAATATTTATTCTCTGATAGGGATAAGCCTCCCCTAAATGATCAACGACTTTCCGGATAATATAGATTTCAACATTAATCATTAAAGAACCTTTGAGTAAATAGTTCTTAGTACAATTCAATCCTTCCACCATACTGATGTCCCAATTAAATATAAGACATGGAATCTTACATCAAGTCTTATTTTATTTAATTATATGTATTTCGATCCTTAAATGCACAACTCCAAATAATGCAAATTAGAAACTCCTTTCTAATTTCATTACGCTTCTTAACCAAGGACTCTTGGGTTGTCATTTATCGAATCACATAGGACATTTCTCTTCTTTTATTAGAAGTGGTAGATTCTTTATTGATCATACATTATCTCCATATACTGACTTATTATACCCACATACCTTTTTGATATACCTAAGGGTCTTAAGGAATAAGTCAAAGTATAACTCATCATACACGAATCTTATGATGATCTCGAGTCCAAGGATCACTTGTACTACTATCACTCTGAGAATTTCTATTGATGGCAAATAAAACTCCATTAGGTATTCCTTAGCGAGCCCGTTCAATTGAACTTATTCTCTAATAAGCACCTACATACTTGCTTTAGTGTCTCCACACAAATGATCGTGAGATCAATCATTCTCATCCGATGAAGCAAACAACGTATGTACCGATCTATCAGGATTCACTAATCCCCAATTTAGTAATCCAATGATTGGGAACTATTTTAGTTTTAAGCTTTCTAAGAATTTAGATCTCATTAGAATGATCATCATCATTATTCTAAAAGCATTGCTTAAAACTATGGGTTTATCACATATTATAAAAGCGAGATCATGTAGATAATTAAAAGCCTTTAATAAATTAATACTTTTTATTAATAAATGAATAAGATTATTACAAAGTATATGCTTTATCATCAAACATGATTGGCTTGTGTGCATACTACTTTCAATCTCCCACTTGCACTAAAAGCCAATCGTCATGGTATCTTATACTCTTCTTCTCTAAGTGACGATTATCCTCTTTGTTGGATAAGCTTTAGTTAATGGATATGTAATGTTGTTCATGAGAGTCCACTATCTCTATAGTGATTTCCCATCTTTTAATGATTCTAATAATCAAATGAAAGTGCCACAACACATGTTTAGATCCAAGATGAGACTTGGGAACTATTCCTAGTTACATAATGAACTTTTAATCCAAACAATCAACTTGCGGCTTCATTTATAGCTATATACTTTGTCTTTATCACTAAACCAACAACTCTTTCTTTGTTTGGAACCTTTCCAATTCAACTGCACCTTTGTTGAGGTAACCCTTTACCTTAAAGTGGATTTTTACGTATTGGTCTTAGTGCATACGAAAAACTTGAGTGCATTAAGTCCTCTAGTTTTAATTTAGACCCACCATGAATATGATCACATCCTTAGTCTTGGGTTAAGCACTTTAAGATGTTTTTCACTAACTCATAGTGAACTTCTCAGAATATGGTGATCAACATCAGGTCTCGTACATTTCATTGCATATATGATTGTCACTCATGCGATCTCTCTCTTTTCGTGAGTCTGTGGGGATTATTAAGAGAGATACACTCCATGGCTCATCGACATGAGACATCTCTTGGAGTTTGCCATGCTAAGCGACTTTAGCATCAAATGAATATCGTTCCTTGGGTTAAGTCGAGCATCCTCTTGAATCTATCTATATAGATTTGCATCCCCAATTAAGATACTCTTCCCAAATCATTCATGGAGGAATGTTTAGACAACTTTATCTTTTCTTGATTGTAGCATTGATAAGTAATTCCTCATCAGTAGTATATCAACATATAATACTAGAAATTTCACGACGCTCCCAATGAATGACCCTTTTGTACACACTAGAAGTCTTACCTCATCGAATGTAACTCGGATCATCATCTTCTATGATGTGTACCTCATCATCATCATCCATGATGAATCCATACCTCCTAGGTATCTTCTTACTATTCGAGATTATGATTCGATTTTGTGGTATAATAGGTCATCTGAGTTCTCTTATTTGACTTATAGTGTTTTGTGGTTCTTGAACTTTTCAAGATCTATTATCCTCCCACTAGCCCTTTAATGATAAACACCTTTATCTTAGAAGGCGTGTTCATAATAAACACCTTTTGCTAAGTAGGATTATAGAACATTTACCCTAAACTTACTTTAGGATGTCCCACAAATCTGTACTTGTCAAATCTTGTTCCAAGCTTATCCTTTGATACCTTTTTCACATAAGTTGGACAACCCTTATCTTAACATACTTAAGATTAGGAATCCTCCACATCCATAACTTTTATGGAGTCTTGGGGTGGGATTTTTGAGGTTTTTCGTGATATCTGACCATTTCTAGGACATTATCGAGAAGGATCTTTGGAATGTCGGTAAAATCATTATGGACCGTACCATGTATCAACAAGGTACGATTTTTCATTCGGATACATCAATCAATTATTGCGTATCGGGATGTGTCCATTATGAGAAGACCATTTGAGATGATCTAGAATCTTATTGCACAAGTATTTATTCCTTGATCTAATCAAAGAATCTTAATACTTTTGCCAATTTGTTTCACTTACGAATTCTTTGAACCTTTCAAATAATTCACACTTGTATTTAGCAAATACACTCATTCAACTCTTTGAATGATCATCTCCTTTTCTTATACTAGTTTGTTCAATTTGTAAAATATATTTTTCACGTAAGTCAGTATACAAAATCTATTAAGTAATATTCCGGTTCTATACAAAACATTATTATTATAAATAGAACAACAATTGTTCTTTATTATAATACCAAAGATTTCATTGTCCAACAATAAAATGGAAATAATATTTTTAACAAGAAGCGAAATACAATAACAACTTATTGACTTAATAGATTTTGCCCGTAAGCATTGTTAAATTATAAGTTTCTATGGCTAATGTAGCAACCTTTGCTACATTTCCTTACATATAGGATTACTTATATTTTTTTAGCTTTCTACTACGCTTGGTCCCTTCATAAATCTATATTTATGATAACGAAGTTGGTATCCAATACCCAAGTAGAACCTTGACTTAAAGAAAATTTATTTAAATCATGAACAAAATTGTATTATAATGAAACTTCACTAAGCTTCTTTGGTTAGCCTCTGCAAGATGCTTCTTGCGGTTTCTTCCGATTGTCCGGGCTTATTGCGGTGGAAGCAAACTCCTTTGCTATCTGTGTCGGTTTTGTTCTTATTATCCTTTGTTTTTGCCTTTCTATTTACCTTCTTTGAATCGTTCTTCTTTTCGGAAGATCCTTTGGCCCTACCAGAAAGACTTGATCTTTCTTGGTTGGAAAGTGACTCTCAACAATTTTTAATATGTTAAGCAAATCGGTGAGGACCGATATCTAGCTTATTCATATGAAAAATTCACAACAATTGTGAAAGAATTAGGGAGTGAGTGAAGATCAAATCTTGGCTCAACTCTCCATCCGTGACAAAACTTCGTTGTCCTAATTGATCAATCAAATTGATTATGTTAAGAACTTTTTATGCATACTATAGTGCCATTAGCCATTCTAGATCGGAAGAGCTCCTTAGAATGTCGATATCTATCATTTCTACTTTCCTCACCATCAACTACTTGATGTGCGGGAATATAGTAGGAGCATCCATAGTTTCATCTTGTGTTGAAGCTTCGTTACTCGTGGATCGAGCATGATGCATTGAGCCAAGCTGTGCATCATCTTGCCACTTTCTAAAAGTAGTAATGTCTTCCTCGAGGCATTATGCGCAACTATTCTGCGAGGATAGGCGTATTAAGGACATAAGATAGCTTTTTCATTATGAGAACTATTCTCAAATTCCTTAACCAATCCGTTTAATTGGTTACGGTTAATTTAGCATCTAATATGCTTGTGGTGATAGTAATTTTAGACATTGCAAAATTTCGTAAATGAATTTATAATTAACAACATTTTAACATACATTCTTTTATTAATTACCAAAATAAATTAGGTCTTGTTTTTAAATTGGTATCTCCCACTATTTTCTTCAAACTATATTACCTCACTTATATAGTTCGGCAAAATCTAATTAAAGATTTGCTAGTGAGAATAAGGATCCCATTTCAAATGTATATAGCCTTGTGGTGACACAACAAACTATATATAAATAAATAGGTAGACAACTTTTGTCAATTACATCAACTATGCAACTCCTTGTATTTTGCCTCTTAGATTATTTTGATCAGTGGTGGCGGCATCCAAGAATCAAAATTATCCAAGTTAAGTCCGACCTAACACTCCATATATTCAAAAAAGAAAAATATCATCCTTGTGGTGTCACAACAAAACAATATTGTTCAATTTTCTTTATAAGCATCAAATGTGATAAATTAACATCTTAAATACTTAATACTTGCCTTGTGGTGACCAACAAACTCATATTAAATATTTAATACTCTATTAATTTTATCATGCTAGAAAAATGACGTTCGATATTCCAAATATCTTTGAGCGCTTAGGACTTAATATAAAAATTGAGGGGTTTGTTATTAATTTGTCTCATCTTGTTTAGTGCGGCATTATATATATATATATAAAATACGCGTCATATTAATGAACATGCGAAGCATGTTTGCATAATATATATATATATATAGTATAAGCATGCACATATAGAATACTATATTCTACCCGGATTGATTATGGACTTTTATTCTAGTTTGGTTCACTAGAGCCACCAAGTGAACCAAAAGGTCAAACCCTAGGGGGTGCAAGAAATAATATTTAAATATAACTATTACATTTAAACCCGGGCTCCATTACAAACGGGTCTTCACGTGCGCTTCTTGTTCTTTGATCTCAATTTTTCAAAAATTAATTCTAACTATTCCTATTACATAACTATTTTAAAATAAATAGAAACCTTGATCGTGATCGAGGGAAATACATAGGAGAGAGATAGAATTTACATTAAGAAAAATTAGAGAAGGCGAGTCTGAGAACCCATTTAATAAAACCCATACATTCATGCATCCAACTAAAATAAAATCAATCATATTAATTGATAGTCCATAATCAATCCCATTTATTATCATACACATCACCGTATACATCAATAAATAACATTCATCTTATGAATAATAAACATTTAATATATATATATTAATATATGGGCAAATTTAGTTATATAAAATCTATTTTGAATCAAAATAAGCTCCTTTATTTTAATCCAAATTTAAATCAAAATAAAACTATTTTATTTTAATTTATCCTATTTTGAATAAAATAAACTATTTTATTTTAATCAAAATCTTTAATCAAAATAAACTCCTTTATTTTAATTAATTATGGAATCAATTCCATGTAATAAAATAATCTTTAATTAAAATAAACTCTTTTATTTTAATTAATTATGGAATCCAATTCCATGTAAAAAAAATCTTTTATTAAAGGAAACACGGATATTCTTTCCTATTCACAAATAAACTTTCTTTATTTTGAATAATATGAAATCATATTTCATATCTAAATAAACTCCATTTATTTAAGGAAATTAGGATTCTCTTTCCTATTCACAAATAAACTCTTTTATTTTTGAATAATATGAAATCTTATTTCATATCTAAATAAACTCCTTTATTTAAGGAAAGATGGATTCACTTTTCTATTCACAAATAAACTCTTTTATTTTGAATAACATAAAATCTTATTTTATATTTAAATAAACTCCTTTATTTAAGGAAACATAATCCAATTTCAACTCCGATTAGTTATCATGGAATCTAATTCCAACTACAATTAGTTAGCATGAAATTTAATTTTAAAATTAAAATAAATCTTTTATTTTAATATTAAAATAAACCTTTTATTTTAAGATTAAAATAAACCTTTTATTTTAATTATAAAATTATTTAAAATTAAAATAAAACTTTATATTTTAATATTAAAATAAACCTTTTATTTTAAAATTAAAATAAACTTTTATTTTAATTATATAATAATTAAGAATATATATATGTATATATATATATTAAGTAATATATATTATATATATATATAATATAATATATATATATATATATATATATATATATATATATATTCGTTTTACGTAAATGCATTTCAAAAACGTAATATAATTTTTAATTTAATGCGTACGAAAAACAAAATTCCGTGATTACAAATCCATAGTATACTAAACTTGCAAAATCTGCTTTTTTTTTTTTTTTTTATAAAAAGCGTGATTCCTCTCAACATCCAAAGTGATTTTCATGCATAAAAAAAAAAATTTCTTAGAAAAATCATATGTATGTTCTCTGAATAATTTTTTTTTTTTTTTTTTATTTTATATAATAAAATTATGCCCAATTAAATTGTTCTAAACACATATCAATTTATATATCAATTAAAACAATTAATAATTAGCATAAAGGTTTGGCTCGATGCTAATTTATTGAGTTTGTAATATTAAATATGCTTGAATCAAATTGCAAAATAATGCGGAAGCGTGTAAAATCGAGTTTAAAATTTACAAACCATATACCCGGATCACCTTTATGCACAATTATTAATTAAGCGAAAATAAGAAATTATGAAATCATACCCTTGAAGAATCGAGGCTTCCTCAGTGCAAGTTCACCTCCAAATCCTTTTCGATCGTTCTCTTGAATCCACCGGGTTTGGTTCCTTCCTTTGATCGGCGTTAGCCACCCAAGTGTTTGGCCTCAGAGGTGATCCACCAAGGAAGAAGAAAATTGAAGAAGAAGGGTATTGGCTCAAACCCTAGTTTTTCTATCTCTATAGAAAGGTGTACTCTCCCAACAATTGGAATCATTACGTATGTTTGAAAAAGTCAACAACCCCCACCACCCATAATAAGACTCCTCTTATTAATAGATGTGGGCAACCCATCTTAACAATTAAGAAATTGGATTTATTTAATTAATTAAATTCTTTTAATTAATTAAGCTCCCTAATCTTATTAGGGATAATTAATTAAACTCCTATAACTAATTTTCCTTCCTAATCCAATTAGGAATAAATGAAATACTTATATTAAATTAATTCCTAAACTCTTTTAGAAATTAAAATAATAATAATTGTAATAATATTAATAAGACTCCTCTTATTAATTTATATTTAATATTTCTAAAATATTAAATAATAAATATTAAGCTATTTAATTTATTCTATCACCATAGATTAAATTAAATATACATAACATATTATTACGATTATGCCATTAACTTTTTAAATAATTATTCTTCCTTTTATGGTGTGACCCTTTAGGTTCTCCATTATTAAACCGGTTGTGAATAAATCAATTAGAACAATTCTAATCTTATTTAAATAAATAAATTAAATAATTTATTTATTTAAATAAATAATATTTATTCTCTGATAGGGATAAGCCTCCTAGCGATCAGCGACTTTCCGGATAATATAGATTTCAACATTAATCATTAAAGAACCTTTGAGTAAATAGTTGCAAATGCAATTCGATCCTTCCACCATCTGATGTCCCAATTAAATATAAGGCATGGAATTCTTGCATTAAGTCTTATTTTATTTAATTATATGTATTTCGATCCTTAAATGCCTGACTCAAATAATGCAAATTAGAAACTCCTTTCTAATTTCATTACGCGCTTGCCGAGGACTCTTGGGTTGTCATTTATCGAATCACATAGGACATTTCTCTTCTTTTATTAGAAGTGGTAGATTCTTTATTGATCATACATTATCTCCATGTACATGACTTATTATACCCAAGCATACCCTTTGATATACCCTAAGGGTCTTACAGGAATAAGTCAAAGTATAACTCATCATACACAAGAATCTATGATGATCTCGAGTCAAGGATCACTTGTACTACTATATCCTTACGAATTCCTATTGACGAGCAAATAAAACTCCATTAGGTATTCCTTAGCGAGCCACGTTCGATGAACTTATTCTCTAATAAGCACTACATACTTGCTTTAGTGTCTCCACAAATGATCATGAGATCAATCATTCCTCATCCAATGAAGCAAACAGCGTATGTACCAATCTATCCGGATTCACTAATCCCCGATTTAGTAATCCAATGATTGGGAACTATTTTAGTTTTTAAGCTTTCTAAGAATTTAGATCTCATTAGAATGATCATCATCATTATTCTAAAAGCATTGCTTAAAACTATGGGTTTATCACATATTATAAAAAACGACATCATGTAGATAATTAAAAGCCTTTAATAAATTAATACTTTTATTAATAAATGAATAAGATTGTTACAAAGTATATGCTTTATCATCAAACATGATTGGCTTGTGTGCATACTACTTTCAA
The DNA here is from genome assembly GCA_020205615.1 of Panax quinquefolius. Lineage (NCBI taxonomy): Eukaryota > Viridiplantae > Streptophyta > Magnoliopsida > Apiales > Araliaceae > Panax > Panax quinquefolius. The sequence goes on from CM035152.1 coordinate 13,511,471, forward strand.
TTTTTGATTCCACACAAATTTCACGTTTATGTTTTAGATTAATATCAAATTTAGGCAAGAACTCTAAATTAATTAATCTACGCAAAGTATTATAATTAACATGTCCTAATCTAGCATGCCATATATTTGAAGATTTTAACAAGTAAGCAGAAGAATTAATTTTATTATTATCAATAGACTTCGGTACAACAGTCATAAAATTCATCTTAAAGAGCCCATCAGTCATATAGCCCTTTCCTACAAACATATCATTTTTAGTAAGTACAAATTTATCAGACACAAACATCAACTTGAAGCCATTCTTTCTAAGTAGTGACCCAGAAACTAGATTTTTGCGAATATCTGGCACATGAAGCACCTCGTTCAAAGTCAGTTCTTTGCCAGATGTCATTTTCAGTACAATCTTTCCACGTCCTTCAACCTTTGAACTTGAGGAGTTTCCCATGAAGAGTTGATCATCATTTTCTACTGGTTTGTAAGTAGAGAACATCCATTTGTTGGAACAAATGTGGCTAGTAGCCCCAGTGTCCACGTACCATTCTTTAGGGTTTCCTATCAAATTACATTCAGATACAACTGTAGAAAGATTTGTGTCTGAAACATTTTTAGAAAGCTTTTCCAGTTCTGTCACATTTGTTTGAGACTTTTTTTCTTTCTTGAACTTCTTTGGCTTTCGACATTCATTTGATATATGTCCTGGAATGCCACAGTTGAAGCATTTGCCTTTGAATTTCTTCTTGGCCTTGAAGTTATCTTTGCCTTCACGCTTCCTTTTGTTGTTGTTTGGCCTTTGTTCTACCATATTTGCCTTTGCTTCAATGAAGTTTTTTCCACTCTTCTTCTCAGATCCTCGATTGTCCTCTTCAATCCTAAGTCGCACAATCAGTTCTTCAAGATTCATCTCTTTGCGTTTATGCTTCAAATAATTCTTGAAGTCTTTCCATGATGGTGAAAGTTTCTCAATCATTGCAGCAACTTGAAATGAATCACTTAATGACATTCTTTCAGAATGAATGTCATGTAGAATTACTTGTAATTCTTGAACCTGAGTGATAACTGCTTTAGAATCTACCATTTTATAGTCGAGAAATCTACCAACAATGAATTTTTTCATTCCAGCATCTTCAGTTTTATATTTCTTGTCTAAAGATTCCCAAAGTTCCTTTGCAGTTTGAATTGTACAATATACATTATATAATGTATTATCTAAACCATTCATCACATAGTTCCTGCAAAGGAAATCTGCATATTTCCATGCATCAACAGCAGCCACTTTTTCCTTTTCAGTTTCTCCTTCAACAAGAGTAGGACAGTCCTCTTGTAGAAACCTTGTCAAGTTCAATGTGGTGAGATAAAAGAGCATTTTTTGTTGCCAACGCTTGAAATCAGTTCCATTGAACTTTTCAGGCTTTTCTCCATGAGACATACTCACGGCAGGAATGGTGCTAGTAGATGCCATTTCTGTTATACAAGAAGATAATTATTAATAAACAGAAACAAATTTCTGTTGTACAAAAAATTTAACAAAATTCAAACAATAATTTTTGTTTACAAAAATTCAAACAACAAATTTTGTTTACAAAATCTGTTTACAAACTTCTTTTATAGTTGGACAGAATTTTATTAAATTCTAATATAATTAATGCTTATTTTGACAACCACATGCTACTACAATTAGCAATTATTAATTTATTATTTACTACACTGCACAAAAAAAATTGAACATGATTTTCGGTATGGGAAACAGTTTGCAATAAACAATGAACGAATTATAGTCAAACAGAATACTGTTTAACATTAATATATATAATATAACTTAGTAATATATATATTATTACAGTATAGTCAAACGAATTAACATGCAACGAACCTCTATAATACTGTTTCATACAGAAAATTTATTAACATGCAATGATTTTCTATAATATTGTTTAATACAGAAAATTTGTTAACATGCAATGATGCAATCATTTTGTAGAATACTTATAATAACATAATAGTATATATATTAACATGCTATCATTTTGCATCATTCGTTTTGCATGCACTATAATAATAGTATAATAACATAATTGTACTATAATAACATATATTATATCATTTTGCATCATTCGTTTATACCAATAATGATATTAAAATATTGCATGCACCATGCATATTAAACTTACTGCACTCATTGATTGAAAAACGGAGATGCAATAATAGAAAAACTTACTGCACTCATTAATAGAAAAACTGAGATAAAATATTAACAGTATTCTTTGTGGCTTTATATTAACATGTAAAACTATGTATAAATATTTCAACAAAATTTGCAGAAATTCATTGAATCAAATTCAGTTTCTTCAAAAACTTGTTTTATAAAACAATTTATTTGTTGAAATATTTAAACAGTAATTTTCGGTTTTAAAATTTTAATATAAAAACAAATTACAGAATTATATTAAATAAAACTATAATTACATAACAGAATAAATTTGTTTTAAGATTGTTATCTGTAATATATAGTATTATTTAATATATATATAAATAAAACAGAACATGATTTTATATAAATATAACACAGAAAATAATAATAAATAAATCTGAGTGCTTTGAATTCACAAAGTCTCCTTAAAGCAAATTTATTCTCTCACAGGTGCTAAGGATTAATTGAATAATTGCTTCCCAAGATAAAACGGATTTCCAGTTCTTAATTAGAAGCACTTCAAAATTAAGAACACATCGAACCAATTTCAATGTTATGTACTGAACTTACAGTAATTATGCATGTAAATATGACAAACAGTAATGATGCATGCATGTATATACAACTTATAGTAGAAAGGGAAAAAGGAAGAACACTACAACAGAACGGGAATTATTTTGCGATGAAGTAGTGAACGGAAAAATATCTTGCGGGGCGGGAAGGAAAGAGAGAACTAAAAAACTTCGCGTAAATGCGAAGCAGGAAAATAAAACTTATCCAAAAATGTAATCCCACATAGTTTATTTATAGAACATTTCCGCGCGGTTTATTACCGTTAGTGTTCAACTGTCGTCAAAACGACATAGTATCGTGATGATAATTATTAAACAATTTTTTTCTAAAAAATAAATATCACGACCCACCCTTTAGAACCCGACCCGATTTGACCATGACGGCAGATACAAGCACGTGTGGGTTTAAATCATGCCTTGGTTAGGTCCTCTCCCTTCCACAAAAGTGGGGTGCCCCTTGGGGTCCTTCCCATTAAGCAAACATCCCATATATAAAGACTTCAATTTTTTCTCTAATGTCCTATGTGGGACTTTTGCAACTTTCAACAATCAAGTAGGTGACTTTGGAGACAATTTTCTCATTCAATTCTTAATGGATTTGAACATATAAATATACCAAGTTATACTCCTCGTTGAGGAGAACACATTGGTGCAAAAACCCGACATTTTCGAAATGTGGGTCCCTCATTAAATTGAGCCTCAAAATGCTCTAATATTTAATATTTCAAATCTCATTTCCAACAATATATATATATATATATATATATATATATATATATATATATATATATATATATATATATATATATATCTCGATGGACAAGAAAAACCTAGCTAGATTTTGGACAAGTAATTATCAGTATGTAAAGATGTATGTAAGCATTATAGAGATGGTGCATAGAAAATCGTCGTTATAGTCGATTATATCTAAAGCGACGATTCGAATCGTCGTTATATCTCAAAAATTTATCGTTATAGACCGATTTGTCTTTGGTTTTTTTTTAGTTGGTTGGAGAAATTTTACCCATATATATAAGTAATTATTAACATATAGAAAGGGAGTAGAGAAGGGTTTAAGGTCAAAAGGGCACAGTTAGGGGAAAGAAAACTAGATAAGGGCAAAACTAAGTAGATCATGAATTAAAAAATATTTGACCTAAATAACCCTTTACTGCTGGATGGAGGTGAGTGGATGGGAGTGAGACAATTTTTCAAAGGCCTTGATTATAGACTCACATGAATGAACTCACTTTTTCCATCCATAATATCATAGAAAATAAAACTTATAGATTGCTCATGCATTCCTTATTTTACTGCCCTAATGGCTATTTGTCTTGTTCTAATTAAGTAGTCCCAAGTGTACCCAAAAAGTTTTCAATCTAAACCCTAATTTTGCCCTAATAGTATGTTTTTGTTAGCCAACAACAATACTAATTTATAAAAGAAAACTTACCCAAACAGTACATACTACTTCCTATGTTCTACAAATAATAGTCCAATTTAATTAATTTTGTTTATAGTCAATTTACCAAATATTAAAATATTGATGTGAAATATAAGTATTTGATTATGATTAATGCATGTAATAGTTAATATTTGTAAATAAAATTACTTGAAAAATAAAATAAAATTGATTATCATAATTAAATTTTAAAATATATTTTTTTGATCAACACAATATATTAATTTGGTAAAGACTAGCATTTTTTTTGAATGTTTTAATCTATGGTAATACTTTATAAGGGATTAAGTGGGGAAAAGATAACTTACAGCATTCAATTTTCTATTAATAAAAATTGAACTCTCAATATTTTTATCAATAAAAATGAGTCGTATCGGTGAACATAACTAAATAAACTTTTTAAGAACTACATCAAAATTGAAAGGGATTGAGATATAGTGTTGACACCCAAAGAGAGATCACCTCCTGACCTGCATGTCGACACTGTATTGATTAATTAATTAAAATTAATTTCTTATTAATCACTCTCGTATATTATCTATATATATAAATGTAAATATATTAATTGATTAAACTATCTACAATAATATGGTACTCCACTAATTAAATTTAAACGATCGGAAACGCTTGATTTACCTGACTGTGTTTAGCTAAACGTAGTCAGCTTTTTTAAGCAGATCATATAAATATATTTCTATGTTTTTATGTATCACTTGGAAACAATATATAATGGTCAACTCAATTGGCTTCTAAGAACATAAAATAAGTAAATGAATGGACATATAGACAAAAAAATACCAAAATTGAAGGTATTAGTTTATATTTCAAGAGATGTGGTAAATGACACTTCTGTTTTTTTAAGTTATCATTTATTTTTAAAATTGTCTTTAAAATTTATTTTTCTTTAATTAGGTCTTTAAAGTGATATTTTTTATCGATTCCGTTCCTTATACCAAATTTGACAGTAATCCGACCCAACTCGACTAGACCCATTTATCTTTTACCCGATTTAATATTTTTTGCACTTTTATCCCTCAAAGTTACCCGATTTTATTGTCTTTACTTTCAAAAAAAAAACAAAAGTATTTTCACAAAAAATACTCCCTCCATCCCATTATACCTGACGTTTTAGAGAATTTTTTTCTTCCCAAAATATTTGACGTTCTACAAAATCAAGAATATTTTGCCTATTTATTTTCTTTTCTACCCTTCCTTCTCCACCACAATTAATGGCTATTTTCTCTGTTTTCAAAAAATAGTTCAAATTCTATTATTTAATTAGGAGAGAAAATTAGGAGAGGTGTGGTGTTAATGGAGAATTAAATGAGATCACAGTATTAATTAAAGGTAAAATAGTAAAACTACATCTATTCTTAATCTATGTGAAAATCTCTAGAACGTCAGATATAATGGGATGGAGGTAGTAGAAAATTTATTTTTTTAAAAAATGAGAAAATTTCATAAAATATAAATTCAAAAAAAAAACTTTATTTTTAGAAAATAATTAAAAAAAATTATTTTTAATACATAAAGAAAAAGTGAACGTCTCAACTGTTGAGATATGGCGCGACCAATTGATTAATATGTGAGCTTGAGCCATCTGCCATGCATGGGTATTAATATTGATGTATTTTGGCCGGCTGAAATTAAGATTAAGATTAAGATGATGATGATTGTACGTACTAATTTTTCCTTTAATTTCTTGATGGCCAGTACGTACAGTACTGGGATTCCTTACTTTGTGCAAAATCATAAATGGCCCCGTGGATCAGTTGCTTAAAGAGGAAACAAAAGTCTTTTGGCCCTATATATCCATGTACACAAATGTAATATATAATATAATAGGATTAAAACGTACAGTAGAAGAACATGCATGAATATATATATATATATATATATATATATATATATATATGTATGTATTGATAGTCGTCGTCTACTAATCCAAAGCTCAACTAAACCTTGGATGCTTATGAATTAGTCATTAATTAATGCAGTCCCAAGTCAATAAATTTGAATTTTTCTAACCTTTTTTGATGCCAAAAATCAACATTCAAATTTCAAATCATTGTAGTTTCTTTTCTTAAAAAAATAAATTAGAAATGACTTTTATTGTGAAAAATGGAAGAATATAAATAATCTACTAGCTAGTCTTGTAATGCATTGCGATAAATTTACGTCGAGTAATTATATATAGTCATTAACGTAACTGACAATCTAAGAGTTGACTTCAACATTCGCAATATATATATATATATATATATGATTTTTCATAATCTAAATATTTTTATAAAATATATATAATAAAGAAGAAAAAATTATAGAAAAAGGAAAAAAAAGAATATTTTATCTGAATTAAGAACCCTTTTGCTTAGGAAACCCAAATTATTGCTGTAACACCAAACTCTATTATTGCTGCCTTTAATTAAATGCTCATCCGTATTAAGCGCATTTATTGTTTGTTAATTTATAAATGTAATTGAGCAACCATATCCATGAGAAAAAGGACCACATCAAGCTAGAACATTTATCCTAATATTTATTAGAAGCACGTATAGATTATGATGCCTATTATCATTTTGTGCCAAAACTGCCCATGCAACATAAGAAAATGGGCTTCCAGGATAGATTTTATGTAAGGGATAATAAAGTCTTTTCAGGTACATAATGGACATGGCTAGCTCAAGCCGGCTTATAAATAGAACCAGCCATGAGCCATGCATCACGAAGATGAGAAAGGAAAGCTTCATGAAAAGGGTGTACGTGGCCGTTTCTGTGTTGTCGACAGCTAATATGAATCCGCAAAGCTTTTAGGAGTAACTTTTAAGGAGAGGCACCCGCCGGAAAGTGATATAGGTTGATGTAATAGTATAACACATTATATCATATATATATATATATATATATATATATATATATCATATATATATAAATATATATTTTATATATTTATTTTAAAACTATTATGTGCCAGGAAGTACTCTTCAATTTTTCATTAATTTAAGTAATTGAAATTATTAGAGTAAAATACTATTATCAAAATTTCAAGTGTCAAGCAATTTTAAAAGGTTGTTGATATTCTCATAGGTAGTAATAATTTTGCAGTTAGAGTAAATATATATTTAAAGACACTTTTAAATTTATTTTAACACTTTAAATTTTTAGCAAGACTTATTACTCCGACAACATAATTTTTTGTTACGAAAATATCATTAGCTTTTTTAATAATGTCAATAAATATATTTACTCTCGACAATATTATTTTTACTCTGATAATAACAACAACCATACTTTAATATTATTATTTCTAATATCACATATCGAATTTTTGATTAATAATTAAACATGTATTTGATTTGATTACATGAAAGTATTCTAAAAAATCATTTTTAATTTCAGAAGGGAAGAAATAGATGTAGTGAGAAAGTAAAAAGTCAGAACAATCAAGGGGTCAACATTAATAATTGTAGGCTTTCTATTTTGACCATCTAACAAGTGAGAAGTGAGAACATTGGTATACAGAGACAGAGTGTGTACATGTGTGTTTTTCGAAATTCACAATCTTTTGTAGTATTAATTAATCTCCAAAGGAAGAAAGAAAGCTCACTAGGGGACACGTTGCCATAGTGATAAACAGGGGACGGTACCGAATCCCTTTGACTTCCATTTGTTCTCTTTACCCTATATATATATATATATATATATATATATATATATATATATATATATATACCTAGTAGATTACAACTTGGTATATACGGACCTACATCTTCTAATTCCAAATCTCTCGTTTTTAAGCACAAAAGACCTATAGCAGAAAAAACTGTTTAAAAATAGAAAAGTAAGCATTTATATATATTGATCTATATATATATATATATATATATATATATATATATATATATAGTGTTTGTTTGTGATTCAATATACACAATGGGAAGAGCACCTTGTTGTGACAAGAATGGACTAAAAAAGGGGCCTTGGACCCCGGAAGAGGATCAGAAACTGCTTGATTATATTCAAAAGAATGGTTATGGCAATTGGAGGACACTTCCTAAGAATGCTGGTATGTATGTATGTATGTACGTCTATATAGATATATATATATATAGCTCCATATATTATTAATTAATTCTGCATGCAAGTGTATTGTTATATATGTTATTGTTTAATTTGTTACTAAACTAGATGGGCCGGTATGTTGTTTGAATTTAATTAATTTTATATATAGGGCTTCAAAGGTGTGGAAAGAGCTGCCGGCTTCGATGGACCAATTATCTGAGGCCTGACATCAAAAGAGGTCGATTCTCTTTTGAAGAAGAGGAAACAATAATCCAACTGCATAGTGTTTTGGGAAACAAGTATGTTTTGTACTTATAAATTGTCAGTACAGTACAGTAGTAGAGTACTCCCAGAATTAAGTTTGAGTTTGTACATGTTCTCATTTTTGTTTTGTTTGAGTACTGTAGGTGGTCGGCTATTGCAGCTCGCTTGCCCGGAAGAACTGACAATGAAATCAAGAACTATTGGAACACTCACATCAGGAAACGTCTCCTACGAATGGGAATCGATCCGGTTACTCACAATCCTCGTCTCGATCTTCTTGATCTCTCCTCAATTCTCTACAATTCATCTCAAATCAACATCTCAAGGTTATTAGGCCTCCAACCCCAACTGCTTAACCCAGACCTCCTAAGGCTAGCCACTTCCCTTCTATCCTCATCATCCAATAACCGCCAAAACCAAAACCAAAACCAAAACCAAAATTTTCTTCTGCAAGAAAACCAGCTTTGTAATCTTGAAAATCAACCTACCCAAATTCAAGAAATTCCATTTTCTAATGATCATCAAGCCCAATTGATGCAACCTAATGTTGAGCAATTTACCAATTTTAACCCCCAAAATTGTCAATCTGATCAATTTATTCCATTATTACAACAAAATTACAGCCTTTTCGGGTCGGATCAGTCTATCATGGAGAATTCGGGTTTCCAATCCAATAACTTCGGTTTTACATCAAATTCGAATTCGAATTCAACGTATATCAACAGCAGCAGTACTACTACCGAAGATGAGAGAGAGAGCTATTGTAGCAGCATGTTGAAGTTCGAAATGCCAGATAATATTTTGGATGTTAATTGTTACATGTAAAATGTATCAATTAATTAATTGATGATCAAATTAATCAGAGAGTACTGTTCTTTTTCTCTCAAATTAATTCTCTAAGCTTAATTTGAAAATGTTGTCAAGTTGTTGTTATAATTGTACAATATTTTTTTAAAGAAAATCTCAATTGCTACCTACATTTGTTAAGCTCATTAATTTCTTGAATTATATATTGACAAGAAAGCATTAATAATTACGTACCAATCTTTTCTTTTCTTTTCTTTTTTAATTGTTTCCATAATTGATTATTATTATTACAGAAAGTTTCGTTCTCCTTATCATTTGTTATAAAACAACTTGAATTAAATTCTAATATATCCATGGAAGAATCCAGAAAGTCCAGTGATGAAAGTAGCTTTCACCCCAAATTAATTAATAATAATATATTAAAGAAGAAAATAATAAATATATACTAGTTAAGGTCCACAAGAGTCTTGGCTAAAAAATCAGTAATTTTGTAGATCTGTTAACTATTTATATTGCTAGAAATAGCTATATATTTTTACAAGTTTTTCAGCAATATTTTTAACTTTTAACGAGACTTTTAACAAAATTATTATTATTATTATGACATTTAAATGTTCTAATTAAATTAATACTAGAAAAATAATAATATAATTTAAAAATAACTAAGATTTAGCTACATTTTTACAATTGTTTTAACAAAATTATTGTTATGACATTTGAGCACCCTAAATTAGTACTAGAAAATTAATATAATTAAGAAACAACCAAGATTTTTTCCATATGTATCTTACGTAGAATAAAAGTTTGTCTCAACCAAAAGGCTACTATTTTTAGCAAACTACATTCTTTCCGGCAACTGTGCCGCCAGCACTGGCCGGAGACGAGGAGTGTTACAAACGACACGTACCCCGCCACCTGTATGATAACTGATTAACTGTCTTTTCACGTAACAATGATATTATAATGATTTTTATTTTTCTGCATGGCTTGCATTATGGGCCTAAAGTTGGGGACCACTTTAAAAACTTTATGGAAAAACACGGCGTGGCTCTTGTGCAATATTTTCTCTTTTTTTTGTCCTACCCTTCAATTAATATGACAATTGTCAACTAAGATACGTCAGCATACGAGACACGTGTACTCAATTATACAGCTTGTGGACCCGGAAACAGTGTGGGTTGACCCGATTGCCGATTAGAAATAAATACCATTGAAAGGATTGGCAGCTGCAGGTGATTTTAAAAAGATTTAAAATCAGAGAAAAATTGAAAAATTATGGTATATTTTCTCATTAATATGAATAATATATATATAGGTTATAGGAGCAAAAGAATAAAAAAAAAATTAAATTAAATAAATATTCAAGAATCAAAAGACATAATTACAGAATATACAAATGAAAGTGAAAATCTCTCAACTAAATTTGGTGTTATTTTTTATATCTTTATCATGCCCTACAAGATGGACGACGGAGGGGAAAATTCAATCTTGGCCTTAGAGAGAGTCGAATTGAGGACGAGGAAGAGGTTTGTTAAGAGCATCACCAAGTTGATCAACAAGGCAGACAAACAATTTTGAACTTGTTATTGGATAAAGTGATAATCTAAAGTAACATATTTCATACGCGAGTGGAGGACTGGATGGAAGAGTGGATTGGAAGAGAAATTTATGGCACCAACATTGTCACAATAAATTATTGGTTAATTAGGAAGGGTGATACCAAGTTCTGTAAGTAACGAGCAAAATCAAAAAAGTTCTGCAGCGGTGGCCTAGCAACGGAACGGTACTCAGCCTCAGTAGAAGAGCGAGAGCCACAGTAGGAGCTCGCTCCAAGAAATAAGATTATGACCAAGATAAACAATGTGTGCACTGGTTGAGGAGAAATCGTCTTAATTTGTTTCTTGCCCAATCAATATCCAAAAAGGCATGAAGGGCTAGAGGGGAGTGCCGACGGAGAGTAATCCCATGATCAAAAGTGCCACAGAGATAATGCAACAGTCGTTTGACATCATTCCAGTGTTCACAAGTTGGTTGGTGCATAAATTGAAAGAGCTTATTTACCGTATAAACAATGTTTGGACGAATGAGTGATAGATATTGAAGACTGCTAACAATTGTATGGAACTCAGAAGGATTAGATAACGGATTTCTAGAGTGTAAGGTGAGGGTTGAACTGGGAGCAATGGGTGTGGGAGCAAGCTTGACTTCAGTCATATGAGCTCTACACTACAAGAAAAAGGCTTATTTCCGAAGGAACATTTCGTCAGAAATAAGCCTATTCCGTCAAAAATAACTTATTTACGAGGGAATATTCTGTCAGAAATTCCTTCGTATATATACGCATCGAAAATAAGTCTATCAAAAATTTCGTTGAAATTATTTATTTTTGACTAATTTATTTGCAATGAAATTCCTTCGTAAATAAGCTAACTTCGAAGGAATATTTATGACAGAATAAGTCCGTTGAACATAAACGAGGGGACATTTTTGACTGAAATTTTGTCGTAAATAAGCTATCTTTGACGATTTTTTTTTGCCTAATTTAGGGAAAACCTATTTTTGACAGAATTTCCATCAAAAATACCTTATTCTGTTGGAAATGAATTAATTTTTTTAAAAATAACTTTTTTTAAAATTTCGATTCCCAGGTGTTTAAACCCAATTTTTTTTTGTACATGCAACCTGTTTCAGCCCAATACCAGTAATATATTCTAGTCATTCAACATATATATCGCTAAAAACCTGTATATATAAACCTGTATATATCATATGTCCAATAATCATCAACTAAGCTAACAGCTACATATATGTAAGCTAAAAATTACAAATGATCTACTAACTCATCAACAATTTCGAATATAATCTAATGTTCCATAAAGTATATAAAATATTATTTACAACACTTTTACAGACGCAACTAGATCAACTACAATAATAAGTACAAATGATCGAAAAATGAGTCTATAAATTAGTATGAAGATCATCATCGGGTGTAGGTGGACGAAGATGCTGCTCTGGTGTATAAAAATCAGCATCGTCATCCCCACGCTCGTCATCGCCATCACCATTGCCATCTCCAGTCCCCTCACCATCGCCATCATGTTGATAGAATTAAAAATAAAGATCATTAGTCCGTATATATATGAGAATTAAAAAGATATTAATGTTAAATGAAAATAACATAAACATGCAGAATTCCTGAGTAGGCGAGGGCTGAAGAAAAGTCTTCTCTAGGAGGGTAACCACCATCCGGAGTATCTCGCTTCCCAATGCGTTGAACTGCTCCTGGGGTAATCTTGTACTCTCTGCGGAGGCCCCAATTAGAGCCTCCTGAATGAGCTGGTGAAGACAAGTCCTGCTAGGCAACTGTTGATGAAGAAAAACCATATCGGTCTGGAACCTATCCAACACCGCCGCGATCATCCTTTGGAATCGTCCAAGCCAGCGCCTGTATGAGATGGTCCAATGGGTGCTTTTTGACACTGGCGCTGGCTAGATCTTGCGAAAATATATTTAACATGGCTATCGTCAATAATGTATAAGTTCTGATAAGTTATGAGAATTCTGTGAAACATAAATAATTAATATTATTACCTCCAAGTAGTGTATATGTGGGTATCCTCGTCAGGCCCACCACTCGATACCTGTCGGTACTACTAGTAGGGGGATCCTAAGACTCGAACCATAGTCTCAGCTCCTCATCTTGAGATAACTCAATCTAGGGAGTGGGGATGGTGGAATCTAATGGCTCAGAACCCCCCAGCAGCCTCTAACTCAGCTATACGCTGGTCCCGAAACTTCTGAAATCATTCCTGTAATTTATATTGTATACATAAGTTAATTATATTAGTTTATTTTATTTTGTGAATATTGATATTACTAAAAAGTAAAAGTATTTTTACCCGTATAACTAATGCTGCCTGAGATAAAACATGTGACGCTCCCAAAATAGGTATACATCACCTATATTGAGTCGCTAAATACATGGTAAAAAATTCAAATAAAAACTTAATTATACAACTGTCGTGTAAAATACGACAAAACATATGCTATGAGTTTTAATACAAATATTGTCATCTAGACAATATCCACACTCAATGGAGTCCTCATTACATTTATTATCACACTATTTAACAGAATAGTGAGGATTACTAATGCTATCATCTGAACCGTCACTCCGTTCCCCGACTCGTCCCAGCTATATTCTCATTTCCTAAAGAGAACAGTGAAAGAAAGGGTGAGCTCAACTAGCCCAGTAAGAAATATTATTACTAAGATAATGTAGAATAAATTACCCTTAGCCTTTAACAAAGTATAACAACTGACAGAATATAATAGACAACAAGTTTTAGATCAACAACTACAGCGAAATAAGCAATCCATTAGAAGAGTCAAATAGAGCATAAAATCTACTATCTTCTATGATTTAAAAAGATTTTCATCAACTTTATCGCGGAGACTCAGCTTAATAAATAAACCACATCATCCCTGCACCATGGCCAAGGATATTCATATAATCATCAATGGTCATGATTATACCTAATAATCCCTAGTCATAATCATACCAACAACTGTCCACCAATGAACTACAGGCCAATGAGGACTTTTACCACATCATTCGTTATATTACGTTCATGATTATACCGAATAATCCCTGGTCATAATCATACCAAGTCCATCTCTGTACATAAGCCAAAGATGACTTTCATCACAATATAAGCATGAGGATGATGATAATAATATAAGCATTAATCAAACGAAAACAAGGATAAATATTAAAGACTTTAAATTTATCCAAATATTATCCATCACTTAAATAACTCATAATCTAATATTGTTAATATTATAACAATATTTTAATCACTTCTTAAACTTATAAATAATTTATTTCAATTGTTTACTCTTTACCAAATAATGCATTTAATCATTCAAAAATGCCATACTCATAAGATTTCATCACCAATGATCAAATCCATCATTAAAAATCTGCATATACCCTATATAGGATTCCCAAGCCATAAAATCCTATTTTCCAATTTTGTTACTTCACACAACATATTTAATTCATTTACTCATAACTAGTTCATTTTCATGAAAAATACCAAATAAGTCCCAAAAATATTTCTTTTCTCGAATTTAGCAGAATATAGTCCCATATTGAACATATATTTTTCTTGGAATTTTTAAAATTCGTTCACTATTTTTCATATGACCAAATCTGCCGAATATTTAGACATTTATCATAAATTGTAATTTTATCCAAAAATTCCGAAATTTGCAGGGTATACTCCTGTTATATACATGTACTCCCAATAAAAATTTCACCAATTTTAGAGTTAACCACAAAGAGTTATAAAGGTTTACTTTTAAAATAGTCTTTTTCCATAAAATCCATAACTCTTAATCTATACATCAAAAAATCGCCATCTTTGGACACAATATAGAAAACTAATCAAATTATCATTTCAAATTTTTCCAGAATTTTTGAGGGTCATAAAAATTACGAAACCGCAAATGAATTTTCACCGCCATGTACAGAATCCACGTAAATGCATCATTTTCACAATTTAATAAGAAATGAATACGAAGGATCATTCACCATGCATGTGGTAATCCATACGAGATAGGTTATTCTAACGTAATAATAAATAATAGAACCGGGTTAGCGTAATACGCGATCGACACGGATATTCCAAATGTAATAATAAAGAATGAAATAACAATGTAAATTACCATACGCACGCGATAATCGCATGCATAAAGAGTTATTCCAATAGAATAATAAATAATGGAACTAGAATTAGGGCATAATACGGCATTTACCGATAGGATATTCCAAATGTAATAATAAAGAATGGAATAACAACAAAAATCACTATGCATGCGATAGATCGCATGCATAAAAGTTATTCCAACAGAATAATAATTAATGGAACCGAAGTCAAAAGCGTAATATGCACTAATACGTGATATTCTAATGTAAAAAATAAAAATGGAATAATGAAGAATTTCACCATGTATGCGGTATTCAGATAGACAAAGTTATTCCAAATGTAATAATAAGGAATGGAATAACAAAAGCTCTCTTGAATAATACGAAAGAAATAATACCCCCTTACCTTAGAAAGAAACTGGATACTGGAGTAGAGAGGTAGCAGACTTCTCTTCTTCTTTCTCTCTATAATTTCTCTCTATAATAATTGCTTTATAGCTTTAGTGAATTGGTGAGAAATGAAAGAAGAATGAGCTTCTATTTATAGGAAAATATAGTTTCAATAATTGCACGTTTTGGGGCTCAAAATATTACAGTAACAATACCTCCTACTTTTTCTTCATTTTAATTTAGTCCTGCAAGTATTATCAAACTTGCACCACCTCCCCTAATAGTAAATAATGTGAATCAATAGTAAAATCATGTGAATCAATAGTTATAATCATGTGAAAATACGAATTACAGTATAGTACCTCCATCTATACCTCCATTTTAAACTTAGTCATGCAAGTATTATCAATCTTGCACTAACCCCCTAGTAGTAAGTGAATGTGACTCAATAGTACACACATGTGAACAAATAGTTATATAAGCATGTGAATTATTAGCAATTAATTGCTCATTTATCCGATTAATTACCCGATTTATCAATATAATCCCCAGACATCAATTATCATCGAAATAGATGTCGATTTCCACTAACACTAATAATTCCAACATAATAGAACTATCAAATTCATCTTTAATCAACAAGAACTTATTTATCATTAATATTATAACTCACAATATTTAACAGCCAGATCGTTCCCAGGAAAGAGGGGGCTTTCCGATAAGGATTTCTTCATATTGGCGCGCAATTAGGTGACCAAACCTCTCCTTGACAGAACTTCTAGACATTGTCAATATTGCAAATAATAATATGAATAACTTTTCCGTCTCAATTATTCATTTAATAATATAACATATTATGCGAGATGATAATCGTGACAATAATTGAATCAATAATACGAGAGATATGATGCAAGCAATTATCGTAGTAATAATCGAGTATAACCGAGTGACTTCTCACGTAAAGATCAATAATCAATACCGTAGTGCTACTACGCAACCACGCCAGACATCGCATACTTTTACTACCGGGTAGTTCAACGGTTTAACGGTAACACTTTCGCCGTAATTTTTATAAAAAGATAATCCTGTCGTTTTTTAACTACGACAATACTTTCGTTGTGGGGTCCACCAATGATTGTGCCGTCGTACGGATATTCCCCGATAAAAAGAATATTCACCGACCAATCGAATATTATATAACCACTTGCTTACTTTACAAAATTTATAAATATTACCCACAACTATAACATTATATCAAATCCATACCATAATAAAAATAAATATTTTGAGAAATTTAAATCTTTATTCATAAAATTTGGGGTCTCACAATCTCCCCTCCTTATGAAATTTCGCCCTCAAAATTTACGTACATACCTAGTATGCCGAAGAGGTGAGGATACCTTGAATACCTTTATCGTCGAAAACATTACACGTTGCATACGTGCATGCCCGATGTCCTCCGATTGCCTCTAAATGCACATCAGTCCCTAAAATAGCCATTTTAGGCCTTGATACCGACCTCAAATCTCAAAATATAAAGAATGAAAGTTTTAGGTCTACTCGTTATCTTTTCGAATCATCCTGAATCACCTCAATCAAAGTTTATATGAAAACGTTATGCCCAATTTACTAAAGGACGTCCGAACAGATTTTAGCTTAACACTTGACCAGTGCCTAGGCACCCAACTTTGGCCTTGGGCAAGCGCCTAGGCGTCCAAGAATAGATTCTAAGCGCCGAGTCTAGTGCCTAGGTTCTCGACCTTTGGCACTTAACTCCTATTTTCTAGATTTTGCAATTTTTGACACACATACTTCAAATCTTCATAACTTATTCATCCGTTATCAGAATTAGTCCGTTTTGAGGCTATGGAAAGCTTGTAACATGCTCTACAAAACCCCGATGATTTCATAATTTTTCAGATTCATTAATTATTCTAAAATTTGGCTCCAAAGTCCCCAAGACTAAGTTTTTACTAACAACGATACGTGAAAAACGTTATGAACACGCGACATACTTGGCGGTAAAACGAGTCTATAGGCCACAGTTCCTACTCGATCGAGGATTTTAAATGGGCCAATTTAATCGAGGCTTAAGATAACGCCTTCTTGAACCTTCTTCTTCACATTCATCAGATTCGGGTGTGTAGCTTGAGTGGCTTTAACTTTATCGATTAAAGTCGATTCTACTCGTATATTTGTTATCTTCACGTGGGTCCCTAGAGTCTTTAACTCTATCTTCATCATTTATAAGTTATACGAAATGGGTTTTTGTGTTAACAACATCGCACTCGTAAACGCATATGATCTTCTACTCAACGCGTCAGCTACCACGTTCGCTCTTCCACAATGATATTGAATGGTCGTAACCTTCAACAGCTCGAGCCATCGTCTTTGGTGCATTATACGTTCGTTTTGGGTGAAAAAATATTTAAGGGTTGAAGAAATGGATTTTGTACTGGGGTCAATACAAAATTCGATTTCACGTTCTGGGGTAGGCTAAGAAGTCTTCAAGAATACTTCAGGAAATTTATTAACAATAGAAATATCATTCAAAACTGTGACTCTCATCCAAGACTTGGATAACACATGTAATGAAGGTTTCTCCTAACGGAGTTTCAACAGATAAGTCAAAGTCTAACTTCTCTGGAGTCAAATTTAAACGTTGAACGCAAGCAAGAGAGATAAAAGAATGGGTAGAACCGGTATCTAATAAGGTATAAACTTCGCAAGAATTTATAATTAACTAACCCGTGTTAACTTTATTTGGGATACTCGCTTTTTGAGAAGTCATGAAAAATGCTCTTCCTGAAACCACCGACTTTGTTTTGTCCGTATCCGCCTTTGGTGCTACCATCCCAGTGGACTTGATTTTGGTGCACAACAAAATTGGGCTAGGTGAACTTCTTTTCCACAATTGTAACATGCTTTGGACTGCATCACGCAATTTGAACTGATATGTCCCTCCCCTCCGCATTTGAAGCATACAATTGATGGTCATTAATTAAATAGCATACAATTAACATATCACATATTAACATATCACATCAAATAGCATTCCAGGAATCAGCTGCCATTTTCAAACACTGCCACAAAACAAGGGTTAATTAAAATGTCATATATTATCCCTATACTCGAATTCCACCAATTAAATACCAAATAAACTTAGGTAGGTCATACTAGCGAAGGAATTCCCGTCTCTCCCTCCTAGTTCTTGTCTCACATCTCACCAGGATCATATCCTAAGCTTTGATATTAATCGTGACGCCTCTCAAAATAGGTATACATCACCCATCTTGAGTCGTCAAATACATGGTACAAAATTCAAATAAAAACTTAATTATACAACTATCGTGTAAAATACGACAAAACATATGCTATGAGTTTTAATACAAATATTGTCATCTAGACAATATCCACACTCAATGGAGTCCTCATTACATTTATTATCACACTATTTAACAGAATAGTGAGGACTACTATTGCTATCATCTGAACCGTCACTCCGTTCCTCGACTCGTCCCAACTAAATTCTCATTTCCTTAAGAGGACAGTGAAAGAAAGGGTGAGCTCAACTAGCCCAGTAAGAAATATTATAACTAAGATAATGCAGAATAAATTATCCTTAGCCTTCAACAAAGATAAAACCGCAGTAATATAATAGATAACAAGTTTTAGATCAACAACTGCAGCGGAATAAGCAATCCATTAGAAGAGTCAAGTAGAGCATAAAATCTACTATCTTCTATGATTTAAAAAGATTTTCATCAACTTTATCGCGGAGACTCAGCTTAATAAATAAACCACATCATCCCTGCACCACGGCCAAGGATATTCATGTAATCATTAATGGTCATGATTATACCGAATAATCCCTAGTCATAACCATACCAACAACTATCCACAATGAACTACAGGCCAATGAGGACTTTTACCACATCATTCGTTACATTACAGTCATAATTGTACCGAATAATCCCTAGTCATAATCATACCAAGTTCATCTCTGCACGTAAGCCAAAGATGACTTTCATCACAATATAAGCATGAGGATGATGACAATAATATAAGCATTAATCAAACGAAAACAAGGATAAATATTAAAGACTTTAAATTTATCCAAATATTATCCATCACTTAAATAACTCATAATATAATATTGTTAATATTATAACAATATTTTAATCACTTCTTAAACTTATAAACAATTTATTTCAATTGTGACGCCCCCAAAATTAGGTATACGTCACCCATCTTGGGTTGCCACTTACATGGTACATAAATTCAAATACAACTTACTAATATAACTGCTGTGGTATAATAATACATAAATCGTGAGTTTGAATACAAATTTTGTCTACTAGATATTATACAAACTCAAAAGGAGTCCTCATTAAAACTATTATCACACTATTTCACGTAATAGTGAGGACTACTAATGCTATCCTCCGGACCATTACTCCGCTCCCCGACTCGTTCAAATGCTATATGTTCTCATTTTTCTCAAGAGAAATGTTGAAAGAAAGGGTGAGCTCAACTAGCCCAAGAAGAAATATTATGACTAAGATAATGCGTAATAAATTATCATTAGCCTTCAACAAATGTTAAACCGATAAAATACAATAGTACAACAACCTTTAATAAGCAATGAATAAGCAATCCATTAAAAGAGTCAAGTAGAGAATAAAGTCTACTATCTTTTTGGTTTTAAAAGGTTTTCATCAATTTTTATCACCGAGACTCAAATTTTAATAATAAACCACCACATCTAATCATCCCCGCATCACACGGCCAAGGATTTTCATCAAATTATCAATGGTCATGACTATACCGAATCACCCCGGTCATAATCATACCAAAATTATCCATCACCGCATTATGTGCCAATCGAGGACTTTTGTCACATCATTTATATCAAGTCATGATTATACCGAATGATCCCCGGTCATAATCATACTAAGTTCATCTATGCACGTAAGCCAAAGATAACATAATATAACATGAGGATGATGACAATGACATAAGTAATTCAATAAAACAAGTTCAAGAATTATTTAATCCATGAATTATTAACGCCCAAATTGTCAACACGACATCTTTGTTTCAGAGAGTAAAATTCAATAATGATCAAGAATATTTCCATGAAAAGATTTGGATGAAACGCAAATATCAAGGATATTCTACTAATTTCATGGAGTATAGAAGTCAAAGTTTTAACCAACCGGGTATAATAAAGAATGGAATAACAAAAGAAATCACCATGCATGCGCAGATTGTGATAGACAAAAGTTATTCCAATGTAATAATAATAACGGAACTGTGTCAGTGAAATTCACACCGCAGCGTGATGTTCCAACAGTAATAATAAAGATGGAACCAGATCCTGTAAAACACATGATAGGATATTCCAACAGAATGATAAAGACCGAAACCAGTTGTAAAACACATGCATGTGATGTTCCAATGTAATAATAAAAATCGGAACCAGTCCTGTAAAACACATGCATGTGATGTTCCAATGTAATAATAGAAGAATGTCACCAAGTATAGGGTAAATCACAGATACAAAGTTATTCAATGTAATAATAAGCAATGGAATAACATAAGGATTTCACCAAGTATAGGGTATGCCGCGTGATACAAGGTTATGTATAGGTATGCCACTTTTACAAAAGTTATTCCAATGTAATAATAATGAATGGAATAATGTAAGTTCTTCTTGAAGAAGAAAGAATAACACCCCTCACCGTAAAAGAACCTAATATAGAAGTAGTGAAGTAGCGTAATACTCTTCTTCTTTCTATAATTTTCTCTCTATAGTTTCTCTCTATAATTTCTCTCTCTAGAGTTTCAATGAATTCGTAAAGAAAATAATGATGGAACGAGCTTCTATTTATAGGAAAATGGAATGCATATAGTAACTAATCCATGAACTATCCAGATTGATTTACTTTAATCTGACGGTCCATATTAAAAAGCAAAATCTTTTAAATAAAATATAATATATTCTATTTATATAAAAACATTTTACTATGCAAACACTATGCAACACTATGCAAAACACTACGCAAAAACACTATGCAACACTATGCATAATAAAATATAATATATTCTATTTATGTAATAACTTTAATAAAGTATTCTTTTTATATAAAGATGTTTCGCTTTTATTACGTTAATAATAATTAATAAAATAAAACGTCATTATCGCTATAATAATTCATATTATTAATCGACAATAATGGAATCAAACCGAGTGACTTCTCACATAAGCATCAATAATCAATACCGCAGTATGCTATTATGCAACCACACGACATCGCAGACTTTTACTACCGAAAGTAGTTCAACAAAGAATAACCAGAAAACTTCCGCCGTTATTTCAATAAAATATTTTTGTCGTTTTCTCAATCCGACAATAATTACTTGTGGGTCCACCAATGATTGAGTCAGTTGTACGTAATATTCCCTCGCTAAACCGAATATTCCCCCACCAATCGAATATAATATAACCACTGCATACTTTGCAAAATTTATAAATACTACCCACAACTATAATATTATCTCAAATTCACACTATAATATTAAAAATTATTTCACTAAATTTAAATCTTTATCGATAAAATATGGGGTCTCACAATCTCCCTCCTTATGGAATTTCGCCCTCGAAATTAGGGTACGATACGACTGGTATGATAAAGAGGTGAGGATACCTTGAATACCTTTATCGTTGAAAACATTAAATTCATCTTTGCAATCCTACCAAAGATATTCATTAACAATTCATCTTTGCACTACAGCCAAAGATATTTATTAACAATTCATCTTTGCACTACTGGTAGCCAAAGATATATAAGCTCAGAAACCAATAATCTCGAGACTCAAACTTAATAGTATCACAACCATGAATTATCCATGCACCATCGCTAAGGATATTCGTATTTTCAATTACTTGGCCATGATTATACCGAATAATCCGTGGTCATAATCATACCAAGTCTATCAATGCACTACTACCAAAGATGACTTTTTACCACATCCATGAA
The DNA here is from genome assembly GCA_020205615.1 of Panax quinquefolius. Taxonomy (NCBI): domain Eukaryota; kingdom Viridiplantae; phylum Streptophyta; class Magnoliopsida; order Apiales; family Araliaceae; genus Panax; species Panax quinquefolius. Next base: position 13,533,972 of record CM035152.1, read on the forward strand.
TTAATATTTCATTCTTTGAGACTCAACTCAATAATTAATCCATATCATCGAATCATCCCCGCACTACTGTGCCAAGGATATTCATTAAGATATCACGACCACGAATTATCCATGCACTACGGGCAAAGATAATCGTGTATTCATTAGTATCACGACAACAAATTATCCATGCACTACTACTACCAAAGATAATTCGTGTATTCATTAGTATCACGACCACAAATTATCCATGCACTACTACCAAAGATAATGTGTATTCATTAGTATCACGACCACAAATTATCCATGCACTACTACTAAAGATAATTGTGGTATTTTTCAATACAAATTATTATGATTATACCGAATGATCCCGGTCATAATCATACCAAGTCCATCTATGCACGTAAGTCCACAGATGACTTTGAACACATCCATGAATTAATATTTCATCATCGAGACTCATTTCAATAATTAATCCACATCATCGAATCATCCCCCACTACTACAAATAGCCAAGGATATTCATTAGTATCACGACCAATAAATTATCCATGCACTACGGCCAAAGATAATTGTGTTTTAATTACTAAGTTATGATTATACCGAATAATCCGTGGTCATAATCATACCAAGTCCATCTATGCACATAAAATGCCACGAGATGACTTTCAACATAATATAAACATGAGGATAATGATATAAAGAATCAATCAAATGAGATAAAGGATAAATATTAAACATTTATAATATAATTTATCCAGATTCAAGAATATCCCCATGTTATCAATCACTTAATAATCTCATAATCTAATAACATTAATATTATAATAATATTTTAATCACTTCTTAAATTTATAAACAATTTATCTCAATTGTTTACGCTTTACCATATAATGCATTTAATCATTCAAAATGCCATACTCATAAAATATCATCACCAATTATCAAATCCTCATCAAAAAATATGCATATACTCTATATAGGATTCTCTAGCCATAAAATTCTATTTTCAACTTTGTTACTTCACATAACATATTTAACTCATATGTTCAGTAATTAAACTATTTTCATGAAAAATACCAAATCAGCCCAAAAAATATTTCTTTTCTGGGATTTAGCATAATATAGTCCCATAATGAAAATATATTTTCTCGGAATTTTTAAAATTCATTTACTATTTTTTAAAAATTAATTTCCACTTAATTCTTAAGAAATTAGCTACCTCAAGTTTAACTCCAAAAATTCCCAAATCTTGGCAGGACCTTACACATGTTAACGTGAGCTTCCAGTTTAAATTTCATGGTCATCTGAGTTATAGAACTCCGGTTATAGCGCTTTTTAGCCTAAAAACCTAAATATTGAAATAGTCATAACTTGCTCATTTTAAGTCGTAATGAGCTCATTTTGGACAGGAGGTACTTTATACCATATACCTTCATGTCCCAAAAGGCCAGAATTTTTCTCATAATTTAAGGCCGAAACAGTCCCTTAAAAGTTTCTGGGCAGTAGCATTTTTCGAAATTTACAGCTTTTTACCTCCTTTGCTAAAATCAGTCCACACAAAATCTACAACACCTTTTCCAGTAATTCCACTTGGATTAGTTAGGTAACTCATAGATCTAACTCTAGGACTTGACCACATTCAAAAATTCAAAATATAATAGGAGATATGGTCAATTGAATTTTATGTTACGCTTTTCACCAAAAATCGATTTTCAACTCATTGTGATTTCTAAGAAACTTTCATGTTTTCACATACCAACCAACATAACTCATCATAAAACTTACTAATACTTCATATACCCATGATTTTCATTATTCCAATGCTTTTATTATGACTTTCATCATAAACCACGTAAACCTGCTCATTTAGTTGAAGAAATATTTGAGGGTTTAAGAAATGGGTTTTTTATCGGGGTCAATACAAAATTTGATTTCACGCTCTAGGGTAGGCTAGGAAATCTTCAAGAATACGCCAAGAAATTTATTAATGATAGAAATATCATTCAAAATCATTATTCTCATCCAAGACTTGGATAAGACGTCACATTGATACCAACTGTGACTTCTATCCCTTAACCTAGATATAGCACCTCACAATGATACCTATAAACTTGCCATCTTCATTCATGACGTCGCCATGTAAAGTCCGGCTTTGGTGCATTCCACACAAGGAAGTCAACAACGAAAGGTTCGGGGCTCTTTACTTATGGCTTGATATGACAATGATTAACTTTAGGATTTGGTTACTTTGAATTCGTATAATAACAAGGTTGTTATAAATATAAAAGCTAACAACCTTACGAAAAGCATGATGAGTAGTTAACCAATTGATTCCTAAAATCACATCAAAGGCAAATATTTTCAAAAAGATAAGATCGACAGTAACGTGAAAATGTTTATTTGAAACAACAAGATTAATAAAAATGGAGGTAGAATGAAGGTTCCTACTAACGAAGTTTCAACCAATAAGTCAAAGTTTAACTTCTTTGAATCAAATTTAAACGTTGAACACAACTAGGTGAAATAAAAGAGTGGGTAGAACCGGTATCTAACACAGTATAGACTTTCGCAAGAGCTTATGATTAACTTACCCGTGATAATTTTATTCGTGTTCCTCGTCACGAAAAAAACGCTCTCTCTTAAACTACCGGCTTTGGTTTGTATCGGGATGACCTTTGGTGCCTCCATCCTAGTTGAATTTGTCTTGATGAAACGACAAAATCGAGCTAAGTGACCTTCTCTTCCACAATTATAACATGCTTTTGGGATGGCATGGCGCGATCGGACCGATGTGTCCCTCTCCTCCGCATTTGAAGCATATATGGGTGGTGGTCGTTTTCTTCCTTTCAAACGCGTGTCTTTGGTCTTTAACGCCTTTCCATCATTGTTGAATCTCCTTTTCTTGAAATGTCCATTCTTATTATTTCGCCCTCGATTACCACCAAGTGGTTACCATATCTCGCCCGTTGATTTCTCCACGCTTGTTGTCACCGCTCGATGACTACTCTCATTGGTATTATAATTTTGCTTAATTTGCTTTCTTTTTAGTCGTTGACTGTTATCGCGCTCCACTAATCGAGCCCTATTTACAACATCCGAATAAAAACACGGTTTATGAGAAATAAGATGTTGACGTATCTTCGGCTTCAAACCTCTTAAAACATTCGCGCGTTATTCTCTTCATTATCCACCAAGTGGGACACAAATCGCGATAACTCCGCAAATTTTGCCTCGTATCATATTTACACTCGGCCATATTGTTTTGTTCCAACTTGATAAACTCCACCTCCTTCATGTGGCGTAATACTTTCGTGAAAGTATTTGTCGTTGAATGCCTCGAACTTCTCCCAAGATATCTTCAAGACAAGAAGTTCGAGTACGCTTTTACCGATTCCCACCAAGAATCGCTTCTCCGCGCAAGAACATAAAGGCGGTAAAGGAACCTTTTGCTTCCTCTGAGCATCCCAAGACATCAAATATCTTGGTAATCTGCTTTATCCATGCTTCCGCGAGAAGTGGTTTTGGCTCTCCTTAAACTCCCGGTGGTCCCAACTCCTTGAATTGTTTAGCGGTGACCGCCGAGAGTTTTCCGTGTTTCCACCCACGCTTTTGAACAGAGCTTTCACCGATGTCGCATGAATTCTAAAACCTTTAAACGCATCGTCGTTAGTCAATCGATCGTTGTTGTTATTTACGGGAGGATTATCGCCATCCCGTTGTACATTGTCCTCGATTATTGATCCGTGGAGAATCAACAGCCTCGTGTGCTCCATTGCTATTCTCAACATTCTCTGATGCCATTTTCAAACACCGCCACAAAATAAGGGTTAATTAATATATCACATATTATCACTATACTCGATCGACCAATCAAATACCAAATAAACTTAGGTAGGTCATACTATCGAAGGAATTCCCTGCCTCCCTCCTAGTACTATTCTCACATCTTAGCCAGGATCATATCCCTAAGCTCGATACCAACCGTGACGCCCCAAAATTAGGTATACGCCACCCATCTTGGGTCGCCACTTACATGGTACATAAATTCAAATACAACTTACTAATATAACTATCGTGTATAATACGACATAAATCGTGAGTTTGAATACAAATTTTGTCTACTAGATATTATACAAACTCAAAAGGAGTCCTCATTAAAACTATTATCACACTATTTCACGTAATAGTGAGGACTACTAATGCTATCCTCGGACCATTACTCCGCTCCCCGACTCAGTCCCAAACTATGTTCTCATTTCAAGAAGAGAGCAGTGAAAGAAAGGGTGAGCTCAACTAGCCCAAGAAGAAATATTATGACTAAGATAATGCGTAATAAATTATCATTAGCCTTCAACAAATGTTAAACCGATAAAATACAATAGACAAACGGTTTAATCTGCAATGAATAAGCAATCCATTAAAAGAGTCAAGTAGAGAATAAAGTCTACTATCTTTTTGGTTTTAAAAGGTTTTCATCAATTTTTATCACGAGACTCAAATTTTAATAATAAACCACCACATCTAATCATCCTCGCACTACACGCCAAGGATTTTCATCAAATTATCAATGGTCATGACTATACCGAATCACCCTCGGTCATAATCATACCAAAATTATCCATCATCGCATTATGAAAAGCCACCGAGGACTTTTGTCACATCATTTATATCAAGTCATGATTATACCGAATGATCCTCGGTCATAATCATACTAAGTTCATCTACGCACGTAAAGCCAAAGATAACATAATATAACATGAGGATGATGACAATGACATAGTAATTCAATAAAACAAGTTCAAGAATTATTTAATCCATGAATTATTAACGCCCAAATTGTCAACATGACGACAATCGCTTTCAGTAGAGTAAAATTCAAGAATGATCAAGAATATTTCCATGAAAAGATATCGGATGAAACGCAAATATCAAGGATATATTCTACTAATTTCATGGAGTATATAAGTTTATAAATAAAGATGAATTTTTCTATAAATATTATTTTGAATATTATGGAATAAATTTGATATAATGTTATAGTTGTGGGTAATATTTATAAATTTTGCAAAAAGTATGCAAGTTGTTATAAAATATTCGTTTGGTTTCTGGGAATATTCTTTTGTTAGGAATATTCGCATAACGGCTCAATCATTGGTGGACCCATAATGTAATTATTCATTTGATCGAGAAAACGACAAAAATATTTTTATAAAAAATAACTATGAGGTGTTACCGTTAAAACCGCTGAACTACCCTATGGTAAAAGTACAAGAATATACGCTGTGGAAGATAAGAACACACCAGATTGATTATCGATGCTTACGTGAGAAGTCACCAACCTACGCTCAATTATCAGCACAAAGAATCACGATCATATCTCTTATATTATTGATTCAATTATTGTCACAAGATCATCTCAGATAATATGTTATAGTATTAAATCAATAATTGAGACGACAAGTTATAAATGATTAATAATTATTGAAAGATTAAATATGTGTCGATAAAAAAAAAATGATTTGTGGTAAGTTTGATTATTTTACGGGGGCCTATATGTCATCATCTAAGAGTCTCTTCATCAATAGTATTTACCTTCACAATAGTAATTACTTCTTTCCTTGAATAGTATTTACCTTCACAATAGTAATTACCTTCACAATAGTAATTACCTTCGCCAATAGTAATTACCTTTCAATAATAGATTTACCTTCGTGAATAGAATTACCTTCGCCAATAGTAATTACCCTTGTGAATAGTATTTACCTTCGCCAATAGTATTTACCTTCGCTAATAGTAATTACCTTTACCAGACGTCGAACCACTTGTCGCTTCACATTACAAAGCGCCGAACCACTTGTCGCTTCACATTACAAAGGCCAAAACCAACCGTCAAGCCACTCGCTTTTTCACACTAAGAAGTGCTAAGTTAGAAATCTTCTATAAATAGAGGCCTAGGGCTTCATTATTTTCACTTAATTCATTCAAGCTATAGAGAGAGAGAAAGTATAGAGAGAATAAGAGAGAAAGAAGAAGAGTATTTTGTTACTACACCGCCGTAAAGATTCAATCTCCTACCAAATGTAAGTGGGTGTTATTCTTTCTTATTCATGAAGAGAACTGTTGTTATTCCATCGCTTATTATTCTCGCTGAATAACTCAGATAAGTGGTTTACCCTATACTTGGTGACATTCTTCTATTATTATTCGTTTGAACATCCTGTCTCAGGTGTTTTACACCCGACCGGTTCCGCCTTTTTTATTATTATTTCGCTGAACATCCTCCGTCTGTGTGTTTTACACCGATTCGGTTCCGCTTTTTTTATTATTCTCGCTGAACATCCCGTTCGCAGTGTTTTACACCCGACCGGTTCCGCCTTTTATTATTATTCGCTGAATATCCTATCTCGTGTTTTACACCGGATCCGGTTCCATCTTTATTATTCTCGTTGAACATCCCGCTTGTGTGAATTTCACCCGACTCGGTTCGTTATTTATTATTCGCTGAATAACTCGTCTGCAAGGCCTATCGCATTTACGGTGATTTCTTTTGTTATTCCATTCTTTATTATACCCAAATAAGTTAAAACTTTGACTTCTATACTCCATGAAATTAGTAGAATATCCTCGATATTTCAAGGCTTCATCCAAAGATCTTTTCATGGAAATATTCTTCTCGATCATTCTTGAATTTTACTCTACAAAACAAAGATCATGTCGATAATTTGACGTTAATAATTCTCGGATAAAATAATTTTGAACTTGTTTTATCAATTTTATATCATTGTCATCATCCTCATGTTTATATTTTTTGAAAGTCATCTCGGGTCAGAGAGCATGTATGATGGACTTGGTATGATTATGACCAGAGACTATTCAAGGTGTAATCACGACCGTAATGTTACAAATGATGTGGATAAAAATCCTCAAGGGGTCAGAGTGTATCGATGGATGCTTGTTGGTACGATCATTTGATTATTAATGAATACACAAATATTCTCGCCCGTAGTGCATGAATAATTGTGGTCGCGGATACTAAAGAATATCCTCGTCAGAAAAGTGTGGGTGATTCGATGATGTGAATATTTATTAAAGTCGAGTCTCAATATATAACAAAGTTGATGAAAACCTTTAAAACCTAAAAGATAGTAGATTTTATTTTCTACTGACTTTTTAATGGATCAGATATTCCACCGCAGCTTAAACCGGGTTGTCTATTGTATTTTATCGCTTAATATTATCAAGACTATTGATAATTTATTCGCATTATCTTAGTCATAATATTTTTATCGGGCTAGTTGAGCTCACCCTTTCTTTCACCGTTTCTTCGTGAAATGATAATATAGCCGGGACTTAGCTCTGGGAAACGAGTGATGGTCCTCAAGATAAGATTAGTAGTCCTCACTATTCTCGTAAAATAAAGTGTGATAATAATTGTAATGAGGACTTTTTTTTCGAGTTCAGTATAATATCTAGTAGATTTATATTTGTATTTAAACTCACGCTTACGTCGTCGATTGCATACCTACGCTTATGTTAATAAGTCAGATTTAAATTTGCACTACGTAAGTGGCGCACCCAAGATGGGTGATGTATACCTAATTTTGGGGGCGCCACAGCTTGGTATCGTAGCTAGGATATGATCCTCGCTAAGATGTGAGAATAGTACTAGAGGGGAGAGACGGGAATACCTTCGCTAGTATTTGACCTACCTAAGTTTACGTGGATATTTTATTGGTGGTCAAGATAGGATAATTTGTTACACGTCAATTAACCTTTGTTTTTGTGGCAAGATCTCAAAATGACATCCGAGAATGTTGAGAATAAGAATGGAGCGCAGCAGCGATCGCTGATTCACCACATATCAATAATCGTGATAATGTGCATCAGAAGGCGATAATCCTCATGCAAAAACAACAACACCGACCAAATGATGAACGATCAAATGTTCAGAGGTTTTATGTAATTTATGCAACAAAGAAAGTAGAGCGACTCCTCGCCCAAAACGTAGGTGGAAACACTTGAAACTCTCTCAAGGCCACCGCTAAACAATTTAAGGAGCCGGGACCAACCGAGTTTAAGGGAGAGCCAAAACCACTTCTCGCTAAAGCACGGATAAAGCATTACCAAGATATTTGATGTCTGGGATGCTCCGAGGAGCAAAAGGTTCCCTTTCACGCTTTTACGTCATGCGCGGAGAGGCGGACATCGTGGGAATTCCAGAAACGACTCAACCAAATCGCCAGATCAAGATATTTGGGAGAAGTTCCAGAGTCGTTTCAACGACAAATACTTTCCCCGAAAGTATTCGCCATACGAAGGAGGTGGAGTTTATCAAGTCGAACAAAACAATACGACCGTGTCGCAATACGAGGCAAAAATTTATGAGTTATCACGGTCAAGGCCCCACTGGTGGATAATGAAGAGAGAATGGCGCTAATGTTTTTAAGAGGTTGAAGAAGTCGAGATACGCCAACATCTTATTTTCATAAACCGTGGTTTGTATTCAGATGTTGTAAATAGGCTCGCTTAGTGGAGCGCGATAATGAGTCAACGCAACTAAAAGAGAGCAAAATTAACAAAATTATAATACCAAATGAGAATAGTCATCAAGGCTATGAGGACAACAAGCGTGGAGGGAATCAAGTGCCAGATATGGTAACCACTTTGTGGTAATCGTGGTACAAAACAATAAGAATGGACATTTCAAGAAAAGGAGATTCAACAATGATGGAAAGACGCAAAGACCAAAGACCCATTGTTAAGGAAGGAGAAAGACCACCCATCATATGCTTCAAAAATGCGAGGAGAGGGACACATCGGGCCCAAATCAAGGCCACGCCATTCCAAAGCATGTTATAATTGTGGAAGAGAAGGTCACTTAGCTCGATTTTATTGCCATCAAGACAAATTCAATTAGGATGGAGGCACCAAAGGCCATCCCGTAAAATTCAAAACCCAGAAAGTGCAAGGGAGAGCATTTGTTGTGACTCTCCCAAAGAGCAAGGAATCCGAATGAGGTCATCACTGTAAGCTTATCATAAACTCTAATGAAGTCTATACTTTATTTGATACCTGTTCTACCCATTCTTTATTTCTCCTACTTGCGCCATCGATTAAATTTGACCGAGAAATTAGACTTCGATTTATCGTGGAAACTCCGCTGGGAGAAACCTTCATTACATCCATCGCTTATAAGTCTTGTTTGGTTCAAATTGCACCTCACATTACCCGTCGATCTTATTTCATTAAAAATACTTCAGATTTGACGTGATTCTGTGGATTGATCGTTAACTACTTATCATGCAAAAATTGATTGTTTTCGTAAGGTTGTTAGCTTTCATATTCCTAATCAACCTATTATGCTAATTCAAACGACCAAACCATTAAAATCAATCACGGCCATCTCAAGCCATAAAGCTATTCGCTTATCGAAAAACGGATGTCAAGCTTTCTTAGCTCATGTCACGATTTAAATAAAAAATACGCCGCTTTTAAACGATATTTCTATTGTTAATAAATTTCCGACGATTCCTCAAGAACTTCCCCGCCTACCCCTCAGAGCGTGAAATTGAATTTTGTATCGACTTTGAACCCCAGACAAAACCTATTTCCAAAGCCCCATATCGAATGGCTCCTATGAACTTCGTGAGTTAAAGACCCAACCGCAGGAATTGTTAGACATCGGGCTTTATTCGCCCTAGTACTTTCCTCGGGGTGCTGCCCTGCTCTATTCGTGAAGAAGAAAGATGGGAGTATGCGATTTCAGATTGATTATCTGGAGTCAATCACGTCACCATCAAAAATAGGTATCCATTGCCACGATTGATGACCCGCTTCGACCAACCTTGTAAGGAGCCAAATTCTTTTCAAAGATCGATCTTCGCTCTTGATATCACCAATTGAAGATTAGAATCACCGACATTCCAAAGACGGCCGTAATCTCTGCAGACGGCATTATGAATTCCTAGTCATGTCCTTTCGATCGACTAATGCCCCGCCGCTTTCATGGATATGATGAACCGAGTATTCAAGGAATATTTAGATCACTTTGTGGTCGCCTTTATCGATGACATCCTTATTTATTCCAAAAGCCGTGAAGATCATGAGCAACACTTGAGGTCGACACTCCAAAAGCTTCGTGAATATAAGCTTTATGCCAAGTCAAGAAATGCGAGTTCGTCAAGAAGAAGTAGCATTCCTGGGCACGTGGTATCAAGTCATGGAATATCCGCTGACCCAAAGAAAGATCAAGCTATTCAAAGTCGGGAACAACCTAAATCAAGGATCAAGCACGTAGCTTTTCTTGCTTAATCGGTTATTATCTGAGATTCGTGGAAGGATTTTTCTAATCGCTATTCCATCGACTCAAATTGACTTGAAAGATACAAAGTTCTATTGAGCGAAGAATGTGAGAAGAGTTTTCAAGAACTCAAGAGGAGACTTATTTCAAAGACTGCTCGACAATACCATCCGCCTTGAGGGATTTGTCATCTACACAAGTGATGCTTCTAGCAAAGGGGTGGGATGTGTTCTCATGCAACATGGAAAAGTATAGTTTATGCCTCATGACAACTCAAAGAATATGAGAGGAATTATCCTACTCATGATCTAGAGTCAGCAAATGTTGTCTTTGCAGACTTAAAATTTGGAGGCATTACTTCAGATGGGGAGAAAGTGGAGATCTTTACTTGATCATAAAAGCCTCAAATATTTCTTTTCACTCAAAAGGAACTCAACACGCGACAACGACGCTGCTTTGAACTGCTGAAAGATTATGATCATACCATCCAATACCATCCCGAAAAGTTTAACGTGGTAGCCGACGATCGAGTAGAAAATCATATGCAAGCACGAAAAGCGATATTGTCAACGCAAAGGCCCATTTTGTGTGACTTGCAAAGGATGGAGATAGAATTAAAGACCTGTGGACGATGTGATGATAGCGAGTATACGAAAGTAGAACCGATTTTAATCGATAAAGTTAAAGCCGCCAAGCTACGCTGGAGTCGAGTCGATGCGATGAGGAAGAAAGTGCAAGAAGGTGCTACGCGCTTAAGCAAGAATCGATGAAGAAGGAATACTTGAGTCAACTCCTGCATTTTGTGTTCCTAACGACCTCGATTTAAAGTATAATATCACGATGGAGGCACACAACACACCATTTGCAATCCATCTCGGGAGTACCCAAATGTATCATGATATTCGCTATACATTTTGGTGGAGCAATACGAAGAGAGAGATAATACTGCTTATCTCAAGGTGTCTAACTTGTCAACGAAGTTAAAGCGAGCATCAAGTACCAAAAGGTCCATCAGAACCACTTGAAATTCCGTAATGGAAGTGGGAGCACATTACCATGGATTTCAAGCACGGCCTTCCTAAGGTTTCTCAAGGCATCGATGCGATTTGGGTCATTGTTGATAGATCGACCAAGTCCGCTTCATTTTTTACCGATACGAGAAACTTATACACTTGAACGCCTCGTCAGATGTACATAAACGAGATTGTAAGATCGCATGGTATGCCCAGATCCATAGTTTCGATCGAGACCCAAGATTCACTTCACGATTTTGGGTTAGTTTGCAAAAAGCTATGGGCACAGATTTCACGATTTAGTTTCTAAGATATCATCCTCGCATTTGGATTTTGGACAATGGAGAGGACTATTCAAACTCTCAAGATCTATTAAGACTCGTGGTCCTTGATTTCAAGGGGAGTTGGGACAAGTTCTTACCATCGTGGAGTTTTCCCACAACAACAGCTTATCAAGCAAGTATCGCATGGCTCCATTCAAGCGCCAGATGGAAGAAAGTGTCGCTTCTCAAAGATGTCGGGACGAGGTGGGTGAAGCAACGTTGTTGGGACCGAGTTGGTACGTATGACTACTTTTAAAAGATTCAAACGATCCGACAACGATAAAAACCTCACAAAATCGATAAAAGAGTTATGCCGATCTTCATCGAAAGGACGGAATTCGATATAGAGATCATGTGTTGTTAAGAGTCGCTTCCATGGAAAGGAGTTACAAGATTTGGAAAGAGAGGAAAACTTAACCCTCGATTCATCTGGCCCATTTTTAATCCTCGATCGAGTAGGAATCGGGCCTATAGACTCGCTTTTACCGCCAAATATGTCTCGTGTTCATAACGCTTTTCACATATCTATGTTACGTAAATATGTGAAAGACCCAACCATATTATCGAAGTTAGAACCGGATTTAAATAGCGGAAGATTTGACGATTAAGAGGTTCCCTGCTCAAATTTTGATAAGAAGGAACATATTCTACGCCCAAGGTTATACCTCAAGTCAAAGTTTTCATGGAGGAACCACGATGTCGAGGAAATGACTGGGAGTTAGAATCAAATGAAATCAAGGTATCCTTACCTCTTCGACATACCTGTGTATCGCATTCTAATTTCGAGGGCTTAAATTTCATGTTAAGGGAGGTCAGAAGACCCCAAACTTTTATAAATAAAGATGAATTTTTCTATAAATATTATTTTGAATATTATGGAATAAATTTGATATAATGTTATAGTTGTGGGTAATATTTATAAATTTTGCAAAGTATGCAAGTTGTTATAAAATATTCGTTTGGCTCTGGGAATATTCTTTTTGTTAGGAATATTCGCATAACGGCTCAATCATTGGTGGACCCCCTACAATGTAATTATTCATTTGATCGAGAAAACGACAAAAATATTTTATAAAAATAACTATGAGGTGTTACCGTTAAAACCGCTGAACTACCCGGTGGTAAAAGTACAAGAATACGCTGTGGGTCAGATAAGAAGCACACCAGATTGATTATCGATGCTTACGTGAGAAGTCACTCACCTACGCTCAATTATTGCTACAAGAATCACGATCATATCTCTTATATTATTGATTCAATTATTGTCACAAGATCATCTCAGATAATATGTTATAAGATTAAATCAATAATTGAGATTTACAAGTTATAAATGATTAATAATTGTTGAAAGATTAAATATGTGATTAAAAAAAAAATGATTTGTGGTAAGTTTGATTATTTTATGGGGGGCCTATATGTCATCATCTAAGAGTCTCTTCATTAATATTTATTACCTTCACAATAGTAATTACCTTCAACAATAATTAATTACCTCAATAGTATTTTACCTTCGCCAATAGTAATTACCTTCACAATAGTAATTACCTCGTGAATAGTAATTACCTTCACAATAGTATTACCTTCGCCAATAGTAATTACCTCGTGAATAGTATTTACCTTCGCCAATAGTATTTACCTTCGCTAATAGTAATTACCTTTACCGTAGACGCCGAACCACTTGTCGCTTCACATTTAAAAGGCCGAACCACTTGTCGCTTTCACATTACAAAAGGCCAAACCACTTTTCTTTTCACATCACCAGTCGTCAAGCCACTCGCTTTTCACACTACTAAAAAGCTAAGCTAGAAATCTTCTATAAATAGAGGCCTAGGGCTTCATTATTTTCACTTAATTCATTCAAGCTTATAGAGAGAGAAAGTATAGAGAGAATAAGAGAGAAAGAAGAAGAGTATTTTGTTACTACATCGCCGTAAAGATTCAATCTCCTACCAAATGTAAGGGGGGGTGTTATTCTTTCTTATTCATGAAGAGAACTCGTTGTTATTCCATCGCTTATTATTCTCGCTGAATAACTCAGATAAGTGGTTTACCCTATACTTGGTGACATTCTTCTATTATTCTCGCTGGAACATCCCGCTCACAGTGTTTTACACCCGACCGGTTCCGCTTTTTTATTATTATTCGCTGAACATCCTGTCACAGGTTTTTTACACCGACCGGGTTCCGCCTTTTTTATTATTCTCGCTGAACATCCGTTCTCAGGTGTTTTACACCGACTCGGTTCCGCTTTTTTATTATTCTCGCTGAATATCCTATCCGTGTGTTTTACACCGGATCGGGTTCCATCTTTATTATTCGTTGAACATCCCGCGCTTTGTGAATTTCACCGACCGGTTCCGTTATTTATTATTCTCGCTGAATAACTCGTCTGCGTAAGGCCTATCGCATTTACGGTGATTTCTTTTGTTATTCCATTCTTTATTATACCCAAATTGGTTAAAACTTTGACTTCTATACTCCATGAAATTAGTAGAATATCCTCGATATTCGCGCTTCATCCAAAGATCTTTTCATGGAAATATTCTTCCGATCATTCTTGAATTTTACTCTACAAAACAAAAAGATCACGTCGATAATTTGACGTTAATAATTCTCGGATAAAATAATTTTGAACTTGTTTTATCAATTCTTATATCATTGTCATCATCCTCATGTTTATATTTTTTGAAAGTCATCTCGTGGCCTCAGAAAGTATATGATGGACTTGGTATGATTACGACCAGAGACTATTCTCGTGTAATCACGACCGTAATGTTACAAATGATGTGATAAAATCCTCAAAGGGTCAGAGTGTATCGATGGATGCTTGTTGGTATGATCATGAATTATTAATGAATACACAAATATTCTCGCCCGTAGTGCATGAATAATTGTGGTCGGATACTAAAGAATATCCTCGTCAGAAAAGTGTGGGTGATTCGATGATGGAATATTTATTAAAGTCGAGTCTCAAATTTATAAAATGTTGATGAAAACCTTTAAAACCTAAAAGATAGTAGATTTTATTTTCTACTGACTTTTTAATGGATCAGATATTCACCGCAGCTTAAACCGGTTGTCTATTGTATTTTATCGCTTAACATTATCAAGACTATTGATAATTTATTCTCGCATTATCTTAGTCATCATAATATTTTATCGGGCTAGTTGAGCTCACCCTTTCTTTCACCGTTTCTTCGTGAAATGAGAATATAGCCGGGATTTAGTCTGGGAAACGAGTGATGGTCCCAAGATAAGATTAGTAGTCCTCACTATTCGTGAAATAGTGTGATAATAATTGTAATGAGGACTTTTTTTCGAGTTTGTATAATATCTAGTAGATTTATATTTGTATTTAAACTCACGCTTATGTCGATTGCATACTACGCTTATGTTAATAAGTTGTATTTAAATTTTGCATCATGTAAGTGTCGCACCCAAGATGGGTGATGTATACCAGATGTTTCGCATTTTATTACGCTAATAATACGAATAAAACAAAACGTCATTATCGCTATATCGCTATAATAATTCATATTATTAATCAACAATAATGGAATCAAACCAGTGACTTCTCACATAAGCATCAATAATCAATACCGGCGCTTCTTTATGCAACCACAACGACATCGCATTTTCTTTACTACCGAGTAGTTCAACAAGAATAACCAGAAACTTCCGCCGTTATTTCAATAAAATATTTTTGTCGTTTTCTCAATCCGAATAATAAATTCATTCAGGGTCCACCAATGATTGAGCCCGTAGTACTAATATTCCCCGCTAAACCAAATATTCCCCACCAATCTAATATAATATAACCACTTGCATACTTTGCAAAATTTATAAATACTACCCACAACTATAATATTATCTCAAATTCACACTATAATATTAAAAAATTATTTCACTAAATTTAAATCTTTATTGATAAAATATAGGGTCTCACATCAATTGTTTACTCTTTACCAAATAATGTATTTAATCATTCAAAAATGCCATACTCATAAGATTTCATAACCAATGATCAAATCCCTCATCAAAAATCTGCATATACCCTATATAGGATTCCCAAGCCATAAAATCCTATTTTTCAATTTTGTTACTTCACACAACATATTTAATTCATTAACTCATAACTAGTTCATTTCATGAAAAATACCAAATCGGTCCCAAAAATATTTCTTTTTAGGATTTAGCGTAATATAGTCCCATATTGAACATATATTTTCTGGAATTTTTAAAATTGCTCATTATTTTCATATGGCCAAATCATTTAATATTTAGACATTTATCATAAATTGTACTTTTGTCCAAAAATTTGAAATTTACAGAGTATACTCTCGTTATATACATGTACTCCCAATAAAAATTTTACCAATTTTGAGTTAACCACAAAGAGTTATAAGAGTTTACTTTTAAAATAGTCTTTTCCCATAAAATCCATAACTCTTAATCTATACATCAAAAAATCGCCATCTTTGGACACAATATAGAAAACTAATCAAATTATCATTTCAAATTTTTCCGAAATTTTGAGGGTCGAAAAATTACAAAATCGCAAATGAATTTTCACCCGCCATGCAAAGAATCCACGTAAATGCATCATTTTCACAATTTAATAAGGAATTAATACGAATGATCATTCACCACGCATGTGGTAATCCACATGACAAAAGTTATTCCAATGTAATAATAAATAATGGAACCAAAGTTAGGCTTAATACTTAGCACCCTATGTGATATTCCAATGTAATAATAAATAATGGAATAACAAATGTAAATTACCACGCATGGATGTAATCAATGCATGTGTTATTCCAATGTAATAATAAATAATGGAACTGTGTCAAAGCGAATACGCACCGGCTGTGGATATTCCAAATGTAATAATAAAGAATGGAATAACAACAAAATCACCATGCATGCGATAGATCAAGATGCACAAAAGTTATTCTAATGTAATAATAATTAATGGAATCAAAGTTAAAGGCGTAATACGCACCAATGTGATATTCCAACAAAATAATAAAGAATGGAATAACAAAAGAATTTTACCATGTATGCAGTAGATCATGATGTAGACAAAGTTATTCCAATGTAATAATAAGGAATGGAATAACAAAAGCTCTCTTCATGAATACGAAAGAAATAATACCCTTTACACCAGAAAGAAACCGGATAATTGGAGTAGAGGTAGCAGACTTTCTTCTTCTTTCTCTCTATAATTTTCTCTATAATAATTGTTTCTATAGCTTTAGTGAATTGGTGAGAAATGAAGGAAGAATGAGCTTCTATTTATAGAAAAATATAGTTTCGATAATTGCACGTTTTGGGGCTCGAAATATTACAGTACCATACCTCCAACTTTTTCTTTATTTTTAATTTAGTCCTGCAAGTATTATCAAACTTGCACCACCTCCCCTAATAGTAAATAATGTGAATCAATAGTAAAATCATGTGAATCAATAGTTATAATCATGTGAAAATACGAATTACAGTATAGTACCTCCATCTATACCTCCATTTTTAACTTAGTCATGCAAGTATTATCAATCTTGCACCAACTCCCCTAATAGTAAGTGAATGTGACTCAATAGTACACACATGTGAACAAATAGTTATATAAGCATGAGATTTAGTAGCAATTAATTGCTCATTTATCCGATTAATTACCCGATTTATCAATATAACCCCCAGACATCAATTATCATCGAAATAGATGTCGATTTCCACTAACACTAATAATCCCAACATAATGGAACTATCAAATTCATCTTTAATCAACACCAACTTATTCATCATTAATATTATAACTCACAATATTTAATAATCAGTCGCTCCTGTGAAAGAGGGGCTTTCCGATAAGGATTTCTCCTTATCGCTCGCAATTAGTGACCAAACCTCTCCTCGATGTAACTTCAGACATTGTTAATATTGAAAATAATAATATGAATAATTTTGTCGCCTCAATTATTGATTTAATAATATAACATATTATGCAGATGATACCGTGACAATAATTGAATCAATAATGAGAGAGATATGATGCAAAGAATTACTATAGCAATAATTGAGTATAACTCGAGTGACTTCACGTAATCATCAATAATTAGTACCGGTGCTACTACGCAACCACGCCAGACATCGCATTTCTTTACTACCGGGTAGTTCAACAGTTTTAACGGTAACACTTTCGCCGTTATTTTTATAAAAAGATAATTCTGTCATTTTCTAACTACGACGATACTTCTGTTGTGGGGTCCACCAATGATTGTGTCGTCGTACGGATATTCCCCGATAAAAAGAATATTCACCGACCAATCAAATATTATATAACCACTTGCTTACTTTGCAAAATTTATAAATATTACCCACAACTATAACATTATATCAAATCCACTCCATAATAAAAAAAATATTTCGAGAAATTTAAATCTTTATTCATAAAATTTGGGGTCTCATAAAACACGCTTCTTCTTAGGTGTAACATGGTAGGAGCTCTGCCCAAGGTCCTCCCAAAGGCCTAATAGATGCAATCATAAAATAGTTATTAATTATTATTCGTGTGCTAGAATTTGATAAGTTATTTCTAAATTCATTACGATTACCGTCTTCGCCTCCTCGAAAGACTATGAGTCAGTCATGTGTACTATGCAGAGCTTGATATGGTTCTTATTTATCTGCTCAGACTTTTTCTTGAAATCTTCAGCCTCCCAGTGCGCACACATAGCCTGCCCTGCGAGATCGGAGACTATGCGGGGCTGGTGAACTATGATGGTGGTCCCGGGCTGGTCATCAACTGCCCTGACTACCCATCGTCGCAACTCATACAGCCAGCTGGAGTAATTCGCAACGACATGTCCAATAATCACCGTGACGCCCCCAAAATAGGTATACATCACCCATCTTGGTTGCCAAATACATGGTACAAAATTCAAATACAACTTAATTATACAATTGTCGTGTAACATACGACATAAAATATAAGCTGAGAGTTTTAAAACGAATATTATCCTCTAGACAATATCCACACTCAATGGAGTCCTCATTACAATCATTATCATACTATTTTATAAAAATAGTGAGGACTACTATAACCATCATCTCGGACCATAACTTCATTCTCCGACTAGTCACAGCTATATATTCTTATTTCCTGAAGAGAACAGTGAAAGAAAAGGGTGAGCTCAACTAGCCCAGTAAGAAATATTATGACTAAGATAATGCAGAATAAGTTATCGTTAGTATTCAACAATGTAAAACTGATAGAATATAATAGAAAACATGTTTAACTGCAGCGGAATAAGCAATCCATTAGAAGAGTCAAGTAGAGCAAGATATCTATTATCTTCTATGATTTAAAAAGTTTTTCAACAGTTTTATCGCTGAGACTCATCTTAATAAATAAACCACATCATCGAATCATCCATGCACTACGGGCCAAGGATATTCATATAATCATCAATGGTCATGATTATACCGAATAATCCCTGGTCATAATCATACCAACAACTATCCATCAATGCACTACAAGCCAATGAGGATTTTTACCACATCATTTGTAATATTACGGGTCATGATTATACCGAATGATACCTGGTCATAATCATACCAATCAACAGTCCATCTATGCACGTAAGCCAAAGATGACTTTCATCACAATATAAGCATAAGGATGATGACAATGATATAAGCATTAATCAAACAAAATCAAGGATAATTATTAAAGACTTTAAATTTATCAGTAGTTTAAAATATCCAAATTGTCAACACGATATCGCTTTGTGGAGTAAAATTCAAAATAATATCCACGTATCAAAATAATTTGGACAGAAAAGAAATAAATTTTTCGGGTGAATAGTACCCTATGAATAGTACTTCAAGAATAGTACCCCGTGAATAGTAATCCCGACATAAAAAGTGCTCCGAATAGCCGAGTGAATAATACTAGAGTGAATAGTAACTCATGAATAGTACTTCGGCACAAAAAGTATCCCAAATATTCGAGTGAATAATACTAGAGTGAATAGTACCCCAGGTGAAAATATTGATATTTAATAAGAAAGTTCAGATCAATATTCCAATAAAACGATACTGGATGAAGCGCAAAACTCAAGGATATTCCACTAATTTCAAGGATTATAGAAGCAATACTTACCATAGTAAGTTTAGATTTAAGAATATGAAAAGAAATAACATACAAAAATACAAATGGATTTTTACCTATCATACAGTACGTAATCCGCATAGACAGGTTATTCCGACATATTAAAGGATGAATACAAAAAATAGTATTCCTTATGAATACGAAAGAAATAATAACCCTTACCAAATGAAAATAACATCCCTTACCTTAGTAGAAGACTGGATACTGAAATAGTGAAGTAGCAGAATACTATTCGTCTTACTCTCTATAGTTTCTCTCTCTATAGTGTCTCTTGTGATTTTCAGTGAATTGGTGAGAATGAAAGAAGAATTAAGCTTCTATTTATAGGAGAATGGACTAAATAGTAACTAATTCATGAACGATCCAGATTAATTTACTATTAGAATGGACGGTCCATATTGATTACTATTAAAACCATAACCGACGGTCCAGATTGATTTACTATTAAAACCACAATCAATGGTCCAGATTGATTTAACTTATTACACTTTTGTACCCCTAAAGTTTTCTAAGTTTGCATTATTCCCCTCTAACTTTTGTAAATCATTTATTTTCAATAAACACATTCTTAATACTTCAACAATTATTCATCATTAATATTATAACTCACAATATTTAACAACCAGATCATTTCCAAGAAAGAGGGGGCTTTCCGATAAGGATTTCTCCTTATTGGCGTGCAATTAGGTGACCAAACCTCTCATCGACAGAACTTTCTAGACATCGTCAATATTGTAAATAATAATATAAATAACTTTGTCGTCTCAATTATTGATTTAATAATATAAAATATTATGCAGATGATACTGTGACAATAATTGAATCAAATAATGTGAGATATTATGCAACAATTACTGTAGCAATAATTGAGTATAACTAAGTGACTTCTCACGTAAGCATCAATAATCAATATTGTGTGCTACTATGCAACCACGCATATTATTGTATTTTTACCACCTGGTATTTCAACAATTTAACGGTAAGACTTTTGCCGTTATTTTTTATAAAAAGATATTTCTGTCGTTTTCTAACTACGACAATACTTCCATTGTGGAGTCCACCAATGATTGTGTCGTCGAAGAATATTCCCTGACAAAAAGAATATTCCCTGACTAAACGAATATTCCCCAACACAACGAATATTTTGTATCCACTTGTTTACTTACAAAATTTTCAAATATCACCCTTAACTTTAACCTTTTATCAATTTAACCATTTACTAAATAAAATAATAATTATAAAAAAATTGAATACTTTCATTTCATAAAATTCGGGGTCTCACAATCATTACATCACCGGCTGTTTGAGAGACGCCCTCGACAAATCTATAATAAGTGTGTAACAAAAGTCTAAAAGTTAGGGACTAATTTCTTAAACGCTACAACTATGTAATAATAAAAAACTGGCTAATATAAACTTAATAACTTACGTGAAAATCCCGCAACATAGTACCCATAAAGGAACGATCATACCGCTCATAGTGAGTGAAGCGCATGCACCCGGTCAGGAGGTGCGTCAAACAGATCGCGTGTAACGTGTGTTTAATGACCGGGTCTAGTATACTACAGTAAAAATATAACAATATGTGTTACATTAATTGTGTTATGTAAAAAGATATATAGATTTAATAGTGTTACAAAAAGCATGGATTAACACTTACTGTCTAGACTGGACATCCACTAGGACTGTAAGTGAAGATGCTGGCGGCCGACCAAAGATACTGAGGTTATGCCCTTAGTTTCATCGACGAGGCGCATCTGTAATTATTAAAAAAAACTAAGTCAATAAACATGATATAATAAAGGTTGAGATAAATTTAAATCCTATGTCAGACAATTTACTAGCTCCTGAAGACGAGCCTCCATCATGGCTAGCGTCTCCCGATCCTGATCGCCCACCACCGCGGTGACCTCCACCGCTGTGTCTAGCCATAAATATGCTATTGGAATAAAAATATTGATTGCATATTAATTTGAATGTAAATTATTTAAATATTTTAATATGTATATTACTATTGCATTATTTACTAATCTATAATAATTGTAGATTATATACGTCATCAAACCTTTCAGATTCTACATTGATATCATTCTCGGATTTTATATCTTCGTCATCCTCAATTTCGATATCAGTTTCATTGTCATTATCATCCTCAATGACTACGCAGACCGTAGTCATTCACGACGTTCTCCTCGACATCCTCATCGGTATGTACATCAACCACATTAGTTGTCATCACATCTTCATCATTGAGCACTACCTGCCTGGGATTACCAACATCTGCTTGCATCACCTCATCCATCCCAAACATATTACAGCATAGGTAAGGCTTCTAACTCGTTCCTGGATGTGTCTCCTCACTAGTGCTAACACGTTGAGCACATTTTGTGACGCCCCCAAAATAGGTCCACACAACCCAAATACATAGTACATAACTCAAATACAAACTTCATTTATACAATTATTAATTGACGTGTAAAATACGACAAAGCATAAGTTGTGAGTTTTAATACAAATATTTTCTCATAGACAATACCCAAACTCAAATAAAACCCTCATTACAATTATTGTCACACTATTAACATCTCAAAGAATTAAGATAAGCCTTGTCGTGACACAACAAACTTATAGTAATTAATTGATACTCTATTATTTTTATCATGCTAGAAGGCGACATTCGATATTCCAAATATCTTTGAACGCTTAGTGTAAAAACCCCAAAATAGGTTCATTCCATCCAACCCATTCTGAGTCGCCAAATATATGGTACGAAAAACAACCACAACTTTATTACAACAATTGTCGTGCAAAATACAACAACACATATCTTTGTGAGTTTGGATACAAATATATACCAAATCAGAAGACGTCACAATGACACCTTACATAAAGGTATAGTCAAAAACCTGTTTTAGAAATTAGAATCTTTAGGAAGTGCTCAAGAAACCTTCATACATGGGAGGCCATGCTTTTAGGTTACGGTAGATATCATATGGCCACGTAATTATCCTGGTTGATCAATAGACCTAAAGAAAAACGAGAAGATTACTATCATATTCTTCCCAATGGTGAGTCTTTTTTCGACATATCATTATCTCCACCGTCTCTAATTGGGTATTATACTCCAAACAAACACCAAGATTATATAGTAGTGCTTGTAAATATACTCAAAGAAGTGGATGAGCACAACCATGCCTTATGATAACACGAGGTTGTATGTCATTTAGACATCTTGTATGATAGTGACAAAACACCCTTCCAAGTTAAATTCACTCACCCTCAACATCTATAGACCACCACTCTATTCCCTCGCTATCCTCCGCCGACCCAAATGGCCTACACTTTTATTACCCGAAAGGAATGTGAAACAAAAGGGTGAGCACAACTAGCTCAAGATAAAGAATATTATGACTAAAGATAAATAAATTATCAATAGTCTTCATCAAGAATAAATCGTAGATTTAGAACATATGGTAGATGATAAAAGTTTTCAACCATAGTCGCAATGAATGAGCAATCCATTAGAAGAGTCAAATAGACTATAAAGTCTATTGTCTTCTCCATGTTAAAAATCCACCAACAATGTTTTATCCTCGTAACATCAATCAACAATTCTTGTCCACAATCACGCAGTATAACTCATAATCGTAATTGTAGTTCTAAATTCCTTTCCTCATCCAAGACAAAGATAATTTTTATCACTTGTCTTTACCCAAACATCAAAGATCATGGTTATACCAAATCACGATTCTGCTCATAATCATACTAATAAATTCATCTTCGCACCACGCGCCAAAGATATTCATCAACACCATTCATCTTTACACTACAAAGCTAAAGATATTCAACAACGGGTCATCTTTGCATTACAAGCCAAAGATATTCATCAATAATTCATCTTTGCACTACAAAGCAAAGATATTCAACAACAGTCATCTTTGCATTACGAAAGCAAAAGATATTCATCAATAATTCATCTTTGCACTAACCGCTTAAAGATATTCAACAACAAAGTGTCATCTTTCCATTACGAGCAAAAGATATTCATCAATAATTCATCTTTGCACCATCAACAAAGATATTCATCAGTTGGTCATGTTCATTTAAACACACTGCTCATCTTTGCACTACTGTGCCAAAGATATTTTTCGTAAATCATTCATCTTTGCATTGGTTTTATCCACGCCCAAAAAATACCTCAAAAATAATCATAGTGGTGTAAAATTCAAGAATGATCAAAACATGGATACAATCAAAGCTAGTATCCGTAATAGATATTTTAGATTTAAAAGAGAAAATTTTCATTTTTCTATTGAATAATCATCAGATTCGTGAATAAGGTCGTATACGTGAATAAGAACTCGACTACACCAAAAGATAGAAATTCCACAAAAAAAACATCTTCACGCTTCACGCTTAATAGTACTCGTGAATAGTAACTCGTGAATAGTAACTCATGAATAAGAACTCGTGAATAAGAACTCATGAATAGTAACCCGACATGAAAAAGTTCCAAATTTGATAAAAAGTTCCAACCAATATTTCAAAGATAATGATATTGAAGAAATAATATCATTTCGAGAAGAAAATAACATCCCTTACCTCGAAAGACAAGATTTCTAATAAACATTGGATATAGTCTTCAAGGAACTTGCATCGCCTAACAATACTCAAAGTATACTCAAAATACTCACAAGAATACGCCGATAATATAGAGAGAGAAGAGAAAACTTGTTTCGGTGTGATTTTCAATTTAACTTAGCCTCTATTTATAGGAAAATGTTAAGACGCCAAGCAGCATTTAAACAAGAACTCGATGGCTTTTACTCGCTATTATTCCCACCCACCACATTTGAAAATTCAATTGAGCACATTTCTCACCAACCAAAAGTGGGGCCCACCAATTTTAGAATTTTCCACCAAAATCATTTATAACCTAATTTCGAATCACCACCTCTTAAAATTCATAACAAATTATACGCTCATTTTAACGGTTCAAAATTTGTGAACATATATTCAACTTATATATGTATAACATATCCAAAAATCCCAACGATCCAACTACGATTAAAAATTATAACTCACATAATAAAGTCAGTAAGAATCATCGATTTGATCTTTTAATACCTCCAATCCGACAAAATATCGATAAAATACCTCAACATTAATTCCTTCATTTATAACCACATAAATAAATCCATCATTTATATCCACATCAAATAAATATTTCATTGTCATATAAATCAATAATTAATTATTCATAAATAATATTATAGAATCACAATAATGACAACCATGCAGTTCCTGTGAAAGAGGGGCTTTCAATAAGAATTTCTCCTCATCGGCGCAAGCAATTAGGTGACCAAACTCTCCTCGACAAAACTTTCTAGACATTGCCAATAATGTTATCTAATAATATTATTCAAATAATATGAATTATTGATCCGATAATGGAGATCTTGTGCGTTGACAATTATTGAACAACAATAATATAAAATATCAACGCATCAATTATTGAATCAATAAAATAAAATATTGAAGCAAGAATTATCGTAATAATTATTGAGTAAGGCCTTCACGTAAGAATCAATAATTCAAAAATACCGTAATAATAGTAGCCATCCGTGCAACAACGCCAGACATTTTATTTTACCAACCGTATTCCAATGTTGTTAATGGTAACGATTACGATCGTTATTTATAAAAACTTAATTTTGTCGTTTTTTCTTCATCCAAGCGGTTATTCTTATGGGCCCACAATATCATAAATCGCATTTAATATTCCCTACGAAAGAATATTTCACCACCAAACTAATATTTCTGACAATAATGAATACTTTATATACTCTTGCGTATTTTGAAATTTTTTTTCATATATCACCCTTAACTTTAACTTTTATCAATTTAACCATTTACTGAATAGAAAAATTGAATACTTTTATTTCATAAAATTCGGGGTCTTACACTTAGGATATAAAATCTTTAAGGGATTTGTTATTATTTTGTCTTATCTTGTTTAGCGCGCGCGCGCACACACATATATAGTATAAGCATGTACATATAGAATACTATATTCTACCCAGATTTGATTATGGATTTTATTCTAGTTTGGTTCACTAGAGCCACCAAGTGAACCAAAAGGTCAAACGTTAACCTAGGGTGCAAGAATTAAATTTAAATATAACTATTACATTTAAACTATGGGCTCCATTACAAACGGGTCTTCAAGCGCTTTTTGCTCATTGATCTCCAATTCTTCAAAATTAATTCTAATTATTACTATTACAAAACTATTTAAAATAAATAGAAACCTTGATCAGCAGTCAAGGGGAAGTACGTAGGAGGGAGATAAAATTTACATTAAGAAAAATTAGAGAAGACGAGGTACGTAAACCCCATTTAACAAAACACATACATTCATGCATCCAACTAAAATCTCATTTATTATCATAAAAATCAACATATGCATCAATAAATAAATTCATCTTATGAATAATAAATCCATTCATTATATGCATTGATATCAATTTAATGGGCAATTTCAAATTTATTAAAAATCCAATTTTGGAAATAAAATAAACTCCTTTATTTTAATCAAAATTTAAATTTTAATAAATTTCTTTATTTTATTTTATCCAATTTTTGAATAAAAATAAACTCATTTATTTTTAATTAAAATTTCAAATCAAAATAAACTCCTTTATTTTAATTAATAAGGAATCCAATTTCAAGTACTAATTATAAACTCCTTTATTTTAACTTAAAATTTCTTTGGAAAAATAAAATATGTTCAATCATATTCCTTATTAAAATTAAACATCTTTAATTTTAGGAAACATGAAATCTTATTCCATATATGAATAAACTACTTTATTCTAGGAAACATAGAATCATATTTCATGTGTGAATAAACTCTTTTATTCCAGGAAACATGGAATCATATTCCATATGTGAATTAACTTTTTTATTCAAGTGAACGTGGAATCCAATTCCAAGTTAATATACAACTTTTGAATAAACTATTTTATTCAAACAAACATGGAATCCAATTCCAAGTTAATGTAAAACTTTTCTTTTAATCATATTCTAATTCAAAATAAACATTTTATATTAATTGAAATAAATACTAAAAATAAAAAATTTCAGAATCGTCGATGTCAAGCAATATACTTCTTGTAATACATCGAGATACAAATGCATTTGCGTTCTTTAGCCTAGATAACCTTTTTCCACGTTATGGCGCAGCTGCGCTTCAGAATACACTAAAAGCCCAAAAAACTTTTTTTCACGGTTATACAGAGTCAGCGCTTCTAGAATGAACTAGAGACGGCAAGAATTGCGCCATCATCGCGAGCATGCAGAAAAAAATTTACCTAGAAAATTCAATCCAATCGCATATTATAGATATATGGAATCACATAGACTGATAAATAGCACAAGATTGGCTCTGATACCACTGTTGGGTTTGTATATAGCACGAACATGCAATCAAATCACATAAAAGGTGCGGAAGCGCGATAAAAAGGAATTTAAAATTTTTCATACAAACCCATCACCATGATCATACTATGTGCAAAATTATCAATCAATAGAAAAGAGATGAAGAATAGATTAATACCCTTGTAAAAGCTAGCTTCCTCATGTACGAGTTTACCTCCAATCCTTTTCGCGTTCAACTTG
Organism: Panax quinquefolius; assembly: GCA_020205615.1. Classification (NCBI taxonomy): domain Eukaryota; kingdom Viridiplantae; phylum Streptophyta; class Magnoliopsida; order Apiales; family Araliaceae; genus Panax; species Panax quinquefolius. Next base: position 13,561,440 of record CM035152.1, read on the forward strand.
AATCCACCGGGTTTGATTCCTTCCTTTGATCAACGTTAACCACCCAAGTGTTTAACATCTAGAGGTGATCCACCAAGGAAGAACAAAGATTCAAGAAGATGGGTGTTTGGCTCAAACCCTAGTTTTTCCACCTCTATAGAAACATGGCATACTCTCCAACTATTAGAATCACGCATCTCACATTCACAGATATCTAATATAAGACTCCTCTTATACAGATATCAGTTAACCTATTTTAATATAATTAAAATAGAGTACTATTTAATTAATTAAACTCCTTTAATTAATTAGTCTCCCTAATCTTATTAGGGATAATTAATTAAACTCTTTTAATTAATTTACCTCCTAATCTTATTAATTAAAAATAAATAAGAGTACTAATATTAAATTAATTTCCAAACTTCTTTAGAAATTAAAATAATAATAATTGTAATAATATTAATAAGACTCTCTCATTAATTAATATTTAATATTTCTAAAATATTAAATAATAAATATTAAGCTATTTAATTTATTTTATCACTATAGATTAAATTAAATACACTTAACATATTATTACGATTATGCCATTAACTTCTTAAATAAATATTCTTCCTTTTATGGTGTGACCCTTTAGGTTCTCCATATTAAACAGGTTGTGAATAAATTAATTAGAATAATTTTAATATTATTTAAATAAATAAATTAAACTATTAATTTATTTAAATAAATAATATTTATTCTACAATAGGGATAAGCCTTCCTAGCGATTAACGACTTTCCAGATAATATAGATTTCAACATTAATCATAAAAGAACCTTTGAGTAAATAGTTACCGTACAATTCAATCCTTTCATCATATAATGTCCCAATTAAATATAAGACATGGAATTATTGTCAAGTTTTATTTTATTTAATTATATGTTTTTCGATTCTTAAATGCACAACTCCAAATAATGCAAATTAGAAACTCCTTTCTAATTTCATTCTGCATTGGTCAAGGACTACTGGGTTGTCATTTATCGAATTATATATGACATTTCTCTTCTTTTACTAGAAGCGACAGCTTCTTTATTGATCATACATTATCTCTATATACAACTTATTATACTCAAGCATACCATTTGATATACCCTAAGGGTCTTAAGGAATAAGTCAAAGTATAATTCATTATACACAAGATACTATGATGATCTCAAGTCTAAGGATCACTTGTACTACTATCACTTCAGGAATTCCTATTGACAAACAAGTAAAATTCCATTAGGTATTCCTTAGCGAGTCACGTTCAGTGAATTTATTCTCCAATAAGCACCTACATACTTGCTTCAGTGTCTCGACACAAATGATCATGCGATCAATCATTCTCATCCAATAAGCAAGCAACGTATGTACCAATTTATCTGGATTCACTAATCCCCTTTTTAGTAATCCATCAATTGGGAACATTTTAGTTTTTAAGCTATCCAAGAATTTAGATCTCATTAGCATGATCTCATCATGAATCTAAAAGCATTGCTTAAAACTTTGGGTTTATCACATATTATTAAAACAACACCATGTGGATAAATTAAAGCCTTTAGTAAATGAATACTTTTATTAATAAACAAATAAAATTGTTACAAAGTATATGCTTTATCATCAAAATAATTGGCTTGTGTGCATACTAATTTCAGGGGCGACAAGGGTTGACAATGGGAGAGATGAGAGTGAGAGACGAGAGTAAGGGAGTGAGACAGTAAAGAGATGAGAGAGTGAGGAGATGAAATGAGTGACGAATGAATAAGCCAGTATCTATTAGGTTTAATAAGTTATTTTCGACAAAATTTCCTTCGAAAGTAATTCCCTCGAACTTATATCCTTGTCTCGACGGATCTTCCTTTAAAAATAAATACATCCGTCGAAATTATGGTTAGTGGTGGCACCAAAAGATGCGTGCCCTTTGGTATCCCTATTTTTGACAAAAATCCGTTGAGGATATTTTACTTTCGAATGAATTATTTTTAAGGGAATAATCCTTCAGAATTAGGCTAACTTTGATGGAAAGCATTCCGTCGTAAATAAATTCGTCGAATTTAAGCAATTTTCTTGTAGTGCTAGTGAGCAGATCAACGATGTATTTGCGTTGACTGAGGAAAAGACGATTGTTGTGTGAAGTAACTTTAGCACCTAGAAAGTATGATAAAGATCTAAGGTCTTTGAGAGAGAAGCGCTTGGAAAGAAGTTGAACGAAATTCTGAATGGCTCTAGCATTATCACCAGTTATAATGATATCATTAACATAGACAAGGAGATAGATTGTGGATCCATGTTTATTGAAAATAAAAAGAGAGGTGTCGGCAATGGAGTTAGAGAAACCAGATCTGAAAAGGAACTGGCGTAACTTATAATACCATGCACAATGTGTAAGACCCCAACTTTTATGAATAAAGAATAATTTTCTCAAAATATATTTTTTGAATATTATGGTGTGGATTTGATATAATGTTATAGTTGTGGGTAATATTTACAAATTTAACAAAGTAAGCAAGTGGTTATATAATATTTGATTGGTCGGGGAATATTCATTTTAACAGGGAATATTCATACGATGGCACAATCATTGGTGGCCCTATGATTTCAAGTATCATCGTAGTAAGAAAATGATGTAATTATCTTTTATAAAAATAACAACGAAAGTGTTACCGTTAAAACCTGTTGAACTACCCGTTAGTAAAAGTACAAAGAATACGGCGTGGTTAAGTAGTAGCAATACAAGTATTGATTATTGATGCTTACGTGAGAAGTCACTCGCTTATACTCAATTATTGCTACAAGAATTCTTTGATCATATCTCTCATATTATTGATTCAATTATTATCACAGTATCATCTGCATAATATGATATATTATTAAATCAATAATTGAGACGACAAATTTATTCATATTATTATTTGAAATATTGATAATGTCTAGAAGTTCTGTCAAGGAGAAGTTTGGTCACCTAATTGCGCGCCAATAAGGAGAAATCCTTATCAGAAAGCTCACACTTTCCTGGGAACGACCTGGTTGTTAAATATTGTGAATTATAATATTAATGATGAATAAGTTCGTGTTGATTAAAGATGAAATTGATAGTTCCATTGTGTTAGAATTATTAGTGTTAGAGAAATTCGACATTTATTTCGATAATAATTGATGTCTGGAGGTTATATTGACCAATCGGGTAATTAACCGGATAAATGAGCAATTAATTGCTATTAATTCACATGATTATAACTATTTATTCACATGTGTGTACTATTGATTCACATTCTTGTACTATTAGGGGGAGGTGGTGCAAGATTGATAATACTCATGAGGACTAAGTTAAAAATGGAGGTATAGTTGAAGGTACTATATTGTAATTCATATTTTCACATGATTATAACTATTAATTCACATGATTGAACTATTGATTCACATTATTTACTATTAGGGGAGGTGGTGCAAGTTTGATAATATCTTGCAGGACTAAATTAAAATGAAGAAAAGAGGAAGGTATTATACGGTAATATTTTGAGCCCCAAACGTGCAATTATCGAAACTATATTTTCCTATAAATAGAAGCTCATTCTTCCTTCATTTCTCACCAATTCACTAAAGCTATAGAGCAATTATTATAGAGAGAAATTATAGAAAGAAAGAAGAAGAGAGTGCTACCTCACTATTCTAAGATCCAGTTTCTTCTAGGTAAGGGTATTATTCTTTCGTATTCATTGTAAGAGAGTTATTTTCTTTCAATACTCGTAAGGTTGCTATTCCATTCTTTATTATTATGTTGGAATAACCTGCCTACGCCAAGTACCGCATACATGGTGAAATTCTTTCGTTATTCCATTCTTTATTATTCTTAGAATAACCCGTCTGCATGCGATTCTATCATATGCCCGTGAATTTCGTTGTTATTCTATTCTTTATTATTCATTGGAATATCACATGCATGCGGATTATGCATAACACCTGGTTCCACTCTTTATTATTCTGTTAGAATAACTCATGCATGTCATTACCATCGCATGCCCGGTGAATTCGTTGTTATTACTATGGAATATCCCGTCTGCATACGGACACGCAAGACTCCGGTTCCATTCTTTATTATTTCGTTGGAATAACTTTTTCTGCATGCAATTACGCACGCCGGTGAATTCTTTCGTTATTCCATTCTTTATTATTCATTGGAATAACTTTGTCTCTCGTGGATTACCACATGCATGGTGAATGATCCTTCGTATTCATTCCTTATTAAATTGTGGAAATGATCTGTCTACGTGAATTACCGCATGACGGGCAAAAAAAATCCATTTGCAGTTTCATATATTCTATTATACTCAGTTGGTTAAAGTTTTGGCTTCTATACTCCATAAAATTAGTGGAATATCCTTAATATTTGCGTTTCATCCAGTATCTTTTCATGAAAATATTCTTCTAAGCATTCTTGAATTTTACTCCACAAAGAAGTATCATGTTTACAATTTGGATGTTATTGATTTCTGGATAAATTAAAATTATAAATCTTTAAAATTTATCCTTGAACTTGTTTTATTGAATTATTATGTCATTGTCATCATCCTCATGCTTATATTGTGATGAAAGTCATCTTTGGCTTACGTGCATAGATGGACTTGGTATGATTATGACCAGGGATTATTCGGTTTAATCATGACCATAATGTGACGAATGATGTGGTAAAAGTCATCTTTGGTCTGTAGTTCATTGATGGACAGTTGTTGGTGTGATTATGACCAGGGATTATTCGGTATAATCATGACCATTGATGATTACATGAATATCCTTGGTCGTGATGCAGGGATGATTTGATTTGATTTATTAAGTTGAGTCTCAACGATAAAGTTGATGAAAAACTTTTTAAATCATAGAAGATAGTAGATTTTATGCTCTACTTGACTCTTCTAATGGATTGCTTGTTCCGCTGCAGTTAAACTTGTTGTCTATTATATTCTATCAGTTTAACATTGTTGAAGACTAATGATAATTTATTCTGCATTATCTTAGTCATAATATTTCTTATTGGGCTAGTTGAGCTCACCCTTTCTTTCACTGTTCTCTTCAGAAAATGAAAACGTAGCCGGGACTAGTCGGGGAACGGAGTGATAGTCCAGATGATAACATTAGTAGTCCTCACTATTCTGTTAAATAGTGTGACAATAAATGTAATGAGGACTCCATTGAGTGTGAATATTGTCTAGATGAAAATATTCTTATTAAAACTCTTAGATTATGTTTTGTCGTATTTTACACGATTGTTGTATAATTAAGTTGTATTTGAATTTTGTATCATGTATTTGGCGACTCAAGATGGGTGATGTATACCTATTTTGGGGGCGTCACACAATGAGCTTGTTTGAGGCCACAGATGGCCTTACATAGCTTGCAGATATGATGAGGATGATCTTGATCAGATATAAATAAATCCTCAGTGAGAGTGCCCTAGAGGAAGCCATTGTTGACATCAAATAGCCTAAGAGACCAACCCCGACTAACTGCAAAACTAAGGATAAAACGAACATTAGTAGGCTTGATAACATGACTAATAGTCTAAGTGTAGTCAATTCCAGGGTGTTGATGGAATCCTTTTGCAACCATCCTAGCTTTATACTTGTCAATAGAACCATTAGGTAAATATTTAGTGCGAAAAATCCACTTCCAACTGACCAAATTTTATGTGGGATTAGAGGTCACTAGTTCCCAAGTCTCATTGCGAATGAGTGCATCATACTCATCGAACATAAATTGTTGCCACTTAGGGTCCTGGAGAGCTTGGGTCACGATGGTAGGTTCAAGGCTAGGTTGTTGGAGTTGGGTAGTAAGGTTGAAATTTTGAATTGGTTTATGGATATTATGTTTAGATCTGGCTATAATGACTTTAGGCGAGGGTGGTGGCTTAGAAGGATGAGTTGAGGGGTTATGCTAGGTTGTAAAGGTGGGCTACAACACTGGATGTCGGGGGCCGCGGTTTCAACTACTGGGACTTCGGGAGTGGGCTTGGGGAGTAGTGTGAGGGAGTACTGTACTTTTAACACCGGGTGTTTCAACAGTTTTAACGGTAAAACTTCCGACGTTATTTTTATAGAAAAATATTTATGTCGTTTTCTCATTCCGACAATAATTCCGTTGTGGGGTCCACCAATGATTGTGCCGTCGTACGAATATTCCCCAACCAATCGAATATAATGCAACAACTTGCATACTTTGCAAAATTTATAAATATTACCTACAACTATAACATTATCTCAAATCCACACCATAATATTCAAAAAAATATTTCGAGAAAATTAAATCTTTATTCATAAAATTTGGGGTCTCACAATCTCCCCTCCTTATGAAATTTTGCCCTCGAAATTTACGTACGTACCTGGTATGCCGAAAAGATGAGGATATCTTGACTTCATTTTAGATTCTAACTCTTGAGGTATAAACTTTGAGTGTCGAATATGATCCTTCTTATCCAAGATTTTAACACATATCTCCTCATACGTTAAATCTTTTGCTATTTCGTCTAGTTCCAATTCAATAATGTGGTTCGGGTCATCCACATATTTACGTAACATCGATACGTGAAAAACGTTATGAACACGCGACATACTTAGCGGTAAGGCGATTTTATAGGCCACAGTTCCTACTCGATCGAGGATTTCAAATGGGCCAATTAAATCGAGGGTTGAGATTTCCTCTATTCATCGATTCTTGCTTCTAGAATAACGCCTCTTGAACCTTCTTCTTCACATTCATCAGCTTCGGGTGTGTAGCTTGAGCGATTTTAACTTTATCGGTTAACGTCGATTCTACTCGTATATTTGTTATCTTCGCGTGGGTCCCTATAGTCTTTAACTCTATCTTCATCATTTGTAAGTTATACGAAATGGGTTTTTATGTTAACAACATCGCACTCGTAAACGCATACGATCTTCTACTCAACGCGTCAGCTACCACGTTCGCTCCTCCAGGATGATATTAAATGGTATAGTCGTAATCTTCAACAGCTCGAGCCAACGTCTTTGGCGCATTATACGTTCATTTTGGTTGAAGAAATATTTAAGGGTTTTAGGAATGGGTTTTATACTGGGGTCAATACAAAATTCGATTTCACGCTCTAGGGGTAGGCCAGGAAGTCTTCAGAGAATACGTCAGGAAATTTATTAATAATAGAAATGTCATTCAAAACTGTGACTCTTATCCAAGACTTGGATAACACGTCATATTGATACCTATTAACTTGCCACCGTTATTCACGACGTCCCATACGGAAAGTGCGGCTTGCATGCATTCCAAAGGAAGTCACCGGATAAAGGCTCGGGGCTCTTTACTTATGGCTTGATATAATGTTGATTGACTTTTAGTGGTTCGATTGCTTGAATTTGCATAACAGGTTGGTTAGGAATATGAAAGCTAACAACCTTACAAAAATAATCAATTTTGGCATGATGAGTAGTTAACCAATCGATTTCTAAAATCACATCAAGGGAAAGTATTTTCAAAGAGATAAGATCGACAGGTAACGTGAAAGTGTCGATTTGAATCAACAAGATTTATACATAGTGGAGGTAACGACGGTTTCTCCCAACGGAGTTTCAACAGATAAATCAAAGTCCAATATCTTCGGAGTCAAATTTAAACGTTGAGCGCAAGCAAGAGAGATAAAAAAATGGGTAGAATCGGTATCTAATAAGGTATAGACTTCACAAGAATTTATAATTAACTAAACCGTGATAACTTCATTTGGGTTCCTCACTTGTTGGGAAGTCATGACAACCGCTCTCCCTTGAATTACTCGGCTTTGACTTGTCTGGGGCAGCATTTGGTGTCATCATTACCGTTGAAATTGACTTTTCTATAGGGCATATTTCACCCTCAACTGCTTCATCGTACTCCTGTTTCATGATCTGAATCATTAATCTTCGATCCATATCAAATTGGGGTTGACCGCAATGTACCGGGTAATTCAAAACTCGATGTTGGGTTCTCTCAATTGCTGTCCAAAAAGAGAAATACATATAATCTATTTTAGCCTTCTTAGATCGGACATCTCTTTCTACAATATCAACGCGTCGTGCGGCTTTTACCCATGCATCACTCATTCTCACTCGTTCAGTTGTTTCTTCTTTCAAATTTCAGATTCAAATTTTTTATCATCTTATACTCTGCCAAAGAGTGCTTCTGTTCAAGCATCACATATCGGGTAACACAAGCTTAAATTATTGCATCCTTTTGTTCCACGATCGCCAGTCATTCTTTAGCATGCTCTTCTAACTCATGAACACGATTTTGTAATTCTAAATTTCAATCATAAAATTCTTCTAATAAATTCTCCTCTGGTTCCTCTTCTTCCTCACTCTCAGTTGCTACCTCTGCGATTATCTTGGGTGCAACTATCAATTCTTCACACACCACATGGATATCTCTAATTCCTTCTTCGTCTGACATCACATTATCCTGGTTGGTGATTAAAGGTGTCTCCACGATCTCATTCACTCCATTGTTAACATTTTCAGCTGCCATTTTCAAAAACTGCCATAAAATAAGGGTTAATTGACATATCACATATTATCCCTATACTCTGACCGACTAATTAAATACTAAATAAACTTAGGTAGGTCATACTAGTAAAGGAATTCCCCGTCTCTCCCCTCCTAGTTCTTGTCTCACATCTCAGCTAGGGATCATATCCCTAAGCTTTGATACCAACTGTGACGCCCCCAAAATAGGTATACATCACCCATTCTGAGTCGCCAAATACATGGTACAGAACTTAAATACAAACTTAAATATACAACATGAACTGTGAGTTTTAATACAAATAGTGTCTTCTAGATAGTATTCAAACTCAAAATAAGTCCTCAATATAATTATTTTCACACTATTTCACAGAATAGTGAGAACTACTAATGCAACCATCTAGACCGTCAATCCATTCCCCAACTAGTCCCAGCTATATTCTCATTTTCTGAAAAGAACAGTGAAAGAAAGGGTGAGCTCAATTAGCCCAGTAAGAAATATTATGACTAAGATATTGCAGAATAAATTATCGTTAGCCTTCAATAGTGTTAAACTGATACAATATAGTAAATATCAAGTTTAACTGCAGCGAAACAAGCAATCCATTAAAAGAGTCAAGTAGATAATAAAATATACTATCTTCTATGATTTAAAAGGTTTTTCATCACTTTTATCGCTGAGACTCAGCTTAATAAATAATCCACATCATCAAATCATCCCTGCACTACAGGCCAAGGATATTATTTAGTATCACGACCACGAATTATACATGCACTACGGGCCAAAGATAATCATGTTTTCATCAAGCGGTCCGATCATGCCATAAAACAATTCATCTTTGCACTTGGTCAAGAGAATCCATAGCCATAATCATACCAAAAGCGCCCATCAATGCACTACAGGCCAATGAGGACTTTTTTCACATCATTTATAACATTACGGTCATGATTATACCGAATAATCCCTGGTCATAATCATACCAAGTCCATCTATGCACCACAAGCCACAGATGACTTTCAACATAATATAAGCATGAGGATGATGAAAATTCAATAAAACAAGTTCAAGAATAAATTTTAAAGATTTATAAGTTAATTTATCCTGAACTCAATAACGTCCAAATTGTCAACATGATATTGCTTTGTGGAGTAAAATTCAAGAATGCTCAGAAGAATATTTTCATGAAAAGATACTGGATGAAGAGTAAATATCCAGGATATTCTACTAATTTCATGGAGTATAGAAGCTAAAACTTTAACCAACTGAGTATAATAGAATATATGAAACTGCAAATGGATTTTTGTCCGCCATGCGGTAATCCACGTAGACAGATCATTTTCACAATTTAATAAGGAATGAATACAAAGGATCATTCACCATGCATGTGGTAATCCACATGATGAGTTATTCCAATGTAATAATAAAAATAGAAAAAATGTAAGAATTCACCATGCATGCGATGTAGACCGCATGCATAAAAGTTATTCCCAATGTAATAATAAAGAATGGAACTAGGTCACGCCAGAATCCGCATACAAACAGGATATTCCGACGAATAATAAAGAATGGAACCAGTCATGCGTAATCCACACAGATAGGATGTTCCAATGTAATAATAAGGAATGGAATAACAACAGAATTCACGAGGTGTATGCGATAGATCAGCATGCATGACAAAGTTATTCCAACAGTAATAATAAAGAATGGAATAATGTAATTTCACCACGTATGCGATTTCTTGCATGTATATGTTATTCCAACATAATAATAAAGAATGGATTAACAACCCTTGCGAGTATTGAAAGAAAAATAACTCTCTTCATGAATACGAAAGAATAATACCTCTTACGAGTATTGAAAGAAAATAATTCTCTTCATGAATACGAAAGAAATAACACCCTTACCTTAGAAAGAAGAGTATTCCGACTGGTAGGGCGAGGATATTCTTGAAGAAAACTTATACTGTTTTCTACTTTCAAAGCTTCTTAAAACTCTAAAGAAATACGCTCAAGATTATAGAAGAAGAATTCTCTGAACTTCTGGTGTATTTTTCAATTCTAACTAAGCATCCTATTTATAGGAGAATGGAAAGGATACTATGCAATAAAATATAATATATTCTATTTATAATATATATATATATATATATATATATATATATATTTTATTTAAAATCTAATAAAACAAATAACTTTATAAAAGTATTCATTTTATATAAAAATATTTTACTATGCAAACACTATGCAGCAATTTATGCAAATACTATGATAATAAAATATAATATATTCTATTTATAATCTAATAAAATAAATAACTTTATAAAAGTATTCTATTTTATATAAAAAGATTTTACTACGCAAACACTATGCAGCACCTTGCAAATACTATGCATAATAAAATATAATATATTCTATTTATAATCTAATAAAATAAATAACTTTATAAAAGTATTCTCATTTATATAAAAGATTTTACTCTGCAAATACTATGCAAACACTATGCATAATAAAATATATTATATTATATTAATAATCAAATAAAACAAAATTTTATAAAAAGTATTCTGTTTTATATAAAAAGTTTTCTGTTTTATTACATTTATAATAATAATAAAATAAAATTTATATATCTAAAATATATATATATATATATAAACTTCATGACTTCCAGATTCCCCCCCATTTCTCAATTTTCTTCCGTGGGCCCCACATGTGGGCCCCTACCTTTATTATACCGAACAACTTTCTACCGATTATTTTGAAAAATAAGTAAATGGGGGTTCATAAAATAAGCAATATTTACGACAAATACTTCATAAAAATCCCCTCAAAATTTTTAACAACATATATCATCATTATTATAATTCGCAATATTTAACAACCAGGTCATTCCCAGGAAAGAGGGGGCTTTTCAATAAAAATTTCTCCCTATTGGCGCGCAATTAGGTGACCAAACCTCTTCTTGTGTAACTTCAGACATCGTTAATATTGCAAATAATAATATTAATAACTTTGTCGTCTCAATTATTGATTTAATAATATATAAAATATTGACAATAATTGAATCAAATAACGTGAGATACTACGCAACAATTCATGTGAGCAATAATTGAACAAAACCGAGTGACTTCTCACGTAAGCATCAATAATCAATACCGTGTGCTACTTATGCAACCACGCCAGACATCGCATTTTTTAACACCGGGTGTTTCAACAGTTTTAACGGTAAAACTTCCGTCGTTATTTTCATAAAAAGATATTTCTGTCGTTTTCTTATTCCGTCAATAATTCCGTTGTGGGGTCCACCAATGATTGTGTCGTCGTACGAATATTCCCCGACCAATCAAATATAATACAACAACTTGCATACTTTGCAAAATTTATAAATACTATCCATAACTATAACATTATCTCAAATTCACACCATAATATTCAAAAAAATATTTCGAGAAAATTAAATCTTTATTCATAAAATTTGGAGCCTCACACCATGCATATAGTCGGAAACTAATTGGGAGTCTTTGGTGGTGTGTATGAGCAATGTGGTCTTTGATTTTCTTGATATGACCGCGATAGGGTCGAACATAAATATTGGTTAGAGTTTGTCATACTTCATGAGAGGTTTGAGATTGGGTGATGAGAGGAATAAAGGAGGGTGAGAGAGTACCAACAAGCGCCCCAAAAATAAGTTTGTCTTAACAAAGTCATATTTGGTATTTATGATTGACTAAGGTGACACCATTGGCGGTGATCTTGGTTGGGGGAACGAGATGGGATCCATCAATAAATTTCTACAGGTCATGGCAAAATGAGAATGACTTCCATTTGAATTTTCCAAGAGAGATAATTGGTGGGAGTGAGTTTGATAGAGTTATGAAAGGTAATCACGGTGAGGGGTTTTGTGGGTTCTTGGATATTAATTAGGGATGATGATTTAGGTATATTCGTTGGCTTAATGGGTTGAGATAATTAGGCACGCGTGTTCGCGTGAGTTGGTTGTCACCCGAATCGTTTCTAGCAGAGTTGTATGGTAGAATACGCTCGGATTATTTGCTTCGGTTGACCTTGGTTTATTTTTGATTTCAGACTAGCTTCCTTTTTGTATGACTTTAAATTTTCGGGAAAGCTTTTTAGGCTTGCGGAATTTTGGAATTTTATAGCTTTGATTTAAAGGAATGAAAAACTTGTTGTAGGATTCTGAGGCTTTTATACCATAAAGAGATTTAAAGTCAGAGAAAAATTTAAGAATTATATTATGACATACCTTCTCATTAATAATATGAACACCATATATATATAAATTATAAGAGTAAAAAAAAAGGAAACAAATCAAATTAAGTACCTACCTAAGAATTAAAAAGACATAATTATAAAATATACAAATAAATATGAAAATCTCAACTAGATTTGATTTATCTTTTTATATCTTTAACAGATTTCACTATCAAATAGTCTTTCTTTATTTTTATGATTTATTATGTTAATTAGGCATATGAATAAAGAGAGAACTTTTTTTTCCTGGTGTCATATGATTGTTACCTTTGGTCTTTAGTGGATAATATTTTACGATTTTTAAATTTTTTTTGATAAATATTTAGACATAGTTTTGTTCTTTTTTTAGTATTTAACTTTATGAGCAAAAAAGATTTCAAAAATTATGTCTCCAAGTATACATTTGACATATTATAATATATTTTGAAAAATCATTAAAATTGAATATGGACGTATTATAGCGCGCACACATATATAAATTGAATATATTTTTTTACATAATCAACTTTAACATTTTGAAATATACATGACTAAAACTAGAGGAGGGTAGTATACGCATAGCATCTACACAACCTAACCTAATGTCTCTTATATATGTTTATCTTTTTCCAAGAATATATAAGAATGTCAAAATTTTTTTTTTCAAAATAAAAATAATAATAATAATAATAATAATAATAATAATAATAATAATAATAATAATAGAGGGGGGGAGCAGAATTTGATGTCATTAGATTAAGATTTTCCAAAATAGTATTATGGTGGATCGCAAACAAATGAATGGGACATTTCAACCATTTACGAAAAATTCCTTTGAATTACTTTGCGACAAAGAAGAAGTAATGAACAAAGATATGAAGTATCGACAAACAATATGTTGAATTAACTCCTCTGAATGAGTTAATACAAATGATTGAACGTATTTACACACATGGTCATTATTTACTCATGGATTAATTAGACCAATTATTATTTTAAAATAAATATTTATGTATTACCATCTAAAATATATATAGCTAGCTAGTTACTTAATTGTTTTTTTGTCACAAATTAATTTGAAACCATTCAAATATTTTATTCTTGTAAATTTATTAGGTGACTAACAAGAACCCAAACGGCAGAAATTGAAGAATTATCATAAAAAAATGCATTAAACTGTGACCGCAAATATTTTCACACTAAAGTATGTACAAAAACATGTATGTTAGTCAACCCTACTAATTAAAGAAACTATATATATATATATATATATATATATATATATATATATATAAATTATTGATATTTTCGATATATTTTGATATTTTATACATACTACATATTATTTAATAAAAAATTCAAAGCATCAATTAATATTAATATGTGGTAAATACTGTGAAAATATCAAAAAATAGTGTAAAAATATCAATTTCCTATATATATATATATATATATATATATATATATATAGAGAGAGAGAGAGAGAGAGAGAGAGAGTGAGTGAGAGAGAGAGACCACAAAGTCTTATATAGTTATATGTCTATTATTCGCTAGCTTCAGTTTCTTTTACTTTCTACTCGTACGATCCGAAGGCAGTGTATCTTGTTACCCACCAATTAATTGTTGAAGTCAAACCCTAGCTACTTGCAAGTAAATCCCATACGTTAGCCTCACGTCAAATGTGTGTTTCACATTTTAATTTTCAACTTTTTTTTCTTACAAATATAATTATTTATCATATTCATAAACATATTTAAATATAATATTCTTCTTCTATCACTCACTAATTTCATGAACAAAGTTTCCTTCTAAACCCAGATAGAAAAAAAGGCAAAAAACCATATTAAAAAATTAAAAGTTACGTTTTTATTATTTTATTTTGCAAAATTTATTATAATTTAAAGAAAGTCAAATTTTCTTATAACTCTCTTTTCTGTGGCATGTTTTTTGATGTGAAATATCAAATTAGTATGATTTATTTATGTGTCAGTAGATTCAAACAAATTTGAGGTTTGACCAGAATTAAGCCGACCAATAACCACAAGCCTCCTTTCTCTTTCTCTTCCTTTCACCTTCAAAGAAAAATTCCCACAAAATCTTGAATAAGTAGAAAGGGGTTTATGTCTTTGCCTAGCTAGCTTGTTTCCATGCTATCTTGTGTTTTTTCCCTTTCTCTTTCCTCTCACATGACAATATTAATTAGATTAGCCCACAAATTAAAGTAAAGGAAAGAGTCAAAAAAAAACAAAGAAAATGGGGCCAGGTGACAACTTTTTACTTGTATTCTTTATTTTATGTTTGGGTGATGGTCTTTTTGACACTTACCTTCCGGCCATATATTTGAACTTATGGGCTACTCCATATTAGGATAATATATTTTTTTGGTAAGGATGATAGGAACTTCTTGCTCCTGTAACACATGCAAATATTTGTTATATGTTTATTTTGTTGGTTTTGATCACTGTAGGGGTAAAAGTAGGCAAAAACTATGAATTAATATAACCCTTGTATATATATAGAATTTCCCCTTCTTTTTTTTTTGCTACATTGAAACCCCCCCACCCCACCCCACCCCCTCCACCCCACTCCACTCGATCTCATATATATAATCATGAGGCGAGTCATATCGCGGACCAAATACCATGCTGTATTTGGTTAGACTATAGGCTTTAAATAATTATTGTGTATCAGTTGTTAATTAAGGATGTCAAGATAGGTTTCATTTTTCATGTATAACCCTTATTTTCAGTGTTGAATTGTTGACCACCTGTAGTGCAAAGAATTTTTAACAATTGTTAAGAAGAATTAAGTGGGAGTAAAGGGTATAAAGGGTCCCTTTTAGTATGGTTTTTTTTTTGTTTTTGTTATTATAGTGGAGTATATATGATTTCAAAAATGTTATGCTTATAATTAAGCATATTAGTCAATGGGCATGTGCATATGAACTTTAAGATCTAGCTAGTGTTGAAGGACAGATCATAACCCCAGCTCAAAGAATGAAAGCAATTGCCCCTTAACTCCATTTTTTGGCTATGGTTATTTCTTTTCCATGCACTTTTAAAGAAACTATATATATATATTCCCCATATGATAATTATCAAATTAATAAGAACCAAGGAATTGGCCCTAATCTGCATGTTAGTACTATATATATTCCTCACTAATACTATGTTTATTTATTGAAAGGACTTTTCAAAAAATTACAATATATATTCCCATATGGACTATGTATAATCCTTGAATTCTCACTATTTTACCCTTGAAAAGAAGTTCGTAGTCTATTTATTTGTTTTGTTTTAGTGGCATGGGGGATTATATGTGGTGGGATAATTAAGTGATAACTAAAATTAAAGATAGATATTTTTATTCGAAATTTGTAATGATATATAAGGTCACTTGAATTCTCATGCACTATATAAGGCTGCATATCATGTACCTAAATCTAACTCTCCTAAGTGCTTAATTCTGGTCGTCCTGCATGTTCCCAGCTATGTTCCATATATAATAGGGATCAGGAAGAAACACAATGAAGCATCGATCTGTAGGGTTGATCTTCAAATATTCCTTTCCTTTCACGAACTCCCACTGTCCCACATTTGACTATCTGCATGCATGCCAATTAATTTACTAACTTTCTTATAGACATGTATGATAGTGAAAATTTACCTTACGTGTTGATTAACATATGAAGGTCAAGGCCGTAATCTGTCAATTTCTATGCCATCAATTTAGAGCTCTAAAATTGTTATTTCAAAATTTGTCTTTTTACTGATGAAAATGACTTCTTCTTCTTGGAAGATGAAGCCCTCTCCACTTAATTAGCCTAGCTAGATTCAACTTAAGAGTCTAATCCATACCATAAAATGTAATTATGTGATTTGAACTTAATTAAGAGTCTAATTCAAGATGCTGATGGTGATGTGAACTCTGAGCTAAAGTCTAAAAGATAATTAATCTCACATCTATTGAAAAACTAGCTAGCTAGCTAGCTAACTTTTTAAAGTGGATAAAAGAGATTAAATTTTGTATCATTAATATAAAATTTTATTTTTAAATTTTCAAATATTTGCAATGAAGATGTAAAATCTGTTTGCTTTGGTGTCGTCCAGTCACATTTTCTGTCGGTATATATTGACATTCTGACAATTAGATTATGGACAATACTGAGCCAATATTATCCTTCCAGGTAGATTAATTTGTTAATTAATCAGGACAATGGCGTCAGCAGCTGCGTAGGGAAGCTTGGACCTACTTTTCTGCAGCTTCTATAACTTTAGAGTTGATATTTAGAAACTGAGTTCTCAATCAATCTCCATTAAATCACATATACATGTCTAGAAGGAAAATTCATGTAGTCATCAAGAGCTAGCCATCACTTTGTTACAATTTTTTTTTTTTTTTTTTGAGGATCGGATCGGATAGATTTCTTGGTCCAAGATCAGCAATTGGTCAATCCCTCATCCGAAAAAATGAGCCGTATTAATTTTATTTGTAAATTCTATAAAGATAAGATTGCTCTGTTGATTGAGGTAGTATATTATTTTTGCATAAGTTTAATACTCTTTCCGTCTTAAAGTATAAGATTAATATAGTATCTTTTGTACTCTGCAACAGGAGTATTAATTAACTTTCCAACTTGAGTTTAAGTACGTTGAGCTTATACCAAATTCTCAAAAACAAAAAAGAGAATTGATATTTTCACATGATTCCTCTCATATGAATAGTGAGTGGGTCTCATTTTCATGTGAGAGGAACTCGTGTGGAAATATTATTTTTAATATGTAAAAATATCAGTTTCCAACAAAAAATCATGCCCTTTCAGCTATTTAAATCTCAAATTTACTTGGCTCCTTCCATGAAATTAGGGTTCACAGATCAAGTTTCCTTTTTTGATCGTGGGCTAAAACTCAAATCTTGTGTTCCTCTTATATCACTAATCTCCACAAGCTGATCGACCACTTGTTCTATGAAGCAATTAATGCCACAAAATCCCAATTAAAGCATTAGATTTATACATAAGATGTAATGATCAATTCATAAATATTTAAGTTGATAATAACAGACTATTGTTTTATCCATTAATTTCATTACACTACCCATTAGACCATAGCAGCAAGTGTGAATTTGGTGTACACATTGACATCTATAATATTACTGATGAACACACATTTCAATCTTTTATGTGAACCCTAATTTCATGGAAGGAGTCAAGTAAATTTGAGATTATAGTCTAGTTATTATCAACTTATATTTAGAGGCATACTAGATTAGGGTATTTATTACCTAGTGCAATTTTATTGGGTCAACACTTTCCATTTATAGAGGCAATTCCTTTATGTTTTCCCTAATTTTCTTTTTGACCTCTCTTTCCTAGCTAGACTCTAAGATTAAAATTTAATTATGTCGTAGGTTCCTAAAAATATACCATTAGTCCCATAAATATCTATTGGTTTATGTCTCTTATCTTGTATTTTAAAGGAGCACAATATATAGTCCAATGTTTCGTTGACACATTAGATGTTCAAAACTCAAAACCAAGTTCTTTCTATCGAATGACTTTAAAGAATTGATGTATTATTACCCAATTCTTTCAAAGTAGCTCTGATCACCTCTTAGTCACTTGAGTATTGGGAGCAGGTATCACTCCCATTATCTTCTTAAATAGTTATTTCTTTATTAAAACTAAGTAGTTTTAGAGATTTTTTTAAAAAAATAAGTGGGTCTGCGGGTGACATTTTTATAAATAAAAAAAAGGAAGTGAGACCACTCTCTTTTAAGAATCTCCAAAACGACGTAGTTTCAATAAAAAAGTGTTATTTAAGGAGGAGTGTTAAATAAGAGAAGTGCTCTTGATCATTTATATATATATATATATACACACACACACACACACACACAGAAAATGATTCATAGTCACAATTGGCTATGGGTCATTTTTCAGCCACATGATCTTTTGAAGATTTTTGTAAGACCCCAACCTTTTATAAATAAAATTGAATTTTCTCTATTCATTATTTTAAAATAGTAAGGGGTGGATTTGATTAATGTGGTTAGTTATGGGTAAAATGTGTAAATTTTACAAAATAAGCAAGTGGTTATAAAATATTCATTGTTGTCGAAGAATATTCGTTTGGTCGTGGAATATTCTTGTTGTCGGGGAATATTCGTACGACGGCGCAGCCATTTGTGGGCCCCATAACAAAATAACTATCGGATGAAGAAAACAACAAGTATGAGTTTTTATAAATAACGGCGTAGTTTTTACCGTTAAAACTGTTAGAATACCTGGTGGGTAAAGTAAAGTAATACGCGTTGTTGCACAGTAGCACACGATATTGCACATTATTTTTGAATTATTGATTCTTACGTAGGAAGACACTACTCAATAATTGTTACAGTAATTACTGTTCAATATTTTATTTTATTGATTCATTTATTGCTACGTTGATATTTTATATTATTGTTAATTCAATAATTATCACTGCACAGTATTTTTCATTATCAGATCAATAATTCATATTATTTGAATAATATTATTAAATAGCATTATTGGCAATGTCTAAGGAAGTTCTGTCTAGGAAAGAGGTTTGGTCACCTAATTGTGCGCCAGTAAGGAGAAATCTTTATCGAAAAGCCCCCTCTTTCTTGGGAATAACCTGATTGTCATTATTGTGATTCTATAACATTATTTGTGAATAATTAATTATTGATTTATATGATACCAAAATATTTATTTTATGTGGATATAAATGAAGGAATTAATGCTGAGGTGTTTTATCAATATTTTGTCGGAGTGGAGGTATTAAAAATCATCCGTATGTGAATTTCGGTCATTTTCTGTTTGGAATTTGGAAAAACTTTCTTCTACAAAGTTGTAGAGAATTAAATTTCCTATGAAATGGACATAGAATTCGTATTTTTCTGATAAAAGGGCTATTTATTATGAATTATTGAAGTTTCAAAAATAAATGTTTTTATTAAAAACATGGGTGGGCCCCCACTTTTGGTTGTTGTGGAATTTTCTGAAATTGGTGGGCCCCATTAGTGGTGTGCTGATAATTTGGTCAAGGAGGTGTGCGTAGAAATTTTTGAAAATATTATTTTATTAAATTTAGTACTGCTTTTTGCGTTTCGACATTTTTTCTATAAATAGGGTCTTAGTTAGAATTAAAAATCACTTTAGAATCAAGTTTTTCTCTATAATATCGAAGCGTATTTTTGTGAGTAATTAGATATCTTGAGTGTTCTTTATCTGGTCTAAGTTTTTTTCAAGTATTATATCCGATATTTCAAATGAAATCTTATTCTTTTGAGGTAAGGGATGTTATTTTCTTCGTAAATAATGTTATTTCTTTCAATATCATTATACCAAAATATTGGTATGAATTTTATTATGAAATTTTTATTTTTTCATGTCGAGGTTACTATTCACGTATATAACACTATTCACGAATACGATACTATTCACGAGTACTATTCACGAAATATAATTTTTCTTGTGAAATTTCTACATTTTTGTGTTGGTGTTACTATTCACGTATACGACACTATTCACGTATACAAAATTATTCACGAATACGGCACTATTCACAGAAAAATTAAATTTTTTTTTCTTTGTCCAAGTTGTCTATTATGGTTACTATCTTTGATTGTATCCATGTTTTGATCTTCATTCTTGAATTTTGCTTCACAGTTGTAAGACCCCAATTTTTTTTATTAATAGAATAAAATTTCCTCTATTTATTATTTTGAAATAGTAAGGGTTGATTTGATTAATGTGGTTAGTTATGGGTAAAATGCGCAAATATTTCAAATAAACAAGTGGTTATAAAATATTCATTGTTGTCGAGAAATATTCGTTTGGTCGTGGAATATTCTTACTGCGTCGGGGAATATTAAATGCGATGATCAGTAACCTTATGTGGGCCCCATAACTTGGAAGCGAGTGGATGAAAAAAATGACAAGTATAAGTTGTTTATAAATAATGGCGTAATGGTTCAGTATTAATCTTTGTTGGAATATCCGGTGGTTAAAATACAATAATACGCATTATTACACAAGAAGACGCCAGATTGCACCAATTATTGATTCTTACGTAAGAAAGTATACTTTCGATAATTATTACGAAGTAATTCTTTATTCAATATTTTATTTTATTGATTGATAATTGCTACGTTGATACTTTATATTATTGTTATTTCAATAATTGTCACTACACGGTATTTTTTATTATCAGATCAATAACTCATATTATTCGAATAATATTATTAGATAGCATTATTGGCAATGTCTAGAAAATTCTGTCTAAGGAGAGGTTTGGTCACCTAATTTCGAGCCAGTAAGAAGAAATCCTTATTGGAAAGCCTCCTCTTTCACAGGAGCAGGCACAGTTATCGAGATTGTGATTCTGTAATATTATTTGTGAATAATTAATTATTGATTTATATGATAAGAAAAATATTCATTTTATGTGGATATAGATGGAAAAAAAATTTAAAGTGACAATTGTTGAAAATTGATATTTTATCTTTTCTGATAAAATAATTCATTTAAATATACTATTATATTATAATAATATAATAATAGATATATTTTTACAATGAATGTGTGATATATGAATAAATGAGGAGGAAAAGTATTTTTGTTACAAAAATTGTTTAAAACATGTTTTTCATTTTTGGCGGGCCCTACTTGTGTGGTAAATGTGTTGAAATCAGATTTCTAATGGTGCGTATAATTTTTTATATAAATATATTATTTTATTAAATTTTCTGCTTTGGTGTTCTAAGTATTTTCCTATAAATAGGGTACTTAGGTTAGAATTGAAAATCACACCAAAAATATAAGTTTTCTCTCTCTATATTATCGAGCGTATTCTTGTGAGTATTTTGATACTTTGAGTGTTCTTTATCTGGTCTGCAAGTTCTTTTAAGACTATATCCAGTATTCCGGTTTAACTCTTGTCTTTTTGAGGTAAGGGATGTTATTTTTTTTAAAATGATATTATTTCTTTCAATATCATTATGCCGAAATATTGGTAAAATTTTTCTTATAAAATTCTTATCTTTTCATGTCGGGGTTACTATTCATGAGTTACTATCCATGAGTTATTATTCACGAGTTCTATTCACGAGTACTATTCACGATGCATGATAATTTTTCTTGTGAAATTTTTACCTTTTTAATGTTGAGATTACTATTCACGATATCTCGACACTATTCACAAATCGACACTATTTGAGAAAAATTAAATTTTCTTTTACGTGTCCAAGATTGTTTGTTATGGTTCCTATCTTTGATTGGATCTATGTTTTGATCTTCATTTTAAATTCGCTCCCACAATAGTTTATTATGGAGTATTTTTGAATTTGGATTGTCCAAATCTGAATCCTTAATATTTATTCTTTTGTCTCATTTGGATTCGCTTTTCTTTAAAATATATTTTGCATCATCCTCGGTCTAAATGATGATATTCTTGAATATCTTTGGCTTGTAGTGCAAAGATGAATGATTTTTCGATGAATATCTTTTGGCCGTAGGTCAGCAGATGAATAGGTGTTGAGATGAACATGACCGATGGTGATGAATATATTTTGGCCGTGAGTGCAAAGATGACTATTTAATTCAAGATGTATATTGATTGATGTTCTTGGGGACAAAATATCGATGATGGACTTTTTAAGTTCATAGATGATAGTAGATTTCATTCTACTTAACTCTTCTAATGAATTGTTGTTTTCATTTGCAATTGTTGATCTAATACTTGTTATCATTGTATTCTATCGATTTTTTCCTTGTTGAAGACTAAGGATACACTACTTACAAACAAAATAGAAAGCAAAAAATAGATAATCGAGGAAAAATGTCGTGGTTAAGGGTGTTATCAATTTGACACCCTTACACAACATTTTTAAAACGTTGTAATTAAACACATTACACAATGTTTTTAAGAAAAAAATGTTATAGATTTGTTTTCCATAAATTAGCAGATGCTTAAAAACGTTGTAGAATGTATGATTCCACAACGTTTTCTGGATAAAAACGTTGTAGTTTAATATATCAGACAACGTTTTTAACCAATTTATACAACATTTTTAAAATGTTATAGATAAAGAAAAAAAAGAAAAAAAAAGTTGTAGTTCACCTATATTACCAATGCACCTGCAATGCCATGATATATAGCTAAAATGTCTAAATTCTCATTTAAATTTAAAACCAAAATGTATCAACCATTCAAAATACATCCCAATAATATATGGGGACATATAAGAATACAGAGAACCTAAAACTGGATTGTAACACACATGGAATTGTGACAGTTACTCTTTAGTCACAGGTAGTAAACTAGCTACTAGCAAATGCATGATTTATGATCTGCATGTGACACCCATGGTTATGATTAATAGACATGTTTGACAAAAACAGCAGAAGCCACACACTTCAACGTCGGCAAAAATCCTTCCAAAAAGATTTTCATCCCTGTGAAAACACACGTCACAATTCGAGGAATTTTGGCATCCCTGTGAAAACACACGTCACCCATGAACCTGCTTCCTGCAAAAACGATGATGAAATGATTTTATTGTTCTGCACTTGTACATCTATCAATCTTTGAATTTCACAATGAGAATATATTTAATTATGAATGCATACTTGGCCATCTTGTCTCGACTAGGAGTATGAAACCCGTTTATGAGCATTGCGGTAGCAGTACCACTTGGATAAGTTAATTTGTAGTCTATTACCATGATCTGCAGAACCATAAATAATCACAAAGACTTGAGCTGCTGCATGTGATATTTATACTTTAAACGAAAACTATAGCCAAGTGAGTTTGCAGAGGATCAAAAACCCATGAATAATTCATTTGAAAGCCACTAGAATAAAATCCTTTCAGTTAATTGACAAAGTCTATAGTAGGTAAAATCATACCTTCCTGAGAGGGATCAAGGCCAAAAGCCCAACAAAACTGCTAACAAAAAGGAAACCAATCATCCAACCAACCCCAGGTTCCTTGTAGCTCCCTGGTGAATTTCCCTCAGTATCAATCCTTGCCTGCTCATACGTCTTATTGTTTAATCCCAACAGATAGGAACCAAACCCACCTAAAATACCATAAGCAAGCAATTAAATACTTATTCATTGAACCAATATTTTTATCGAAAAACAAAGAAATATTGGGGCAAAACTAAAAATATCAATAATCAAAGGCTCTAACCTCCCACAGCAATGCTATAACATGCAACTGCGCAAGTTTGAATAACTGTATTCACCTGTGGAGTGAAGGGCGATGAGACAAATCCAGCTTTGTGTAATAGCTTTGTCCAAGTCCAGATGAATACAAAAGCAAGCAAAGCTTCCAAAACATTGAGATTAGGAACAAGGCCAGTGGTGAGATTGAGCTTCATCACTATGACACTGTAAATAATCCCAATAGCTACACTCGCCAAAATTCCTCGAATTGTGACATGTGTTGTTCATGGAGGCAGTCTCTTTACATCCTCCGGCTGATATAATCAACATACTGTGAAAACTCAGCCAAATTAAGATCATCATCCTTGGAGTGCATCCCTGCAGTTTTATTCATTGGTCTGTCACAAGTAACAAGATATTGCAGAGGTCAGGCAAAATTATACATATTATGAAGGAAAAAGACAACATGTATTTGGTCAAAACTATACAAATGAAGTTTCACATATTAATTACAAGACAAATTCAAATGAAGTTTACAATTTCAAAATTATACAGTTTTATTTGTTTAATATTTTCCCAAGATATAGGAGTAACTCTATATATATTTGATCTGGGTTCTACATTTCCATGTTGTGTACGATATTATTGCATTCCTGTTTCACTAAAATTAGGACTAGAGTTGGTAATTAACTTGGTATTTGTTATATATATCTTAATTGAAACTGAAACCAACTACTGCAAACTAAAACCAATGGTGCCACACAAACTGAAAGCATAGCAATGACAAGATTGCAATATAAATTGAACACATGAAACCATAGCAAGATATAAAGTGAACCATTGAAACCTGCTGCAATACAAATGAAACCATAGCAAGATATAGTTTCATAACTGATGTAATATTGCTTGAACTTAAGGTTGAGTTAGGTGACAATGAAACTCCTTCTCCAATCACATTTCATATATTCGACATCATAATATTAATATGTCAGATTTTGACCAAATTGCATACCCAGATGGCAACTCAAAGAGTTTACTACACATAGAATTAAGGAACTAGTACTGCAGAATATGTATAACTTACATGCCAAATTAATTCATGGATTCACTCAAACTGCAGGTATAATTCAAACATAGATGATTACAAGACAACTCATATACAAGACCACTCTTCTTCAGTTGCTCTCTTCTGTCACTCTAAGAATTCTAGCTGAAGCTGTTTCCTGCACCCAGAACAATAAGAACCAGAGATTCAGAATAGGGTACATTCTATGTAGCAATTCAGAATAGGGTACATTCAGAACCAGAGATCCTGACCTCAAATATGTAGCAATTTTTGAATTCCATCCTAGTTGTTAACATAAGGTATACCTCAAAGACACATGTTAAAGAAAAAGAGCAATAATAAGGGAAACATAATGACCTCAAAGTGCTACTTATAACCAAATTCAGAAGAAAAAAAAATCATAACAAAAGTGGAGTACAGATGAAAATTTAAAAATTATGTATCTGTCATCCCTATGGATGATTACTGCTTGATTTCAAATAGCCAAATGTTTAGGTAGTTGCTCAAGAACCATAAAATAGATGCATACATCAATCCATGGCACAAGCTAGCCAGCCATGCACATACTGTTTCTGGATTAAACTTGATCGTTGATTTTATAGGTCCGATTTTTACTTAAGGACCTTCAGGTTACAAATTTGATAATCAGAATTCACAAAAATTGTCACATGTAAATATAAAATTACTTATATATAAAACTAAAAGAAAAACAAATTACCAGGAAGTTTAGGAACACCAAGTCTTTCACAAAATTCGTCAATAAAGTGATTGCAGTTTTTTGATAGCAAGTCATAAGAGTGCCCAGGCCACTCTCTACTGAGTTCCCTCAGAATCTGATTGACCTTGAAGATAGAAAAGTTTGTTTTACCAAGTACAATGCATTCCCGATAGGTATACATAGGATTCTTTCTAGAAAGGCAACTAAAAACTCCAGTGCCTTGTTCACAATACCCAAATGACCACTCATTGTCTCCATAAACCTGCATATATTGCACATACCTATCTAATCATTAAGGTGTACAAATCACCAAATTTACAAACAATAATTCATAACTAAAATCAGTTGAAGTATAAGGTCACATTAATTTATTTTTTTAAATAAGTATAAGTACATTAGAGAACCGTCGAAAAAGAGCAGAACCCATGGACATTGGGAGTAGTTTACAGGTCAAATGGAAAGCAATTAAAAGGAAGATCCATCACAAAATATGAGGCAAACTAAAATAGGCATAAGCAATGTAATCACACTAACCTTATAATTTAATAAAAGGAAATCAATGGCAAGGTTGAGTAGACAAGTATACAAAACCATCCAACAAGAAGCCAATACAACAATTTACCACAAGAGGAAAAGTGTCACGATCCACAAATAACTCCAATATTACTCTTTCAATGTACGTACATTCTATGATTTCTATCCAACTAATATGTGTTCAATTAAGAACTAAATTTCAGCCCATATTCAAATTTCCAACACCTAACCAGTAACACTAACCCCTGCATTTACATACAAAAAACACTAATACTAGCAATTAGCAAATCGAATCATTGAAATTAATAACAAGCCTGCACCCAAATCTATAAAAATCCAAAATTTTAGGTAGTGAAGTGATAGAAACAAGTTTTAGATCAAAAATTAAACCTTTGAAAAGCTTAATAACAAGCTTTTTCGCAGGCTGAGGTGGAGTAGCCTTCTTCATAGTCAAATTGGCGGTAACGCCGCCGGCAGAGGCTCGAAAACCAGCAGGCGAGGAGGGATCAACGACGCCGTTAGGGTTGGGATCTTCGATCATGGAGTCATCCATTTCGGTGTTGAAACGGACGTGTTGGAGGCCGTTTTTATTGGTGGGGGAGGAGTCGAGAGAGGAAGCAATGGCCTGAGACTTGGCCTTCTTCATCGCCGAAAAACGGGGTCCTTCGGTGGCGCCGCCGCTGCTAGAAGTGGTGGAGGTTGTGTTGGTGTAGAATGAGCGCTTATTGTATTTGGTGGTGCAGCTGGGTTGTTGAGACATAGAAGTGAAAAATCTAAGAGCTCCTTGTATAGCTATGACCCATAAAAAACCTGACGTTGGACAGAAGATAGAGATCTAGAAGATTAGCTGAGAGTTGAGATACAGAAGATTCAGATATATGGGTCAGGCGAGTTTTGTGGTGTGAACCCTAGATTTATCAGAGACGCTCATTAAAACCCTAGATTTATCCAAATTTCTCAAACCAAAACCTCGAATTCCATGCTTGAAACCCGTGAAACAAACCGAATTAAAGCTCCTCAACGATTCTGAAGCTTCAAAAATGGCGAGATTTTTAGGAAGAATGGAAGGGAAAAGGATCGAGGAACTCGTCTGCATAAAACCAACATCAGAGCGAGAAAGTACAGAGAACGTTTAGCTTCCGTGTGTTTTTTTTTCCTCCTTGTTTTTTAGATAGACAACGTTTTTAAAAAAAAACGTTATCAAGTTAAAATTAAAAAAATATCATTTTAAATAGATAACGTTTTTGTATATATATTTACAATATTTTATTTAAAAACGTTGTAAAAAAAATAACACAACGTTTTTATAAAAAATGTTGTCTTTTAAGCATTGTCTATTTAGTGTTTTGTAGTAGTGATAATTTGTTGTACATTATCTTAGTCATAATGTTCTTTACTGGACTAGTTGAGCTCACTATTTTTCTTTTTGTTCCATATTTCTTCTCAGGAGGCGAGATTATAGCAAAAACTAGTCGGGGTGTGGAGTGATGGTTCAAAATAGTTGTTTTAGTAGTCCTCACTATTTTGTAAAATATTATATCAATAATTGTAATGAGGACTTCATTTGAGTGTTGATATTGTCTAGAAGACAATATTTATATTTAAACTCACGGTATGTGTTGTCGTATTTTGCACGACAATTGTAATAATGAAGTTGTAGTTGTTTCTGTACTATGTATTTGGCGACTCAGAATAGGTTGGGTGGATTAGACCTATTTTGGGGGCGTCACAATTGATTATTATGGAGTATTTTTGAACTTAGATAAACCAAAGTACGAATCCCTAATCTTTGTTCTTTTATCTCACTGAATTTATTTTCTTTAAGATATTAATTTTCATCATCCTCAATCTTAAATGGTGATACTTGATGAATATCTTTGACCAGAATCTGAGATGAATGATTCACGATGAATATCTTTGGCTGTAGTAAGAAAGATGAATGATCACCGATGAATATCTTTGGCAGCGTAGTGTAAAGATGGGCGGTGTTGAGATGAACATGACCAACTAGTGATATAAATGAATATCTTTGGCATGTAGTGCAGATGAATATTTGATTCAAGATGTATATTGATTGATGTTACGAGGATAAACTATTGATGATGGACTTTTAAATCATAGAAGATAGTAGATTTCATTCTCTACTTAACTCTTCTAATGAATTGTTATTTCACCGCAATTGTTGATCTAAAACTGTTGTACTATTATATTCTATCAAATTTTTTCCTGTTGAGGACTAAGGATAATTTGTTCTACATTATCTTAGTCATAATATTCTTTCTTTGAAATTTAATTGAAATTTCATCATTTTCCTTTTTGTTCCATTTTTCTTCTTCGGAGGAGAGAATATAAGGAACTAGTCGGGGTATGGAGTGATGGTTCAAGACGGTTGTTTTAGCGATCCTCACTATTTTATAAAATAAGTGTATCAATAATTGTAATAAAATTTCTTTGAGTTTGAATATCGCCAGAAGATAATATTTGTATTTAAACTCACATCATATGTATTTGTCGTATTTTGCATGCGACAATTGTAATAATGAAGTCAGAATAGTTGTTTTACATCTACGATCGATTTGAATTCATAATGGGTTGTGTGGACCTATTTTGGGGCGTCACAATTTTGATCCCCTCCATTAGACATTCTCTTTTAATTTTATTCAAGACACTATTTTTTAGGAAATTGATATTTTCATATATATTTTTGATATTTTAACATGGCCCTCTCTTATATTAGCATACAATGGGTCTCACACCATGCGAAAATATCAAAAATAAATAGTATTCACCTATTTTTATAGTTGTGAATAATGTAATTGAAATCAATTTCGATTAACTAATTTATTATATTGAATAATATAATTGTTTAAAAATGAAATTAATTCGATATTTTTTCATCATTTGATGAACATGCAGATTTTTCATCCAAATTTCAATGGATGAAAAGTCTTTAAGACTTTAGCTGTAAAAATATTTTTTATAATTCTAATTTTTGTAGGATTGATCTTAAGATAATTAACTATCTATTAACATATTTTGATTATCATTAACAAAATTATTATGATCAAATAATTGATATATTAGATGAAATTGAAGAAAATATGTAATGGAGAGGAGTCAAATTCATCTTTTGCTATTAATCCTAACAATGAACTACTCAAATTGAAAAAAAATTAGTATCCGCAACAAATTCTTGCGAATAATTATCGAGTCAAAATTCATTTATTAAAAAAAAAAGTTCCATACTTTTGTAACTCTTTCCTGATCAGGATATTTAACAAAATCTTTTGAAGGTAACTATCCGAAAGAGTTGCGGATAGGATCCTTCATGTGGAGTTATTTTTATGAATAGTATCCGCAAAAATTGGTATAAACTATTATAAATAGCTTAAATTTTAAAAATATAGTAAATAAAATTAATACTCTTTTTGTCCTAAGATAAAAATACTTTTATAGTTAAATTGATTATTTTTCAAATCAATATACTTTATTATTCTTTTAAATATATACAAAAGCCTATAAACATTATGGTCAAATTGACTATTTTTCAAATTAATATATTTTATTATTCTTTTAAATATATATAAAAGTCTATAAATATTATAAATTATATACAATTTATTACTAATACCAATAGTTGTCTTTTTAAAAATTTAAATATATATAAAAGTTAATAAATAAAAAATTATCCTGGGAGTATGTTATAAACTTACTAAGAGAGTTTGGTGAAGTCTCTCACTTGCTCCAATCCTATACTTGAAAGAAAAAACAGATTCAATTATAATAATAACTCTTGAACTATTTTATTATAGCCTTCCCTAAACCCCTTTTGGGGAGTAAACTATTTGTCTTATTAGTCCTTTTTAGGGTCAGCTACTATTTCACAAGTTATTAGATTAAATAAATTTAAAAAACATATTTATTGATTAATTGATGACTCCATATTTATGATCATAAAATAAATAAAATGGTATATGCGGTAACTTAACTGATAGGTGCATAATGTTTGATTATTTTTATTCCATTATGCTTAGATTTGTTACATGTTTTTTTATGTATATGGGTGATTTAAGGTATTTATTAATTTTAGGAAGAATTTAATATGATTATGTAAATATGGAGTTTAATGTCAGTTTTTAGTTATTTTTCAAGTTTACTATACGATTGTATAGCTAGGTTGACTTGGGAGTTAACTTTTGGATTCCAAAACTAAATAGAATTTGTAACATTGGAGCTTAAGACCTCCGGATTAGAGTAGGATTAGATTTCTTCTAGGGTTTCAAAGTATTTATAAAGACCTTCACTTGTAAACACATGACACATTCCATGTTATATCTTTACTTTATTATTTTTTGTTCTTTTATCAGTATGCTAGGCTAGTTTATTTCTTTTTGGCTCTAAAGGGATGTGGAACTTGATTTACAGTTAATAGTGTGATTGAATTTCATTATTTATTCTTTCTTATATAAGATTTATTTTGATAATCTGTTTTAACTGTTTATATGTTATTTTATCTGATTGATTTGATGTGGCCAGTTAGATTAATATGATTTTTGACGCCCCTAAAATAGGTCCACATAAACCATTTTGAGTCGTCAAATACATACTACAGAATTCAAATACAAATTTTCCTATTTACAGCTATTAAACTGTCGTACAAAATACGACAATACATAAACTGTGAGTTTCAATACAAATAGTGTATCGTATATAATACGACAATATCCACACTCAAATAAATTCTCATTATAATTATTGTCGCACTATTTTACAATATAGTGAAGACTTCTATAGTAACTATCTCCGACCATTACTCCACTCCCCGACTAATCTCAGTTACACTCTCATTTCCTAAGAAGAACAATGGAACAAAAAGGGTAAGCTTAACTAGCTCAGTAAAGAATATTATGACTAAGATAATAAAGAATAAAAATTATCTTTAGCCTTTAACAAAGATCAATCAAATAAAATATAATAGAAAAAAGTTTTAGATCAACAACTGCAGCGGAACAAGCAATCCATTAGAAGAGTCAAGTAGAGCATGATGTTTACTATATCGTCTATGATTTAAAAATTCATCATCAGTATTTTATCCCTGTAAAACCAATCAACAGTTCATGTTCATAATTATGCAAATCAATAGTTTATCTTTGCACTACGGACCAAAGATATTCATTTATATCACCAGTGATCATGATCATGCCAAACAATAGTCCATCTTTGCACTACGGGCCAAAGAGAACTCTCACCATAAGCCTTTATCTGTAACACCAAAGGTCATGATTATATCAATACACAATTTCTGTTCATAATCATACCAATCAAGAACTAGTCCATCTTTGCACTATAGGCCAAAGATAACTTTTCATCACAACTTAAGTCTGAGGATGATGACAATAATATATATAAAGGATTAATAGAAATAATAAGATCAAGAATAAACATTAGAGATTTTTAATTTATCCAGAATTTAAGAAAGTCTAAATTGTTAACATGCATGATGACCAAAACTTGAATTCAAATTCAAGAATGATATTTAAGATTCCTATTTCAAAGATAATTTGGATAGAAAAAGCTAACTCCATCGTTAATAGTACTCTATCGTGAATAGTACTCCGACATGATTAGATTAAAATTTAATAAGAAGCTCAAGTGAATAAAATATTCAAGTGAAATGATATTAGATGAAGCGCAAACCTCAAGAAATTTTTAATCATTTCAGGAATTATAGAAGTAATACTTACAATAGCAAGTTTAGATTTTAAAAATGAATTGAAATAATATTACTTACATAATATGGAGTATGAAAGAAAATGATATCCCTTACGAGTATTAAAAGATAATAATATCATTTACATCAATTAGTAAGTGACTAGATACTGCTCTCTATGAAATTGAACAATTGGTGCACCAAAACTTAAGATAACCTTAGCACTTCAAAGACACTTACACTAATAATTTAGAGAGTGAAAGAAAGGATGAACAAGAGAGTTATGAAAATCCTTCTACTTAACCCCCCTATTTATAACAAAAACTTAACAATATTCTAAACACATTTTAGAACTATTCTAAACACATTTTAGAACTATTATAAACATATTTTACACTTTCAAGATTATTATTTAGTACTCATTATTATTATAAATTCATTTTCCGTATTAATGTAATAATATTATAGATACCATAGACTCACAATACTAGCAACCAGATTGTTCCCAGGAAAGAGGGGACTTCCGATAATGATTTCTCCTTACTGGAGCACAATTAGATAACCTAACCCCTTTCCTCAATAGAACTTAATTTCTAGACATTGCCCATATATAATGATAACCAATAATATCATTTCAAATAATATGACTTACTGTATCGTGAAAATTATTGATTTAATAATGTAAAATATTGTGCAGTTGTTACTGTGTTAATTATTGAGTCAATAATATGAAATAATATGTAATTATCACGGTAACAATTATTGAATCAATAATATGAATTACTGTAACAATTATTGAAAGAAACACTGAGTGCTTACTACTATAGCCATTATTGAATCAATAATCATAAATATTGTGCAATACCGTGTGTTACAGTGGAATAGCGTATGTTATTGTGAAATAACGTGTGTTATTGTTCTTTTATAACCGGATATTTTAACAGTTAACGGTAAAAATTTTGTCATCAATTTTTAAAAAGGTTATTTCTGTTGCTTTCCCTATCCGACAGTTATTACGTTATAGGGGTCCACCAATGATTGGTTATTTCGGCGCCGTCGTACGAATATTTCCTGACAAAACGAATATTTTTGGACAACTATTTACTTTGCATAATTTACACATATCACTCACAACTATAACATTATATCAAATCAACACCTTACTATTTAGAATAATATTTAGAAAAAATTAAATCTTATTCATAAAAAATTGGGGTCTTACATGATTAATATCATCTGTTAGATTTAGGGAGAGTATTATGTAATTGATATTGTTCCTAGTCACAAGTAGCAGTTAGTGATACGTGATTGTGGACAAGCTTTTGATTATTGCTATGATTATCAGAAGACATATTAAACAATCTGAGCTTATGCATTTTTTGCTTGGAATAGTCTAATTCTTTGGTTTTTAATGTTGGTGTTATATTAAATCTAGAGAGCTTGTTTTAGTTTGTATGATAGTTAGAATCTTGTGAAGATCTTGTTCATTAAGTGACAATCTAAGAGGAATTTCAGGTAACAGAACTTATTGTTATCTAGGACTATTAATCTCATGAAAGGAAAATAATTTTAACTTGATTATACTGTTGTTGTAAATTGGTGAAACTGAACTGAAGAATTGAAGTCTCAATTTATTTGGTTATCTTTATTAATTTAACTTTGTTTTCTTTAGTTAGTCTTAATTAATTAATTTCAAAATCCCCCAATCTTTTATTTATTGTTTATAGTTAAAAATATTAGAATTGATTTGAAACAATATCATTGTGAGGTCGACCCTTGCATGTTACTATACTTTGCTTAATTTTATGTTCGTAATAGTGAAAGTAAGGTAACATGTCATTCACATGGTGTACTTGCCTAGGTGACACATGCAATGCTAACAACCCACGTGTCACTCATTAAGCCATTCATTCCTCTCTGCTCGATACTTCATCTATTTCAAAATAAAAAATTATATTTTTTATTGTTTTAAAATTATAAATACATTTTTTTATTTTTAAATTATAAATACACATAAATCTCTAACATACCGTTACATACTATGTTTAACAAATAGTACGAATGTTTTTATTAAAATAAAAAATTTCTTAAACAAAATTTATTTAAAAAATATAACTTTAATTTTATTTTGAAACTGAGGGAGTATACATTTTCCTTCTACTTCATCAATTTCATTCACCTGCCAAGCTAGATATATTTTTAGTACACAGCCGTCGTAGTCCAAAAAAACACAATGTGTATATACATTTTTTTCATATATATATATATATATATATATATTATTGTAGCCTAATTGAGTTGTAATTAGGAGTAGTAGTCGGAAAAGATCGGAGATGTGCTGGATATGTTTACTCCGGCAACTGAGCTCATGGTCAATTATCATCAGCTGAATTATATTTTACATGTATGTAAGAAGGGTTGGTTGAGTATGGATTTATAGTCAACTGTAATGATGAATCAATTATTAGAAATATTGATCACGTTACATATATAGCTATAATAAACAGTACGTTAAACAGTTTGACGGATAAACTACTGTAAAATATCGTCTGTCAAACAGTTTGAGAGGCTGTTAAGTGTTAACTACCAATTAACTGTGATTATAGATCTTTATCTAGATCTTAAATGAACATCTAATAGATATATTCTTTTTGTGGATGATTGGATTCCAGGTTATGGTTGATCCTGATGCTCCAAGTCCCAGTGAACCAACTCTGAGAGAGTGGCTCCATTGGTAAACTTATATATGCATGACATCTATATATTTAATTTCAAGTAATACATATAGGGAAAAGAATTGAGGTTGGTTTAAATCTTTTAAAATGTGTTATGTTTTTGCTATGTTAAGAAAGAAAAACTATAAGAACATTAATGGTCTATATATATTCAAATACATCGACCACTAAATTCACATTTGATATCTTTCTATAGTTAATAGTGTTATATCTTTCTATTATTTGTTTATATCCTTCTACACACAAAAATATATAGATGGGATATATAAATATAAACATATGAGCTATTTACTGAATATCTAAAATTATTTTCATTTAAGTTGTGACAAGGATGCATTAACATATTTTGGGAATTGATATTTTCATAAATAAAATGTGATATTTCTATAAGGTCTCTCTCACATGATTGCAACATCTATTATTCATATAATAGAAATCATGTGGAATTATTATTTTTACTTGTAAAAATATCAATTTCTTTTATTTTCTACATACCAAAAATCCGTAACAGTATCAACACTTGTAATGGTCATCCCCAGGTTATAGGCCCTTATTGGTCAGGCCCAGGTTATAGGCCCTTATTTGATTGAGATATGGATAGCAGGACTTTTCTCCAATAGAGGCTTATTTCTAGTTACTTTATGGGTTAGCCCTTATAATATTTTAAGGGTACTTAACACTAATATACAATAATTAGAAAGTAATTACACTATTAGTGCATCCACAAAATAATTAGAAAGTAATGTTGATAATCAAACCTTCATACCAAGGTAACCAAACCTTTATACCAAGGTAACCAATCTACCTCCACACCGTATGAATTGGTTACCTTGGTCCGAAAGTTTGGCAACCAACTAACTGCATGAAGGTTTGGCTACCAACTACATCACATTCAAAATAAATTAGTAACTTAATAAAACTGAATTGGTTACCTTAGTATGAAGCTTTGGCTACCAGCTGCATCACATTCAAAATAAATTGGTAACCTAATAACACTGAATTGGTTACCTTGGTATGAATGTTTGGCTACCAACTGCACTATGAAAAAATTGCAGGTGTGGATTGATTATCTTGGTATGAAGGTTTGGTTACCTTGGTATGAAGGTTTGACGCCCCCAAAATAGGTATACATCACCCATTCTGAGTCGTCAATAACATGGTACAGAAACAACTACAACTTTATTAATACAACACATAAACTGTGAGTTTAAATACAAATATTGTCATCTAGACAATATTCACACCCAAATAAGTCCTCATTACAATTATTGGTACATTATTTTATAAAAATTGTGAGGACTACTAAAATG
This sequence comes from Panax quinquefolius, assembly GCA_020205615.1. Lineage (NCBI taxonomy): Eukaryota > Viridiplantae > Streptophyta > Magnoliopsida > Apiales > Araliaceae > Panax > Panax quinquefolius. The sequence goes on from CM035152.1 coordinate 13,597,472, forward strand.
ACTTTCTAGAACCTTCATTCCATACCCCGACTAGTACTCGCTACATTCTTGCCTCCTAAGAAGAAAATGGAACAAAAAGGAAAAGGGTGAGCTCAACTAGCCCAGTAAAGAATATTATGACTAAGATAACATAGAACAAATTATCGTTAGTCTTCAACAGGGAAAAATCTGATAAAATACAATAGACAACAAGTTTCAGATCAATATTTGCAGCGAAAATAATAATTCATAGATGAGTTACGTAGAGAATGAAATCTACTATTATCTATGAATTTAAAAGTCCATCATCAATATTTTATCCCTGTAACATCAATTAATATTCATCTTGAATCAAATATTCATCTTTGCACTACAAGCTAAAGATATTCATCAGTCGGTCATGTTCATCTCAACACCTGTACATCTTTGCACTACGGTCCAAAGATATTCATAAGAAAATCAACCATCTTTGCACTACAGGCCAAAGATATTCAATAATACCATCATTTAGGACTGAGGATGATGAAAAATATTTTAAAGAAAACGAATCCAGTGAAACAAAAGAACAAATATTAAGGATTCGTACTTTAAACAATCCGAGTTCAAAAATACTTCATTAATAATCATAGTGGAGTAAAATTCAAGAATGATCAAAACATGGATACAATCAAAGCTATTATCCATAATAGATATTTTGGACAAAAAAATAAAATTTTAATTTTTCTGTGAATAGTGTCGTATTCGTGAATAGTGTCGTATACGTGAATAGTAACCCCAACACTAAAAGACAAGAATATCACAAGAAAAATCTTACCAATATTCTGGCATAATGATATTAGAAAAAATAATATCATTTTTAAAAAAATAATATCCCTTACCTTGAAAAGACTTTACTTAAATTTGGAATCTGGGATATAGTCTTTGAAGGAACTTGCACCGTATAGTAACACTCAAAGTTTCAAAATACTTACAAGAATACGCTCGATAATATAGAGAGAGAAAATTTTAGTTTCTGGTGTGATTTTCAATTCTAACCTAAGCACCCTATTTATAGTAAAAAAACGCTTTAACAACAAAAGCAGTAAAATTTAATAAAATATTATTATTAATAACAAAATTAATACTCATCCTTTAAAATCAGATTTCCCACATGCCCACCTTCTAGAAAAAGTAAGAAAAACGTTTTTCATAAAATAAATAATTAAAACTTCCAAAAATCAATTATTTCGGAACTTCGGAACTTCAATAATTCATAATAAATAGCCCTTTTGTCATAAAAATTTGAACCTTATGTCTTTTCCATAGAAAATTCCATTATCTACAACTTTGCAGAAAAAAGTTTTTTCAAATTCTAAACAAAAATTGACCGAAATCCACAAATAGGCGATTTTACAGGCTATAATCAAATTTCAGTCTAGAAATGGGGTCCACAAACATGTTTAACATGTTTTAAATATTTTTAGTAACAAAAATACTCCTCCTCCTCATATACTCATATATCCCACATTCATTGTAAAAATATCACCATTATTATATTATTAAAATATAATAATATATTTAAATGAATTATTTATCAGAAAAGATAAAATATCAATTTTTCAACAATTGTCACTTTAAAATTTTCTCCATCTATATCCACATAAAATGAATATTTTTCTTATCATATAAATTAATAATTAATTATTCACAAATAATATTACAGAATCACAATATCGGAAACCGTGCCGTTCCTGTGAAAGAGGGGCTTTCAATAAGGATTTCTCCTTACTAGCACGCAATTAGGTGACCAAACCTCTCCTTAGATGTAACTTTCTAAACATTGCCAATAATGTTATCTAATAATATTATTCAAATAATATGAATTATTGATCCGAAAATGAAAAATCGTGCAAAAGTTGATAATTATTGAAACAACAATAATATAAAATATCAACGTAGCAATTATTGAATCAATAAAATAAAATATTGAGCAATAATTACCGTGTAACAATTATTGAGTAGTGCCTTTTACGTAAGAATCAATAATTGTTGCAATACTGCGGTGTACTACTATGTTTTAACCAACGGGTATTCCAACAAGATAATCTGTGAATAACTACGCTGTGCTATTTATAAACAACTTATTTTTGTCATTTTCTCCATCCAATCGCCTTCCGTTATGGGGCCCACACAAAGCTGCGCCGTCATACGAATATTCCCCGACAGTAAGAATATTCTACGACCAAACTAATATTCCTCGACAACAATGAATATTTTATAACCACTTGCTTATTTGAAATATTTGCGCATTTTACCCATAACTAACCACATTAATCAAATCAACCCTTATTATTTCAAAATAATAAGTAGAGGAAATTTAATTTTATAAATAATAAGTTGGGGTCTTCTAGTTTGGTTACCTTGGAGTGAAGGTTTGGTTACCAACTGCACTATGAAAAAACTGAAGGTGTGGAGGTGGATTGGTTATCTTGGTATGACGGTTTGGTTACCTTGGTATGAAGGTTTGGTTACCAACTGCACTATGAAAAAACTGCAGGTGTGGAGGTGGATTGGTAACCTTGGTATGAAAGTTTGGTAACCTTGGTATGAAGATCATTAATGGTCTTCAGCAAGCTCTGATCAAGGATTCTGGTGACCGTATGTGGACAGAAAAATCCATAGCAGTCTTGATCAACTAGACTTTGAGTAAATCAGCAAGAGATGATATCCTATTAGCCTCGAGCCTTATTAGTGACTATATTGGACATTGGCGAGCCTATTGAGCACAAGTAAGCTGCAGCTTGTCTTCTAATTTTATGTAATAGAAATGACAAGTGCATTCAAATGGTTCTTCAGGAAGGGGTGATACCTTCACTGGTGTCTATTTCAGTGAATGGAACTATGAGAGGAAAACAGAAGTCTCAAAAACTTTTGATGTTGTTTAAGGAGCAGCGGCAATGGAAACCACCACCAGTTCAAATCCGTGAGCTCCCTATAAGCAGTGAGATGATCGTGCCTCTTGAAGAATCAAAACCACTATTCAAGTTGATCTCAACGAGAAAATTTGGGAAGAATTTGAGTTATTGGTGGAAGAACAACAGCTAAAGGATACCCAAATGTATTAATTTGGGAAGAATTTGAGCTATTGGTGGAATAATAATTAACGGGAAGAGATAAGGGAGATAATCGTGGGCCACGATTAAAGGATACCCAAATGTATTAATTTTGTAAATAAATATGGAAAAATATATTGCTTTTGTAATTATTTTATCTATGCACCATTATTGTAATTATTTCTAAAAATGTACTAAAATATGTAATTAATCCATATTTTAATGTACCAAAAAAATTAAAAATAATATTGTAATAAATATTTTCATATATATTTTTGATATTCTCACATAAAGAAGAGATCCATTTTATTTTCATATGATAAAGAATCATGTAAAAATTCCAAATATATATGTAAAAATATCAGTTTCTTAACGTCATGTTTGTTTGTAAAAAGCGTATTTAGGATTAGACTATTTGTCTTAATTTAACACTACTTTAATCCTTTGATTAATTAGTCCCATAAAGTTATTTGATAGCTTAAAATGGGGGGACTATTAATTTCACATTCATCACGGGATCCCTCATATATAGTCTTAGGAATGACAAAAAATTAGTTCATTGGACTATTTAAAGGAGTACTAGTTAAATGTCTCATGCGAAGCACAGGTTGTTTTTTAGTAAAATTATTTTTAATTTTTAATTTATTTTATTGATATGTATATATATTATATATATATATATATATATATATATATTGAATTTCAAATTCACTTACTACTAATATTAGATAGTATTAGAATGACTATAAGTTTTACTTAAAAATGAACGACCACAGATCACATATTGAGTGTTACTAATGTGATTCTTTTGTTATTTTTTGTGATGCTCCCAAAATAGGTCCACACAACCCATTTTGAGTCATCAAAAACAACATTACTGACGTGAACTTTCCTATTAAAACTATTAAACTGTCGTGCAAAATACGACGACACATATACTGTGAGTTTCAATACAAATATTGTAACGTATATAATACGACAATATTCATACTCAAATTATTACAATACCATATAAAATACAACAACAAATATTTCAAGTCCTCAAAGGAACGAGAGAAGATTTATGTCCTCCTTATTCTAATGGGGTGCATTTTTGACGCTTCCATATTCGAGTTCGTATCACCCTATTTGGTTCACCAAAATAAATTATTAAATGACGTATAAAATACGATAAACACATTTTAAGTTCTCAGTACAATTATTATGTCACACTGCTCTATAACTTAATGATGACTGCGACTAATTCGAAATACCACTTTATACCCATGTTCTTTCTGCTAGTCTCAGCTACACTTTTATTTCCTGAAAATAATTGTGAAGCAAACGGGTGAGCACAAATAGCCCAATAAAGAATATTATGACTAAAGATAATTAAATTATCAATAGTCTTCATCAGTAATAAATCAGATATTTAGAACATATGGTAGATGATAAAAGTTTTTAACCATAATTGTAACAGAATCAACAATCCATTAGAAGATTCAAGTAGAACGTAATGTCTACTATCTTCTCCAAATTAAAAATCCACAGTTCTTCGTTGTACCCAAGACAAAGAGAACTTTCACCACCTGTCTTTACCTGAAATATCAAAGATCATGGTTATATCAATTCACAGTTCATGTTTATAATTATGACATTAAATTCATCTTTGCACTCTGGACCAAAGATATTCAACACCAATAGTCATGTTAATTAACAGTCCATCTTTGCACTACGGGCCAAATACATACAACTGTAAAACCAATAATCAACAGTCCATCTTTGCACTATGGGCCAAAGACATACAATGGTAAAACCAATAATCAACGGTCCATCTTAGCACTACAGACCAAAGACATACAACTGTAAAACCAATAATCAACAATCCATCTCTGCACTACGGGCCAAAGACATACAACTGTAACACCAATGGTCATGATTATATCAATACACCATTCCGGTCATGATTATAACAATACACAATTCTGGTCATGATTATACCAATACACAATTTCTGTTCATAATCATATCAATTAATTGTTCATCTTCGCACTACGGGCCAAAGATAATGATAAGTAGGTTTTATACCTACTTATTGGATATCAATTCACAAGAACTATACCCATCTCAGGTACATTTTAGTGTGTTTTAGTTGCATTTCGTGTTATTTTGCATTGCATGTACTGAGAACTCCGTTGGTGTAAAAATGCAGAAAATGGCAAAGCTTGATGTTGGTATGTGGCATGAGGTCAGTGATGGCATGACAAGAGGGTCGATTGGATAAATGAAACTGAGCATTGATGGACAAGGAGGCAAGAGTGGCATGTCAAAGAATCGGTAGCAACTGGACACAAAAGCAACAGCAGCAGAGTCAAGAATTCAAAATGCGCGAGAAGGCATGGCTAACAGAAGCTACAACAACGCTACCATGCGCCATCAACTCGGTCGAAAGCAGATTTTGTACCCGCTACCACCGCCATATTCTATTAAGGGACCGCAGCGGCCATGTATAACATCAGATTGATTCTTGATTTTATTTTATTTTTAAAATTTAAAGAGTTTGAGTTGGTATAAACTACTCTGGTTGGTACCAGACGCGAATATATTTGGTTTTTACGTGTTTTTGATAAGAGAGAACTAGGGTTTATGCTTTGAGCGATTTCCAACGTGAAGCCAAGTTTAGACTTAATATTTTCTACTTCATCTTTGGGAATTCAATCATTATGAATGAACTACTTTTATGTTGCTGGATATTAGTGAGGATTTGAACGTTACGTTTGGATTGTAATCAACAATTGGGTTTGATCGATTCTATCTCTCTCTTTCAATTGTTTATTTATTTTCTATGTATTGCTTTGATCCCATAATGGATTTCGGTTCAGTTATGAACTAAAATTCATTATGGGATTCTAACGGAGTTTAATACGTAGTCTAATTTATGGCTTAATTGCTGGACTGTTTGCGTATCGTGAGGAATTTCTATTATGGTTATTTTGAATGCATGAATGATTGATCACCATTCGTTTTACATGCTTGTATGGAGTTGAAAAATAACATGCAAGTATGGTTGTAATCATGATAGCATGCGTATATGGGGCTGTTTTACCTAGCTTTATATTTTGTGAATCAGATAGACATATACTGTTTTACCATATGAGTTATATAAGGGCTTGTGCTTAAATTCAATATGGCTGCAATTTCACACAGAAATATAGTGAGGTTGGTTTTATTGATGATTACATGATGTCTATTGTATGTGGATGTTATGTAAGTAGGTCATAATACATTAAAAAATGGTTATGTCTACATTCGTGCTCTTGGCTAATTTCCTGTGATACGTGAATAATCTTGCATGATGGTGGTAATTAGATGAACTATTAAATGAAGTTAGGATCCCATTATTTCCAGATTTGATTTATTGCATTAATATTCTTCTTTTAGTTATTAATTAAGTTTAGAGTAATTAACTTTCATAAGCATTCGTTTAAGCATATAAAAATAGTGATTTAGTTAATGCATAATAGTTTAATTTAGAATCCTTTCTCCATGGATCGATACTCGACTTACTCTGTATTGCTTGTTGACTCATGTATGCTTGCATGAGTTAGAGCTCTTTTGTTAGAACTAAAAAAGAGACAACAAGTTTTTGGCGCCGTTGCCGGGGAAAGGCGTATAAATTTTTATTATTATCATCAGTTTTAAGCTATATTGTATGACTTAGACAAATCTAATCTTTTCTCATTTCTATTTTTGTTTTTTTTTTTGTTTGTACTTGTATAATTTTATGCACACACATGATCATCCAACTCGTAATGATGATACCGACATGAGGATAATATTAATGGAGAGGTTGGAAGGTGAGCGTGCGCAGAAATTTACAAACACAGTTAGAGGGTACTACATCTAATATGGCAGAAGGACAAAGAGAAGAGCAAAGAGAGGAGCATAGGGCTCTGAGAGACTATTCCATGCCTAATATTAATGGACTACAGTCGAGCATAGTCAGACCAGCGATAGCAGCTAATACATTCGAGATAAAACCGAGCACTATTCAGATGGTGCATAATTCAGTACAGTTTGGGGGTGCTGCTACAGATGATCCTAATGAGCACCTGTTGAGTTTCATCGAGATATGTGATACTTTCAGATACAATGGGGTGACATAGGATGCTATCAGACTTAGGCTATTTCTGTTCTCATTGAGGGATAAAGCAAGAAGTTGGCTTCATTATTTGCCTTTAGGATCAATTACTACATGGGAGGACCTATCACAGAAGTTCTTAGCCAAGTTTTTCCCAATGGCTAAGACTGCGAAAATGAGGACAACAATCTCTCAGTTTGAGCAACAACAGGGTGAATCCTTATACGAAGCCTGGGAGAGGTATAAAGAGATGCTGAGGAAGTGTCCGCACCATGGTATGCCAGATTGGATGGTGATCAACATATTCTATAATGGATTGGGATGGCAGTCTAGGCCGATTATAGATGCAGCTGCAAGAGGAGCATTATGGGTGAAGAGCTATGACGAGGCCTATAACCTTATTGAAACAATGGCAACAAATTATTTTCAGAACCCTACATCTCGGATGCCACAGCCCAAGGTTGTAGGTTTGTTGGAAGTGGATGTTATTACTCAGTTGTCGGCACAGATGGCAGCTATGGCAAAGAAAATAGATTCATTGGCAGAGAGCAAAGAGAAAACAGTTGCCTTCGTATGTGAGATTTGTGCAGGGTCATACTCGACAGATCAATGTGCTATTAGCTTGGAGTCGGTACAGTATGTGAGCAATTACAGGAAAGACCAAGGACAATTTTAGAACACGTACAACTCCAACAACCGCAATCATCCTAACTTCAGTTGGTCAAATAATCAAGGAAATCAACAAAATCAATTTCAGCCGAATCATCAATTTCAGTCACAGCCAGCGCAGCCACAGTTTACACCAAGACCACCTTTTTTGCCGGGATTTTCTCAACAACAACATCATACTCCAGCTGCACCTCAACAAGAAAAGAAATCTGAAATGGAGGAGATGATGATGAAGTACATGGAAAACACGGAGGTAATGATCAAAAGCCAAGCAGTGGCTATTAAAAATCTGGAAACTCAAATAGGGCAAATGGCAAGCATGCTTAACAACAGGCCCCAGGGTTCATTGCCAAGTAATACAGAAGAAAATCCACGAAGAGAAGGGAAGGAAAAGTGTCAAGCGATCACATTAAGGTCTGGGAAAAAGACTCGTAAATCGAAGCATGGCATGGCGGCACGCCATGTTATATCGAGGAAGGCTGTGGCACGCGAGGAGAAAGCCGTAATCACGAGAAATTGATTAAGGAAAATTCTGAGTTACAGCAAGTAGAGAAGGATAAAGCAGGTTCAGTTGAGAAGCCCGTGAGTACAGTACCACTAGTTCGCCCTCCGGTTCCGTATCCACAAAGATTGAATAAGCAGAGGGAAGACAAGCAGTTCAGTAAATTTTTGGAGGTCTTTAAAAAGCTGCAGATCAATATACCTTTCGCAGAGGCATTGGAACAGATGCCAAGTTATGCAAAGTTCATGAAGGGTATATTGTCAAGGAAGAGGAGATTATAAGAGTTTGAGATAGTGGCCTTGACAAAGGAATGCAGTGTTGTTCTTCAGCGCAAACTACCTCCAAAGCTGAAGGATCCGGGCAGTTTCACAATTCCATGCACGATCGAAAAGATGAACTTCGATAAATGTCTGTGTGATCTTGGGGCAAGTATCAATCTTATGCCCTTGTCAGTATTCAATCAGTTGGGATTGCCGGCTCCAAGGCCGACAAATATTTCTTTGCAGCTAGCTGACAGATCCATAACATATCCATGAGGAATTGTTGAAGATGTATTGGTAAAAGTGGATAAGTTCATATTTTCGGTTGACTTCATCATCTTGGACTATGAAGAAGATAAGAGTATACCAATTATACTGGGGAGACCATTCTTAGACACAGGAAGGACCTTGATAGACGTACAGAAAGGGGAACTCACTATGCGTGTTCATGATCAGGAGGTTACCTTTAACGTATTCAAGGCGATGAAGTTCCCAACAGATGAAGAAGAATGCTTCCGGGTTGATTTGGTGGAGGTTCTAAATGATGAAATAGAGAGTTTAGTGGATTTTGGTTGAAAATTCTGAGAATTGGAGGACGAGGAATTGAAGAACTTGTGCAATATCTGGATACCACTCCACAATTTAGAAAATTCAAAAAAAACCATGAAGAAAATTTGGAGAGACACCGGTAAAATTAAAACCATCTCTTGAGACACCTCCAGAACTTGAATTGAAACCACTTCCAGATCATTTGAGGTACGCATTTTTAAATAAAGATTCAAAGCTACCTATGATTATTTCTTCTGCACTAACATCTTTTCAGGAAGAAAAACTGCTACGAGTGCTTAGAGAGTTTAAATCAGCTATCGGATGGACCATAGCAGATATTAAAGGGATCAGCCCTTCTTTTTGCATGAATAAGATCCTGTTGGAAGATGGTAGTAAGCCGTCGGTGGAGCAACAAAGAAGACTTAATCTGATAATGAAAGAAGTGGTTAAGAAAGAGGTATTGAAATGGCTGGATGCAGGCATAATCTATCCGATTTCAGACAGCTCATGGGTGAGCCCAGTGCAGTGTGTACCGAAGAAGGGTGGTATGACCGTTGTTACCAATGAGAATAATGAGTTAATTCCAACACGAATAGTGACGGGGTGGAGAGTTTGCATGGACTACCGCAGGCTCAACAAGGCTACAAGTAAAGATCATTTTCCACTACCGTTTATCGATCAGATGTTGGATAGACTGGCGGGTCATGAGTATTATTGCCTTCTGAACGGTTATTCAGGCTATAATCAGATTATGATAGCTCCAGAAGACCAGGAAAAGACTGCCTTCACATGTCCATACGACACTTTTGCTTTCAGAAGAATGTCTTTCGGGTTGTGCAATACTCTAGCCAACTTTCAGAGATGCATGATGGCTATTTTTTTGGACATGGTGGAACAGAATGTGGAGGTATTTATGGATGATTTTTCAGTCTTCGGGGACTCGTTTGATTTATGCCTTGAGAATTTGGTGATGGTTTTGAAAAGGTGTGTTGAGACAAATTTAGTACTGAACTGGGAAAAGTGTCATTTCATGGTACAAGAAGGAATCATACTAGGACACAAGGTTTCAAAGAAGGGACTCGAGGTGGACAGGGCTAAGCTGGAAACTATTGAGAACTTGCCACCTCCTACTTCAGTAAAAGGTGTTCGCAGCTCGGGATGGGACGTGTTTCTACCTTAGATTCATCAAGGACTTCTCCAAGATAACTAAACCACTATGTAGTTTATTGGATAAGGATGCACAGTTTAATTTTGATGAGGCTTGCGTGTCGGCATTTGAGCACTTAAAGGGGAAATTAACTTCGGCACCAGTTATTACTGCACCAGATTGGGATTTGCCATTTGAGCTGATGTGTGATGCCAGTGATTACGTTGTAGGGGCTGTTTTGGGGCAGAGAAAGGAAAAGATATTTCATGTGATCTATTATGCCAGCAAGATCCTTACAGATGCACAGTTGAACTACAGCACCACAAAGAAAGAGTTATTGGCAGTGGTGTATGCCTTTGATAAATTCCGAGCATATCAGATTGGTACAAAGGTGATAGTATACACGGATCACGCGACAATTCGACACTTAGTGGCAAAGAAGGATGCAAAGCCCCGGTTGATCAGATGGATTCTATTGTTCCAGGAATTTGATTTGGAAATCAAGGATAAAAAGGGCACTGAAAACCAAGTGGCGGACCACTTATCTCGACTAGAGAATCTGGAAAGAGAAGCAGACGACAAAGTTGTAATTAATGAATCCTTTCCAGATGAGCAGTTGTTTGTGGTGAAAGGGGAAGTGCCATGGTTTGCAGACTACGCAAACTATTTGGTGAGTAAGACGGTACCTTCTGACTTAGTGGGTCATCAAAAGAAAAAAATTTTGTACGATGTTAAATGGTTTATATGGGATGAGCAGTACTTATTTAAACAGTGTGCTGATCAAATGATAAGAAGGCGCATCCCATATAGCGAGGTTGAGGGTATTCTACAGGATTGTCATTCTTATGTGTATGGGGGTCACTATGGTGGAGAGCGAACAACGGTTAGTGTTACAAGCAGGATTCTACTGGCCAAAAGTTTTCAAGGATGTCTACAGTTTCGTCTAGAGGTGTGATAGATGCCAGAGAGTTGGGAACATCTCGAAAAGAAATGAAATGCCCTTGAATACGATACTCGAAGTGGAAATTTTTGATGTGTGGGGGATTGATTTCATGGGCCCTTTTGTTTCTTCTTGCGGAAATCTCTACATCTTGCTCGCCGTGGATTATGTGTCGAAGTGGGTAGAAGCGGCAGCTCTTCCAACAAATGATGCTAAAGTAGTTCTCAGGTTTTTATATAGAAATATCTTCACGACGTTTGGGACTCCTAGGGCCATCATTAGTGATGAAGGTAGTCATTTCTGCAACAGGCAGTTTACAGCTTTGTTGGCTAAGTATGGGGTGAACCATCGCATTGCTACAGCTTATCACCCACAAACAAATGGCCAAGTTGAAGTGTCAAATTGAGAAGTTAAAAGAATTTTTGAAAAAGTTCTGAATCCCACGAGGAAGGATTGGTCATTAAAGTTGAATGATGTTGTGTGGGCATACATGACTGCATACAAAACTCCGTTGGGCATGTCACCTTTCCAGCTCGTTTATGGCAAAGCATGTCATCTTCCTATGGAGCTAGAGCATAAAGCATATTGGGCGATTCGAAAGCTTAATTTTGATTTGAAAGCTGCAGGGGAGAAACGCCTACTCTAACTCAACGAGTTGGATGAATTTCGATTATAGGCATATGAGAATTCAAAGCTGTACAAGGAGAAGGTGAAGAAATGGCATGATCATAAGATCATAGAAAGAACATTTGAACCGGGACAAAGAGTGTTGCTTTTTAACTCCAGACTTAAACTTTTTCCTAGGAAGCTGAAATCAAGATGGTCAGGGTCATTTACAGTAAAGAATGTCTTCCCATATGGTGCGATAAAAGTGTTCGATAAATTCCCAGATCAGCCTTTTAAAATGAATGGGCAGCGATTGAAGCATTACTTTGGTAACGAGGTGGACCGACAAAAAGTCCCCTCAATTCTTTCTTCGACATGAGATTCAGAGATAGTCAAGCTAATTGACTATAACTTAGCGCTTGATGGGAGGGAACCCATTATTTCTATTTCTACTTTTTATTTATTCAGTTTAGGTTGATTGTGTTAGTTCATTTGCATTTTTAATTGTGAGAATAGATTAGCTTTGCATAAATATCTTAGCAGCTAAATTTGGATATGAGTATTACGTGTGCATAGCATCGAAATTATGGTATTAAGTTAGACATTCATGCTTATTCAGTAATTCATGCCTTGAAAGTGTTTATTGATGTCTATGTAGGTATCTTGGACTAAATTCATCACTGATTTGAAGTACTGGAAATGAAAGTTGGCATCAGGAGGAAAGGAAGTAGGACTTTGCCGCATTGCATGATAAATTGCTTAATAAATCCGCGCCGCCACCGCACCGCATGTATGTGCGCTAAAAAAATCCACTCTCGCACTGCGTGGCCATGTACATCTCCATTCTTCATGTCAAAAGCCAGAACCTAAGTGGAATTTTTTTTAAGTTTTAAACTTATTTCTCATATCATTGAAAAAGATATAAGGCGCTCTATTCACTTATTCTCCAACAAATGCACGTCTCCTCATCTCTAAGCCAGTTATAAACTCCTCCCCATTCTCGTGATTGTCACTATTGATTGTGCTTTCAGATCGATTATACCCACGATTGATGCTAGCTACAGATATAAAACCTAGGGTTTTAGAGAGTGGTTGTGCAAAATAAGTTTGGGGGTTATTCACTTCATCCACTATCACTCACTATCAGGCAAGTCATCTTCATTTTCTCTATCAATTGCAAATGGGTCCTAAAAGAGCTCGCTCCGTGTCTTCGTCATCATCATCATCCTCTAGCAGTCAAGGGGAGGATGTTATGGATCATACAAAGTTTTTCAGTCTAGATGCACAAATAGAGTATTACAGAATCGTGGCTAAAACATTTGTGAATGAAAGGGGTTTCAAGCCTGAGAAATAGGATGGTCAATTGTGGAATATGATTCAAGAAAGGGGATGGTTTGGACTGACTGCATCTCCTATAGCTGCCCCTATGGGTGTTGTTCGAGAATTTTATGCGAATGCAAAAGATACTATGAGTGGGCTATCCATGGTTCGAGGAGTTCAAGTGGATTTCCGACCTCCCGCAATCAGAGCAATTTTTGGGATACACGACACGCCACCGACTGGGTATGATAATTGGGTCGCAGGTGCATATTTGGACACTGATTTGGAAGTTGTCATTAATGAATTGTGCGTTCCAGGAACGAAATAGACTTGTAAGGCCGGAATGAATCAGCCTCGAATATTCCCAGCCTCAGCCTTGAATAGGTATGCTAAAGCATGGAATCTGTTTATATGTGCAAAGCTCGTTTCGTCGACTCACCAACATGAAATCACAACTGAGAGGGCTATCATTATGTGGGGTATAGTCACAGGCAAGTACATTGATGTGGGCCACCTCATTCATCAAAATATGTTACGCTATATGCGGGGGAGCACGACGGGGAGTATTCCACATGCGTCCATTGTAGCTAGCCTATGTGCCCATCAAGGAGTCCGGTGGGGTGATGAACAACTACAAAACCCTAGCCAAGATATCACTTACGCAACCATTACAAAATTTGAGGATTGGGGGGGAGGTGCGCACTTTGAGAGGAAAAGGCTTTATCATTCAACCCACATTCTCAGAGCTTCCACCATGCAATTTCACACGGGAACATGAAGCGGGAGCGTCGGCTCAAGCAAGCTACCTTTGCCATCGGGGATCGATAGCTCGAAGGTTGGAGCAAAAGGTCGATTTGATGTACGACAACTTTGCAACATTTTGCTACTGGTCGACGAGGTCTTTGGCGGAGGCATTTTTTGACATGAAGGACGATGCTTGAGTGGCCGCAGATTTGGGACGGCCGTGCCATATCCACCATGGATTCGGATTCACCACGAAGAGGGTGGTGCGGTGATGATTAAGAGGGAGTTTCTCTAACCCTATACTTTCATTCATTGAGACAATGAATATTATAAGTTTGGGGGTATTGGGTCGTAGGGTAGTATATATATAGTATTTAGTTTACAATTTTATGTTAGTTTAATTTTTGCATGTTTATGTGTTAGAAAATAATTGCATATTATATTTTTTATTTTTTAAATATTATTATGTGTGTTAGTATATGTTTAGTTGCATTTGATGTTGAAGTGCATGTCTCACAAATTCTAGCTTTATGGAAATTATGTCTAATTTATGATGAAAGTGAATTTTGAAGGATTGTTGAATTTAATGGATAACTTAAGTTTAGTTATAATGTTTTACACGATGTAATTCATGATGATGTTTAGATGCTTTCGGTTTGCACTGCCGTGTTCAAAATTTCTTGTAAGCATAAGAATGATGTGTTGCATTGCTTAATAGGAAATGTGGTTTTAAAAAGAGAAATATGTGGAAAATGGACTTAGACTGTACAAAATATTGATAATCAAACTTTGGGAACACATGGGTATGTTATATAAAAAAAATAATAAAAAAAAGCAATAATGTGGCTAGTCTTATTTTGGGGCCCTTGTTACTTGAGTAAGTACGCCCGTAGGGGTGTCTTAACACCTAGCGCCCTAAGGTCTTTTATGGTCTGGGAGTCGTTGGTTGAAAGCTCGCTAAGGGGTAGCATTTTTAGCCTAATGGAATGAGGCATTGCACAGTCATGTGAAAAAAAAAGAAAAAAAAAAGAAAAAAAAAATAGCAATAAACACCGCGGGAAAGAGCGAAAATCGCCTTCGTGAGTAGAAATAAAGCAGTTAAGCCCATTGTTAAATCTTAGTTTGTTTCGATATGTTGGAACAATCTTTGTTGCATAAGTATACATGAGTCTTGATTTAGACTGTAATTTCCTGTTTTGAGAAGTTTAGCATGTGTATCCTTTGCTTAAGTCAAGTTTTGGTGAGCACAACACACACACACAGCATCTTTATAGCATATATGAATTATTTGAGTGTATGATATTATGCCTATAGCTTGGTTTGAATTTGTATTCTTGCATTTGGATAATTCGATGAGGCATTTTGGACTAAAATTCTGTTATAGCTGGAATAATGTGAGACTCGTTTGCATCATGATATAGTTGCATAGCATGTAGTTGCATTTTCAGTGTTTATGTAGTATGCATTGCTTGAGGACAAGCAATAGTTCAAGTTTGGGGGTATTTGATAAGTAGGTTTATACGTACTTATTGGATATCAATTCACAAGAACTATGCCCATCTTAGGTATATTTTAGTGTGTACGCTTTAGTTGCATTTCGTGTTATTTTGCATTGCATGTACTGAGAACTCCGCTGGTGTAAAAATGCAGGAAATGGCAAAGCTCGATGTTGGTATGTGGCATGAGGTCAGTGATGGCATGACAAGAGGGTCGATTGGATAAATGAAACTGAGCATTGATGGACAAGGAGGCAAGAGTGGCATGTCAAAGAATCAGTAGCAACTGGACACAAAAGCAACAGCAGCAGAGTCAAGAATTCAAAATGAAGAGCAAGGCATGCAAGCTACATGAGCTATAACATACGCGCGCAGCGCGCGCCATCAAACGGTCATAACAGATTTTGTACCCGCGCTCCCGCACCATATTTATGAAGGGACCGCGCGCGTCACAGACTGCAGTTACTGATTTTATTTTATTTTTAAAATTTAAAGAGTTTGAGTTGGTATAAACTACTCTGGTTGGTACCAGACGTGACTATCTTTGGTTTTTACGTGTTTTTGATAAGAGAGAACTAGGGTTTATTGTTTGAGTGATTTCCAACGTGAAGCCAAGTTTAGACTTAATATTTTCTACTTCATCTTTGGGAATTCAATCATTGTGAATGAACTACTTTTATGTTGCTGGATATTAGTGAGGATTTGAACGTTACGTTTGGATTGTAATCAGCAATTAGGTTTGATCGATTCTATCTTCTCTCTTTCAATTGTTTATTTATTTTCCATGTATTGCTTTGATCCCATAATGGATTTCGGTTCAGTTATGAACTAAACTCCATTATGGGATTCTAACAGAGTTTAATACGTAGTCTAATTTATGGCTTAATTGTTGGACTGTTTGCGTATCGTGAGGAATTTCTATTATGGTTATTTTGAATGCATGAATGATTGATCACCATTCATTTTATATGCTTGTATGGAGTTGAAAAATAACATGCAAGTATGGTTGTAATCATGATAGCATGCGTATATGGGGCTGTTTTACCTAGCTTTATATTTCGTGAATCAGATAGACATATACTGTTTTACCATATGAGTTATATAAGGGCTTGTGCTTAAATTCAATATGGCTGCAATTTCACATAGAAATATAGTGAGGTTGGTTTTATTGATGATTACATGATGTCTATTGTATGTGGATGTTATGTGAGTAGGTCATAATACATTAAAAAATGGTTATGTCTACATTCGTGCTCTTGGCTAATTTCCTGTGATACGTGAATAATCTTGCATGATGGTGGTAATTAGATGAACTATTAAATGAAGTTAGGATCCCATTATTTCCAGATTTGATTTATTGCATTAATATTCTTCTTTTAGTTATTAATTAAGTTTAGAGTAATTAACTTTCATAAGCATTCGTTTAAGCATATAAAAATAGTGATTTAGTTAATGCATAATAGTTTAATTTAGAATCCTTTCTCCGTGGATCGATACTCGACTTACTCTGTATTGCTTGTTGACGCATGTATGCTTGCATGAGTTAGAGCTCTTTTGTTAGAACTAAAAAAGAGGCAACAGATAACTTTCCAACACAAATTTAAGTCTGAGGATGATGACAATGGTATATATAATGAATGGACAGAAATAATCAGAATAATAAGATAAAATAGGTCTTAGTGATTTTCAACTTAATTATTCAGAGTCCAAATTGCCAACATGATATCCAGAAAATTGATTAGAATTCTTGATAGAATATAAAGTTCAAGTAATGTAAAGTTCCAGACTCAAAAATAATAACTTAAAACTGAATGGAAAGTTTCAGGTCAAGATATTAGATGAAACACAAACTGTTAAGGATATTCTAATTATTTTAGGACTTTTCACCATTTAATGATAAGCTGAAGAAACGAATAATAATATCTTACCATAATATGGAGATGAAAGAAAATGATATCCCTTTACCATAAAAAAAATGATACCTCTTAGCTTAGCATGCGACTTGATTCCGCTTTCTATGAAATTGATCAACTTAAACAATGTTTGCCTTCCTTATCTACACTTGGAGTAACCTTACACTCAACATAAATACTCACAATATTATAGTAAAAGAATTTTATATTTTTAGTGTAGTGATGGTTTGTTTTGTTTCTCATCTAAGCAATCTATTTATACTGAAAATTGAGGAGACAACTAGAACACCCCTTTTGACAAAATAACCAAATGAGGAATATAATAATGCTGGTAGTGGAATTTGTGGTCCCACAAAGAAAATTAAACCAACTTATACACGTTTTAACAATAACTGAGTTGTGGTCCAGACTACTTTAGGAAAAGTAGAGTGTCGGCAAGTTCTGCCAGATTTACTTTTGTAAAAAGAAAATAATTGAAAAAACATCTACATATCATACTTATCTTTAATCAACACCCTTTTCAATCTTTGAACCATTATTCACAATTATTAATATATACTCGCAATACTGCCAATTGTTCTAATTATATCATATCAAATAATATGAGTTACTGTGGAATAACTACTGTGGCAATTATTGAATGAAATACTGAGTGACTTCTTATGTAAGAATCAATAATATGAATCATTGTGCAATAACTACTGTGGCAATTATTGAATGAAATACTGAGTGACTTCTTACGTAAGAATCAATAATATGAATCACTGTGCAATAACTATTGTGACAATTATTGAATGAAATACTGAGTGACTTATTACGTAAGAATCAATAATATGAATTACTCTGCAATACCGTGTGCTACTATGGAATACCGTGTACTACTGTGAAATAACGCGTATTATTTTACTTTTATCACCGGTATTTTAACAGTTAACGGTAAAAGTTTTGCTGTCAATTTTTAAAAAAGGTTATTTCTGTCGCTTTCCCTATCTGACAATTATTATGTTATAGGGTCCACCGATGATTAGTTATTTTGGCGCCGTCGTACGAATATTCCCTGATAAAAGGAATATTCCTCGACAAAACGAATATTTCCCAACAAACTGTTCACTTCATATAATTTGCACATAACACCCATAATTATAACATTTATTAAATCAACAACTTACTATAAATAATTTAAATTCTATTAAAAGTTGGGGCCAACATCATAACATATTTACCTCGGATAACATATAAACCAACTAATAATTCGTAATCCATTCAAGATGCCTTTATTTATCGCTTTAAATCATTATTCATATTCCAAAACTTATAAGTGAATAACAAAACTTAAGAAAACCATATATGACAATTTATTTTAAAAATATCAGTCCACTATTATGATATTATCATTATTAACCAAAACTTAACTATCAATTTAATAAATTTTAATAGAAACTAGACTTCAAATACTCCAATTTATCATCAGAAATCACCCAAATTGGATTTAAAATCATTAAGTTATACATTTTTAAAACTTAAAGCTCGTTGCTAAAAATTCTGCTTGAAAATTTTCAAATCAGCCACCTCACGAAATTCATAACAAATCATACGTTAACCTTTAACGGTTCAAAATTTGTGGACATTTACTCAACTTATATATGTATAACATATCCAAATATTAAAATGATCCAACGGTCGGATTAAAAATTATAACTCACGCAATATAGCTTAAGAAAATTGATTTTTTTGGACTATGAGTCCTTCGGACCAGTTTCATTCAAACAATCACCACAAAAAATCCACAAGGAATTTTTGGGTGATTCTAATTTCTGTGTGTAGCTTACTTTCAGGGATTTATTTTGATATAAGGCTCATCTCCTAACTCATTATACATAGTAGCGAACTAACTCATTATAGTCTATTTTTACTAATTTCATCGTTCCGGACTCAAATATCACGTCCGCGTCTCCAAATTCAACTCCGAACTCAAATTTGATTTTTAATAACATTCATCATTAATATTATAACTCACAATATTAACAACGTGTCGTCCTGTGAAAGAGGGGCTTTTCGATAAGGATTTCTCCCTATTGGCGCGCAATTAGATGACCTAACCCCTTTCCTCAACAGAACTTTCTAGACATTGTCAATAATATAAATAATAATATGAATAACTGTGTCATCTCAATTATTGATTTAATAATATAAAATATTATGACAATAATTGAATAAAACTGAGTGACTTCTCAAGTAAGCATCAATAATCAAAGATATCAGATAACAATCGTATGCGTTCTTATGCAACCACGCCAGTATTACTATACTTTTATCACCGATTATTTTATGATAACTTGCTTACTTTGAAAAATTTTCACATATCATCCTTAACTTTAACCTTTTATCAATTTAACCATTTACTAAATAAAATAATAATTATAAGAAAATTGAATACTTACATTTCATAAAATTTGGAGTCTCACAATCTCCCCTCCTTATGAAATTTCGCCCTCGAAATTTGCGTACGTACCTGGTATATCGAATATATGAGAATACCTTGCTTTCTTTTCGGATTGTACCTTCTCGGTTATTTCCTCTTTATCATGATTTTCCCATTTCTTATCTCCTATATTTCAGATATCATTCTAGAATATAGTTTCAAAATAAGGGTTAATTGACATGCCACATATTATCCCTATATTCTGACCGACCAATTAAATAACAAATAAACTTAGGTAGGTCATACTAGCGAAGGAATCACACGTCCCTCCCCTCCTAGTTCTAGTCTCATATCTCAGCCAGGGATCATATCCCTAAGCTTTGATACCAACTGTGACGCCCCCAAAACAGCTATACATCACCCATCTTGGGTCGCCAGATACACACTACATAAATCAAATACAAACTTCTTTTATGCAACCATCGGGGAATATATATGACAAAACATAGCTGAGTTTTTACATGAATATTGTCTCATAGACAATATACAAACTCAAATTCAATCCTCATTACACTTATTATCACACTAAGTAGTGAGAACTGCTAAAACAACCATCTCGGACCATCACTCTATTCCCCAACTAGTCCTAGCTATATTCTCATTTCCTGAATAGTAAAAGAAAGTAAAAGGGTGAGCTCAACTAGCCTAGTAAGAAATATTATGACTAAGATAATGCAGAATAAATTATCCTTAGCCTTCAACAGTATATAACAACTGATAGAATATAATAGACAAAAAGTTTTAGATCAACAACTGCAGTGGAATAAGTAATCCATTAGAAGAGTCAAGTAGAACATAATGTCTACTATCTCTTCTAGATTAAAAATCCATCATTAATATTTCATTCCTGTAATACTAAATAGCAGTTCTTTGTTATACCCAAGACAAAAAGAACTATCATCACCTTTCTTCACCTGAACCACCAAAGATTATAGTTAAATCCACAATTCATATTTATAATCATGTAAATCAATAGTTTCTCCTTGCCACAAAGGCTTAATAGAACGTTTACTCAATATCCTTACCCCAAAGGCTAAAGATATTCAAATGTAATAACAATGATCATACCAATCAGTTTTCTACCTTTGCACTACGGGCCAAAGATATTCAACTATAAAACCAATGGTCATGATCATACCAATCAAATGTCTGTCAGTGCACTACGGCCAAAGACATTCAACTGTTAACTAATGGTCATGATCCTGCAAATCACATCATCGAATTATCCATGCACTACGGGCCAAGGATATTCGTTATTATCACTAGTGGTCATGATCATGTCATACACCTGTCCATCTTTGCACGTAAGCCAAAGATATACAACCATAAAACCAATAATCAACAGTCCATCTATGCACGTAAGCTAAAGATGACTTTCATCACAGTATAAGCATGAGGATGATGACAATGACATAAGCATTAATCAAACGAAATCAAAGATAAATATTAAAGACTTTAAATTTATCCAGAGTTTAAAATTATCAAATTGTCAACACGACATCTTGCTTTGTGGAGTAAAATTCAAGAATAATATTCATGTATCAAAAATAATTTGGACAGAAAAGAAATATATTTTTTGGATAAATAGTACCCCGCAATAGTACCCTATGAATAGTACTTCAGGAATAGTACCTCATGAATAGTACTCCGGCATAAAAAGTACCCCAAATACTAGAGTGAATAATATTTGGGTGAATAGTAACCTGTGAATAGTAACTTATGAATAGTACTCTGACACAAAAAGTGCCCCGAATACCCGAGTGAATAATACTAGAGTGAATAGTAACTGGGTGAATAGTAACCCATGATTAGTAACTCATAAAAAAATACCAAAGAAAATGATATTCCATGACGAGTACAAAAGAAATGATATCTCATACGAGTATAATAGAATATCTGAAAGCGCAAATGGATTTTCACCCACCATGCGGTAATCCACTTAGGCATGAGATCATTTCCACAATTTAATAAAGAATGAATCTGAAGGATCATTCACCATGCATACTGATAATCCACATGAGCAAAGTTATTCCAATGTAATAATAAAGAATGGAATAACAGAAGAATTCACCATGCATGCGTAGACCGCACAAATAGGTTATTCCCAACAGAATAATAAAGAATGGAACAAGGTCATGCGTAATCCGCACAGACAGGATATTCCAACAGATTAATAAAGAATGGAACGGTCATGCGTAATCCAGACAAACAGGATATTCCAATGAATAATAAAGAATGGAATAACAATGAATTCACCGGGCATGCGATAGATCGCATACGTACATGTTATTCCAATGAATAGTAAAGAATGGAATAATGAGAAGAATTTCACCATGTATGCAGACTTGGCAGATAGATAGGTTATTCAACATAATAATAAAGAATGGAATAACAACCCTTACGAGTATTGAAAGAAAATAACTCTATTCATGAATATGAAATAATAATACCCCTTACTATAATAATAATATCCCTTACGACTGTTGAACGAAAATAATATTCCTTACGAATATTAAACGAATATAATATTCATACGAATACAAAAAATAACATCTCTTCAGAGTATGAAATAAATAATACCCCTTACCTCAGAAGAAGACTGGATACTGTAATAGTGAAGTAGCAGACTTCTCTTCTTGTTTCTCTCTATATCTTCTCTCTCTATAGCTTCTCTATCTATAATTGATCTTGTGAGTCTTAGTGAATTGGTGAGAATGAAGGAAGAATGAGCTTCTATTTATAGGAAAACATAGTTTCGATAATTGCACGTTTTGGGGCTCGAAATATTACAGTATAATACCTTCATCTTTTCTTTCATTTTTAATTTAGAGGAGCAAATATTATCAAACTTGCACCACCTCCCCTAATAGTACATCATGTGAATCAATAGTACAATCATGTGACTCAATAGTTCTATACATGTGAAAAAATAATTACAGTATAGTACCTTCATCTATACCTCTATATTTAATTTAGTCATGCAAGTATTATCAATCTTACACCACCTCTCCTAATAGTACATGCATGTGAATAAATAGTACACACATGTGAACAAATAGTTATAAGCATGTGAATTAATATCAATTAATTGCTCATTTATCCGATTAATTACCCGCTTGGTCAATTTAACCTCCAAAAATCAATTATTATCTAAATAAATGTTGATTTTCACTAATACTAATAATCCCAACACAATGAAAATATTTTTATCAACAATTTCATTTTTGAAATTTTGAAGTTTGACTTTTTTCGAAAAAGTCAATTGTTGACTTTTTGACCAAAAAGTCAACCCCGATAAATTTTGTGTTTATAGTCTATTCTTACTAATTTCATCGTTCCGGACTCAAATATCACGTCCGTGTCTCCAAATACAACTCCGAACTCAAATTCAATTTTTAATAATATTCATCATTAATATTATAGCTCACAATATTAACAACCAGATCGTTCCCAAGAAAGAGGGGGCTTTCCGATAAGGATTTCTCCCTATTGGCGCGCAATTAGATGACCTAACCCCTTTCCTCGACAGAACTTTCTAGACATTGTCAATAATACAAATAATAATATGAATAACTGTGTCATCTCAATTATTGATTTAATAATATAAAATATTATGATAATAATTGAATAAAACTGAGTGACTTCTCACGTAAGCATCAATAATCAAAGATATTGTACAATACCGTGTGATACTATGCAACCACGCATATTACTATACTTTTATCACCGATTATTTTATGACAACTTGCTTACTTTGAAAAATTTTCACATATCACCCTTAACTTTAACCTTTTATCAATTTAACCATTTACTAAATAAAATAATAATTATAAGAAAATTGAATACTTTCATTTCATAAAATTCGGGGTCTCACAACCTAACCCTTCTAATCAGCTTAAAAACATTCATTTTCTCTTTCCGTCCAAAAATTCTAAAACCTCAAAGAAAGATGAAAAAGAAAAAGAAATTTTGGAAACTTTTAGAAAAGTAGATGTAAGACCCCAACTTATTATAAATAAAATTGAATTTTCTCTATTTATTATCTTGAAATAGTAAGGAGTTAATTTGATATAATGCTTTGGTTATGAGTGAAATGTGCAAATTTTACAAAATAAGCAAGTGGTTATAAAATATTCCTTTTGTCGGGGAATATTCGTTTGGTCGTGGAATATTCTTTTTATCGGAATATCCGTATTTAACGGTGAGTCATTAAATGGGCCCCATAATGGGATAATTGTGGGATGAAGAAAACAACAAAGTATAAGTTTTAATAATTAACTTGAGCGTAATGGTTTAAGAGTTAATATTGTTGGAATACTGTTGGTTAAAATACGATGTCTGAGTAAGTTACGATGTAAACGGTATTACAGTATAGTTGAATTATTGATTCTTACGTGAAGGCCTTTACTCAATAATTATTACGATGAATTATTGTTCAATATTTTATTGATTCAATAATTGCTGCGTTGATAGTTTATATTATTGTTGTTTTAATAATTGTCACTGCACAGTATTTCCCATTATCAGATCAATAATTCATATTATTTGAATAATATTATTAGATAAAATTATTGGCAATGTCTAGATTCAGTGAATAGTGCTGTATTTTTGAATAGTGTCGTATACGTGAATAGTGTTGTATACGTGAATAGTAATCCCGACACAAAAAGGTAGAAATTCCACAATAAAATTCATAACAATATTTCAGCATAATGATATTGAAGAAAATAATATCATCTAAGAAGAAAATAACATCCTTTACCTCAAAATAACCGTACTTTCGATTTGGAATATTGGATATAGTCTTTGAAGGAACTTGCACATCAGTATATAGCAACACTCAAGTATCAAAATACTCACAAGAATACGCTTCGATAATATAGAGATAAAGAGAAAACTTTGTTTCGGTGTGATTTTCAATTCTAACTTAACCCTCTATTTATAGGAAAATGTTAGCACGTCAAGATTTGCACTTGACATGCTTTACTACGATGGCTTTTACTCGCACATTTGAAATTCAATTGAGCACATTTCTCACCAACCAATTCTAGAATTTTCCAAAATGTTTTATCATTTAAACAATAATCAGAAACTTTAATAATTCATAGAAAATAGCCCGTTTATCAGAAAAATACAAATTTTATGTCCATTCCACACGAAATCAAATTCTCTACAACTTTACAGAAGAAAGTTTTTCCAAATTCCAAACCAAAAATATCCGAAATCCACAAACGGATGATTTTTAATACCTCCAATCTGACAAAATACTGATAAAACATCTCAGCGTTAATTCCTTCATTTATAAACACATAAATAAATAAATTCATCATTTATATCCACATCAAATAAATATTTCCTTATCATATAAATCAATAATTAATTATTCCCAAATAATATTACAGAATCACAATTATGACAATCAAAGTAGTTCAGGAAAGAGGGGCTTTCCGATAAGGATTTCTCCTTCTTTGCGCAGCGCAATTAGATGACCAAACCTCTCCTCGATGTAACTTTCTAGACATTGCCAATAATGCTATCTAATAATATTATTCAAATAATATGAATTATTGATCTGATAATAGGAAATACTGTGCAGTGACAATTATTAAAACAACAATAATATAAACTATGAACGCAACAATTATTGAATCAATAAAATATTGAACAGTAACTACTGTAACAATTATTGAGTAGTGTCTTCTTATGTAAGAATCAATAATTCAACTATCATGCAATACCGTAAAGTATGCTTTCTTGTGCAACTACTCAGACATCGTGTATTTTAACCACAAAGTATTCCAACAGTGTTAACGGTAACCATTACGCCGTTAATTATAAAAACTCATACTTTGTCATTTTTTTCATCCGACAATTATCCTGTTATGGGGCCCACGAATGACTGCGTTGTCGTATGGATATTCCCGAAAAAAAGAATATTCCACGACCAAACGAATATTCCCCGACAAAAGGAATATTTTATAACCACTTGCTTATTTTGTAAATTTTGCACATTTCACCCATAACCAAAGCATTACATCAAATTAACTCCTTACTATTTCAAGATAATAAATAGAGAAAATTTAATTTTATTTATAATAAGTTTGGGTCTTATAACCTCCCATCCTTATGAAATTTCGTCCTCGAAATTGACGTACGTACCTGGTGTTTCGAGCAGATGAGGGTACCTCGCTTTCATTTTCGATTCCAACTCCCAGGTCATTTCTTCAATAGCATGGTTTCTCCACAAAACCTTAACTTGTGGTATAACCTTGGTGCATAGGACATGCTCTTTTCTATCCAAGATCTTAACAGGTACCTCCTCGTATGTTAAATCTTCGATTATCTCGTCTGGTTCTAACTCAATAATGTGGTTTGGGTCTTTCACATATTTACGGAGCATAGATATATGGAAAACATTATGAACACGAGACATGCTTGGAGGTAACGCGAGTCTATAGGCCACATTTCCTATTCGGTCAAGAATCTCAAATGGACCAACAAATCTTGGATTGAGCTTTTCTCTCTTTCCAAATCTTGTAACTCCCTTCCATGGAGTAACACGTAACAATACATGATCCCCAATATTAAATTCCACGTCCTTTCGATGAAGATCAACATAACTCTTTTGTCGATCTTGTGAGGTTTGAATACGTTGTCGAATCATTAAGATCTTTTTTTATAGTCATGCATACCAATTCTGGTCCCAACAACGTTGCTTCTCCCACCTCGTCCCAAAGATATCTTTGGAGAACAACACTTTAAATCCATACAACGCCTCAAATGGAGTCATGCCTATACTTGTTTGATAGCGTTGTTGTAGGAGAATTCCACCATGGTAAGTACTTATCCCAACTTCCTTTGAAATCTAGAACCACGTAGTCTTAATAGATCTTCAAGGGTTTGAATAGTCCTCTCGATTGTCCGTCTGGTTTGAGGATGGTATCTTTGAATCGAATCAGAAATCCATGCCCATAGCTTTCTGCAAGCTAACCCAAAATCTTAAAGTGAATCTTGGGTCACGATCCGAAACTATGGATACTGGCATGCCATGCAATCGCACAATCTCATTCACGTACATACGAGAAAGACGTTCAAGGGAATAAATTTCTCGTATAGGTAAGAAATGAGCAGACTTGGTTAATCTATCAACAATAACCCAAATCGCATTTATGCCTTGAGAAACTTTGGGAAGACCTGTAACGAAATCCATGGTAATGTGTTCCCACTTCCATTCCAAAATTTCAAGTGGTTGCAATGGACCATTTGGCACTTGATGCTCCACCTTTACACGTTGATAAGTTAAACACCGCGAGATAAACTCCGCGATCTCTCTCTTCATATTGTTCCACCAAAATGTATGTCGAATATCATGATACATTTTGGTACTCCCAGGATGGATTGCAAACGGGGTGTTGTGTGCCTCCATTATGATTCTATGCTTCAAGTCAGAATCATTAGGAATACAAAGTCTAGAGTTGACTCGAAGTATTCCTTCTTCATCAATTCTTGCTTCTGGAATAGCTCCTTTTGACTTTCTTCTTCATCATGCCGCGCCATTGTGTCCGTAGCTTCGAAAGCAAACTTTAACTTTATCGATTAAAGTCGGTTCTACTAGTATATTCTCCTTCATCATGTGGGTCCTTGGAGTCTTTAATTCTACCTCCATCCTTTGCAAGTCATACAGAATGGGCCTTTGCGTTGACAATATCGCACTCGTACTCGCATATGATCTTCTACTCAATGCGTCAGCTACTACGTTCGCTTTTCCAAGATGATATTGAATAGTGTGATCATAATCTTTCAACAGCTCAAGCCAACGTCGTTGCGTCATGTTGAGTTCTTTTTGGGTGAAGAAATATTTGAGGCTTTTATGATCCCAGTATAAATCTCCACTTTTCTCCTATACGTAGTAGTGTCTCCATTTTTAACATAAAAGCATTATTTGCCAACTCCAGGTCATATGTAAGATAATTCCTCTCATATTCTTTGAGTTGTCGCGAGGCATAGGCTATGACTTTCCCATGTTGCATGAGAACACATCCTAACCCTTTGCCTGAAGCATCGCTGTAGATAACAAATCCATCCGAGCTAGATGGTATTGTTAGAACAGGTACCGAAATGAGTCTCCTCTTGAGCTCTTGAAAACTCTTCTCGCATTCCTCGCTCCATACGAATTTTGTATCTTTCTGAGTCAGCTGAGTTAACGGAGTAGCGATTCGAGAAAATCCTTCCATGAATCTTCGATAATAACCAGCTAAGCCCAGAAAGCTACGCACTTTGGTCACCGACTTCGGTTTCTCCCAACTTTGTATTTCTTCAATCTTCGCCGGGTCAACAGATACTCCATGTTTTGACACCACGTGCCCAAGGAATGCTACTTTTTCATGCCAGAACTCGCATTTCTTCAGCTTGGCATATAGCTTGTTTTCACGAAGCCTTTCAAGTATCAGCTTCAAATTGGTGCTCATGATCTTTACGGCTTTTGGAATAGATGAGGATGTCATCAATAAAAACAACAACGAACTGATCCAAATATTCCTTGAATACTCGGTTCATCATATCCATGAAAGTAGCAAGAGCATTAGTCAATCCAAAAGACATGACTAATAATTCATAATGCCCGTACCAAGTTCTGAATGCAGTCTTCGGAATATCCTCAGTTTTAATCTTTAGTTGATGATATCCATAACGAAGATCGATCTTTGAAATGAATTGTGCTCCTTGCAACTGGTCGAACAGGTCATCAATGCGAGGTAGCGGATACCTATTCTTTATGGTGACATGGTTCAATTCTCGGTAGTCAATACAAAGTCGCATACTCCCATCTTTCTTCTTTACGAATAAAACAGGAGCACCCCAAGGAGATGTACTAGGACGAATGAAACTGATGTCTAACAATTCTTTTAACTCCTGAAGTTCAATAGGAGCCATTCGATATGGGGTTTTAGAAATAGGCTTTGTACCCGGTTCAAGGTCAATAAAGAATTCAACATCACGTTCTGGGGGTAGACCGGTAAGTTTTTCAGGAAATACATCAGGAAATTCTCTAACAACAGAAATATTATCCAAATCTGACTTGTCTCTGTTCAAATCCATAACATGGGCTAAGAAAGCTTGACATCCGTTTTTCAATAAACGAATAGCTTTGTGGCTTGGTATGACAGTGACTGATTTTAGTGGTTTAGTTGTTTGAATTCATATGACATGTTGGTTAGGAATATAAAAACTAACAACCTTACAAAAATAATCAATTTTGGCATGATGAGTGCTTAACCAATCAATCCCTAAAATCACATCAAAAGCAAGTATCTTTAAAGAGATAAAATCAACAGGAAATGTGATAGTGCCAACTTGGATCATGTAAGATTTATAAACTGTAGATGTAACGAAGGTTTCACCCAACGGAGTTTCAACAGATAATTCAAAGTCCAATTTCTCCGGAGTCAAGTTTAAATGTTGAGCATAAGCAGGAGAGATAAAAGAATGGGTAGAACCGGTATCTAGTAAGGTATAAACTTTGCAAGAGTTCAAGATTAGCTTACTCGTGATCACCCCATTCGGGTTTCTCGCATTTTGGCCAGTCACGACAAACGCCCTTCCTTGAACCACTGACTTTGTTTTGTCCGTAGTCGCCTTTGGTGTCGCCATCCCAGTTGGACTTGACTTCGCTATCGGACAAAATCGGGCTATGTGACCATCTTTTCCACAATTGAAACACACCTTGGAAGGCTTTGAACAGTTTGGACTTATGTGTCCTCCTCCGCATCTCAGTAGCATCTAACCGGTGGTCGTTCTCCTCCCTAGAATTTGTTGTTGGTCTTTGGTCTTGCATCGATGTCTTCCTGTCATTGTTGAATCTCCTCTTTTTGAAATTTCCACTTTACTCACCTCACCTATTGTCATGGCCACGATTTCCACCTGAGTGGTTACCGCTTTTGTCCGTATTCTTCCCTCCTCGCTGGTTATCATCGCTCTGATGACTGTTGTCACCGGTATGACCCTGGTTGTGGTCCCTCGGTTGAATATACTCATTATCACGCTCTAATAATTGAGCCCTGTTTACAACATCTGAATATAAAAAAAATTTATGAGAGATAAGATATTGTCGAATCTCGGGTTTTAGACCTCTCAGAAACATCCGCGTCATACGTTCCTCATTTTCTACCAAATGAGGTGCAAACCTGGATAACTCTGCGAACTTCGTCTCGTACTGGGACACCGTCATGTTGTTCTGTTCCAGTCTAATAAAATCTACCTCCTTCATATGAAGAATACTTTTAGGAAAGTACTTGTCATTGAACAGTTTCTAAAAATTTTCCCAAGACATGTTGAGTGCGGCTAGCTGGGTACGCTTCAAAGATTCCCACCAGTAATCTGCCTCACCACGAAACATAAAGGTGGCAAATGGAACCTTCTGTTCCTCCGTGCAGCCCAAGACATCGAATATCTTAGTAATTTGCTTAACCCACGTTTCTGCCTTAATCGGATCGAGCTTTCCCGTAAATCGGTGGTCCTAACTCCTTGAACTTCTTATTTTGTGACAAAGCTATGGCATTCATTATCATTTCCACCACATTATTTTGTACACGAGTCTCCCTCGTCTAATTTTGCATGAACTGCAAAAAGCATCTAAACATCGCATCATTCATCATTTGCTCGGTAGTGTTGTTTACAGGAGGAATATTGCCTTCCTGTTGCACGTCCTCTTGGTTGGTAATCAAAGGTTGTTCCACAGTCTCATAGACTCCATTGTTAACGTTCTCAATTTGCCATTCTTAAAAGCGCCATAAAAGCATGGGTTAATTAAACAAATTAATATATCACATAATATCCCTATAGTATAACCGACCAACAAATAAGCTTAGGTAGGACACACTAAATGAAGGATTTACTCGTCTCTCCCTCCTAGTTCTATTCCCGATCTCCGCCAAAGACCATATCCCTAAGCTCTGATACCAACTGTGACACCCCCAAAATAAGTATACAACACCCATTCTGAGTCGCCAAATACATGGTACAGAAAGCAAACTAAAACCTCAATAATACAAATTTCGTGTAAAATACGACAACACATACTGTGAGTTTAAATACAAATATTGCCTTTTAGACAATATCCACACCCAAATAAAGTCCTCATTACAATTATTGATGCACTATTTTACAAAAATAGTGAGGACTGCTAAAACAACTATTTAGGACCATCACTCTATACCCCGACTGGTTCCTGCAATGTTCTCGCTTCCTGAGAAGAAAGATGGAACAAAAAGGAAAAATGAAATTTTCTCTTTTTCTTCCAGATGTCTTTTATGGTTACTATCTTTGATTGTATCTATGTTTTGATCTTTATTTTTGAATTCTACTTCACATTTGGTTATTATGGAGTATTATTGAATTTGGATAAACCGAAATACGAATCCCTAATATTGTCCTTCTATCTCACTAGATTCGTTCTCTAAAATATTTTTCATCATCCTCAGTCCTTAATTGTGATACTTGATGAATATCTTTGGCATGTAGTGCAAAGATGAATGATTACCTGATGAATATCTTTGGCCCGTAGTGCAAAAGATGAACAAGTGTTAAGATGAAACATGACTAATTTGGTGATATCTAAATGAATATCTTTGGCACGTAGTGCAAAGATGTATATTGATTGATGTTACAGGGATAAAATATTAATGATGGACTTTTAAATTCATAAATGATAGTAGATTTTATTCTCTACTTAACTCTTCTAATGAATTGATGTTTCCGCTGCAGTTGTAAGATGGAACAAAACGAAAAGGGTGAGTTCAACTAGCCCAAAAAGAATATTATGACTAAGATAATATACAAAAATTATCCTTAGTCTTCAACAGGAAAAATCGATAGAATATAATTGACAACAAGTTTTAGATCAACAATTGCGGTGAAACATCAATTCATTAGAAGAGTTAAGAGAGAATGAAATCGCTATCATCTATGAATTTAAAAGTCCATCATCAATATTTTATCCCTCAGAATATCAATCAATATAAATCTTTGCACTACTAGGCCAAAGATATTCATTTCAGTATCACCAAGTTGGTCATGTTCATCTCAACACCTATTCATCTTTGCACCACGGCCAAAGATATTCATCGTAATCATTCATCTTTTGACTACATGCCAAAGATATTCATCAAGTATCACCATTAAGGACCGAGGATGATGAAAACATTTTAGAGAACTAATCTAGTGAGATGTAAGGACAATATTAGGGATTCATATTTCGGTTTATCCAAATTCAATAATACTCCATAATAACCAAGTGTGAAGTAGAAATCAAAAATAAAGATCAAAACATGGATACAATCAAATATAGTAACCATAAAAGACATCTGGAAGAAAAAGAGAAAATTTTATTTTTGGATTGAATAAGGTCAGATTTGTGAATAGTGTCGTATACGTGAATAGTTCCGTATACGTGAATAGTAACCCCGACACAAAATGGTAGAAATTCCACAATAAAATTCATAACAATATTTCAGCATAATGATATTGAAGAAAATAATATCATCTAAGAAGAAAATAACATCTCTTACCTCAAAATAACCTTACTTCTGATCGGAATACTGGATATAGTGCTGAAGCAACTTGCACCGTATAGCAATAGTCAAGTATCAAAATACTCACAAGAATACGCTCGATAATATAGAGAGAGAAAGAGAGAAAACTTTGTTTCTGGTGTGATTTTCAATTCTAACTTAGCCTCTATTTATAGGAAAATGTTAGCACATCGAAGTAGACTTGACCTGCTACTATTGCCACCCACAACATTTGAAATTCAATTAAGCACATTTCTCACCAACCAATTCTAGAATTTTCCAAAATGTTTTATCATTTAAACAATAATCGGAAACTTTAATAATTCATAGAAAATAGCCCGTTTATCAGAAAAATACGAATTTTATGTTCATTCCACACGAAATCGAATTCTCTACAACTTTGTAGAAGAAAGTTTTTCCAAATTCCAAACCAAAAATATTCGAAATCCACAAACGGATGATTTTTAATACCTCCAATCTGACAAAATACTGATAAAACATCTCAGCGTTAATTCCTTCATTTATAACCACATAAATAAATAAATTCATCATTTATATCCACATCAAATAAATATTTTCTTATCATATAAATCAATAATTAATTATTCGTAAATAATATTACAGAATCACAATTATGACAATCGGTAGTTCTGTGAAAGAGGGGCTTTCGATAAGGATTTCTCCTTACTGATGCGCAATTAGATGACCAAACCTCTCCTTGACAGAACTTTCTAGACATTGCCAATAATGCTATCTAATAATATTATTCAAATAATATGAATTATTGATTTGATAATGGGAAATACTGTGCAGTGACAATTATTAAAACAACAATAATATAAACTATCAACGCAGCAATTATTGAATAAATAAAATATTGAACAAGAACTACTATAACAATTATTGAGTAGTGCCTTTTACGTAAGAATCAATAATTCAACTATATGCATGTAAATAGGTGTCTTGCTTCGCAACTACTACTCAGACATCGTATTTTAACCACCAGGTATTCCAACAGTGTTAACGGTAACCATTAGCCATTAATTATAAAAACTCATACTTTGTCGTTTTCTTCATCCGACAATTATCCTGTTACGGGGCCCACGAATGACTGCGTCGTCGTACGGATATTCCCGACAAAAAGAATATTCCACGACCAAACGAATATTCCCCGACAAAAGGAATATTTTATAACCACTTGCTTATTTTGTAAAATTTGCACATTTCACCCATAACCAAAGCATTATATCAAATTAACTCCTTACTATTTTAAGATAATAAATAGAAAAAATTCAATTTTATTTATAATAAATTGGGGTCTTACAACTCACTGTCATATCAAGCCATAATGCTATTCGTTTATTGAAAAACGGAATGTTAAGCTTTCTTAGCCCATATTATGGACTTGAACAAAGACACGTCAGATTTGAATAATATTCCTGTTGTTAATGAATTTCCTGACGTATTTCCGAAAGAACTTCCTGGTCTACCCCCAGAATGAGAAGTTGAATTCTTTATTGATCTTGAACCGGGTACAAAGCCCATTTCTAAAACCTCATATCGAATGGCTCCTATTGAACTTCAGGAGTTAAAAGTCCAACTACAGGAATTGTTAGACATCGGTTTTATTCGTCCTAGTACATCTCCTTAGGGTGCTCCTGTTTTATTTATAAAGAAGAAAGACGGGAGTATACGACTTTGTATTGACTACCAAGAATTAAACCATGTCACCATCAAGAATAGGTATCCCCTACCTCGTATTGATGACCTGTTTGACCAGTTCCAAGGAGTACAATTCTTTTTAAAGATCGATCTTCGTTCTGGATATCATCAGCTAAAGATTAAAACTGAGGATATTCCAAAGACTGCCTTTAGAACTCGGTACGGGCACTATGAATTCTTAGTCATGTCTTTTGGATTGACTAATGCTCCTGCTGCTTTCATGGATATGATGAACCGTGTATTCAAGGAATATTTGGATCAGTTCGTTGTTGTCTTTATTGATGACATCCTTATCTATTCAAAAAGTCGTGAAGATCATGAGCACCATTTGAAGCTGGTACTTCGAAGACTTCGTGACAACAAGCTATATGCCAAGCTAAAGAAATGCGAGTTCTGGCTTAAGGAAGTAGCATTCCTTGGGCACGTGGTGTCAAAACATGGAGTATCATTGACCGTGAAGATTCAAGCAATACAAATTTAGAGCAACCGAAGTCGGAGACCAAAGTGCGTAGCTTCTTGGCTTAAATTGGTTATTATCGGAGATTCGTGGAAAGATTTTCTCGAATCGCTATCTCAGATTAACTCGGTGACTCGAGAAGATACAAAATTTGTATGGAGCGAGGAATACGAGAAGAGTTTCCAAGAGCTCAAGAGAGACTCATTTTTAAGACTGTTCTAACAATACCATCTGGCTTGGATGGATTTGTTATCTACAGCGATGCTTCAGGCAAAGGGTTAGGATGTGTTCTCATGCAACATGGGAAAGTCATAGCCTATGCCTCGCGATAACTCAAAGAATTTGAGAGGAATTATCCTACTCGTGACTTTGGGTTAGCGTGATCGTTTTTGCGTTAAAAATCTGGAGACACTACCTGTATGGGGAGAAAGTGGAGATATATATGGATCATAAAAGCCTCAAATATTTCTTTACCCAAAAAGAACTTAACACGCGGCAACGACGTTGGCTTGAGATGTTGAAAGATTATGATCACACTATTCAATATCATCTTGGAAAAGCGAACGTAGTAGCTGACGCATTGAGTAGAAAATCATATGCGAGTACGAGTGCAATATTGTCAATGCAAAGGCCCATTCTGTATGACTTGCAAAGGATGGAGGTAGAATTAAAGACTCCAGGGACCCACATGATGATGGCGAATATACGAGTAGAACTGACTTTAATTGATAAAGTTAAAGCTGCTTAAGCTACGGACCTGGGGCTGACGCGTATGAAGAAGAAAGTGAAAGAAGGAGCTATTCCAGAAGCAAGAATCGATGAAGAAGGAATACTTCGAGTCAACTCTAGACTTTGCATTCCTAACGATTCTGACTTGAAGCATAGAATCATGATGGAGGCACATAACACCCCTACCTCGCTTTCATTTTCGATTCCAACTCCCAGGTCATTTTTTCAATAGCATGGTTTCTCCACAAAACCTTAACTTGTGGTATAACCTTGGTGCGTTGAGCATGCTCTTTTCTATCCAAGATCTTAACAGGTACCTCCTCGTATGTTAAATCTTCGGTTATCTCGTCTGGTTCTAACTCAATAATGTGGTTTGGGTCTTTCACATATTTACGGAGCATAGATATATGGAAAACATTATGAACACGAGACCTGCTTGGAGGTAACGCGAGTCTATAGGGTTCATTTCCTATTCGATCAAGAATCTCAAATGGACCAACAAATCTTGGATTGAGCTTTCCTCTCTTTCCAAATCTTGTAACTCCCTTCCATGGAGTAACACATAATAATACATGATCCCCAATATTAAATTCCATGTCCTTTCGATCAAGATCAGCATAACTCTTTTATCGATCTTGTGAGGTTTGAATACGTTGTCGAACCATTTGGATCTTTTTTGTAGTCATGCGTACTAATTCTGGTCCCAACAACGTTGCTTCTCCCACCTCGTCCCAACATACTGGAGAACGACACTTTTGTCCATACAACGCCTCAAATGGAGCCATGCCTATACTTGCTTGATAACTGTTGTTGTAGGAGAATTCCACCGATGGCAAGTACTTATCCTAATTTCCTTTGAAATCTAGAACACAGAGTCTTAATAGATCTTGAGGTTTGAATAGTCCTCTCGATTGTTAAATCGGTTTGAGGATGGTATCTTTGAATCAATCAGAATCCGTGCCCATAGCTTTCTCGCAAGCTAACCCAAAATCTTGAAGTGAATCTTGGGTCACGATCGAAACTATGGATCTTGGCATGCCATGCAATCGACAATCTCATTCACGTATATACGAGCAAAGGCGTTCAAGGGAATAAGTTTCTCGTATAGGTAAGAAATGAGCAGACTTGGTTAATCTATCAACAATAACCCAAATCGCATCTATGCCTTGAGAAACTTTGGGAAGACCTGTAAGGAAATCCATGGTAATGTGTTCCCACTTTATCGATTAAAGTCGGTTCTACTCGTATATTCGCCATCATCATGTGGGTCCCTGGAGTCTTTAATTCTACCTCCATCCTTTGCAAGTCATACAGAATGGGCCTTTGCGTTGTTAATTTTGCACTCGTACTCGCATATGATCTTCTACTCAATGCGTCAGCTACTACGTTCGCTTTTCCAGGATGATATTGAATAGTGTGATCGTAATCTTTCAACAGCTTAAGCCAACGTCGTTGTCGCATGTTGAGTTCTTTTTGGGTGAAGAAATATTTGAGGCTTTTTTGATCCGTATAAATCTCAACTTTCTCCCCATACAGGTAGTGTCTCCGCATTTTAACATAAAAATGATCACGCCAACATAAAGAATTCAACTTAGATTTCGGGGGTAGACGGGAAGTTCTTTCTTTAAATACGTCAGGAAATTCATTAACAACAGGAATATTTGTGACGCCTTCAAAATAGGTATACATCACCCATTTTGAGTCATCAATAGCATGGTACAGAAACAACTAAAACTTTATTAATACAACATGAAAACTGTGAGTTTAAATACAAATATTGCCATCTAGACAATATTCACACCCAAATAAGTCCTCATTATAATTATTGGTACATTATTTTACAAAAATGATGAGGACTACTAAACAACTTTCTAGAACCTTCATTCCATACCCCGACTAGTACTCGCTACATTCTCGCCTCCTGAGAAGAAAAATGGAACAAAAAGGAAAAGGGTGAGCTCAATTAGCCTAAGAAGAATATTATGACTAAGATAATATAGAACAAATTATCGTTAGTCTTGATAGGGAAAATCGATAAAATACGATGAGACAACAAGTTTTGGATCAATATTCACAATGAAATAATAATTCATAGAAGAGTTACGTAGAGAATGAAATCTACTTTTATCTATGAATTTAAAAGTCCACCATCAATATTTTATCCATGTAACATCAATCAATATTCATCTTGAATCAAATATTCATCTTTGCACTACAGGCCAAAGATATTCATCGATCCTCGGTCATGTTCATTCAACACTGAACATCTTTTGCACTCTGAGCCAAAGATATTCATCAAAATTCATACATCTTTACACTATAGGCCAAAGATATTCAGTAATACCATCATTTAGGACTGAGGATGATGAAAAATATTTTAAAGAAAACGAATCTAGTGAAACAAAAGA
Source organism: Panax quinquefolius (assembly GCA_020205615.1). Lineage (NCBI taxonomy): Eukaryota > Viridiplantae > Streptophyta > Magnoliopsida > Apiales > Araliaceae > Panax > Panax quinquefolius. The sequence goes on from CM035152.1 coordinate 13,635,173, forward strand.
GCAAATATTAAGGATTCGTACTTTAAACAGTCCAAGTTTAAAAATACTTCATTAATAATCATAGTGAAGTAAAATTCAAAAATGATCAAAACATGGATACAATCAAAGCTAGTATCCATAATAGATATTTTGGACAAAAATGAAAATTTAAAGTGCCGTATTCGTAAATAGTGCTGTATACGTGAATAATAACCCGACACTAAAAGACAAGAATTTCACAAGAAAAATCTTACCAATAATCCGGTTTAATGATATTAGAAGAAATAATATCATTTTAAATTAAATAATATCCCTTACCTCGAAAAGATCTGTATTTCAAACCGAATAATACGGATATAATCTTTGAAAGGAACTTGCAATCAGATAAAGAACAATACTCAAAGTATCAAAATATTCACAAGAATACGCTTGACAATATAGAGAGAGAAAGGGAGAGAAAACTTCAGTTTCTGGTGTGATTTTCAATTCTAACCTAAGCACCCTATTTATAGAAAAATGCTTTAGAATATCACAAAGCAGAAAATTTAATAAAATATTAATATATTTATAAAATTTTCCTTAGCCTACCTTGACCATCTGAATTCAGCCACCAAATAATGACAAAAACAAAAAAAAACATTTTTGTTATTAAAAATAATTAAAACTTTCAAAAATAAATTATTTCGGAACTACGAAACTTCAATAATTCATAATAAATACCCCTTTTGTCAGAAAAATTCAAACCACATGTCCTTTCCATAGGAAATTCTATTCTCTACAACTTTGTAAGTTTAAGTTTTTTCAAATTCCAAGCAGAAGTTTACCGAAATCCACAAACGAGCGATTTTACGGGCTATAAACCAATTTCAGTCAAGAAATGGGGTCCACCGACATGTTTAACATGTTTTAAACATTAATTGTAACAACAATACTCCTCCTCCTCATATACTCATATATCCCACATTCATTGTAAAAATATCACCATTATTATATTATTAAAATATAATAATATATTTAAATGAATTATTTATCAGAAAAGAAAAAATAACAATTTTTCAACAATTGTCACATTAAAATTTTCTCCATCTATATCCACATAAAATGAATATTTTCCTTATCATATAAATCAATAATTAATTATTCACAAATAATATTACAGAATCACAATACTGACAACCAGGCAGTTCTCAGGAAAGAGGGGGCTTTCCATTAAGGATTTCTCCTTACTGGCGCACAATTAGGTGACCAAACCTCTCCTTAGATAGAACTTTCTAGACATTGCCAATAATGTTATCTAATAATATTATTCAAACAATATGAATTATTGATCTGATAATGAAAATACTGTGTAGTGACAATTATTGAAACAACAATAATATAAAATATCAATGTAGCAATTATTGAATCAATAAAATAAAATATTGAGCAAAGAATTCATCGCAACAATTATTGAGTAATGCCTTCCTACGTAAGAATCAATAATTGGTGCAATACTGGTGTGCTTCGTGTTTTAACCACCGGTATTCCAACAAGATAACTGCAGTAATAACTACGTAGTTATTTAAAAATAACTTATACTTGTCGTTTTCTTCATCCAATAGCTTTAGTTATGGGCTCCACACAAGTCACATTGCATTTATTCGTCGTCGAATATTCCACGAATATTTTCCGATAAAAATGAATATTTTATAACCACTTGCATATTTGAAATATTTGCGTATTTTAACCATAACTAACCACATTAATCGAATCAACCCTTACTATTTCAAAATAATAAATAGAGGAAATTCAATTTCATTAATAATAAGTTGGGGTCTTACAACCTCCCCTCCTTATGAAATTTCGTCCTCGAAATTGACGTACGTACCTGGTGTTTCGAAAAGGTGAGGATACCTCGCTTTCATTTCCGTTTCCAACTCCCAGGTCATTTCCTCTATAGCATGGTTCCTCCACAAAACTTTGACTTATAGTATAAACTTTGTGCGTAGGACATGCTCCTTCCTTTCTAAGATCTTGACAGGTACATCCTTGTACGTTAAGTCTTCGGCTATCTCGTCCGACTCTAACTGAATAACGTGGTTCGGGTCTTTCACATATTTACGAAGCACATGATATGTGAAAAACATTATGAACACGAGACATACTTGAAGGTAACGCGAGTCTATAGGTCATATTTCCTATTCGGTCAAGAATCTGAAATGGACCAATAAATCGTGGATTGAGCTTTCCTCTTTTTCTAAATCTTGTAACTCCCTTCCACGAAGAAAAACACAACAATACATGATCCCCAATACTAAATTCCACGTCCTTTCGATGAAGATCCGCATAACTCTTTTGTCGATCCTGTGCTGTTTGTATACGTTGTCGAATCATTTGGATCTTTTCTATAGTCATACGTACCAACTCTGGTCCCAACAATGTTGCTTCACCAACCTCATCCCAACATACTTGAGAGTGACACTTACATCCATATAATGCTTCGAATGGAGCCATACCTATACTTGCCTGATAACTGTTGTTGTAGGAGAATTCCACCAAAGGTAAATATTTATCCCAACTCCCTTTGAAGTCTAGGACACAGAGTCTTAATAGATCTTCAAGAGTTTGAATAGTCCTCTCTGATTGTCCGTCTATTTGAGGATGGTATCAATCAATCAGATAAATGCGCGTGCCCATAGCTTTTTGCAAGCTAACCCAAAATCGTGAAGTGAATCTTGGGCCACGATCCAAAACTATGGATACTGGCATGCCATGCAATCTTACAATCTCATTCACGTACATACGAGCAAGACGTTCAAGGGAATAAGTCTCCCGTATCGGCAAGAAATGAGAAGATTTAGTTAATCTATCAACAATAACCCAAATAGCATTTATGCCTTGAGAAACCGTGGGAAGACCCGTAACGAAATCTATGGTAATGTGTTCCCACTTCCATTTCGGAATCTCAAGTGGTTTCAATGGACCCTTAGGCACTTAATGCTCTGCCTTTACACGTTGACAAGTTAAACACCTCGAGATAAACTTCGCGATCTCTCTCTTCATATTGTTCCACCAAAATGTATGTCAAAGATCACGATACATTTTGGTACTTCCTGGATGGATTGCAAATGGTGTATTGTGTGCCTCCATCATGATCTTGTTCTTTAAATCAGAATCGTTAGGAACACAAAGTCTGGAGTGGACTCGAAGTATTCCTTCTTCATCGATTCTTGCTTCTGGAATAGCACCCTCTTGTACTTTCTTCTTCATACCCATCAGCTCCGGGTCTGTGGCTTGAGCAACTTTAACTTCATCGATTAAAGTTGGTTCTATGCGTATACTTGACATCATCGCACTCGTTCCTGCATATGATCTTCTACTCAATGCGTCAGCTACCACGTTTTCTTTTCCAGGATGGTATTGAATGGTGTGGTCATAATCTTTTAACAGCTCGAGCCAACGTCGTTGTTGCATGTTGAGTTCCTTTTGGGTGAAGAAATATTTGAGGCTTTTATGGTCTCAATATATCTCCACTTTCTCTCCATATAGATAGTGCCTCCAGATCTTTAGAGCGAAAACGACTGCTGCCAACTCTAGATCATGAGTAGGATAATTCCTCTTATATTCTTTAAGTTGTCGCGAGGCATAGGCTATGACTTTCCCACATTGCATGAGAACATATCCTAACCCTTTGCCTGAAGCATCGCTGTAGATAACAAATCCATCCGAACCACATGGTATTATCTGAACAGGTGCCGAAATGAGTCTCCTCTTGAGCTCTTGGAAACTCTTCTCGCATTCCTCGCTCCATACGAATTTTGTATCTTTCCGAGTCAGCTGAGTTAACGGAGTAGCGATTCGAGAAAATCCTTCCACGAATCTCCGATAATAACTAGCTAAGCCCAAAAAGCTACGTACTTCGGTTACCGACTTCGGTTGCTCCCAACTTTGTATTGCCTCAATCTTCGCCAGGTCAACAGAATTCCATGTTTTGACACCACATGCCCAAGGAATGCTACTTCCTCAAGCCAGAATTCGCATTTCTTCAACTTGGCATATAGCTTGTTTTCACGAAGCCTTTGGAGTACCAGCTTCAAATGGTGCTCATGATCTTCATGGCTTTTGGAATATATGAGAATGTCATCAATAAAGACAACAACGAACTGATCCAAATAGTCCTTGAATACTCGGTTCATCATATCCATGAATGTCGCGCAGAGCATTAGTCAATCCAAAAGACATGACTAAAAATTCATAATGCCCAGATCGAGTTCAAGGCGATGCATGGAATATCCTCGTTCTAATCTTCAAATTGATGATATCCGAGCGAAGATCGATCTTTGAAAAGAATTATGCTCCTTGCAATTTGGTCAAACATGTCATCAATACGAGGTAACGGATACCTATTCTTGATGGTGACATGGTTCAATTCTCGATAGTCAATACAAAGTCGCATACTCCCGTCTTTCTTCTTTATAAATAAAACAGGAGCACCCCAAGGAGATGTACTAGGATGAATGAAACCGATGTCCAACAACTCCTGTAGTTGAACCTTTAACTCCAGAAGTTCAATAGGAGCCATTCGATATGGGGTTTTAGAAATGGGCTTTGTACCAGGTTTAAGGTCAATAAAAAATTCAACTTCACGTTCTGGGGGTAGACTGGGAAGTTCTTCAGGAAATACGTTAGGAAATTTACTAACAACAGGAATATTATTCAAATCTGACGTGTCTTTATTCAAATCCATAACATGGGCTAAGAAAGTTTGACATCTGTTTTTCAATAAACGAATAGCTTTATGACTTGATTTGACAGTGATTGATTTTAATGGTTTAGTCACTTGAATTCGTACAACAGGTTGGTTAGGAATATGAAAACAAACAACCTTTCGAAAATAATCAATTTTGGCATGATGAGTAGTTAACCAATCAATCCCTAAAATCACATCAAAAGTAAGTATCTTTAAAGAGATAAGGTCAACAAGTAATGTGATGGTGCCAATTTGGATCAAATAAGATTTATAAATAGTGGATGTGATGAAAGTTTCTCCTAACGAAGTCTCCACAGATAAATCAAAGTCTAATTTCTCCGGAGTCAAGTTTAAACGTTGAGCACAAAGCAGAGAGATAAATGAATGGGTAGCATCAGTATCTAGTAAGGTATAAACTTTTCAAGAATTTATGATTAGCTTACCCGTGATCACCTCGTTTGGGCTCCTCGCATTTTGATCAGTCACAACAAACACTCTTCCAGGAACCGTTGACTTTGACTTTTTTGGGATAGCCTTTTGAGTCACCATCCCCGCTGGACTTGGTTTCGCTATCGTACAATCTCGAGCAATATGTCATTCCTTTCCACAATTATAACATTCCTTGAACTGTTGTGGGCAGTTTGGGCTGATATGTCCCTCTTTTCCACATTTATAGCATACGACCGGTGGTCGTTCTCCTCCCTTAGAACCAGTTGTTGCTGGTGTTGACGTCTTCACATGGTCATTGTTGAATCTCCTCTTTTTAAAATCTCCTCCCGACTCGCTTCTTCTATTCTCATGGCCATGATTACCACCAGAGTGGTTACCGCCTTTGTCCGTATTCTTCTTTCTCCGTTGGTTATCGTTTTTCTGATGACTGCTGTCACCAGTATGATCCTGGTTATGGTCCCTCGGTTGAACATACTCGTTATCTCACTCTAACAATTGAGCCCTATTGACAACATCTGAATAGAGAGAAAATTTATGAGAAATGAGATATTGACGTATGCCGGGTTTCAAACCTCTCAGAAACATCCGCGTCATACGTTCCTCATTCTCCACCAAATGAGGTGCAAACCTGGATAACTCTACAAACTTTGCCTCGTACTGGGACACCGTCATGTTATTTTGTTCCAGTCTAATGAACTCCACTTCCTTCATATGACGAATACTTTCAGGAAAGTACTTGTCATTGAAAAGTTTCTGAAACGTCTCCCCAAGACACGCCGAAAAGTACCGGATGGGTATGCTTCACAGATTCCCACCAGTAATCTGTCTCATTACGAAACATAAAGGTGGCGAATGGAACCTTCTGTTCCTCCGTGCATCCCAAGATATCGAATATCTTGGTGATTTGTTTGACCCATGTTTCTACCTTAATCGGATCCGGCTTTCCCCAGAATTCTGGTGGTCCCAACTCTTTGAACTACTTGGCTGTGACAAACCATGCGTTGTTATCATTTCCACCTGTATTTTGTACACGAGTCTCCCTCATCTGATTTTGCATGAACTGCAAAAAGCTTCTAAACATCTCGTCGTTCATCATCTGCTCAGTGGTGTTGTTCACAGGAGGAACATTGCCAGCCTGTTGCACGTTCTCCTCATTGGGGAGTAAAGGTGTCTCCACGGTCTCATTTACTCCACTGTTAACATTCTCAGTAGACATTCTCAAATACTGCCATAAAACAAGGGTTAATTAAGGAAATCAACATATCACATAATATCCCTATATACTGACCAACTAATAAATAAGCTTAGGTATGACACACTAGTGAAGGATTTACTCGTCTCTCCCCTCCTAGTTCTATTCCCCGATCTCCATCAGAGATCATATCCCTAAACTCTGATACCAACTGTGACGCCCCCAAAATAGGTATACATCACCCATTTTGATCCGTCAATAACATGGTATGTAAACAACTACAACTTTATTAATACAACATGAAAACTGTGAGTTTAAATACAAATATTGCCATCTAGACAATATTCACACCCAAATAAGTCCTCATTACAATTATTGGTACATTATTTTACAAAATGGTGAGGACTACTAAACAACTTTCTAGAACCTTCATTCCATACCAATTCTACTAAGTACATTTTACATTCTCGCCTCCCGAGAAGAAAAATGGAACAAAAAGGAAAAGGATGAGCTCAACTAGCCCCCAAAGAAGAATATTATGACTAAGATAATATAGAACAAATTATCGTTAGTCTTCAACAGGGAAAATCTGATAAAATACAATAGACAACAAGTTTCAGATCAATATTCGTAGTGGAAATAATAATTCATAGAAGAGTTACGTAGAGAATGAAATCTACTTTTATCTATGAATTTAAAAGTCCATCATCAATATTTTATCCCTGTAACATCAATCAATATTCATCTTGAATCAAATATTCATCTTTGCACTACAGGCCAAAAATATTCAGTAATACCATCATTTAGGACTGAGGATGATGAAAAATATTTTAAAGAAAACGAATCTAGTGAAACAAAAGAGCAAATATTAAGGATTCGTACTTTAAACAGTCCAAGTTCAAAAATACTTCATTAATAATCATAGTGAAGTAAAATTCAAGAATGGTCAAAACATGGATACAATCAAAGCTAGTATCCATAATAGATATTTTGGACAAAAAACGAAAATTTAATTTTCCTGTGAATAGTACCGTATTCGTTGTGTCGCCCCCAAAATAGGTATACATCACCCATTTTGAGTCGTCAATAACATGGTACAAAAATAACTACAACTTTATTAATACAACATGAAAACTGTGAGTTTAAATACAAATATTGCCATCTAGACAATATTCACACCCAAATAAGTCCTCATTATAATTATTGGTACATTATTTTACAAAAATGATGAGGACTACAAAACAACTTTCTAGAACCTTCATTCCATACCCCGACCAGTACTCGCTACATTCTCGCCTCCTGAGAAGAAAAATGGAACAAAAAGGAAAAGGGTGAGCTCAATTAGCCCAGTAAAGAATATTATGACTAAGATAATATAGAACAAATTATCGTTAGTCTTGATAGGAAAAATCGATAAAATACAATGACAACAAGTTTCAGATCAATATTCACAGCAGAAATAATAATTCATAGAAGAGTTACGTAGAGAATGAAATCTACTTTTATCTATGAATTTAAAAGTCCACCATCAATATTTTATCCCTGTAACATCAATCAATATTCATCTTGAATTAAATATTCATCTTTGCACTACAGGCCAAAGATATTCATCAGTCGGTCATGTTCATCTCAACACCTGTACATCATTGCACTACAGGCCAAAGATATTCATCAAAAATTCATTCATCTTTGCACTACAGGCCAAAGATATTCAGTAATACCATCATTTAGGACTAAGGATGATAAAAAATATTTTAAAGAAAACGAATCCAGTGAAACAAAAGAGCAAATATTAAGGATTCGTACTTTAAACAGTCCAAGTTCAAAAATACTTCATTAATAATCATAGTGAAGTAAATTTCAAGAATGATCAAAACATGGATACAATCAAAGATAGTATCCATAACAGATATTTTGGATAAAATACGAAAATTTAATTTTTCTGTGAATAGTGCCTTATTCGTGAATAGTGTCGTATACGTGAATAGTGCCGTATATGTGAATAGTAACCCCGACACTAAAAGATAAGGATTTCATAAGAAAAATCTTACCAATAATCTGGTATAATGATATTAGAAGAAATAATATCATTTAAAAAAAAAAATATCCCTTACCTTGAAAAGATTGTACTTCTAGCTGGAATACCAGATATAGTGCTGAAGGGAACTTGCATCGTATAGCAACACTCAAAGTATCAAAATACTCACAAGATTACGCTCAATAATATAGAGAAAGAAAGAGAGAGAAATCTTCAGTTTCTGGTGTGATTTTCAATTCTAACCTAAGCACCCTATTTATAGGAAAATGCTTAGAATACCAAAGTAGAAAATTTAATATAATATTAATATTATTAATTTAAATTCTTATGCCCACCTTGACCATCTGAATTCATCCACCACTAATGACAAAAACAAAAAAAATATTTTTGTTATTAAAAATAATTAAAACTTTCAAAAATCAATTATTCTAGAACTTCAGAACTTCAATAATTCATAATAAATAGCCTTTTTATCAGAAAAAATCAAACCTTATGTCTTTTCCATAGGAAATTTCATTCTCTACAACTTTGCAGAAGAAAATTTTTCCAAATTTCAAACAAAAATTGACCGAAATCCACATACGGGCAATTTTACAAGCTATAATCAAATTTCAGTCAAGAAATGGGGCCACAGACATGTTTAACATGTTTTAAACAACTTTTGCAACAAAAATATTATTCCTCCTCATATATTCATATATTCCACATTCATTGTAAAAATATCACCATTATTATATTATTAAAATAATAATATATTTAAATGAATTATTTTATCGAAAAAAAGATAAAATATCAATTTTCAACAATTGTCACATTAAAAATTTTCTCCATCTATATCCACATAAAATGAATATTTTCCTTATCATAATAATCAATAATTAATTATTCACAAATAATATTATAGAATTACAATACCAACAACTGACATAGCGGTTTCAGGAAAGAGGGGCTTTCAATAAGGATTTCTCTCTTCTGGCCTTAGCAATTAGGTGACCAAACCTCTCCTTATGCAGAACTTTCTAGACATTTCCAATAATGTTATCTAATAATATTATTCAAATAATATGAATTATTTATTTGATAATGAAAAATATCGTGTAGTGACAATTATTGAAACAACAATAATATAAAATATCAACGTAGCAATTTTTGAATCAATAAAATAAAATATTGAATAAGATAACTCATCGTAACAATTATTGAGTAGTGCCTTCTTTACGTAAGAATCAATAATTGGTGCAATACCGTGTCTTCTTGTGTTTTAACCACCGGGTATTCAAGTGAAGATAATCTGTGAATAACTACGCCGTTATTTATAAACAACTTATACTTGTCGTTTTCTTCATCCAATCGCTTTCCGTTATGGGGCCCACACAAGGTTGTGCCGTCGTACGAATATTCCCTGAATATTCTCCGATAAAAATGAATATTTTATAACCACTTGCATATTTGAAATATTTGCGCATTTTACCCATAACTAACCACATTAATCAAATCAACCCTTACTATTTCAAAATAATAAATAGAGGAAATTCAATTTCATTAATAATAAGTTGGGGTCTTACATTCGTAAATAGTGCCGTATACGTGAATAGTGTCGTATACGTGAATAGTAACCCCGACACTAAAAGACAAGAATTTCACAATAAAAATCTTACCAATAATCCGGTATAATGATATTAGAAGAAATAATATCATTTTAAAAAAAATAATATCCTTACCTCGAAAAGACTGCGTACTTCAATTTGGAATAATTAGGATATAGTGTTGAAGGAACTTGCACAGATATAGCAACACTCAAAGTATCAAAATACTCACAAGAATACGCCGATAATATAGAGAGAAAAGGAGAAAACTTCAGTTTCTGGTGTGATTTTCAATTTTAACCTAAGCACCCTATTTATAGAAAAATGCTTAGAATACCAAAGCAGAAAATTTAATAAAATATTAATATTCCCCGAATATTCCCCGAATAAAAATGAATATTTGCGCATTTTACCCATAACTAACCACATTAATCAAATCAACCCTTACTATTTCAAAATAATAAATAGAGGAAATTCAATTTCATTAATAATAAGTTGGGGTCTTACAATATTATTCAAATCTGACATGTTTTTGTTCAAGTCCATAATATGGGCTAAGAAAGCTTGACATCCATTTTGCAATAAACGAATAGCTTTATGGCTTGATATGACAGTGACTGATTTTAATGGTTTAGTTGCTTGAATTCGTATAACAGGTTGGTTAGGAATATAAAAACTAACAACCTTACGAAAACAATCAATTTTGGCATGATGAGTGGTTAACCAATCAATCCCTAAAATCACATCAAATGCAAGTATCTTTAAAGAGATAAGATCAATAGGTAATGTGATTGTGCCAACTTGAATCAAGCAAGATTTATAAACTGTAGATGTAACAAAGGTTTCACCCAACGGAGTTTCAACAGATAAGTTAAAGTCCAATTTCTCCGGAGTCAAGTTTAAACGTTGAGCACGAGCAGGAGAGATAAAAGAATGGGTAGAACCGGTATCTAGTCAGGTATAAACTTCGCAAGAGTTCAAGATTAGCTTACCCGTGATCACCTCGTTCGGGTTTCTCATGTTTTGGCCAGTCACGACAAACGCCCTTCCTTGAACCACGGACTTTGTTTTGTCTGTAGTCGCCTTTGGTGCCGTCATCCCAGTTGGACTTGACTTCGCTACCGGACAAAATTGGGCTATGTGACCATCTTTTCCACAATTGAAACACACCTTGGAAGGCTGTGAACAGTTTGGACTTATGTGTCCCTCCTCTCCACATCTGTAGCATCTAACTGGTGGTCGTTCTACTCCTCTAGAATTTGTTGTTGGTCTTTGGTGTCTTCCGATATCTTCCCGTCATTGTTGAATCTCCTCTTTTAAAATTTCCACTTGACTCACCTCTCCTATTATCGTGGCCACGATTTCCACCTGAGTGGTTCTACCGCTTTTGTCAAGTATTCTTCCCTCCCGCTTAGTTATCATCGCTCGATGATCATTGCCATCCACCAGTATGACCGGTTGTGGTCCCTCGGTTGAACATACTCATTATCACGCTCTAATAATTGAGCCCTGTTTACAACATCTGAATATAAAGAAAATTTATAAGAGATAAGATATTATCGAATCTAGGGTTTTAGACCTCTCAGAAACATTCGCGTCATACGTTCCTCATTTTATACCAAATAAAGTGCAAACCTGGATAACTCCGTGAACTTCGTCTCGTACTGGGACACCGTCATGTTGTTCTGTTCCAGTCTAATAAACTCTAACTCCTTCATATGAAGAATACGTTCAGGAAAGTACTTGTCAATGAACAGTTTCTGAAATTTTTCCCAAGACATGTTGAGTGCGGCTGGCTGGGTACACTTCCTGATTCCCACCGATGTCGCCTCACCACGGAACATAAAGGTGGCAAATGGAACCTTCATTTCTCCTCCGCGTGCGACCAAGACATCGAATATCTTAGTAATTTGCTTAACCCACGTTTCCTTTAATCGGATTGGGCTTTTCCCGAAATCTGGTGGTCTAACTCCTAACTCCTATGGGCTATAATTCCCACCGGGTATTTTGTACACGAGTCTCCTCAAATCTCGACATAAGCAAAAAGCTTCTAAACATCGCATCATTCATCGTTTGCTTAGTAGTGTTGTTTGCTATAATTCCCACCCATATTTTGTACACGAGTCTCCCTCGTCTCGATTTTGCATGAACGCAAAAGCTTCTAAACATCGCATCATTCATCGCTTTGCTTAGTAGTGTTGTTTACGGAGGAATATTGCCTTCTGCTGCACATTCTCTTGGTTGGTAATCAAAGGTTGTTCCACAATCTCACAGACTCCATTGTTAACGTTCTCATTTGCCATTCTTAAAAAGCGCCATAAAATAGGGTTAATTAAACATTCATAATATCCACATAAAAACCGAGCCATAAAATAGGAAGGTTAATTAAACAAATTAAGCATATCACATTAATATCCCAATCAATTATGATATCAACAAATAAGCGTATGAGTTTAGAGGATTTACTCATCTTTCTCCTCCTAAGTTCTATTGTACATACTCGCCAGAGCCCCAAAAAGTATTCTTCACTAAATACTTATCGAAATCTTTTGATCCGCTGAGAACGTAACTTCAAAATGACAAGGATTACCTCAGACTTTTGTTTTTATCCATAGTCCAACAATACCCCAAAAATAATCACATGGTAAAATTCAAGAACACAAATTCTAGTAGATATATCTGGACAAAAGATTTCAAGATACATTTCCTGAATAGAATAGTAACTCATGAATAGTAACCTCGACATGAAAAAGTTCCAAATTTGATAAAATCAGATCAATATGGATACAAAGCAACTCTCAAAGTATCTAAATACTCACAAAATACGCTCAATAATATAGAGAGAAAAGAGAAAACTTTGTTTCGGTGTGATTTTCAATTCTAACTTAGCCCTCTATTTATAGAAAATGTTTTGACCTGCACCGATGGCTTTACTGCTACTATTGCCACCCACCACATTTGAAATAAAATCACCAACCACAAGTGGGGCCCACTCAATTCTAGAATTTTCCACCAAAATCAATTATAACCCCTAATTTCCAATCGCACACCTCTTAAAATTCATAACAAATCATTCGTGCAAACGGCTCAAAATTTGTGGACATATACTCAACTTATGTATGTATAATATACCCAAAATTACTACAATCCAATCTGGCTTCGGATTAAAAATTATAACCCCCGCAATATATCTCAAAACCCCGATTTAATTTTTAATACCCAACTGTAAAATACCGATAAAATACCTCAACAATAATTTCTTCATTTATAACCACATAAATAAATCCATCATTTATATCCACATAAAATAAATATTTCTTTATCATATGAATCAATAATTAATTATTCACAAATAATATTACGTAATCACAATTATGACAACCAGCCGCTCCTCAGAAAGAGGGGGCTTTCCGATAAGGATTTCTCCTCATCGGCACGCAATTAGGTGACCAAACCTCCTCGATGTATAATATTATTCAAATAATATGAATTATTGATCCGATAATGGAGATAATAAAGGACAATTATCGAACAACAATAATATAAAATATCAACGCAAAGAATTATCGAATCAATAAAATAAAATATCAACAAGAATTACCGTGAAAATTATTCACGTAAAGGATCAATAATTCAACAATATCGCGGTAATATCAAGCATTTGCCTTAATTTGTAATAACTACGCTCGTTATTTTTAACCAACTTATATTTGTAGTTTTCTTCATCCAAATCATATGGGCTCACACAATTCTTACATAATATCCTATATTATTAATCATCAACAAATAAGCTAGATAGGACACTAAATAAGGATTTACTATCATCTCCTCTCCTAGTTCTATTCCCGATCTCATGAGACTATATCCCTAAGCTTTTGATACTAACCGTGACACCCCAAAATAAGTATACAACACCCATTCTCGAAAGTCGCCAAATACATGGTATGTAAAGCAACCACAACACATAATATCCACACCCAAATAAAGTCTTCATTACATTATTGATGCACTATTTTACAAAAAAATAGTGAGGATCGCTAAAAAACCGCCTCAGGACCATCACTTCTATATCCCATTTGGTTCTCGCTATATTCTCGCTTCTTGAGAAGAAAGATGGAATAAAAAGGAAAAGGGTGAGCTCAACTAGCCCAGTAAATAATATTATGACTAAGATAATATACAACAAATTATCCTTGGTCTTCAACAGGAAAAAATCTGATAGAATATAATCGACAACAAGTTTTTGATCAACAACTGCAGCGAAAACATCAATTCATTAAGAGTTAAAGAGAATGAAATCTACTATCATCTATGAATTTAAAAGTCCATCATTAATATTTTATCCCTCGTAACATCAATCAATATACATCTTTGCACTACGGGCCAAAGATATTCATTTGTATCACCAGGTTGGTCATGTTCATCTCAATACTCGTTCATCTTTGACTACTGGCCAAAGATATTCATCGTAATTATTCATCTTTACTACTGAGCCAAAGATATTCATCAAGTATCACCATTAAGGACCGAGGATGATGAAAAATATTTTAGAGAAACGAATCCAATTGAGATAGAATGACAATATTAGGGATTCGTATTTCGGTTTATCCAAATTCAATAATACTCCATAATAACCAAGTGTGAAGTAGAATTCAAAAATAAAGATCAAAACATAGATACAATCAAAGATAGTAACCATAAAAGACATCTGAAAGAAAAAGAAAATTTCATTTTTTAGGTGAATAAGTCAGATTTGTGAATAAAGGTCGATATCGTAAATAGTGTCATATACATGAATAGTAATCCCGACACAAAAAGGTAGAAATTCCGCAATAAAATTCATAATAATATTTCAGCATAATGATATTGAAGAAAATAATATCATCTAAGAAGAAAATAACATCCTTACCTCAAAATAACAGTATTACGATTAGAATATGGATATAGTGTGAAGGAACTTGCATCAGATAAGAACTGTAAGACCCCAACTTATTATTAATGAAATTAAATTTCCTCTATTTATTATTTTGAAATAGTAAGGGTTGATTTGATTAATGTGGTTAGTTATGGATAAAATGCGCAAATATTTCAAATAAGCAAGTGGTTATAAAATATTCATTGTTGTCGGGGAATATTAGTTTAGTCGTGGAATATTCTTACTGTCGGAGAATATTCGTATTTACCATGAAAATTTTGTGTGGGCCCCATAACGGAAAACGATTGGATGAAGAAAATGACAAGTATAAGTTGTTTATAAATAACTACAGTAGTTGTTCACAAGAATTATATCTTTGTTGGAATACCCTTAGTGGTTAAAAACACAGAAGCATTACCTGTATTGCACCAATTATTAATTCTTACGTAAGAATGCACTACTCAATAATTGTTACAAAGAGTTATCGTTTAATATTTTATTTTATTGATTCAATAATTGCTACGTTGATATTTTATATTATTGTTGTTTCAATAATTGTCACTACACAAGATTTTTCATTATCAAATCAATAATTCATATTATTTGAATAATATTATTAGATAACATTATTGGCAATGTCTAGAAAGTTCATTTAAGGAGAGGTTTGGTCACTTAATTTACGGCAAGAAGAGAGAAATCCTTATTGGAAAGTCCCCTCTTTTATGGAACCGCCTCGGTTTTTTGATTGTAATTTCAGTAATATTATTTGTGAATAATTAATTATTTATTATTATGATAAGGAAAATATTCATTTTATATGGATATAGATGGAGAAAATTTTTAATGTGACAATTGTTGAAAATTGATATTTTATCTTTTTTCGATAAAATAATTCATTTAAATATATTATTATTTTAATAATATAATAATGGTGATATTTTTACAATGAATGTGGGATATGAATATATGAGGAGGAAGAATATTTTTGCTGCAAAAGTTGTTTAAAACATGTTAAACATGTCTGTGGCCCCATTTCTTGACTGAAATTTGATTATAGCTTGTAAAATCGCTCGTATGTGGATTTCGGTCAATTTCTGTTTGGAATTTGGAAAATTCTTCTGCAAAGTTGTAGAGAATGAAATTTCCTATGAAAAAGATATAAGGTTTGAATTTTTCTGATAAAAGGCTATTTATTATGAATTATTGAAGTTCCGTAGTTCAGAAATAATTAATTTTTGAAAGTTTTAATTATTTTTAATAACAAAAACATTTTTTTTGATTTTGTCATTAGTGGTGGCTGAATTCAGATGGTCAAGGTGGGCGTAAGAATTTAAATAAATAATATTAATATTTTATTAAATTTTCTACTTTGGTGTTCTAAGCAATTTCTTATAAATAGGGTGCTTAGGTTAGAATTAAAAATCACACCAGAAACTGAAGTTTTCTCTCTCTATATTATCGAGCGTATTCTTGTGAGTATTTTGATACTTTGAGTGTCGTATCTTATCTGGTGCAAGTTCCTTCAAACGTTATATCGATATTCCAATGTAAGTACTATTCTTTTCGAGGTAAGGAATATTATTTTTTTTTAAATGATATTATTTCTTCTAATATCATTATGCCGGAATATTGGTAATATTTTTCTTGTTAAATTCTTGTCTTTTAGTGTCGGGGTTACTATTCACAAATACGACACTATTCACAGAAAAATTAAATTTTTATTTTTGTCCAAAATATCTATTATGGATACTAGCCTTGATTGTATCCATGTTTTGATCATTCTTGAATTTTACTTCACTATGGTTATTTATGAAGTATTTTTGAACTTGGACTATTTAAAGTACGAATCCTTATTATTTGTTCTTTTGTTTCACTGGATTCGTTTTCTTTAAAATATTTTTCATCATCCTTAGTCCTAAATGATGATATTATCGAATATCTTTGGCCTCAGAAGTGCAAAAGATGGTTAATTTTTTATGAATATCTTTGGTTGGCCCGTAGTGCAAAAGATGTGAATGTGTGTTGAGATGAACATGATCGGTGATGAATATCTTTGGCCTATAGTGCAAAGATGAATATTTGATTCAAGATGAATATTAATTGATGTTACAGGGATAAAATATTGATGATGAACTTTTAAATTCATAGATTATAGTAGATTTCATTCTCTACATAACTCATCTATGAATTATTATTTTCACGCAAATATTGATCCGAAAACTTGTTGTCTATTGTATTTTATCGATTTTTTCTCGTTGAAGACTAACGATAATTGTTCTATATTATCTTAGTCATAATATTCTTTATCGGGCTAGTTGAGCTCACCCTTTTCCTTTTTGTTCCATTTTTCTTCTCAAGAGGAGAGAATGTAAGCGAGTCCTAGCTTCGGGGTGTGGAATGATGGTTCTAGAAAGTTATTTTAGTAGTCCTCACCATTTTTATAAAATAATGTACCAATAATTGTTATGAGGACTTATTTGGGTGTGAATATTATCAGATGGCAATATTTGTATTTAAACTCACGCTTTTTTATGTTGTATTAATAAAGTTATAGTTGTTTACATGCCTATGTTATCGACTCTAAATGGGTGATGTATACCTATTTTTGGGGCGCCATGATTGGTATCGAGCTTAGGGATATGATCTCCGGATTTGAGATCGGTGAATAGAACTAGAGGGGAGAGACAGTAAGTAAAACGCTAGTGTGCTAGGTGTCAGTGTGTCTTACCTAAGCTTATTTGTTGGTTGGTTGGTCAAGATTGATAGGTTTGTAATATTTATGAACGCAATCAAATTGCAAAAATAAGAGGAAACGTGTAAAATCAGAGTTTAAAAAAATTTACAAACCATATACCCGGATCACCCTTTATGCATAATTATTAATTAAACAAAAAGAAAGAACAAAAATCATACCCTTGAAGATCCGAGCTTCCTCAGGTACAAGTTCACCTCCAATCCTTTTCGCGTTCAACTTGAATCCACCGGGTTTGGTTCCTTCCTTTGATCAACATTAGCCACCCAAGTGTTTGGCCTCTAGAGGTGATCCACCAAGGAAGAAGAAGAATTCAAGAAGATGGGTGGTTGGCTAAACCCTAGTTTTTCTATCTCTATAGAAAAGGCGCGATTCTCCAACCATTCGAATAACGTATTCATGATATCTGATATAAGACTCCTCTTATAAAGATATCAAGTAACCCTATTAAAATAAGGTATTATTTAATTAAACCCTTTTAATTAAAGGGGCTCCCTAATCTTATTAGGGATAATTAATTAAACTCCTTTAACTAATTTTCCTTCCTAATCCAATTAGGAATAAATGAGAGTATTTATATTAAATTAATTCCTAAACTCTTTTAGAAATTAAAATAATAATAATAATTGTAATAATATTAATAAGACTCCTCTTATTAATTTATATTTAATATTTCTAAAATATTAAATAATAATATTAAGCTATTTAATTTATTCTATCACCATAGATTAAATTAAATATACATAACATATTATTACGATTATGCCATTAACTTCTTAAATAATTATTCTTCCTTTTATGGTGTGACCCTTTAGGTTCTCCATATTAGCTAGGTTGTGAATAAATCAATTAGAACAATTCTAATCTTATTTAAATAAATAAATTAAATAATTAATTTATATAAATAAATAATATTTATTCTACAATAGGGATGTTCTCCTAATGATTAACGACTTTCCAGATAATATAGATTTCAACATTAATTATAAAAGAACCTTTGAGTAAATAGTTACCGTACAATTCAATCCTTCCACCATACAATGTCCTAATTAAATATAAGACATGGAATTACTGTCAAGTCTTATTTTATTTAATTATATGTATTTCGACTCTTAAATGCACAACTCAAATAATGCAAATTAGAAACTCCTTTCTAATTTCATTCTGCCTTGGCCAAAGGACTACTGGGTTGTCATTTATCAAATCACATAGACATTTTCTTCTCTTTAATGTAAGTGGTAGATTCTTTATTGATCATACATTATCTCCATATACAACTTATTATACCCAAGCATACCCTTTGATATACCCTAAGGGTCTTAAGGAATAAGTCAAAGTATAACTCATCATACACAAGATACTATGATGATCTCAAGTCCAAGGATCACTTCAGATTACTATCACTACAGAATTCCTATCGACAGCAAGTAAAACTCCATTAGGTATTCCTTAGCGAGCCAATGCTCAAATGAAATTATTCTCCAATAAGCACCTACATACTTGCTTTAGTGTCTCCACACAAATGATCATGAGATCAATCATCCTCATCCAATGAAAGCAAGAACGATGTACCAATCTATCCGGATTCACTAATCCCAATTTAGTAATCCAACGATTGGGAACTATTTTAGTTTTAAGCTTTCTAAGAATTTAGATCTCATTAGAATGATCATCATCATTATTCTAAAAGCATTGCTTAAAACTATGGGTTTATCATATATTATAAAACAGCATCATGTAGATAATTAAAAGACTTCAATAAATTAATAATTTTTATTAATAAATGAATAAGATTGTTACAAAGTATATGCTTTATCATCAAACATGATTGGCTTGTGTGCATACTACTTTCAATCTCCTACTTGCACTAAAGCCAATCGTCATGGTATCTCATACTCTTCTTCTCTAAGTGACGATTATCCTGCTGTTGGATAAGCTTTAGTTAATGGATATGTAATGTTGTTCATGAGATTCCACTATCTCTATAGTGATTTCTCATCTTTCAATGATTCTAATAATCAAATGAAAGTGCCACAACACATGTTTAGATCCAAGATGAGACTTTAGAACTATTCCTAGTTCAGTAATGAACTTTTAATCCAAACAATCAACTTCTGGCAACTTCATTTATAGCTATATACTTTGTCTTTATCACTAAATCAAGAACTCTTTTTCATTGCTTGGAACCTTTTCAATTCATCGCACCAATCGCTCAAGATAACGCTTTACCTTAAAGTGGATTTTTACGTCATCTTGGTCCGTCTCGAAAAACTTGAGTCTGTTAAGCCCTCTAGTTTTAATTTAGACCCACCATGAATATGATCACATCCTTAGTGCTTAAGTTAAGCACTTTAAGATGTTTTTCACCGACTCATAGTGAACTTCTCCATAATATGATCGATCAACATCGGTCTTGTATATTTCATTGCATACATGATTGTCACTCATGCGATCTCTTCTTTAATAGTTTGTGGGGACTATTAAGAGAGATACACCCATGACTCATCAACATGAAACATCTCTTCGAGCTTGCCATGCTAAAGCGACTTTAGCATCAAATGAATATACATTCCTTGGGTTAAGTCGAGCATCCTCTTGAATCTATCTATATAGATTTTATCCCCAATTAAGATACTCTTCCCAAACCATTCATGGAGGAATGTTTAGACAACTTTATCATTATTGATTGTAGCATTAGTATGTCATTCCTTATCCGTAGTATATCAACATATAATATTAGGAATGTCACTACGCCCCAACCATCGTCCCTTTTGTACACACTAGAACTTTTACCTCATCGTATATAATCGGATCATCATCTTCTATGATGTGTACCTCATCATCATCATCTATGATGAATCCATACCTCTTAGGTATCTTCTTGTGACTATTCCGCATTTACGATTCTTGTTATGGGTACAATAGGTCTATCTATAGGTTCCTCTTATTTGACTTATAGTGTTTTGTGGTTCTTGAACTCTTCAAGATCTATTATTCTCCCACTAGCCCCTTCAATAATAAACACACTTTTATCTTAGAAGGTAGCGTGTTTCGTAACAAACACCTTTTTTTGCTAAGTAGGATTATAGAACATATACCCTAAACTTACTTTAGGATGTCCCACAAATTGTACTTGTCAAATCTTGTCCCAAGCTTATCCTTTGAAATATTTTCACATAAGTTGGACAACCCCTTAACTTAACATACTTAAGATTAGGAATCCTCCATGTCCATAACTTTTATGGAGTCTTAAATGGATTTTGAGGTTACCTTTTAAAGTAGATATCGTACCATTTCTAGGACATGACCCTGAAGAATAATTGGAATGTCGCTAAAATAATTATGGACCGTACCATGTCCAACAAGGTACGATTTTTCCTTTCAGATACATCAATCAATTATTACGTATCAGGAGGTGTCCATTATGAGAAAACCATTTGAGATGATCTAGAAACTTATTGCTCAAGTATTTATTCCTTGATCTAATCAAAGAATCTTAATACTTTGTCAATTTGTTTCACTTATGAATTCTTTGAACTTTTCAAATAATTCACACTTGTATTTCATTAAATACACACATTTAACTCTTTAAATGATCATCTCCTTTTCTTATACTAGTTTGTTCAATTTGTAAAATTATTTTCACGTAAGTTAAGTATACAAAATCCATTAAGTGATATTCCAAATCTATACAAAAATTATTATTATAAATAGAACAACAATTGTTCTTAAATATAATACCAAAGATGTCATTGTTCAACAATAAAATGGAAATAATGTTTCCAACGAGAACCGGAATACAATAACAACTTATCGACTTAATAGACTTGCCCAGTAGGCATTGCTAAACTATAAGTTTCTATGGCTAATGTAGCAACCTTTGCTTCATTTCCCACACATAAGATTATTTATCTTTGTTTAGCTTTCTACTTCTTCTTGGTCCCTTCATAAATCTATATTTATGATAACCAAAGTCGATATCCAATATCCAAGTAGAACCTCGACTTAAAGAAAATTTATTTTAAATCTTGAACAAAATTGTATTTGTAACCAAACTTCATTAAGCTTCTTTGGTTAGCCAACGCAAGATACTTCTCGCAGTTTCTTTCCAAAGGTCTGTGCTTATTGCAAGTGGAAGCAAACTCCTTTGCTATCCATATCGCTTTTGTTCTTATTATCCTTTGTTTATGCCTTCTATATACCTTCTTTGAATCGTTCTTCTTTTCAGAAGATCCTTTGGCCCCTACCAGTAAGACATGGTCTTTCTTGGTTGGAAAGTGACTCTCATCATTTTTCAACATGTTAAGCAAATCAACGAAGCTGATATCTAGCTTGTTTATATGAAAAATTCACAACAATTGTGAAAGGAGTCCGGGAGTGAGTGCAAGATCAAATCTTGGCTCAACTCTCCATCCATGACAAAACTCGTTGTCCTAATTGATCAATCAAATTGATAATGTTAAGGACTTTTATCTGTACTGTAGTGTCATCGGTCATTCTAGATCGGAAGAGCTCCTTAGATATCTGATATCTATCATCCTACTTTCCTCACCATTAACTACTTGATGTGCGTGAATATAGTAGAAGCATCCATAGTTTCATGCCGGTTAATCGAAGCTCGTTACTCATAGATGCGAGCATGATGCATCGAGCCAATCGTGCATCATCTTGCCACTTTCTAAAAGTAGCAATGTCTTCCTCGTGAGGCATTATCTCGCAACTATTGCAGGATAGGCGATTAAGGACATAAGATAACTTTTCAGCAATGAGAATTATTCTCAAATTCCTTAACCAATCCGTTTAATACGGTCCGGTTAAATAACATCTAATATGTTTAGCAGTGATAATAATTTAGACATTGTAAAAATCTGTAAATGAATATGTAATTAACAACATTTTAACATACATTCTTTTATTAATTAACAAAATAATTTAGGTCTTGTTTTAAATTGGTATCTCCCACTATTTTCTTCAAACTATATTACCCTCACTTATATAGTTCGGCAAAATCTAATTAAAGATTTGCTAGTGAGAATAAGGATCCCATTTCAAATGTATATAGCCTTGTGGTGACACAACAAACTATATATAAATAAATAGGTAGACAACTTTTGTCAATTACATCAACTATGCAACTCCTTTTCTTTTGTCTCTTAGATTATTTTGATCAAGTGGTGGCACATCCGAATCAAAATTATCCAAGTTAAGTCCAAACCTAGCACTCCATATATTCAAAAAGAAAAATATCATCCTTGTGGTGACACAACAAAACAATATTGTTCAATTTTCTTTATAAGCATCAAATGTGATAAATTAACATCTTAAATACTTAATACTTGCCTTGTGGTGACACAACAAACTCATATTAAATATTTAATACTCTATTAATTTTATCATGCTGAAGGCGACATTCGATATTCCAAATATCTTTGAACGCTTAGGAATTAATATAAAAATTGAGGGGTTTGTTATTAATTGTCTCATCTCTTGTTTAGCTAGCATTTACATATATATATATAAAATACGTCATTATATTAATAAACACATGAAGCATGTTTGCATAATATAATATATATATATTATAAGCATGCACATATAGAATACTATATTCTACACCGGATTGATTATGGACTTTATTCTAGTTTGGTTCACTAGAGCCACCAAGTGAACCAAAAGGTCAAACCCTAGGGGTGCAAGAAATAATATTTAAATATAACTATTACATTTAAACTTGGGGCTCCATTACAAACCGGGTCTTCAAGCGCTCCTTTCCTTGATCTCCAATTTTTCAAAATTAATTCTAACTATTCCTATTACAAAACTATTTAAAATAAATAGAAACCTTGATCGCAATGATCGAGGAAGTACATAGAGAGAGATAGAATTTAAATTAAGAAAAATTAGAGAAGACGAGGCACGCAGTAATTCCCATTTAATAAAACCCATACATTCATGCATCCAACTAAAATAAAATCCAATCACATCGTCAATAGTCCATAATCAATCCCATTTATTATCATACACATCACCATATGTATCAATAAATAACATTCATCTCATGAATAATAAACATTCAATATATATATTGATATCATTTAATGGGCAAATTTAGTTAGTATAAAATCTAATTTTGAATCAAAATAAACTCCTTTATTTTAATCCAAATTTAAATCAAAATAAAATTATTTTATTTTAATTTATCTAATTTTGAATAAAATAAACTATTTTATTTTAATCAAAATCTTTAATCAAAATAAACTCCTTTATTTTAATTAATTATGGAATCTAATTCCAAGTAAAAAATAAAACTCCTTTATTTAAAGGAAACATGCATTTTTCCTATTCACAAATAAACTCCTTTATTTTTGAATGATATGAAATCTTATTTCATATATAAATAAACTTCTTTATTTAAGGAAACATGGATTCACTTTTCCTATTCACAAATAAACCTTTATTTTTGAATAATATGAAATTTATTTCATATCTAAATAAACTCCTTTATTTAAGGAAACATGGATTCATTTTCCTATTCATAAATAAACTCCTTTATTTTAGGAAACATAAAATCCAAATTCAACTCCAATTAGTTATCATGGAATCCAATTCCAACTCTAATTAGTTAGCATGAAATTTAATTTTAAAATTAAAATAAACTTTTTATTTTAAAATTAAAATAAACCTTTATTTTAAAATTAAAAATAAATTTTATTTTAATTATAAAATTATTATATATATATATATATATAATATATTATATATATAATCTAAGGGAAATCTCATGTTACTTGATCCAAGTGATTCACGCCACCCTTGTATGTATAACAAAATTATGATAAGTCATCCACTTGGAAAGAAAAAAAAGAATATAGTGTAGCAGTAAAAAAAAACAAAAAAAACAACTCGCGCTTTTCAAAATTTCTAATGTTTTTTTTTTTCGTTCAGATTGACATGCACTTCACTAAGAAAACAGATTTCGCGATTTACAGTACAAGATTTCGTGAATAAGGATCTCCCATGACCCAAAAAAAAAAATCACACACAGCGAGATAAAAAAAAAAATCGAGTTGGGATTACCCCTTTTTTTTTTTTAAATAAATTTTATACAACAAATTATGCTCAATTAAATTGTTCTAAACACATATCAACATACATATTAAATCAAACAATTAATAATTCGCATAAAGGTTTGGCTCTGATACCACTGATAGGTTTGTAATATTTATGAACGCAATCAAATTGCAAAAATAAGAGGAAACGTGTAAAATCAGAGTTTAAAAAATTTACAAACCATATACCCCGGATCACCCTTTATGCATAATTATTAATTAAAACAAAAAAGAAAGAACAAAAATCATACCCTTGAAGATCCGAAGCTTCCTCGTGTACAAGTTCACCTCCAATCCTTTTCGCGTTCAACTTGAATCCACCGGGTTTGGTTCCTTCCTTTCGATCAACATTAGCCACCCAAGTGTTTGGCCTCAGAGGTGATCCACCAAGGAAGAAGAAGAATTCAAGAAGATGGGTGGTCATTAAACCCTAGTTTTTCTATCTCTATGTAAAAGGAGCGCATTCTCCAACCATGGAATAACATATTCATGATATCTCGATATAAGACTCTCTTCTTATAAAGATATCAAGTAACCCTATTAAAATAAGGTATTATTTAATTAAACCCTTTTAATTAAAAGGCTCCCCTAATCTTATTAGGGATAATTAATTAAACTCCTTTAACTAATTTTCCTTCCTAATCCAATTAGGAATAAATGAGAGTACTTATATTAAATTAATTCCTAAACTCTTTTAGAAATTAAAATAATAATAATAATTGTAATAATATTAATAAGACTCCTCTTATTAATTTATATTTAATATTTCTAAAATATTAAATAATAAATATTAAGCTATTTAATTTATTCTATCACCATAGATTAAATTAAATATACATAATATATTATTACGATTATGCCATTAACTTCTTAAATAATTATTCTTCCTTTTATGGTGTGACCCTTTAGGTTCTCCATATTAAACCGGTTGTGAATAAATCAATTAGAACAATTCTAATCTTATTTAAATAAATAAATTAAACAATTAATTTATATAAATAAATAATATTTATTCTACAATAGGATAAGCCTCCCAATGATCAACGACTTTCCAGATAATATAGATTTCAACATTAATTATAAAAGAACCTTTGAGTAATAGTTACCGTGACAATTCAATCCTTCCACCATACAATGTCCCAATTAAATATAAGACATGGAAATTATCACAAGTCTTATTTTATTTAATTATATGTATTTCGACTCTTAAATGCACAACTCCAAATAATGCAAATTAGAAACTCCTTTCTAATTTCATTCTACCTTGGCCAAGGACTACTGGGTTGTCATTTATCAAATCACATAGGACATTTTCTTCTTTTAATGAAGTGGTAGATTCTTTATCGATCATACATTATCTCCATATACAACTTATTATACCCAAGCATACCCTTTGATATACCCTAAGGGTCTTAAGGAATAAGTCAAAGTATAACTCATCATACACAAGATACTATGATGATCTCAAGTCCAAGGATCACTCAGACTACTATCACTACAGAATTCCTATTGACAGCAAGTAAAACTCCATTAGGTATTCCTCAAGCGAGCCACGTCAAATGAACTTATTCTCTAATAAGCACCTACATACTTGCTTTTAGTGTGTCCACATAAATGATCATGAGATCAATCATCCTCATCCAATGAAGTGTTAACGATGTACCAATCTATCCGGATTCACTAATCCCAATTTAGTAATCCAACGATTGGGAACTATTTTAGTTTTAAGTTTTCTAAGAATTTAGATCTCATTAGAATGATCATCATCATTATTCTAAAAGCATTGCTTAAAACTATGGGTTTATCACATATTATAAAACAAAGATCATGTAGATAATTAAAAGCCTTTAATAAATTAATATTTTTTATTAATAAATGAATAAGATTGTTACAAAGTATATGCTTTATCATCAAACATGATTGGCTTGTGTGCATACTACTTTCAAGTATATAGGGATATTATGTTATATGTTGATTTCTTTAATTAACCCTTGTTTTATGGCAGTATTTGAGAATGTCGATTGAGAATGTTAACAGTGGAGTAAATGAGACCGTGGAGACACCTTTACTCACCAATGAGGAGAACGTGTAATAGGCCAAGAATGTTCCTCCCGTAAACAACACCCTTGATCGAACGATGACGCAGCGGGAATGTTTAGAAGCTTTTTGCGATTCATGCAAAATCAAACGAGGAGACTCGTGCACAAAATACAGTGGAAATGATAACAACGCACGGTTTGTCACAACTAAGCGATTTAAAAAGTTGGGACCACGAATGCAGGGAAAGTTTCGGATCCGATTAAAGCGTAAACGTGGGTCAAACAAATTACCAAGATATTCGATGTCTTGGGATGCTTGAGAGGACGAAGGTTCCATTCGCCACCTTTATGTTCCGTTATGATGCGTATGACTTGGTGGGAATCGTGAAGCGTACTCCATCCGATCGCTTTCGGCATGTCTTGGGAGACATTTCGAAGAATCGTTCAATGACAAGTACTTTCCGAAAGTATTCGTCATATAAAGGAAGTGGAGTTTATTAGATTGGAACAAAACAACATGAGCGGTGTCCCGAAGAAGAGGCGAAGTTTGCGAGTTATCGAGTTTGCACCTCATTTGGTGGAGAATGAGGAACGTATGACGCGGATGTTTCGAGAGGTTTGAAACCCTAAGGCATACGTCAATATCTCATTTCTCATAAATTTTCTCTCTATTCAGATGTTGTTAATAGGGATCAATTATTAGAGCGAGATAACGAGTACGTTCAATCGAGGACCATAACCTGGATCATACCGGTGACAGCAGTCATTAGAACAATGATAACCAGAGGAGAAAGAAAAATACGGACAAAAATTGTAACCACTCTGGTGGTAATCATGGCCATGAAAATATAAGAAGCGAGTCAGGGGGAGATTTTAAAAAGAGGAGATTCAACAATGATAATGTGAAGACGTCGACCAAAGAAGAATCGGTTCTAGGGAGGAGAACGACCACCGGTCAGTATCTTATAAATCTTGGAAAGAGGGACATATCGATCTAAACCGCCCACAACATTCAAGGTATGTTATAATTGTGGAAAGGAAAGACATATCGCTCGAGATTAGACGGTAGCAAAACCAAGTCCGATGGGGATGGTGACTCAAAAGGTTGTCCCCGGAAAAGTCAAAGTCAACGGTTCTGGAAGATCGTTTGTCGTGGTATTTGGTCAAAAAATGCGAGGAACCCAAACGAGGTGATTACGGGTAAGCTAATCATAAATTCTTGCGAAGTTTATACCTTACTAGATACCAAGTGCTACCCATTCATTTTCTCTCTCTGTTTGTGCAGCGTTTAAACTTGACTCAGAAGAAATTAGACTTTGATTTATCTGGTGGAAACACCATTAGGAGAAACTTTCATCACATCCATTGTTTATAAATCTTGTTTGATCCAAGTTGGCACCATCACATTACCCGTTGACCTTATCTCTTTAAAGATACTTGCTTTTGATGTGATTTTAGGGATTGATTGGTTAACTACTCATCATGCCAAAATTGATTATTTTCGAAAGGTTGTTAGTTTTCATATTCTAACCAACTGTTGTTGTATTTAATTCAAGCGACTAAACCACTAAAATCAATCACGGTCATATCAAGTCATAAAGCTATTCGTTTATTGAAAAGCGGATGTCAAGCTTTCTTAGCCCATGTTATGGATTTGAATAAAGACACGTCGATTTGAATAATATTCACTGTTGTTAGTAAATTTCGACGTATTTCGAAGAACTTCCGGTCTACCCCGTAGCGTGAAGTTGAATCTTTATTGATCTTGAACTTGGTACAAAGCCCATTTCTAAAACCCCATATCGAATGGCTCTATTGAACTTGGTGTTAAAGGTCTAACTACTGGGGAGTTGTTGGACATCGGTTTCATTAAATCCTAGTACATCTCCTTGGGGTGCTCTGTTTTATTTATAAAGAAGAAAGGCGGGAGTATGCGACTTTGTATTGACTATCGAGAATTGAACCATGTCACTATCAAGAATAGGTATCCGCTACCTCGTATTGATGACTGTTTGACGATTGCAAGGAACACAATTCTTTTCAAAGATCGATCTTCGTTTTGGATATCATCGGTGAAGATTAGAAGGCGAGGATATTCCAAAGAGGCGCCTTGAGAACTTCAGTGCGGGGTTTTATGAATTCTCAGTCATGTCTTTTGGATTGACTAATGCTCCTGCGACTTTCATGGATATGATGAACCGAATATTCAAGGAATATTTAGATTAGTCCTCATATATTCCGTACGGTATGGGCTTTCATGTCTTTCGGTACAGGCTTTATGAATTCTCAGTCATATATTCTGTTGTTGTCTTTATTGATGATATCCTCATATATTCCAAAAGCCGTGAAGATCATGAGCACCATTTGAAGCTGGTACTCCAAAGGCTTCGTGAAAACAAGCTATATGCCAAGTTGAAGAAATGCGAGTTTTGGCTTGAGGAAGTAGCATTCCTTGGGCACGTGGTGTCAAAACATGGAGTATCTGTCGACCTGACGAAGATTGAAGCAATACAAATTTGGGAGCAACCGAAGTCGGTGACCGAAGTACGTAGCTTTCTGGGCTTAGCTGGTTATTATCAGAGATTCGTGGAAGGATTTTCTCGAATCGCTACTCCTTTAACTCAGCTAACTCGGAAGGATACAAAATTCGTATGGAGCGAGGAATGCAAGAAGAGTTTCAAGAGCTTAAGAGGAGACTTATTTACTTTTGTTTCGAAAATACCATCCGGTTTGGATTGATTTGTTATCTACAAGCGATGCTTGGGCAAAGGGTTAGGATGTGTTCTCATGCGGCGTGGGAAAGTCATAGCTTTATGCCTCGCGACAACTTAAAGAATATGAGAGAAATTATCCTACTCATGATCTAGAGTTAGCGGTGATCATTTCGTATTAAAGATCCGGAGGCACTATCTATATGGAGAAAAAGTGGAGATATATTTAGACCATAAAAGCCTCAAATATTTCTTCACCCAAAAGAACTCAACACGCAAGAACGACGTTGGCTCGTCTTTGTTAAAAGATTATGACCACACCATTCAATACCATCCTGGAAAAGCAAACGTGGCAGCTGACGCGTTGAGTAAAAGATCATATACAGGAACGAGTGCGATGATGTCAAGTATGCGCATAGAACCAACTTTAATCGATAAAGTTAAAGTTGCTCAAGCCACAGACCCAGAGCTAATGCGTATGAAGAAAAAAGTACAAGAAGGTGCTATTCTAGAAGTAAGAATCGATGAAGAAGGAATACTTCGAGTCCACTCCAGACTTTGTGTTCCTAACGATTCTGATTTAAAGAACAAGATCATGATGGAGGCACACAATACACCATTTGCAATCCATCCTAGAAGTACCAAAATGTATCGTGATCTTCGACATACATTTTGGTGGAACAATATGAAGAGAGAGATTACAAAGTTTATCTCGAGGTGTTTAACTTGTCAACGTGTAAAGGTAGAGCATCAAGTGCCTAAGGGTCCATTGCAACCACTTGAGATTGCGAAATGGAAGTGGGAACACATTACCATGGATTTCATTATGGGTCTTCCCACGGTTTCTCAAGGCATATATGCTATTTGGGTTATTGTTGATAGATTAACCAAGTCTGCTCATTTTTTGCCGATACGGGAGACTTATTCCCTTGAACGTCTTGCTAGTATGTACGTGAATGAGATTGTTAGATTGCATGGCATGCCAGTATCCATAGTTTTGGATCGTGACCCAAGATTCACTTCACGATTTTGGGTTAGCTTGCAAAAAGTTATGGGCACGGATTTACGGTTCAGTTCGGCATACCATCCTCAAACGGACGGACAATCAGAGAGGACTATTCAAACTCTTTAAGATCTATTAAGACTATGTCCTAGACTTCAAAGGGAGTTGGGATAAGTATTTACCATTGGTGGAATTCTCCTACAACAACAGTTACCAAGCCAGTATAGGTGTGGCTCCATTCGAAGCATTGTATGGACGAAAGTGTCGCACTCTAATATGTTGGGATGAGGTGGGTGAAGCAACATTGTTGGGACCAGAGTTAATACGTATGACTACAGAAAAGATCCAAATGATTCGACAACGTATACAAATGGCACAAGATCGACAAAAGAGTTATGTGGATCTTCATCGAAAGGACGTTGAATTTAGTATTAGGGATCATGTATTGTTGTGTGTGGCTCCATGGAAGGGAGTTACAAGATTTGGGAAAAGAGGAAAGCTCAATCCATGATTTATTGGTCCATTTCAGATTCTTAACCGAGTAGGAAATGTAGCCTATAGACTCGCGTTACCTCCAAGTATGTCTCGTGTTCATAATATTTTCATATATATGTGCTTCGTAAATATGTGAAAGACCCGAACCACGTTATTGAGTTAGAACCGGACGAGATAGCCGAAGACTTAATGTACGAAGATGTACCTGCCAAGATCTTGGATAGGAAAGAGCATGTTCAATGCACAAAGGTCATACCACAAGTCAAAGTTTTGTGGAAGAACCATGCTATAGAGGAAATGATCTGGGAGTTGGAAACGGAAATGAAAGCGAGGTATCCTCACCTTTTCGAAACACCAGGTATGTACGTCAATTTGGAGGACGAAATTTCATAAGGAGGGGAGGTTGTAAGACCCCAACTTATTATTAATGAAATTGAATTTCCTCTATTTATTATTTTGAAATAGTAAGGGTTGATTTGATTAATGTGGTTAGTTATGCGTAAAATACGCAATTATTTCAAATAAGCAAGTGGTTATAAAATATTCATTGTTGTCAGGGAATATTAGTTTGGTTGTGGAATAAACTTACTGTCGGAGAATATTCGTATGACGGTGGTAGCGACCTTGTGTGGGCCCCATGCTTGAAAGCGATTGGATGAAGAAAAGCGACAAGTATAAGTTGTTTATAAATAACGGCGTAGTTATTCACCAGATTATCTTGTTGGAATACCGGTGGTTAAAACACGAAAGTATTACACGGTATTGCACCCATTATTGATTCTTACGTGAAGGCACTACTCAATAATTGTTACGGTGAATTCTTGTTCAATATTTTATTTTATTGATTGATAATTGCTACGTTGATATTTTATATTATTGTTGTTTTAATAATTGTCACTACACAGTATTTTTCATTATCAAATCAATAATTCATATTATTTGAATAATATTATTAGATAACATTATTGGCAATGTCTAGAAAGTTATGTCTAAGGAGAGGTTTGGTCACCTAATTGCTCGACAGTAAGGAGAAA
Source organism: Panax quinquefolius (assembly GCA_020205615.1). NCBI lineage: Eukaryota > Viridiplantae > Streptophyta > Magnoliopsida > Apiales > Araliaceae > Panax > Panax quinquefolius. The sequence continues at coordinate 13,667,205 of CM035152.1, forward strand.
TCCTTATTAGAAAGCCCCCTCTTTCCTAGGAACTGCCTGGTTGTCGGTATTGTAATTCTATAATATTATTTGTGAATAATTAATTATTGATTATTATGATAAGAAAAATATTCATTTTATGTGGATATAGATGGAGAAAATTTTTAATGTGACAATTGTTGAAAATTGATATTTTATCTTTTTTTGATAAAATAATTTATTTAAATATATTATTATTTTAATAATATAATAATAGTGAAATTTTTACAATGAATGTGGGATATATGAATATATGAGGAGGAAGAATATTTTTGTTGCAAAAGTTGTTTAAAACATGTTAAACATGTATGTGGCCCCATTTCTTAACTGAAATTTGATTATAGCCTGTAAAATCACCCGTATGTGGATTTCGGTCAATTTCTGTTTGGAATTTGGAAAAACTTTCTTCTGTAAAGTTGTAGAGAATGAAATTTCCTATGGAAAGGACATGAGGTTTGAATTTTTCTGATAAAATGGTTATTTATTATGAATTATTGAAGTTCCGTAGTTCCGAAATAATTGATTTTTGAAAGTTTTAATTATTTTTAATAACAAAAACGTTTTTTTTTGTTTTTGTCATTAGAGGTGGCTGAATTCAGATGGTCAAGGTGGGCGTAAGAATTTAAATAAATAATATTAATATTTTATTAAATTTTCTGCTTTGGTGTTCTAAACAATTTTCTATAAATAGGTGCTTAGGTTAGAATTGAAAATCACACGAAACTTAAGTTTCTCTCTCTATATTATCGGCGTATTCTTGTGAGTATTTTGATACTTTGAGTGTTGTTATACGGATTGCAAGTTCCTTCAAATTATATCGATATTCCGGCCGAAATCTTATTCTTTTCGAGGTAAGGGATATTATATTTTTTAAAATGATATTATTTCTTCTAATATCATTATGCGAATATTGGTAAGATTTTTATTGTGAAATTCTTATCTTTTAGTGTCGGGAGTTCTTATTCACGTATCGGCCTTTATTCACGATATCGCAACCTTTATTCACGAATCGACATTATTCATGTAAAAAATTAAATTTTCGTTTTTGTCCAAAATATCTATTATGGATACTAGCTTTGATTGTATCCATGTTTTGATTATTCTTGAATTTTACTTCACTATGGTTATTTATGAAGTATTTTTGAACTTGGACTATTTAAAGTACGAATCCTTATTATTTGTTCTTTTGTTTCATTGGATTCGTTTTCTTTAAAATATTTTCATCATCCTGGAGTCCTAAATGATGATATTCTTGAATATCTTTGGCTGTGTAGTGCAAAGATAGTTGATTTTTATGAATATCTTTGGCCCGTAGTGCTGAAGATGTGCAGTGTTGAGATGAACATGACCCGGTGATGAATATCTTTGGCTTTGTAGTGCAAAGATGAATATTGATTGATATTCTGAGGATAAAATATTGATGATGAACTTTTAAATTCATAGATTATAGAAGATTTCATTCTCTACGTAACTCATCTATGAATTATTATTTTCGCTGCAAATATTGATCTGAAACTTGTTGTCTATTGTATTTTTCGATTTTTCCTTGTTGAAGACTAACGATAATTTGTTCTATATTATCTTAGTTATAATATTCTTTCTTGGGCTAGTTGAGCTCACCCTTTTCCTTTTGTTCCATTTTTTTCTTCTCGGGGAGGCGAGAATGTAGCGCGAGTTCTAGTCGGGGTGTGGAATGATGGTTCTAGAAAGTTGTTTTAGTAGTCCTCACCATTTTTATAAAATAATTTACCAATAATTGTAATGAGGACTTATTTGGGTGTGAATATTGTCTAGATGGCAATATTTGTATTTAAACTCACAGTTTTTATGTTGTATTAATAAAGTTGTAGTTGTTTCTGTACCATGTTATTGACGACTCAAAATGGGTGATGTATACCTAGTTTGGGGGCGTCACAGCAACACTCAAGTATCAAAATACTCACAAGAATACGATCGATAATATAGAGAGAGAAAGAGAGAAAACTTTGTTTCTGGTGTGATTTTCAATTCTAACTTAGCCCTCTATTTATAGAAAAATGTTAGCACGTCGAAGCAGACTTGACCTGCTACCTGATGGCTTTACCTGCTACTATTGCCACCCACCACATTTGAAATTTAATTGAGCACATTTCTCACCAACCAATTCTAGAATTTTCCAAAATATTTTATCATTTAAACAATAATTAGAAACTTTAATAATTCATAGAAAATAGCCCGTTTATCAGAAAAATACAAATTTTATGTCCATTCTACACAAAATCTAATTCTCTACAACTTTGCAGAAGAAAGTTTTTCCAAATTCCAAACCAAAAATATCAAAAATCCACAAACGGATGATTTTAATACCTCCAATCTGACAAAATATTGATAAAACATCTCAGCGTTAATTCCTTCATTTATAACCACATAAATAAATAATGCATCATTTATATCCACATCAAATAAATATTTCCTTATCATATAAATCAATAATTAATTATTCCCAAATAATATTACAGAATCACAACCGAAGTCGGTGATCGAAGTGCGTAGCTTCTTGGGCTTAGCTGGTTATTATCGGAGATTCGTGGAAAGATTTTCTCGAATCGCTACTCAGATTAACTCGGTGACTCGGAAGAGAAAAAAATTTGTATGGAGCGAGGAATGCGAGAAGAGTTTCCAAGAGCTTAGAGGAGACTCATTTTAAGACTGTTTCTAACAATACCATCTAGCTCGGATGGATTTGTTATCTCAAATGATGCTTGTGCAAAGGGTTAGGATGTGTTCTCATGCAACATATGAAAGTCATAGCCTATGCCTCATGACAACTCAAAGAATATGAGAGGAATTATCCTACTCATGACACGGAGTTAGCGGTGATCGTTTTACGTTAAAAATCGGAGACACTTTACGTATGGGGAGAAAGTGGAGATTTATCTGAATCATAAAAGTCTCAAATATTTCTTCACCCAAAAAGAACTCAACATGCGGCAACGATGTTGGCTTGAGCTGTTGAAAGATTACGATCACACTATTCAATATCATCCTGAAAAAGCGAACGTAGTAGCTAACGCATTGAGTAGAAGATCATATGCGAGTACGAGTGCGATATTGTCAATGCAAAGGCCCATTCTGTATGACTTGCAAAGGATGGACGTAGAATTAAAGACTCCAGGGACCCACGTGATGATGGCGAATATACGAGTAGAACCGACTTTAATCGATAAAGTTAAAGTTGCTCAAGCTACGGACTTGGGGCTGACGCGTATGAAGAAGAAAGTGCAAGAAGGAGCTATTCCAGAAGCAAGAATCGATGAAGAAGGAATACTTCGAGTCAACTCTAGACTTTGAATTCCTAACAATTCTGACTTAAAGCATAGAATCATGATGGAGGCACACAACACCTCGTTTGCAATCCATCTTGAGAGTACCAAAATGTATCATGATATTCAACATAATATGAAGAGAGAGATCGCGGAGTTTATCTCGAGGTGTTTAAATTGTCAACGTGTAAAGGCGGAGCATCAAGTGCCAAAAGGTCCATTGCAACCACTTGAGATTCCGGAATGGAAGTGGGAACACATTACCATGGATTTCGTTATGGGTCTTCCCAAAGTTTCTCAAGGCATAGATGCGATTTGGGTTATTGTTGATAGATTAACCAAGTCTGCTCATTTCTTACCTATACGAGAAACTTATTCCCTTGAACAGAAGCAACGTTGTTGGGACCAGAATTAGTACACATGACTACAAAAAAGATCCAAATGATTCGACAACGTATTCAAACCTCAAAAGATTGACAAAAGAGTTATGCTGATCTTCATCGAAAGGACGTGGAATTTAATATTGGAGATCATGTATTGTTACGTGTTACTCCATGGAAGGGAGTTACAAGATTTGGAAAGAGAGGAAAGCTCAATCCAAGATTTGTTGGTCCATTTGAGATTCTTGACCGAATAGGAAATGTGGCCTATAGAATCGCGTTACCTCCAAGCATGTCTCGTGTTCATAATGTTTTCCATATATCTATGCTCCGTAAATATGTGAAAGACCCGAACCACATTATTGAGTTAGAACCAGACGAGATAACCAAAGATTTAACATACGAGGAGGTACATGTTAAGATCTTGGATAGAAAAGAACATGTCCTACGCACCAAGGTTATACCACAAGTTAAGGTTTTGTGGAGAAACAATGTTATTGAAGAAATGACCTGGGAGTTGGAATCGGAAATGAAAGCGAGGTACCCTCATCTGCTCGAAACACCAGGTACGTACGTCAATTTCGAGGACAAAATTTCATAAGGAGGGGAGGTTGTAAGACCCAAACTTATTATAAATAAAATTGAATTTTCTCTATTTATTATCTTGAAATAGTAAGGAGTTAATTTGATATAATGCTTTGGTTATGGGTTAAATGTGCAAATTTTACAAAATAAGTAAGTGGTTATAAAATATTCCTTTTGTCGGGGAATATTCGTTTGGTCGTGGAATATTCTTTTTGTCGGGAATATCTGTACGACGGCGCAGTCATTCGTGGGCCCCATAACAGAATAATTATCGGATGAAGAAAATGACAAAGTATGAGTTTTTATAATTAACGGCGTAATGGTGGTTCACAGATTACACAACATTGGAAACACGGTGGTTAAAATACTGATGTCTGAGTGGTTAAGATGGCATTAGCCGGTATTGCACAATATAGTTGAATTATTGATTCTTACGTAAGAATGCACTACTCAATAATTGTTACAGTAGTTACTGCTTAATATTTTATTGATTCAATAATTGCTACGTTGATAGTTTATATTATTGTTGTTTTAATAATTGTCACTGCACAGTATTTCCCATTATCAGATCAATAATTCATATTATTTGAATAATATTATTAGATAGCATTATTGGCAATGTCTAGAAAGTTCTTTCAAGGAGAGGTTTGGTCATCTAATTGCGCGCCAGTAAGGAGAAATCCTTATTGGAAAGCCCCCTCTTTCTTGGGAACGGCCTGGTTGTTATAATTGTGATTCTGTAATATTATTTGGGAATAATTAATTATTGATTTATATGATAAGTAACTATTTATTTGATGTGGATATAAATGATGGATTTATTTATTTATGTGGTTATAAATGAAGGAATTAACCCTGAGATGTTTTATCAGTATTTTGTCAGATTGGAGGTATTAAAAATCATCCGTTTATAGATTTCGGATATTTTTGGTTTGGAATTTGGAAAAACTTTCTTCTGTAAAGTTGTAGAGAATTCGATTTCGTGTGGAATAGACATAAAATTCATATTTTTCTGATAAACAGGCTATTTTCTATGAATTATTAAAGTTTCTGATTATTGTTTAAATGATAAAACATTTTGGAAAATTCTAGAAGTGGTTGGTGAGAAATGTGCTCAATTGAATTTTAAATGTGGTGGGTAGCAATAGTAGCAGGTAAAGCCATCAGGTAGCAGGTCAAGTCTGCTTCGGCGTGCTAACATTTTTCTATAAATAGAAGGCTAAGTTAGAATTGAAAATCACACCAAAAATAAAGTTTCCTCTCTTTCTCTCTCTATATATATTCTTGTGAGTATTTTGATACTTGAGTGTTGTTATACGGTGCAAGTTCCTTCAGCACTATATTCAGTATTCCAGTCAGAAGTACGGTTATTTTGAGGTAAGGGATGTTATTTTCTTCTTAGATGATATTATTTTCTTCAATATCATTATGCTGAAATATTGTTATGAATTTTATTGTGGAATTTCTACCTTTTGTGTGTGGGGTTACTATTCACGATATCGGCACTATTCGCATATATCTGGTACTATTCACAAATCTGGCACTATTATTAGAAAAATAAAATTTTCTCTTTTTCTTCCGGATATCTTTTATAGTTCTTATCTTTGATTGTATCCATGTTTTGATCTTTATTTTTGAATTCTACTTCATACTTGGTTATTATGGAGTATTATTGAATTTGGATAAACCGAAATACTGAATCCCTAATATTGTCCTTACGTCTCTTTGGATTCGTTCTCTAAAATATTTTCATCATCCTCGGTCCTTAATGGTGATACTTGATGAATATCTTTGGCCACTTAGTGCAAAAATTTGAGCAGTGTTGAGATGAACATGACCATTGGTGGTGATACAAATGAATATCTTTAGCAAGTAGTGCAAAGATGTATATTGATTGATGTTCTGAGGGGATAAAATATTGATGATGGACTTTTAAATTCATAGATGTTAGTAGATTTCATTTCTACTTAACTCTTCTAATGAATTGATGTTTCGGCCATGATTGTTGATCTAAAACTTGTTATCGATTATATTCTATCAAATTTTTCCCTGTTGAAGACTAATGATAATTTGTTGTATATTATCTTAGTCATAATATTCTTTCTTTGGGCTAGTTGAGCTCACCTTTTCCTTTTTATTCCATCTTTCTTCTCGAGGCGAGAATATAGCGAGAACGATCGGGATATAGAGTGATGGTCCTAGACAGTTGTTTTAGTAGTCCTCACTATTTTTGTAAAATAGTGCATCAATAATTGTAATGAGGACTTTATTTGGGTGTGGATATTGTCCAAAAGACAATATTTGTATTTAAACTCACAGTATGTGTTGTCGTATTTTACACGACATTTGTATTATTGAGGTTGTAGTTTGTTTTTTGTACCATGTATTTGGCGACTCAGAATGTGCGTTGTATACCTATTTTGGGGGCGTCACAGTAGAAGTGAACATCCCTCTCCTTGATGCAATTAAACAAGTGCCGCGGTATGCTAAATTTTTAAAAGAATTATGCACTAATAAAAGAAAATTACAAAAATGATGAAAGAGTCACAGTTGGAGAAAATGTATCTGTTGTTCTTCAAAGAAAAATGCCTCCTAAATGTAAAGATCCAAGAATGTTCACAATCCCATGCAAAATAGGAAACACTAGAGTTGAAAAAGTCGATCATGCTAGATTTAGGAGCTTCAATTAATTTTATTCCTTTATCTGTTTATGCTTCCTTAAATCTAGGCCCTTTGAAAAATACTGGTGTGATTATCCAATTGGTAGATCGTACTAACACCTACCCCCGAGGGGTGATTGAAGATGTCTTAGTGCAGGTGAACGAACTAATCTTTCCTTCAGATTTTTACATTGTGGATATGGAAGGTGATACATCACCAAACCCTTCCCACATCTTGTTAGGAAGACCCTTCCTAAAAATAGCAAGAACCATGATCGATGTGCATAATGGGACCTTGACTATGGATTTTGATGGCGAGAAGATTCAATTTAACATCTATGATGCCATGAGGTACCCCAGTTGTGACGCCCCCAAAATAGGTATACATCACCCATCTTAAGTCGCCAAATACATGGTACAAAATTCAAATACAACTTAATTATACAACAGTCGTGTAAAATACGACAAAACATAATCTAAGAGTTTTAATAAGAATATTGTCATCTAGACAATATCCACACTCAATGGAGTCCTCATTACATTTATTGTCACACTATTTAATGAGAATAGTGAGGGACTACTAATCTATAATCGGACCGAGTCACTCAAGTTCTTCGACTAGTCAGAGCTATATTCTCATTTTACGAAGAGAACAATGAAAGCAAAGGGTGAGCTCAACTAGCCCGAAGAAGAAATATTATGACTAAGATAATGCGAGAATAAATTATCCTTAGCCTTCAACGATATAACAACCGATAGAATACAATAGACAACAAGTTTTAGATCAACAATTGCTGCAATGAAATAAGCAATCCATTAGAAGAGTCGAGTAGAGTATAAAATCTCTTCATCTTCTATGATTTAAAAGTTTTTCAACAATTTTATTCTTTGAGACTCGACAATAAATAATTCACATCATCGAATCTTCTGCGCACCACGGCGAGGATATTCATGTAATCATCGATGGTCGTGATTATCTAGAATAATCCTAGTCATAATCATGCAACAACTTGTCCATCAATGCACTACTGAGCCGATGAGGACTTTTACCACATCATTCGTTACATTGCATAGTAGCGCACGGTATTGATTATTGATGCTTTACGTAAAGAAGTCACTTTCAGTTATACTCAATTATTACTACGATAATTGTTGCATCATATCTCATATTATTGATTCAATTATTGTCGTAGTATCATACATATAATATGTTATATTATTAAATAAATAATTGAGATGACAAAGTTATTCATATTATTATTTGCAATATTGACAATGTCTAGAAGTTACATCGAGGAGAGGTTAGATAATCTAATTGGGCGCGATAGGGAGAAATCCTTATCGGAAGCCCCCTCTTTCTGAGGAGCGACTTTGGTTGTTAAATATTATGAGTTATAATATTAATGATGAATAAGTTCGTGTTGATTAAAGATGAAATTGATAGTTCCATTGTGTTGGGATTATTAGTGTTAGTGGAAATTGACATTTATTTCGATAATAATTGATGTACAGAGGTTATATTGACGATCAGATGATGCTTAGAATAAATGAGCAATTAAATGCTATTAATTCACATCTTATAACTATGTGTTCACATGTGTGTACTATTGATTCACATGATTTACTATTAGGGGAGTTGGTGCAAGATTGATAATACTTGCATGACTAAATTAAAATTGGAGGTATAGATGAAGGTCTTATATACTATAATTAATTTTTTTCACATGTTTAGAACTATTGAGTCACATGATTTACTATTAATTCACATGATTTACTATTAGGGGAGGTGGTGCAAGTTTGATAATACTTGCGGGACTAAATTAAAATGAAGAAAAAAGAGGAAGGTATTATCTTTGTAATATTTTGAGCCCCAAAATGTGCAATTATTGAAACTATATTTTCCTATAAATAGAAGCTCATTCCTCCTTCATTTCTCACCAATTCACTAAGTCTCACAAGAGCAATTATTATAGAGAAATTATAAAGAGAAAGAAGAAGAAATGCTGCACACCTCATTTATTCCAAAGTATCCAGTTTTCTTCTAAGGTAAGGGGTATTATTTCTTTCGTATTCATGAAGAGAGTTATTTTCTTTCAATACTCGTAAGGGTTGTTATTCATTCTTTATTATTCTATTGGAATAACCTGTTTATGCGGACTACCGCATGCCTGGTGAATTCTTTTGTTATTCCATTCTTTATTATTCTGTTGGAATAACCTATCTACGCGGACTACTGCATGCCAGGTGTATTCTTCTATTATTCCATTTTTATTATTCTGTTGGAATAACCTGTCTACGCGGACTACCGCATGCATGGTGAATTCTTCTGTTATTCCATTCTTTATTATTCTGTTAGAATAACTTGTCTACGCGGACTACCGCATGCATGGTGAATGACCCTTCGTATTTATTCCTTATTAAATTGTGGAAATGATCTGTCTACGTGGATTACCGCATGGCGGGTGAAAATCCATTTATAGATTCATATATTCTATTATACTCATTTGGTTAAAGTTTTGGCTTCTATACTCCATGAAATTAGTAGAATGTCCTTGATATTTACGCTTCATCCAGTATCTTTTCATGGAAATATTCTTTTGAGCAGTCTTGAATTTTACTCCACAAAGCAGTATCATGTTGATAATTTGGACGTTATTGATTTATGAATAAATTAAATTATAAATCTTTAAAATTTATCCTTGAACTTGTTTTGTTGAATTGTTATGTCATGGTTATCATCCTCATGCTTATATTGTGATGAAAGTCATCTATGGCCTGTAGTGCATAGATGGACTTGGTATGATTATGACCAGGGATAAGGAATGAATACAAAGGATCATTCACCATGCATGTGGTAATCCACATAGACAGGTTATTCCAACAGAATAATAAAGAATGGAATAACAGAAGAATTCACCATGCATGCGATAGACCTTACATACGATTATTCCAATGAGAATAATAAAGAATGGAACCGGTAAATGCGAAATCATATGCGGACGGATATTCAACGAGAATAATAAAGAATGGAATGATAATGAATTCACGAGGCATGCGATAGGCCGCTTACATGGCGAGTTATTCCAACAGAATAATAAATAATGGCACTAGGTCATGCGTAATCACATGCAGACGGGATATTCCAACGAGAATAATAAAGAATGGAATAATAGAAGAATTTTACCATGTATGCGGTGCTCGTGAGCGGAGTTATTCAACGAGAATAATAAATAGTAGAACCGAAGTTAAATGCGTAATACGCACAGATAGGATATTCCAACAGAATAATAAAGAATAGAATAACAGAACAATTTCACCATGTATGCGGTACTTTACATAGACAGGTTATTCCAACATAATAATAAGAAATAGAATAACAATAGCTCTCTTCATGAATATGAAAGAAATAATACCCCTTACCTTAGAATAAAGTTGGATACTAGAATAGAGAAGTAGCAGACTTCTCTTCTTCTTTCTCTCTATAATTTCTCTCTATAATAATTGCTCTATAGCTTTAGTGAATTAGTGAAAAATGAAGGAAGAATGAGCTTCTATTTATAGAAAAATATAGTTTCGATAATAGCACGTTTTAGGGCTCGAAAAATTATAGTACAATACCTCTAACTTTTCTTTCATTTTAAATTTAGTCCTGCAAGTATTATCAAACTTGCACCACCTCCCCTAATAGTAAATAATGTGAATCAATAGTTCAATCATGTGAATCAATAGTTATAATCATGTGAAAATACTGAATTACGATATAGTACCTCCATACATACCTCCATTTTAACTTAGTCATGCAAGTATTATTAATCTTGCACCAACTCCCCTAATAGTACAAGAATGTGAATCAATAGTACACACATGTGAATAAATAGTTATAATCATGTGAATTAATAGCAAATAATTGCTCATTTATTCGATTAATTATTCGATTGGTCAATATAACCTCCAGACATCAATTAATATCGAAATAAATATCGATTTCCACTAACACTAACAATCCCAACACAATGCAAATATTTTCTCAAAAATTTCATTTTGAAATTTTGAAGTTTGACTTTTTTGAAAAAAGTCAAGCTGTTGACTTTTGACTAAAAAGTCGATCCGAACAAATTTTGTGTTTACCGTCTATTTCTACTAATTTCATCGTTAGGACTCAAATATCACGTCGCGTCTCCAAATTCAACTCAGGACTAAAATTTAATTTTTAATAACATTCATCATTAATATTATAACTCACGATATTTAACAACCGTGTCGTTCCGTGGAAGAGGGGCTTTCCGATAAGGATTTCTCCTTATTGGCGCGCAATTAGGTGACCAAACCTCTCCTTGACAGAACTTCTAGACTTTGTCAATATTGTAAATAATAATATAAATAACTTTGTCGTCTCGATTATTGATTTAATAATATAACATATTATACAGATAATACTGTGACAATAATTGAATCAATATTATGAGAGATATGATGCAACAATTACTATAGCAATAATTGAGTATAATTGAGTGACTTCTTACGAAAGCATCAATAATCAATACCGTGTGCTACTATGCAACCACGCGTATTACTGTACTTTTACTACCAAGTAGTTCAACACTTTTTAACGGTAACACTTTCGCCGTTATTTTTAATAAAAGATAAATCGCTGCTTTTTAAATCGACAATACTTCCGATTAGGGGTTCACCAATGATTATCTTGTCAAACGAATATTCTCTGTGAAAATGAATATTCCCGACCAATCGAATATTCCCCGACACAACGAATAACAACTTGTTTACTTTGTAAAAATTTTAAATATCACCCTTAACTTTAACCCTTTCTCAATTTAACCATTTACTAAATAACATAATAATTATAAGAAAATTGAATACTCTCATTTCATAAAATTCGGGGTCTCACAAACATTGTTTCCCCTAACTGCCGCAAGCTTCCTCTCAATGCAGACCTCCCTCACTCTAAATTTGTCGTTACACGCCCCTTGGTCACTCATCCACCACCACCTCCTTAGCTTTTACATTTCATTTGGTCCTAGTTTGCAAGGTATGTTCAATTTAATTTGTTAATTTAGCTAGGGTTCATATATATATATATATATATATATATATATTCTATTTTTGGGGTTTAGTTTTGATTTTGGTTTGAAATTGGGATTGGACTATGAAATTGAGATTATTGGTCTGAAATTAGGTGTATTTGTGATAGATTGTTGTTGAAATTTAGTTGAATTTTTGATATTTTGCTGGAATTTAAACTTTGATATGTGCAATCTATTTTTAGAATCTAAAATTGAGATTTGCTATCATTATTGGTGTGACGCCCCCAAAATTAGGTATACATCACCCATCTTGGGTCGTCAGATACATGGTACAAAATTCAAATACAACTTACTAATACAACTGTCGTTTCCATTCCCACAAAACATTACTATGAGTTTGAATACAATTATTGTCTACTAGAGATTATACAAACTCAAAAGGAGTCCTCATTACAATTATTAACACACTATATCACAGAATAGTGAGGACTACTAATGCTATCCTCTGGACCGTCACTCCATTCCCCGACTAGTCCTCGCTATGTTCTCATTTTCAAGAGAAAACGGTGAAAGAAAGGTGAGCTCAACTAGCCCAAAGAAGAAATATTATAACTAAGATAATGCGAGAATAAATTATCATTAGCTTACTGTGATGTTAAAGCGATAAAATATAATGAACATCAAGTTTAACTCTGGTAGGAACCAACAATCCATTAAAAGAGTCAAGTAGAAAATAAAATCTACTATCTTTTATGATTTAAAAGGTTTTTCATTCTTGTTATATTTGAGACTCGACTTTAATAAATATTCCACATCATCGAATCACCCCTTGCACTACGGCCGAGGATATTCTTTAGTATCACGACCACAATTATTCATGCACTACGGGCCGAGAATATTTGTGTATTCATTAATAGTCATGATCATGCCAACAAGCGTCCATCAATGCACTACAGGCCCTTTGAGGATTTTTACCACATCATTTGTAACATTACGGCCATGATTACACCGAATAGTCTCTGGTCGTAATCATACCAAGTCCATCTATGCACTCTGATGCCACGAGATGACTTTCAACATAATATAAACATGAGGATGATGACAATGATATAAGAATTCAATAAAACAAGTTCAAGAATTAATTTATCTAGGAACCAATAACATCAAGCTGTCGACATGATCTTTGCTTTGTAGAGTAAAATTCAAGAATCTTTCGAGAAGAATATTTTCATGAAAGGATCTTTGGATGAAGCGTAAATATCGAGGATATTCCACTAATTTCATGGAGTATAGAAGTCAAAGTTTTAACCAGTTGGGTATAATAAAGAATGGAATAACAAAAGAAATCACCATGCATACGATAGATAGACCTTACAGGCGAGTTATTCAATAGAATAATAAATAACGGAACCCGAGTCCGCGTAAAACGCATGCAGACAGAATATTCAACGAATAATAAAGAATGGAACCCGGTTAGGCGTAAAGCGCGCATGAGACGAGGATATTCAATGAGAATAATAAAGAATGGAACCGGTCCGGTAAAACACACAGACGAGGATGTTCAATGAATAATAATAAAAAGCGGAACCGAGTCCGATTGTAAAACACATGCAGGATGTTCCAACAAAATAATAGAAGAATGTCACCAAGTATAGGGTAAAGCGCATATCTGAGTTATTCCAGCAGAATAATAAGCAATGGAATAACAACAGTTCTCTTCATGAATAAGAAAGAATAACACCCCTTACTTTTGGTAGGAGATTGAATCTTTGCGGTAGTGTAGTAACAAAATACTCTTCTTCTTTCTCTCTTATTCTCTCTATACTTTCTCTCGCTATATAGCTTGAATGAATTCGTGAAAAATAATGAAGCACTAGGCCTCTATTTATAGAAGATTTCTAGCTTAGCACTTTTGCCATGTGAAAAGGCAAGTGGCTCGGCTTAATTGGTGATGTGAAAAGAAAAGTGGTTTGGCGCTTTTGTAATGTGAAGCGACAAGTGGTTCGGCGCTTTGTAATGTGAAATGACAAGTGGTTCGACGCTTTGTAATATAAACGACAAGTGGTTCGGCGCTTTGTAATGTGAAGCGACAAGTGGTTCGACTTCTGGTAAAGGTAATTACTATTAAAGAAGGTAATTACTATTCACAAAGGTAATTACTATTGACGAAGGTAATTACTATTGTGAAGAGACTCTTAGATGATGACATATGGGCCCCCATAAAATAATCAAACTTACCACAAACGACTCATAACAGACTCTTTATATACATCAAGGATTGAATAAATATTACCACAAATCATTTTATTTTTAATCAACACATAATTAATCTTTCAACAATTATTAATCATTTATAACTTGTCGTCTCAATTATTGATTTAATACTATAACATATTATACAGATGATATTGTGACAATAATTGAATCAATAATATAAGAGATATGATGCAGCAATTACTATAGCAATAATTGAGCATAGCTGAGTGACTTCTCACGTAAGCATCAATAATCGATAGCGTGTCTACTCTTATCTGACTCAGCGTATTCTTGTACTTTTACTACTAGGGTAATTCAACGGTTTAACGGTAACACCTCTGTAGGTATTTTTATAGAAAGATAATTTTGTCGTTTTTAACTACGACAATACTTAGTTAATAAGGGTCCACTAATGATTGGTAGTCGTCACGAATATTCCAGATAAAAAGAATATTCCAGACCAAACGAATATTTTATAACAACTTTCTTACTTTGCAAAATTTATAAATATTACCCACAATTATAACATTATATCAAATTTATACCATAATATTCAAAAATAATATTTATAGAAAATTCATCTTTATTTATAAAAGTTGGGGTCTTCTGACCTCCCTTCTTATGAAATTTAGCCTCGAAATTAGAATGCGTACACGGTATGTCGAAGAGGTAAGGATACCTTGATTTCATTTGATTCTAACTCCCAAGTCATTTCCTCAACACCGTGGTTCCTCCACAAAACTTTGACTTGAGGTATAACCTTGGGCGTAGAATATGTTCCTTCTTATCCAAGATTTGAGCAGGGAACCTCTTCATACGTCAAATCTTTTCGCTATTTCATCCGGTTCTAACTTCGATAATGTGGTTGGGTCTTTCACATATTTACGTAATATGGATATGTGAAAAGCGTTATGAACACGAGACATACTTAGCAGAAAGCGAGTCTATAGGCCCGCAGATTCCTACTCGATCGAGGATTAAAATGGATAGATGAATCGAGGTTGAGTTTTCCTCTCTTTCCAAATCTTGTAACTCCTTTCCATGGAGCTGACTCTTAACAACACATGATCTCTATATCGAATTCCCGTCCTTTCGATGAAGATCAACATAACTCTTTTGTCGATTTTGTGAGATTTTTTATCGTTGTCGGATCGTTTGAATCTTTTAGTAGTCATACGTACCAACCGGTCCCAACAACGTTGCTTCACCCACCTCGTCCCGGCATACTAGAGATATGATGCGATAATTCTGTGTAGATAATTGAGTATAACTGAGTGACTTCTTACGTAAGCATCGATAATTAATCTGGTGTCTTCTTATGCGACCCGCGTATTACTATACTTTTACTACCGAGTAGTTTAACAGTTTTAACGGTAAAACTTTCGCCGTTATTTTTATAAAAAGATAATTTTGTCATTTTCTAACTACGACAATACTTCCGTTGTAGGGTCCACTTTGATGATTGTCTTGCCGTCATCTGAATATTTCCTGTTAAAACGAATATTCCCCGACCAATCGAATATTATATAACCACTTGCTTACTTTGCAAAATTTGTAAATATTACCCATAACTATAATATTATATTATATCCACACCATAATATTAAAAAAAATATTTCGAGAAATTTAAATCTTTATTCATAAAATTTGGGGTCTCACAATCTCTCCTCCTTATGAAATTTTGCCCTCGAAATTTACGTACGTACCTGGTATACCGAAGAGATGAAGATACCTTGACTTCATTTTAGATTCTAACTCTTGAGGTATAACCTTTGAGTGTTGAATACGATCCTTCTTATCCAAGATTTTAACACGTATCTCCTCATACGTTAAATCTTCTGCTATCTCGTCTAGTTATAATTTAATAACGTGGTTGGGTCATCCACATATTTACGTAACATCGTCGTGAAAAATGTTATGAACACGCGACATACTTGGCGGTAAAAAGCGAGTTTATAGGCCCACGATTCCTACTCGATCGAGGATTAAAAATGGGCCGATAAAATCGAGGGTTGAGATTTCCTCTCTTCATCGATTCTTGCTTCTAGAATAACGCCCTCTTGAACCTTCTTCTTCACATTCATCATTTCGAGTATGTATGTAGCTTGCGGCTTTAACTTTATCGATTAAACTCGATTCTACTCGTATATTTGATATCACCACGTGGGTCCTTAGAGTCTTTAATTCTATCTTCATCATTTTGTAAGTTATCTGAAATGGGTTTTTGTGTTAACAACATCAAACTAAATAGCGCATACGATCTTCTACTTTCGCGTCAGCTACCACGTTCGCTCTTCCACGATGATATTAAATGGTATAGTTATAATCTTCAACATCTCGAGCCAACGTCCTTGGCGCATGATATGTTCGTTTTAGTTGAAGAAATATTTGAGGGTTTTAGAAATGGGTTTTGTATTGGGGTCAATACAAAATTCGATTTCACGCTCTAGGGGTAGGCTAGGAAGTCTTCAAGAATACGTCAGGAAATTTATTAACAATAGAAATATCATTCAAAACTGTGACTCTCATCCAAGACTTGGATAGTACGTCACATTGATACCTATCAACTTGCCTCTGTTATTCATGACGTCCCCTACGGATATTTTGGCTTCGGTGTATTCCAAGACTTGGAAGTCACCAGCGAAAGGCTCGGGGTTCTTTACTTATGGCTTGATATGACAGTGATTGACTTTAGTGGTTTGCTTGCTTGAATTCGCATAATAGGTTGGTTAGGAATATGAAAGCTAACAACCTTACGAAAAGAATGATGAGTAGTTAACTAATCGATTCCTAAAATCACATCAAAGGCAAGTATTTTCAAAGAGATAAGATTGACAGGTAACGTGAAAGTGTCGATTTGAATCCATAAGATTTATAAACAATGGAGGTAACGAAGGTTTCTACTAACGAAGTTTCAACCAATAAGTCAAAGTCTAACTTCTCTAGGGCCAAATTTCAACGTTGAGCGCAAGCAAGAGAGATAAAAGAATGGGTAGAACCGATATCTAATAAGGTATAGACTTCGCAATAATTTATAATTAACTAACCCGTGCTAACTTCGTTCAGGTCACTCGCTTTTTGAGAAGTCACGAAAAACGCTCTCCTTGACACCACCGACTTTATTTTGTCTGTATCCGCCTTTGGTGCCACCGTCCCAGCTGGACTTGATTTTGCTATAGGACAAAATCGAGCAATGTGACCATCTTTTCCACAACTAAAACATACCTTGGAAGGCTGTAAACAGTTTGGACTTATGTGTCCCTCCTCTCCGCATCTATAGCATCTAACTGGCGGTCGTTCTCCTCCCCTAGAATTTGTTGCTGCTGCCGACATCTTCCCATCATCGTTAAATCTTCTCTTCTTGAATTTTTCACTTCTATTATCTTGGCCATGATTACCACCAAAGTGGTTACCATTATTGGCATGATAATTTCCCCCACGATGCTTATCATTGTTCCGATGGTCGTTGCCACCGGTACGATTATTATCATGTTGTTGGTCGTTGCCTTTTGGTTGTGCTGACTCATTATCGCGCTCCAATAACTGAGCCCTACTCACAACATCTGAATATAAACAAAGTTTATGAGAAATGAGGTATTGACATATATCTAGTTTCAAACCTCTTAGAAACATTCGCGTCATTCGCTCCTCATTATCGACCAAATGGGATGCAAGCAAGGATGACTCGGCAAACTTAGCCCGTCTTTGCGACACGGTCGTATTGTTTTTGCTCGGTTTAATGAACTCTACCTCTTTCATGTAGCCGAATACTTTTGGGAAAGTACTTGTCGTTGAGCAGTTCTTGGAACTTCTCCCAAGACATCTTGATCTGGCGGGTTGAGTCGCTTTATAGATTCCCACACGTAATCGCCTCTGCCATAACATGAAGGTGGCAAAGGAACCTTTTCCTCCTCGGAGCATCCCAAGACATCAAATATCTTGTTGATACGCTTTATCACGTCTCGCCTTAAGTGGTTTTGGCTCTCAAAAACTTCGGTGGTCCCGGCTCCTTAAAGCATTTAGCGATGGCGCATCTGAGAGTTGCCGGTGTTTCCACCTGCATTTTGGATGAGTCTCTCTCTTTACGATGTTGCATGAATTGCATAAAGCCTCTAAACATCCCATCGTTCATCATTTGATCGATGTTGTTATTTACACGAGGATTATTGTCTTCTGTTGCACATTATCACAGGTATTGATCGTTGGTGACTTCAGCGGTCTCATGTGCTTCATTATTGATCTCAACATTTTGGATGCCATTTTCAAACACTGTCACAAAAAAAGGGTTAATTAACATATCACATATTATCCCTATACTCTAACCAACCAATTAAATACCAAATAAACTTAGGTAGGTCATACTAGTGAAGAAATTTCCCATATCTCCCCTCCTAGTTCTTGTCTCACATCTCAGCCGGGGATCGTATCCTAAGCTTTGATACCAAGCTGTTGTGGCGCCCCAAAAAATAGGTATACATCACACAATACAGGTTGCCAAATACATGGTATAGAATACAAATACAATCATAAATATCTGACATGAAATTTGTGAGTTTTAAGACAAATATTATCTTACAGGCAGTATTCAAACTCAAAATAAGTCCTCAATACATTTATTAACACACTATTTCATAGAATAGTGAGGGACTACTAATCTTATCATCGGGGGTAGTCACTCCATTCCCGACTAGTCCTGCTACGTTTTCATTTCTAAAGAAGAACAATGAAAGCAAAAGGGTGAGCTCAACTAGCCCGATAAGAAATATTATGGCTAAGATAATGCGAGAATAAATTATCGTTAGCCTTCAATGATCATTAAAGCGATCTGATATAACAAACATCATGTTTAAGCTGCGGTGGAACAAGCAATCCATTATAAGAGTCAAGTAGAGAATAAAATCTACTATCTTCTATTATTTAAAAGGTTTTTCATCACTTTTATCGTTGAGACTCAGCTTATTAAATAAACCACATCATCCCTGCACTACGGCAATGATATTCATTAATATCACGATCACAAATTATCCATACACTACGGGCCAAGGATATTCGTATTTTCATCAATGTTCATGATCATGCCAACAACTGTCCATCAATGCACTACGGACCAATGAGAACTTTTACCACATCATTTGTAACATAACGGTCGTGACTATATCGAATAATCCACAGTCGTAATCATACCAAGTCCATCTACATACTACGGGCCGAGATGACTTTCAACATAATATAAACATAAGGATGATGATGATGACATAATAATTCAATAAAACAAGTTCAAGAATTAAAATTTAAAGATTTATAAGTTAATTTATCACGAACTTCAGCGTCCAATTATCGACATGATCTTTGCTTTGTGGAGTAAAATTCAAGAATGCTCGAGAAGAATATTTTCATGAAAAGATCTTTGAATGAAGCGCAAATATCGAGAATATTCTACTAATTTCATGGAGTATAGAAGCGAAAACTTTAACTAGCGAGGTATAATAAAATATATGAACCTACAAATGGATTTTTACGCGCCGTGCGGTAATCACGTAGGGCAGATCATTTTCACAATTTAATAAGGAATGAATGAAAGGATCATTCACCGTGCGTGTGGTAATCCACATACGAGTTATTCAATAGAATAATAAAGAATATAATAACGGAAGAATTCACCGTGCATGAGATAGATCGCATGAAGATGAGGTTATTCCAACGAGAATAATAAAAAAGAATGGAACCGGAATTCACGAAATCCGCACAAACAGGATATTCCAACAGAATAATAAAGAATGGAATAACAACAAAATTCACCAGGAATGCGATAGACCGCACAGACAGGTTATTCCAATAGAATAATAAATAATGGAACCAAGTCATGCGTAATACGCACAGACAGGATATTCCAACAGAATAATAAAAATGGAATAACAAAAGAATTTCACCATGTATGTGGTACTTCGCATAGACAGGTTATTCCAACAGAATAATAAATAGTGGAACGAATTAAATGCGTGTCTGCTTGCAGACGAGGATATTGCAACAGAATAATTAAGAATGGAATAATGAAGAATTTCACCGTGTATGCGGTACTTGGCATGAGCAGTTTATTCAACATAATAATAAGGAATGGAATAACAATAGCTCTCTTCATGAAAATGAAAGAAATAATACCCCCTTACATTAGAATAAAAGCTGGATCTTTGGAATAGAGAGGTAGCGAGACTTTCTCTTCTTCTTCTCTCTATAATTTCTCTTAATAATAATTGCTCTATAGCTTTAGTGAATTGGTGAGAAATGAAGGAAGAATGAGCTTCTATTTATAGAAAATATAGTTTCGATAATTGCACATTTTGGGGCTCGAAAAATTACTGATCTGATACCTCGACTTTTCTTTCATTTTTAATTTAGTCCTGCAAGTATTATCAAACTTGCACCACCTCCCCTAATAGTAAATAATGTGAATCAATAGTTCGATCATATGATTGATAGTTATAATCATGTGAAAATACGAATAATAGTATAGTACCTCCATCATACCTCCATCTTTAACTTAGTCATACAAGTATTATCAATCTTGCACCAACTCCCCTAATAATACATGAATGTGAATCAATAGTACACGTATGTGAACAAATAGTTATAATCATGTGAATTAATAGCAATTAATTCCTCATTTATCAGATTAATTACCCAGATAACTTCCGGACATCAATTATTATCGAAATAAATATCGATTTTCACTAACACTAATAATTCCGACCTGATGGAACTATAAATTTCATCTTTAATCAACACGAACTTATTCATCATTAATATTATAACTCACGATATTTAACAACGGTCGTTTCTAAGAAAGAGGGCTTTCAGATAAGGATTTCTCCTTATTGGTGCGCTTGATTAGATGACCAAACCTCTCATTGTGAACTTCTAGACATTATAAATATTACAATTTAATAATATGAATAACTTTGTCGTCTTAATTATTGATTTAATAATATAACATATTATCTGAGATGATACGGTGACAATAATTGAATCAATAATATGAGAGATATGATGCAACAAATTCTTGTAGTAATAATTGAGTATAAATGGTGACTTCTTACGTAAGCATCGATAATCAATCTGGTACTCTTTATTGACCACGCGTATTCTTGTACTTTTACTCTACAAAGGTAGTTCAGCGGTTTTTAACGGTAACAATTTACGCCGTTATTTTTATAAAAAGATAATTACATCATTTTCTAACTATGAAAATACTTGGTTGTAGAGGTCCACCAATGATTGTGTAATCGTCATGAATATTCCTGTTAAAATGAATATTCCCGACCAATCGAATATTATATAACCACTTGCTTACTTTGCAAAATTTATAAATATTACCCATAACTATAACATTATATTATATCCACACCATAATATTAAAAAAAATATTTCGAGAAATTTAAATCTTTATTCATAAAATTTGGGGTCTCACATGGTAAGCATTTTTTTGGATCTTTTAGAAGAATGCATAGAGGTTTTTATGGATGATTTCACAATTCATGGTGATTCTTTGGATGCATGCTTAGATAATTTAAATCGTATCCTAGATAGATGCATGGAAACTAATCTTGTTTTAAATTGGGAAAAATGTTATTTCATGGTAGAACAGGGAATAGTACTTGGTCATGTTATATCATCTAAAGGTCTTGAAGTTGATAAAGCTAAGATAAATGTTATATCTGTTTTGCCTTACCCCGTCAATGTGCGGGAGATTAGCTCTTTTCTTGGTCATGCAGGATTTTATCGAAGATTTATCAAGGACTTCTCGAAGATTGCATTACCTTTATGTAAGTTGCTGCAAAAAGATGTGGACTTTCAGTTTGATGATGAATGCAAGGAGGCTTTTGACACTTTAAAGAAATTATTAACTTCTACTCATGTCATTCAACCGCCAAATTGGAAGTTTCCATTTGAGATCATGTGTGACGCAAACAACTATGCAGTGGGGGCTGTTTTGGGACAAAGGATTAACAAAGCCGTTCATGCCATCTACTATGCTTCTAGGACTTTGAATGAGGCTTAGATAAACTATTCCACAACTGAAAAAGAACTTTTATATGTGGTTTTTGCTTTAGATAAATTTCAATCATATTTGCTTGGTACTAAAGTGATAGTTTATTCTGACCATTCTGCTCTCAGGGATTTGCTCACCAAGAAGGATTCTAACCCAAGGATTATTCGATGGATTCTGCTCCTACAAGAATTCGACTTAGAGATCAAGGATAAGAAAGGTGCGGACAACTTAGTAGCGGATCACTTGAGTAGGTTATTGAGAGACGAGGAGGAGCTACCGTTACATAATTCTTTCCCAGATGAGCAGTTACTTTCCATCCATACTGAGATTCCCTGGTATGCAGATATGGTGAATTATTTGGTAAGTGCATATTTTCCTAAAGAATTTTCTAAATCCCAAAAGGAAAAGTTAAAAAGTGATGCTAGACACTATGTTTGGGATGATCCATACTTATGGAAATTTTATGCTGACCAGATAGTTAGACGGTGCATGCCTAATAGTGAATTTCAATCTATTCTTTTTTTTTTTGTCATTCTCATGCTTGTGGAGGATGTGACGCCCCCAAAAATGGGTATACATCACCCATCTTGAGTCACCAAATACATGGTACAGAATTCAAATACAAACTTAATTATACAACATGAGTTGTGAGTTTTAATACAAATATTGTCTTCTAGACAGTATTCAAACTCAAAATACGACAAAATATAATCTGAGAGTTTTAACACGAATATTGTCATTTAGACAATATCCACACTCAAATTCATTCTTATTACATTTATTATCACATTATTTCATAGAATAGTGAGGACTACTAATGTTATCATTTGGACCGTCACTCCGTTCCCCGACTAGTCCCTACTACGTTCTCATTTCCTAAAGAGAACAATGAAAGCAAACAGGGTGAGCTCAACTAACCCAGTAAGAAATATTATGACTAAGATAATGTAGAATAAATTATCGTTAGCCTTCAACAGTGTTAAATTGATACAATATAACAAATATCAAGTTTAACGGCAGTGAAACATGCAACCCATTAGAAGAGTCAAGTAGAGAATAAAATCTACTATCTTCTATGATTTAAAAGGTTTTTCATCACTTTTATCGCTGGAACTCAGCTTAATAAATAATCCACATCATCAAATCATCCATGCACTACAGGCCAAGGATATTCTTTAGTATCACGACCACGAATTATCCATACACTACGGGCTAAAGATAATCATGTTTTCATCAACGGTCTTGATCATGCCATAAAACAATTCATCTTTGCACCCTTGGCCGAAGAGAATCCATAGCCATAATCATACCAAAAGCGTCCCATCAATGCACTACGGGCGATGAGGACTTTTTTACATCATTTGTAACATTACGGTCATGATTATACCGAATAATCCACGAGTCATAATCATACCAAGTCCATCTACATACCACTACAAGCCACAAATGACTTTCAACATAATATAAACATGAGGATGATGACAATGACATAATAATTCAATAATACAAGTTCAAGAATTAATTTATCCAGGAACTAATAACGTCCAAATTATCAACATGATACTTCTTTGTAGAGTAAAATTCAAGAATGCTCAGAAGAATATGTCCATGAAAAGATACTTGATGAAGCGCAATATCAAGGATATTCCACTAATTTCATGGAGTATATAAGTCAAAACTTTAACCAGTGAGTATAATAAAGAATGGAATAACAAAAGAAATCACCGGGCATGCGATAAAGCGCATGACGAGTTATTCCAACAGAATAATAAATAACGGAACCAGGTCAGGCGAAATTTGCAACGACAGGATATTCCAACAGAATAATAAAGAATGGAACAACAACGAAATTACCGTGCATGCGATAGATCGCGCAGACGAGTTATTCAATGAATAATAATTAATGGAACCGGTCGGGCATAATCGCGCATCGACGAGGATATTCCAACGAATAATAAATAACGGAACCGGTCGTGCGTAAGCGCTTATGAGCGAGGATGTTCAACGAATAATAAAGAATGGAATAATGAAGAATTTCACCATATATGCGGTACTTTCCATAGACAGAGTTATTCAACATAATGATAAAGAATGGAACAATGGAAGAATTTCACCATGTATGCGGTACTTGGCATGGGCGAGTTATTCAACATAATGATAAAGAATGGAATAATGAAGAATTTCATCATGTATGCGGTACTTCTCATAGTGAGGTTATTCAACATAATGATAAAGAATGGAATAACGGAAGAATTTCACCAAGTATAGGGTAGGCAGCGTACGAGGTTATTCAAGAATAATAAAGAATGGAATAATGAAGTTCTCTTCATGAATACAAAAGAAATAATACCCTTACCATAAAAAAAGAGTATTAATTTGGTAGAGGCGAGGATATTCTTGAAGAAAACTTGCACTACGCTTAAAAGCTTCTTAAAACTCTAAAGAAATACGCTCAAGATTATAAAAGAATTCTACGAACTTACGGTGTGATTTCAATTCTAACTAAACTTCCTATTTATAGGAAAATAGAAAGGATATTATGCGATAAAATATAATATATATATATATATATATATATATATATATTATTTAAAATCTAATAAAACAAATAACTTTATAAAAGTATTACATTTTTATATAAAAAGATTTTACTACATAAAACACTATCTTGAGGCATTATACAACACTATATCATAATAAAATATAATATATTCTAATTATTATCTAATAAAACAAATAACTTTATAAAAGTATTTTATTTAATATAAAAAGATTTTACTATCTGAAAACACTTATGCGATACTTTAAATGACACTATACGTAATAAAATATAATATATTCTAATTATTATCTAATAAAACAAATAACTTTATAAAAGTATTACATTTTTTATATAAAAAGCTTTTACATTTTATTACATTAATAATACTAATAAAACAAAACTCATCATCATTATTATAATTCACATTATTAATAGTCCCGGTCGTTCTAGGAAAGAGGGCTTTCTAATAAGAAATTTCTCCTATTAGTAGCAATTAGGTGACCAAACCTCTCCTTGGCAGAACTTACTAGACATCGTTAATATTATAAATAATAATATTAATAACTTTGTCATCTCAATTATTGATTTAATAATATATAAAATATCGACAATAATTGAATCAAATAACGTGAGATCTTATCAACAATTACTATAGCAATAATTGAACAAAAGCGGTGACTTCTCACGTAAGCATCAATAATCAATACCGTGTGCTACTCTTATCGACGCCAGATATTCGTACTTTTACTCTGGGTAGTTCAACAGTGATTAAGTAAAACTTTGAGTCGTTATTTTCATAAAAATATTTTTGTCGTTTTCTCAATCCGACAATAACTCCGTTGTGGGGTCCACCAATGATTGTGTCGTCGTACGAATATTCCCTATTAAAACAAATATTACCCGACCAATCGAATAATATATAACAACTTGCATACTTTTCAAAATTTCTAAATACTACCCACAACTATAACATCATCTCAAATCCACACCATAATATTCAAAAAAAAATTTTGAGAAAATTAAATCTTTATTCGTAAAATTTGGGGTTTTATAGAGGATATTTTGGTCCAAAAAGAACTGCTAATAAAGTTTTGGAAAGTGGTTTTTATTGGCCATCACTTTTTAAAGATTCCTATTTGTTTTGTAAAACATGTGTTAATTGCCAAAGGACGGGGAATATTTCTCAACGAAATCAAATGCCCCAAACTCCTATATTAGTTGTTGAGATTTTTGATGTATGGGGTATAAATTTTATGGGACCTTTTCCTTCATCATTTGGAAATTTATACATTCTTTTGGCTGTTGATTGTGTCTCAAAATGGGTGGAGGCTAAAGCCACTAGGACTGACGATTCTAAAGTTGTTGCAGATTTTGTTAGAACTAACATATTTGTCAGGTTTGGAACACCACGAGCCATCATTAGTGATCGCGGAACCCACTTTTGCAACAGGGTGTTAGCGGCTTTGTTCAAGAAATACAATGTTCTGCATAAGGTTTCTACATCCTACCATCCGCAGAGTAATGGTCAAGCTGAGGTGTCTAACCGAGAGATCAAATCCATTTTGGAGAAGGTAGTCAACCCGAGCAGAAAGGATTGGAGTCTGAGATTAGATGTTTGGGCCTATAGAATTGCATACAAGACACCTATTGGGATGTCACCATACAGGATTGTGTTTAGAAAACCATGCCACTTACTTGTTGAGTTGAAACATAGGGCTTTTTGGGCAATTAAGCAGTGAAACATGAGTTTGGAGGCAGTTGGAGTACACAGGAAATTACAGTTACAAGAGTTAGAAGAATTGAGGAATGAAGCCTATGAAAGTTCAAAGATTTACAAGGAAAAGACCAAAGCTTTTCATGATAAACAGATTGTGCAGAAAACATTTATTGTGCGAAAAAAAGTTTTGCTATATCTAGATGGGTTGGTCCTTTTGTTATCACTATTGTGTTTCCTCATAGTGCAGTTGAGATTCAAAGCCCGAGCACAAGCAAGATCCTTAAGGTGAATGGACATAGATTAAAGCCTTTCTATGAGAGGCAGGTGGAAAATATTGAGATGGTGGAGCTAGACGATCCGATCTATGAGAGCTGAGAAGAGAGGCATGACATCGAGCCAAAGACGTTAAACACGGGCAGCTACTTGGGAGGCAACCCAAGATCTCAGATTTGATTTTTCTATCCCTTTACTTTTTAGTTTTTTTAGTATTTTCTTCTTTGCATGATTTTCTTACATTGGGGACAATGTAAGGTTTGAGTGGGGGGGGGGGGGAGATTTAGGTTTTATTTTATGTAGGAATAATAATCCAATTTTGATGGGAAGTTGAAAAAATTAAAAGATGGGAAGTTAAAAAAATTAAAAAAATTCTGATTTTTTTTTTTGAAAACATGGGTTCCATGGTTCTATTTGCCTATGTGTTCGAAGGTTAAAGTCAAAGATTGAAAATTGGTGCTAAAATTCAGAATCTGTTTGATACTTAATTTGTTAATGAATGATGACAACTAAGCCATGATCCATAGTAATCGATTTGAATTGAATTTGTGATACATGAGTACTTGAATATGAGAAACATATTTATTTGGCTAAGTTATTTGTGGAGTTATCTATGTGCACTGATTTCATGACTTAGAACTGTTTAACTTGCTTATGTTGTTGTAGAACCATGTGAAAAAATGATGAACGAAAAAAAAGAGAAGGAAAAAAATGAAAATTGAAAAATCTACTTCAATATCCATTGTGCGAAATAACTGGGTATCCAAAGCCTCGAGAAGCATCAGTATTCACGCTGAAAAGTGCGATGGATAAAAGCAGCTTGACTAGTCGACTTTTGTGGCCATTGTTACTTGAATAAGTAAGCCTTAGGGGTGTCTCTACACCTAGCGCCTTAAGATCATCGGGTTTGGGAGTCGTTGGTGAAAAGTTCGTTAATGGGTAACTCTGAAAAGCCTAAGAAAAGGAGACATTGCACATGTCAAGAAAAGAGAAAAAATATATGAGAAAAGCATGAAAATACATTCATCTGTGCTAAAAAGAAGGTTCTATGAAAAAAATATTAAAAAGTAAGAAAAATTTGTTCTTGGTTGTGAGTCAGTGTGCACGGTTTTTGCTCCATGGTAACTAAGTTGAGTAAGTATGTAGATTTTGGGAAAGTTACTTATGTGGCTACAATTTGGTTTAATGAAATTCATTGGTGAAATAGTAAGGTTGTTCATTGTGAGTTAACTGATAAGGCATTGGTTAGAATTTTGCAAATTTAGTGTTGATAATCATGATTTGTACTTTGAAATCTTTTGACATGATGGTTGAATATAATTTTTCTGGAAATCAAACTTTTGGTTTACACGAGGACGTGTAAAAAGATAAGTGTGGGGGAATTTGATGAGTATGAAATATATTATATTTTTATCCCTTAATGATTAATCTTTTATATTTATTTTGTGTATAAATATACTTATTATTTTTATATTTTTATTTTAGGTACAATTGATGTGCTTTGTTACTTTGGAAATAATTTGATGGCAAATTGAGCATTATTGGATCAAGGGAGCTAAAATTCAAATGGGTCAGATTATTTAATGGAGAAATATTAAGTATATATGTCATGTGGGGTTTTTTTTTAATATAAGGTCCTACTTCAGGAGAATCAAGTACATGATATACTTGTTTCAAATTAGAAATAGGCCTTATCAAAAATGACATTCAGTAAGCTATCACATGAACTACAAGTCATCATTAAAGGTCACGTGGGCCGCAGATTTTTATTCTTATTCAGTCATCCTAATTCCTATGCATTTGTTATCAACTGAATTACATTTATCTCCAAAGTCAACACAGAATCAACTTGGTTTTACGCGGAAATTAAAGAATCCGAATGCGGCATGGAAAGTTAGCACATGGCATATTGTAGAATTTAATTTCAATGTCAAATCTAATTTTTGGATTCTAGAAAATTAGTTTTTAAAATTCTATTGTAATTAGGATTTCTTTTAGACTAAGATTTATTTCCAAGTTGGATTCTATTTCTCTATGGAAATTAGTATAATTTGTAATTTCTTTAGGATTTGGATTTCTACTTCCCATAGGATTTAGGACTTTGTCTAGCACTATAAATAGAGGATGAGAGTCAAGGTTTTATTCATTCAACTATCAACTATCATCTATTGAAGTGCAGACTCAAGAGCATGCATGTCAGACTAGTTCTTTTCATTCAGTTCTAAAGGGAGGTAGAACCTTGTTACAAGTAATTGATTAATTGAGTATTATTATTTATTCATTCTTGTGTGAAATTTTTTCTGATAATCTGTTTTTATTGATTGCATGCTAATTGATCTATTTAATTTGATATGGTCAATTGAATTAGTTTGATCATTATCATATGCTAGATTAAGATTGGTATTACGTGTAATTGATATCTATCTTCATCATAAGTAGCAAATTGGTAATACTAATTGTGGACAAGCTTTTGTGTATTGCTAAGATTATCAGAAAACAAGTTAAACAAATCGAGCTTATGTTTTTGTTGCTTGGATTAGCTTAATTCTCTATTTCTTAATGCTTCTATCATATTAAATCTAGAGAGTTTGTTCTAGGTTGTATGCTAGTTAGAATCTGGTGAAGAGCTTATTTCATACATTGAAAATCTAAGGAGAATTTTGGATAGCTGAGCTTATTGTTATCTAGGGCTAATAGTTTCATTAAAGGGAAAATAATAATAACTTGATTAATTGATTGTTGTACTTGGTGAAACAGAACTGCAAAACCGAAGTTTTTACATATTTGGTTAATTTCATCATTAATTCTTGTTTTCTTCATTTAAAAATAATTTTCAAAAACCCCCCATCTTTTTTTCTGTTGAAATAGTAGAATAATTCTAAAACAACTTTATTCTCTGTGGGATCGATCCTTACTTGCTACTGTGCTAATTATTATAAATTGTGAAGTGAAAGTGAGGTTAATTTAGGAGTGTCAATGACAGCTCCTATTCCCTTCTTTTCTTGCTAGCCTCATTTCGTCTTGTAATTTCTTCCAACTCCAAAGGTTCATTATGATCATGTCTGTTCATGAAGATATGATCTCCAATGGGCATGCTGAGGCCAGTGTGAGATACTCCTTGTGGACTGAAAGGAGTGGGACCTTGACTTGTCATTAGTATCGATTGACGTTCTACTTCTCTTGGAGGCTGATTGCAAGGCTGATTAATTCTTGAGGAATGTTCAACCTGTTTCCTTTTACTTTTCTCAACATTCTCCCCCTTTATGTCAGCATCTAGGGTTCGAATGTCTTGAGACAAGCGATTCATTCTTTGTACCAGTTCGTGGAGTTGGTTTTGTGATTGAGCAATATCTTCTATCTATTTTATCTGATTTAAAGAATATTCTTTAAATTCAGTCAGAGAAGAGCGCAAACTAGTAAGATTTTCAGAAATGAGCTTATTCTGAGCCTCTCGAGTCTTCTGAAGAAGGAGATTTGCTTCTTTATGCTTTCTGGTAGATTGGAAGTGAATTTGGTCCCTTTCATTTATTCTTTGGACCATTTCCTTGATGATCTCTCGTAGTTTCTTTGTGAGCTCAGAACTCAGGTTGCTGGGAAGAGTGTTTGCAGCATCAATCAAATGATTTAATCGTTGATGGATCAACAGAGAATGAGTTTCTAGATCTTCTTGTATCTCTTTTGTCATTTTTTTTGTCACTCCAGAAAACTCAGTTTTGGTAGGAAGAACCAAGAGAAGCTCAAGTATTCTTTCAGTGTCTATATGAGAGGTTCTTGATTTTAGTTTTTAAAGCTTTGAAAGAGCAAGAGAAAGATTGATGTAATTGTTGTTTGATGATGAAGGAACATCAGAATGAGTTGTAGGAATAGTAGTTTGACGTGTGGGAGAGGAGGCTATTTCATCAAATTGGGTAGGTGACTCCACGATTTGGGTATAATCGACGGTACGTGGTATCATGTTGTTCGACTATCATGGAGTCGATCGAGATGGAGTTTGAAGATGTTACAATTGTGGAGTTTTGTTCATTTGGTTCATCAGTTACAGAGTGTTGGGACTCTGCAACTGGAAATTGGTTTTATGGATTAGGGATATCCTCAATCCACTTAAGATAATTCATCAAATTGATGGAAATTTGATGAAGGAGAATGATTTAACATGAAGCTTGAAGGAATGAAATAAACCTTTTGCTCATGGACAGAAGTGGCGTGATTTGTGATCAATTTTTGAGCAAAGTTAAGGTTGCTTGGGAATTCCTAGGCGAGCACAGATACTGCTGGATATGCTTTGAATGTCCAGAACATATGATCCCAAGAGTTGAGAATTAGAGCTCTGTGAAAGGGCATCATGGGTAGATGAGAGAACATTTAATTATAATTGATGTTCCTTTCTTCATTTATATACTCAGAAATAATTTCAACTTCTTCCTCTTCTTCTCTTTCATCTTTAACATCAAGAATCTCAATCATTTCTTGAGGGACAGAGGGGGGCTTCATGATGAGCTTTTGATTGCTCCCCCTCAGCTGGAGCACTTGCTGGCTCAAGGACTTCAAAAATCTCCCCCTCAACATGACCATCTCTTTGATTAACATTCTCTTGTTAATCCTATTCAGTATTAACAAATACTTGGTCTGATGCAGTCGAACTAATTGCATTGTCGATGTTGGCAATTACAGTTTCAATGATCATGGTTTGATTCAAGGACTCATTATGAGAATTAGAGTCTAGAGATTCAGTCCTTTTAGCCTGTTCCATCTTCATTTCTTCTTCTTTAATCTTCAACATAGCTTCTTTGAGCTCAAGACCAGCCTTTTTGATTAACCTTCTCTTTGATCTTCTTGGCTCAGGATTTGTAGTTCTTCAGCATGTTGTTCATCCTCAGCAATATCTACTTGTGCATGCTGAGTCATTGTCCCAATGTCTACTTCACTTTGACTGATAAATCTTGACTCCACGATCGGCATACTTGGATTCTCCACAATCATGCTCACAGATTTTTTTGAGCTGAAGTTTAGCGAGAATTTGAACACATTATACACTGTGTGTTTAATTTTTTTTATAGGAGTAGTAGTTTAAGTTTTTTTTTGTCCCTCTAAGTTTAACTTTTTTATATAAATTTGCCCTTTTAAATTTATTAAATTTTATTTTTGCTCCTCTCACTATACCTATAAAAAAAAGTTCAGTATAGGCAGTGTCCCATTTGTCCTCCAAGTAGATCTGCCAGTTCTTTCAACTTATTATGACACAAAATTTTGTTCAAGTGTTCGCTTAGAGAGAAAAAAAAAAGAAAAAGAAAAATTGTTTTTTCTTAGGTAAATTTTATATGACCACTTTGATCACATGAGGTTTCACCAATTTTTCACATGGTCTTATACTCTAAAAAACTATATTTAAATACTCGAAATTTCGAGATGAAATGAAGAAGCTACATTTTTCTTCCAAATTAACTATGATATAGTTGGTATTATTGGTAGTATCAAATGACCAACATTAATTCATTCATTAAAATACACATACTACCAACAATACCACCATAGTTAGTTTAGAAAAAAATATAACTTTTTCATTTACCTCAAAATTTTATGTTCTAAACTATAAATGGTCATGTGATAAATTGGTGAAACCTTAGGTAGTGATGTGAAGTTTATCTTTTTTCTTTATCGACAAGAAATTTATTCCTCCTCTTTGGGGCATAACTTAATAAGGAAAATGTTGTCCAACAAAATAGAAAGGAGAAGGAAAAGGTCACGAAAGAACGCTAAACAGTGGAAGCCAAGCCCCAAAGGCCAAAGCCACCGCAAGGAACCAAATCAGGCTCAGTTGAGATCGAACCTTACCAAATACTAATCCAATCCTCATAATCTTAACCCAAACAAAAATATCAAGAACCAGATTAAACGCGCCGGCGGCAGAATCGTCTGAGGCTCCCCTCTCAGACGAACCCATATGGTCAGTTCGTCTTCTTCATCAACAATCTACAGAAAATGCTCGCAATACACCTTCTGAGCACGTTTGTCCCTACCCATTTCAGAGAAGCAACACATTCCTCGCCATGTCAAGGTCGGTCTCTCTAATTTTTTTTTAAAACTTCGCTTGCTTGACTTTTCTTATAATTGGGTTCTAGTTTTTATTCCATTTTCCAATTTGAATTTGTCCTTTTGTTTTAAATTTATGCTTTGACTGGCTAGGGATTCATTCTAGATATATTTGTGATTACGTGTTTTTTATTTCTTAGAGGGTGTTTTGGATTCAGGGGTTTGGCGAATTTTTGATGATTTGAGCAAGTTATGTAGGTTTTCTTTTATCTTTTTAAATTTCATATTCTTACAAAATTATTCGTAGGAAACAGTTGTGTTCTGGGATTTCTTAAGGCATATGACAAAATGAGGCCCAATTGTACTCGAGATTAGATATATAATGGGGTTAATGTGCTGAATGTTAATGAGGTGAGTTAACTAATTCAATTGTATGAAGGTGTAGGCTTCAGTTGTAATTTAATGGTGTCATGAATCCCATTTTTTTTTTAAAGCATATTAAGGTTTGTCAAGCTGCACACACTTAGAAGTTTTAACTTATCAATTAAGAAATATAGTAATAATTTCCTAGTGTTTATGTAGTTGTTTCACAAGGCTTCTTGTTATTTTATCTCGGGATCTTCTTTATTGAGCTAAACGTGTGACATGCATAGAAAAATATGATTCTTAAAGTTCGTAGAGATGGATTAATGACTGATATATTTGACGGTTGACTGACGTAAGTTATGTTATGTTATTTTGAGTAGCTCCTCTGGTAGATGCCTCTGTGCTCTTGTTATTACTGAAGTCACCACCTTCTGTTACATGAAAGTTAGGCTTAGTATTAATATGACTAGTAAATGCATCAGTTGTAATTGACCTCTTATTGGGATTGCAGATTCTTTACTATAGGAAATATTAGAAGAGTCGCAGAGTCCATTTGCTTAAAGTCAAGTCAGAGGAGTATCTATTCAGAGGGAAGGAGATATGGGGCAGTTGGTACAGCTGGGCTACACTACCAACAATACAAATTATACTTGCAATACATGTCTCCTAATAGGCGACAGTCTTCATTTTTGGCATACAAAATCAAGGATGCTTTTTTCCAGAGTAGTTATCCCAAGAATTATCTTGTTATCCCAACAAGAATCAGAATAGCACATCATGCCCAGGTTGCTTGGAAGAGGCTCTCCCAGGGGCCTTCTTACAATGGAAAAACTTCTCCCCCCATAAGTAGGTTCGCTCAAGCAATTAGCTTGGCATTGAGTCGCTCTTATGTGGTTGTTCCTAGTATATTTGCCTTAACATGTGGAAATGTAGCATGGGCACAAGCATCGGCAAACTCAGAGACCTTTCAACCAAATAATACTTTATACATGCATGCTCAAGACGGGCATGCTTTTTTGATCTCGTTACTCCTTTCAGTATTTGAAGGTGTAGTCTTATTGCTGAGAGCTTTTTACCTGGCAATTTTGTTCTCTCCCAGCATAGTGATGGCTCCATTTGCAGATTCTCTTGGACATCAATATAGAAAAACATGGCTTCAGCTTGTTCATCGTACCCTGGAAAGAGCAGGTCCAGCATTCATAAAGTGGGGTCAGTGGGCAGCTACACGGCCGGATCTATTCCCTAGAGATCTTTGCACTGAACTTTCAAAGCTTCATGCCAAAGCCCCTGAACACAGTTTTGCTTACACCAAAAAGACCATTGAGAGTGCTTTTGGTCGTAAGCTTTCTGAAATTTTTGACGATTTTGAGGAAGCACCTGTAGCTTCTGGAAGTATTGCCCAAGTGCATCGAGCATCTTTGAGGTATCGGTACCGTGGCCGCGAGAACAAACCTATTGTAGTTGCAGTTAAAGTTAGACATCCTGGAGTTGGTGATTCGATTAGAAGAGATTTTCAGATAATCAATATAGTAGCAAAGACTTCCAAGTTTATTCCTACGCTGAAATGGTTGAGATTGGATGAAAGTGTACAACAGTTTGCGGTCTTTATGATGTCTCAAGTGGACCTTGCAAGGGAAGCTGCCCATTTGAGCCGCTTCATTTATAATTTTCGCAGGTGGAAGGATGTGTCTTTTCCGAAGCCTGTATATCCACTTGTACATCCTGCTGTTTTGGTGGAAACATTTGAACAAGGGGAAAGTGTTGCTCACTATGTTGATGAACTTGATGGAAATGAGCGACTTAAAAGTTCCCTTGCACACATAGGGACACATGCACTTCTGAAGATGCTTTTGGTAAGTGGCAACATAGTTATTAATCTTCATTATGCTTGCAATATGCATTCTACAAGTTAATTCTTAGAAAGTATATAAAAAAATCTTCATTTAGAAGTTGGTTGTTCCGCTGCACATTTCTAGTTAGTTTCTTCCTTCTTTAAATGCATGAATGTTAGCTAGAGGCTAGAGTTGATTTGGCAGCGTTGTTGTTGTTCTTCTGTGGTCATGGTCAGTGAGTGCACAAAATGACATAAGCCCGTTTGTGATTATGTGAGCTTGGTAAACTTTTTTTCTGTTAATTAATTAATTCATACCTTGTTAAGTGGTTGCAATGAAGGTGAGACACAATATATTAGTGAGAAAAATTAATGCTTATGCTATAGACTAGTTTAGCTTATAGATGTTTCATGAGGAGCTTCTCTTGAAGGAGTTTCAGATTAATTTCCATGAATGAAAGTTAGTTCACACTATAACCCGACCAGGTAATTAATTTATCTCTTCATGGCTATTCCTTGGTAGGAGGTACAGACTTGGTAGAAGAGATAGAATCTTAAGGTTTCATGTGTGTCCACTTTTATCTCATAAAGGAAGAAATAGTTGCATCTCTTTTTCGGACTACACATTGTGGGTATTTTAGTGTAAAAAAAAAGTGCTTGAGTTATGGTGTTTTATTAGTCAACATTTCTAGCTGCAGGTATCAACTTAGATGTTTAATCATAAGTAGCAAATTTATCAAGTTATATACTTGTGTGTGATCGAAATTCAATTCATGCTCCATATACTATTCTGAAAATATAGTCCAATTGGGAAATTCAAGTTTGAATATATGAATCACCTTCTTATAAATAATGTTCATCTAACTTTGCCCCTGGGTCATAGACTCATAAATCACGATGTTTCATTTTACTAGCCTTATTTGATGGTAAGTGCTAACATGCTTCAACTACGACAACCGTTTGAATCATTTTGACTTGTATATTTTTGCAATCATAACATGATTAAGTCAGTGAGGACTGCGGAGCTTTTCTTTACGTGTTTTGATCTCAGAAAAGTTTTATACTGCTGAACTTTATAACTGATTATACCTGATTTTGAAATAATCAGGATGGTCTGTTTGTATTAGCTAAAACTTGCTATTCAAGTAGTATTAAAATAATTCTTAAAAATAATTATTTCCTAAATGTGTGGGGAAAAAATGGTATCACTATATCAGCATTATGTAGGGGTTCTTTAATTTTTGTCATCATTTTTTGGTAAAAGAGTAACATGAGTTCAAAAACTAAAAAAAGTCATTTTGAAATAATCTGAAAAAACAACCTAATCTATAATCTGAAATGCTAGTTCAATACGATGAGAGTAACAAGTGTATGATTTTTTTTTTCTTTTGAGTGCACTTTCTAATGTGTCGTTTCTTCCTTGTTTTCTTTACTAGTAATTAATAATGAGACATAAATTACTATGGACTCTGAGTTGTGTGCAAAGTTAATAAGGATTAATTCAGGCTTCGGAGATTTGATTATGATTTCTCTTCTTACAGGTGGACAACTTTATTCATGCCGACATGCATCCTGGAAATATCCTTGTCCGTGTAGCTCGAAGCAAGTCTTCTCGGAAGCGGCTCTTTAAATCAAAGCCTCATGTAATTTTCCTTGATGTAGGGATGACTGCTGAACTTTCTGGTAGCGATCGGGTAAATTTGTTGGAGTTCTTTAAGGCTGTTGCCCGTCGAGATGGTCGTACAGCAGCAGAGTGCACACTTAGGTTGTCAAAACAACAGAACTGCCCTAATCCAAAGGCCTTCATTAAGGTAATATGTTAGGCACTTGTTCATTATTTGGTATGAACTTGGATGCGGCTGTTTCAGCCTTAATACGTTTATCTTGTCTACCTGAGCCATGATGAATTCATGTGCAAGTTAAGGTTTAGTTTAGGTATTTCATTACTAATTACTATAAGGTGCCAAGAGCTTGTAAGCCCATGCACTTGCAAGTTATGGGTATCAACACGAAGATCTTTATTTTCAACCATTTTACTTTGGCAAAAAATTTCATTATTTCCTCATCTTATAATTAGAGTCCAATTTGTGACCTTCAACTTTTCAAGGGGAGAGAGACATTTAGTGCATTCTAAAATTACTTTAGAAGTTTAAATTTCCTAAACTATCATATATATGAGATCCGTTTTTCAAAAGGTTTCTAAACTTTGCAGGATTACTCTTCTGGAGTGTAATATGAGAAAACTATCGACCTTGCTTATACTCTCCAAAGTGTAAAATCAACCAACAAGTTAAAAAAACGGGTCCACATTATTGGAGAGGCTAGCCATTATCTGTTCATTGGAGTATTGATCAAGTGCACATTTTGAATATATGCAGTCTTTTGTGTATGGTTGTTAAAGCTATTGTCATCTTGTATTTCCGCTAGCTTAAATGACATAAACTGACAATATTAAGGTTTGAGTTCGATATTAAAAAGAAAAAATGAAAAACGTGATTGGGCTTGAGATTGTCTACTGGGTTACATTTTATTTTCAAAATGCTAAATATTGCTACTCTCATTTGGAAGTTAATGTCAACTGTAATTTAATTTGGTAGTGATTATGGTTTGATTAATGCGTGGAAGTTGTACATATTCAGTGGAAGTGGTGATCCTTGTAGCTATCTTATCCAAATTCTTTTTGCTTGGGTTACAACCTTTCTGTGTATATGTCGGTATATTCATCTACCATTAAATTTTATGGTAATATTCTAAAAAAATTTGTTTAACAGGAGGTGACAGAGTCCTTTGACTTTTGGGGTACTCCAGAAGGTGACTTGGTTCATCCTGCAGAGTGTATGCAGCAATTGCTTGAGAAAGTTAGGCGTCATAAAGTTAATATTGATGGGAATGTCTGCACTGTGATGGTTACCACTTTGGTTCTTGAGGTAATTGCTTCCAGAACTGTGTTAGCTGAAATGTTACGTACTGATTAAATAGGGAAGAAAAGAAACATATGTGAAGTTGCTTTCATGCATGATAACTCTGCTTCTTGGCCTGATGTAGTATTAATACTCCGTTAGTTCCAAAAAAAAGAGTCCCTTTTACAAAATTTGCAAACACTTGCGTATTTTTGGAAGGAAAAAAGTTGATGTATTTTTGTTTCATGTTTTCCAGTAAAAGTAATGAATTGCAAGTTTACTAGTGGTGACATGATAACAAAATTGAAAAACAAACTTTGAGGACATTGTATCATTTTATATTAGTAACAATAAAAAGGTCTATTTTTGTGGAACAAATAAAATTTGCTAAAATGGGTCTCTTTGCGTGGAACAACAAGGGAGTGGTTACTTTTCTTACAATTATTACCAGAGGGACCTGGGGTACTTCCTTTGAGGCTTTTGTCATTTCACACACTGTTTTGTGTGGTTAAATTTCTGTGATAATGAACGAACTGGAACTCAATTATCCTGTCTTGATGCTTAGGGTTGGCAGCGGAAGCTTGACCCAGATTACGATGTGATGCATACCCTGCAGACACTGCTACTTAAAGCTGACTGGGCGAAGTCACTTACCTACACTATAGAAGGCCTCATGGCTCCATAAAGAAAGTTCTTGTTTGTTGCCATGCCAGCATCAAAAGTTTTGGCATTATAAAACAAAGAAATGTACATTGTTGGAACTAGCATTGAACGATTTTGATCTGTTCTTTTACTTTGTCTCTTTTTATGTGCCTCGTTCACAAACTTCATAATGAGGGAAATTTTGCCCTGTATTTTTTATTCAACTCTGTTCACTGTAGCCCGGAAATCGAAAAAGTATGGTAAAGGAGCCAGGTGAAGAAAAAACAATAAGATGGCATTCTTTGATTCCCATTTCTCTCAACTTTGTTGTAAATCTCATTTTCTATGTTTTAAGTAATTTTGATATTAAAAAGTAACTGCCCATGGAGAGCAGTGTCAATTCATGGTTTTAGCAGATGCGTTGGCTCTTGATAGCATTTGATATATTGTTGACTGTTGTGGCTGTTCTTGATTGTCTTTGAAATGAACATTTGGGAATTGGAAAGAATTGCCAGCCAGGTTGACTGCCAAATTTCAATTCTAATGACTTAGGGAAGGACTGGTAAGAGTCATATACATGTTTATTGGTGGTAACCCTGTATTGAGAACTGTTATTACCAAACTTTGCAAATATTAAGAACGTATTTTTGTTCCATTTTTATCCTGACATTATGATGACAAACTCGACGACATTGTGTTATTTATATTATTACCAATAAAGTGATGATGATCAGGGGAATTTTTTTTT
Source organism: Panax quinquefolius (assembly GCA_020205615.1). Taxonomy (NCBI): domain Eukaryota; kingdom Viridiplantae; phylum Streptophyta; class Magnoliopsida; order Apiales; family Araliaceae; genus Panax; species Panax quinquefolius. The sequence continues at coordinate 13,706,544 of CM035152.1, forward strand.
GACAAATGAAATTGTTTTTATGGAATGGAAATAGAACTCTATTTATGAAACACAGAGTTTAAAACAGCTTTCTTCCCAGGTTAATTATTAAGGTTGTAGACAGCCTATATATGTAAAAGATAAAAGGAGTATATTAGCATTTTTTTTGTTAGTTTTTACTGAAATTTAAACACACACTACTTGGTCACTGCCAAGTTCGAACCTCCTAATTTATTGTTTAGAATTTGTGCCAAACATGCATTTACATGTCCATAGATTTTTTTTTTCCTTTTCCCAACAAGGATTAAACATCAAAAGTAAGCAAGAAAATAACTAACCAACCAAGTGCTAGTAAAATAAGCATTAAAACACTTGAACTGGTAACCAAACAAGTTAAGTTTTTTCCTCACAATTATTAAATATTTTTGCCAAGTTACTATTTTATCTTCATTTGAAATAATTCTATAAGAAATAATTTTACATTTGTCCCACAGAATCGTATTGAAAACCTATATATATATATATATATATATATATATATATATATATATATATATATATATATTTCTATTAGGACTGAGCAAAAAATCAAATTTGGAGTATGTGACGGCATTAGAGTAGTTGGAAAATTGCATATGCAGTTTGAGTGCAATTTTGAGAGGCTTCTGCACCGTTCTTTTATGTCTCATATATATTTTTTTATATTTGGGACCTGCGTGATGTATGCATTTTGAATCATAATTTCTCTATCTATATGTTGGTGTGGCTATGTGGTATAAGCTCCATTAGATATTGCTTATTTATATTTCTTAATTTTGTATCTTAATTTATTATTCATAAGACTTCTTCTCTCATTCCATTTTTCTATTATTTGTAAAATAATTTAGTATTTGAATTATTTTTGATGTCCCATTCATTCCCCATGGAATTACAATATCCGGATTTTTTTCCCTTATACATAAAGACGAATTTAATGTATTTAATATTATTGTCGACTATGTTAATTAATTTTAGAACCTATAAGCTTCAAAACAACAACTGTGTACTTTCTATATATCATTTATTTGGTTGGGATCTTCCGCATAAACTTCCTTGAAAAATTGCTTTACAATACACAGCCAGCCAGCCAGCCAGCCAGCCAGCCAGATTCAACAAATCAAACACAAGCCTACATCGATCACAAACACAATCGAACAAAAAATATTAATCAAATGAACAATTATAAATATTAAACAAAAGTCCTCCATTAACCAACGGATACAAACAATTAGCCTTCAAGGAACTCAACCCCAATTAAACAAATAAAATTAAAATAACACAATATACATAAGGATTTTTTCCTTTATTTAATCATAATCTTGATCTAAATCTCCCATCATTTTTACCTGTATATCTATATGGTCAAATATTTTTTATCCTTTTTTTCTCCTACAAACTAACCCCCTATTTTTGCCAAAAAAGTATAAATATTAAGGTTGGGCAATTGACAAACCTTGCCTAAGGGTAGGTCTCAACCCCAGGTACAAACCATTTGAAGAATCAAGCATCAGACCAAACAGTAAACTTGCTGCAGAAAGGGCTTCTTACTTAATATGTTTGTCGCATGATCTGGGTTTGATTTAGTTGCATCCGATTTGGGTTCAAATTTTGCCTTTCCCATTAACCCAAAATAATTTCCCGACCCTGAAGTGACTGCTGCCGCCATCTTCATCCCACCGCATTGACAAGACAAGCTCATCGTCGACTGAAAAATAATGGCGAGTAAAGAATAAAAATTAATTTCCTAAATGCTAAAAAAATATCTGTATTTCCTTCTCCGTTTGATATCCACCCTAAGAGAAACTGGATCGGAGATTTCAATGATTCAGTATCACATAAATCCACGGGGAATGATGCATGAATGAGTCAGAATGCATGAACTACAAACGACAATGTAGGTCAATAAGATAAAAGCTAACAAGTCGAACAGAAGCTCGTAGCATGGGGGTTTTTGAATTTTCAGTCACTTCTGCCTCTAGACTTTGAAAAGCTGGAAAATTATAGCTAATTTTGATGAAGAAATATATCATAACTCTCAAATATATGAAGTCGAAGAGGTGCCAGGTAACAAATATATGAGGAGATGGAAGTATTTATGCAGTACACCCACATTAGATGATGATGTAGTACAGGGCATCGAGTAATTAAGAATTTAAAGTAACAATCTTTTTGTACTAAAGTAAGGATTACCACATAAAATAGTAAAAATAGTAGAAATAGATACATAAAACTAACAAAGAGATAGAATAGTTAAAGAATGAAACGACTCTGGTCCCTGTCCTCAAAGAGATAGAATAGTTAAAGAATGAAACGACTCTGGTCCCTGTCCTCTAAATTAAACTAAACAAGGTAAAGCAGATTCCCAACGGCTTACTTACTTATATGTAAGGTTGCTAATTTCCTCGATTGCATCACTGATACCATAGAGGGTCATTTTTTCTACCTGTATAAGCCATTTTTCATTACTTTACGTGCTCTGCATCGACGATAATGGAGAGAAAAGGATCAGAGCAAGTGAACTATTACTGATATTACCTCCAGGACTTTTTCTTTGGCTTTGTGATGTCGAGGAAGTAGACGGATTTCATTAGCCAATCTGATGCACTCAGGAGCATTTTCTGGTGATATAAATTCCAAAATTACATTAACACAGGCCTGCAAGCACATCAAAAGAGAAATTCAGTGTCAATTATCAAAACTCTGAAATAACTTGGTTACTGGAAAATAACAAAGTACTCGGTCATTCTACTAAAACCGGACCTGAGCATAGTTGGACCACTAAAAAAAATATCAGTCCGTTGAAAAGAAAACCAACCACACCAATTGTTTTAGCAGGACATTTCTAATTTTCAACAAGAAGAAAAAGCATGCAGTGACTATTATTTAAAGAAATAACATGTCTAACAAGAAGTGGAATTCATATCGGCACGTGTTGGATAATCACTCTCTTTGGACACTCATGAACACATTCCACAAACTTCATTTGTTTAGACTTCACATATAAAAATGTATATTCTAATACATAGTAGAAACTTCTTATTAGATAGACCGAACTTTTCTGATAATTTTTTACGAGTTTTTATCCATCAAGGTGACACAAGGATTTTTTTTAGATGCTCTTACAGATATAAGTTTATTTTAGTTTTATTTTATTATGTTTTGAAACTTGTACACATGAAAATAACAGAGACAGACAGACCACAGAAAAAAAATAGTAGCTTAGGAATCAAAATAGACCAGTCATCATTAGTAAGAGTTAACATGCTACCTTAACTTTTCTAACTTGATATGGACAACCAGCGGGGACGATGACAGCTTCTCCAATATTTTGTTCAAAGGTCCATGGTTCAATATCTGAAAACAATAAAAAGTAGGTTCATGATAATAAGTTTTAGCGTAGTTGTAACCAAAGATTAATTCCCGGGAATGTGAAACTTACTGAACTCCTCCTTTAGCCGCATTTTGTGAAATGCATCAAGAAAGAAACTCTGATCAAGAATTGGATGAACAACCTGTATCAGATACAGAAGTAAATATTCATTATACTTTGATAGTCCAAAAGCTTGGAAACGATAACATTTTGCTGCCAATTATCTTACATGCTTTGGAGTGCAGTATGCCCGACTCAACTCACTAGAGTGCCTTTTGAGGTATTCTAGAAGCTTTGGAACATCTTGTCTGCGAAAAATATCCCACTGGGCACCACAAGAATCAGCCACTGATTTCTCTTCGTTACAACTTGAGCTTTCTATATCATCCTGCAAGGAATTTTCATCTTCCGAGTCTTCAAATCTATGAATGGTTCCAGAGCAAACTATTGTGGCCTCAGAATTGAATTCAGGATCTTGTTCATTTGCATTTGACATGTTTTGGTCTCTGACACTTTGAGCATCACCTCTATGCGAGTCACCAGCGGATATAGAAACTTTTGCCATTCCATCGGATAAGTTCAAATCTTCTGCAGTCACATCCTGTAAGACTGAGTCTTCAGTGACTTCACTACGAATTGATGATTTTCCTGTCAGGTCTTCAGCCTCTTCAGTATTCGATGATGATTTTCTGTTGACTTGATTTATCAAAGGCTGATCAGTAGCATTTTCTGTAGACTTCGTATGATCTTGCCCCTTGCACTTCTTTAACAATGTTTTAAGTGTACTGAGCTCTTTTGTGGAAATTGGTACATCTGTTGCATGTGCAAGAATATTAACCTGAAGCCATAAATCACATAGAAACCTTAAGTTAAACCTTCTGTGGGATTCAGAGAGATTTTATAAACCAAATTTTCAGAAAACTCTCCACTACATAATTCCATAACTAAATAGCCTAAGCTGGTGATGCTTCATACGAAACGTAAGCAAATATAGATCTATTTGAGTAATGTTTAAAATATTCACTCCAATAAGATGTAAGGATGAGATAATGATGGAACCCACACCAAAACATTCCTCTTCAGCAGAGAACTTGGCATTACTTAAAAGGTGGCAGCCCCATTTGTTCAAGCAAGTAGTTCAACGTCATCATTCCCCCAAATAGAAGAATACAGCTCATGTTTCATGCATCTTAAATAATACAGTTAATATAACAATTAACTAGTATCAGACAAGGATCACCCAGTGGCACATATTAATGGTCTGGAAATGTTACCAAGAATACGGATCGTTACATTTTGTGGAACAGGAATGGAAGACGATATTTATATGTAGGGGAGTGGTCCATAACTAGCATTAGCTATGGACACTATTTCATAAGCGTTGGCTACTAGTTCTGTTTCAGCCAACCTAACTTCTAACATACATTCTTCTACTCATGATTGCAATCTACACTTTTCATTAAATAAGCCCACCAAATTGTCTGGTAGACGATGTCAAACACTTTGGCGCTAGAGCCTTGAAACTTGACATTACCATTCTGCTAGTTTTACTTTAATTCAAATCACTGTCAGTCAAATAGTTTAGCTAACAATATACGTATGTATCTATGGCACTGGTCAAGTAAAAGAAAATAAAATGTGTGCCATTCGTTGTCCACCACAAAACCCTGACGAACGACGTGGGCCAATGTTACAAGCTTCTTCCTCCAGTCCCCCATTAGATAAAGTTTTCTTCTCCCTGCGACCTGAAGTTATGAAAAAGAAGAATGTTGCTTGATTGAACCACCATTGTAAGAACCTTTCTAACTGCCGTAATATTTCAGTAGAAATACAAGATTTTCATGTTGAGAGCGAGGGAGCGGGACAGAGAGAAACATACGTGAAGGGCATTCCCTATTGTTTACTTTCTGTTTTTCACCCAATCTCTACCTTACTTGGCCTAGTTGTGCATAGAGTTCTCAAAAATTCGAATGGACGTCATGTGCGTCAAATCACGTTTAAAAATTCTCGCAATGTCAAAAATGCAATAATACTTTTCGTTAAATAGTTTGGTGGACTCGTCCGTTAAATAGTTTAAGTTTGGCGGATAATGATTTGAATTTATTTAACAAGGGCAAAAAGGTAAACTCGAGTCTGAAGGCTTGTTAGCTAAATTATTTGGCATCGTCCGCAATAGTTTAGCAGATAATTTAATGAGAGCGTAGATCGCGACCATCAGTGAGAAGGATGTGTTAAAGTTGGCATTATACTTTGGATGACTCATCATGGTTGCTCCTAAGATTTGATGTCCTTTTGATAAAGACCATGCCACCCAAGACTTGGGTGGCATTGATAAAGTCTATCTCTAGGAAGATTCTAGACTGACTTGGAGAGAAAGTTTTGTTAGCTATATAAATACCCGGTTTGTGGGTTGAATTAGATAGACTTTGATTTTGATAAATATATTATACACATTAGAGAGAGATTTCTCTGTGTTTTCCGGTGAACCTCTTGTTCCTTTATTTGTGAATTCATTTGTTTACCAGCCTGCACGATAATCGCTATCCCGCCCGGCATCATAAAGTTAGGCCTAACAAAAGAACAAAATGAAATAAAATTATAATATTAAAATTGTTCTATTAAAGTTTTTTTTAAGCCAAGGCATACTATAAAGCTCATAAAATAAATTAAAAGACTCGAATTTTTTTTTTTAGCTTTTTTATAATAAAAAATAATTAATATAATAATTGTTGATCAAATTAGATTGTATTGAGAATTGAGAATTGAGAATGAGTATGATTTATCCTGCCAACTGCTATTTAAACAGGCCTTCTCATATTCATATTAGTCTATATTTAATTTTCCTCTACCCATTCCGTGGGCCCAGGTTTTCATATTTGAACAATAATATAGATAGATTCGTAAACAATCAAGCCCTAAGATCGCATGAAGGAAAGTTCAGTCCTTTCTCCCTTCCCTCCTCTCTCCATGGCCTAGGGAAGATTGTGAATTTAGGCACCATCCCACATTATGTGGTTCCAAAAATTAACAAACACATTCACAACCACGCATACAGTGTGATGCGGATGCAAATTTTTGCGGATGTGGTAGCACGTGTTTTGATTGTAGATACAAACCATTGTATATATCTTGCAGGTATGGATGCGGATGCAATTATATTTATGGCTTTCTGTTTTCCTTTACATAGTTGTTACGGCGTCACGATGAGTCATGGTCACGGTGAGTCATAGCGGTAGCCGGACGCCTAGGCGACAAGGCGACCGCCATGACGTCCGTATGGCGACAAGTCGTTTACAATGTGCAATTTATATATTATTTATTTTACTTATCAAGTATATTGGCAATAAAATTTCATATACATTAAAACTCAAAACATAACACTATGGAATAACATTAAAAGCATACTTATGTAAGTACTTAGCAATAACAATCCAAAAACAAAACACTTGATATTAAAAATTAGTAAAAGAAATGAAGAATTCAACAAACACCACATAGAAAATAAAGTTGCAACCAACCATCACAAATATGTAATCTAATAACTAATAAAACACCACAAACTACTCCAAAATAATGTCTACTCACCACACTAGTCTAGAAACATTGTTCAAGCAAAATCATCAAGGAAAAGGTCATCTCCATCTCCTCCACGAGAACTTCTCTCATTCTGAGGTGTAGGTGGTCTTTTTCCAAAATCATCCTCCACATCTTCATCATCATTTGGAATTCTCTCTTCTTCATCAATTTCATCGTCAGAGTCAGAATCCATCAACCTTGATTCCCTTGAAGTTGAATCACCACCACGTCGAGAGTACGTCATAAGATTCTCACTAGTATTAGCACGAGCCCTCCTTGAAAAATTGCAACCCTCAAGCGTGTTGGATGCATCGATTGCTCGATCCACATCATTCCATGTAAGATCCTCCCCGGGATGAACAACTTCGGCCTCATTATTGATCCATTCATTAACCCATTCAAAGTCATGAATGGCTAATGGATCAAAAAAAATTCCAAGTTCACGCCTCTTTTGGAACCTTGAGACGATCTTTCGATTGTATTGGACATACACCAAGTCACTCAATCGTTTGTGTTCCAATCTATTCCTCTTCTTCGTATGAATCTAAAATAAATAGAACAAAAAATAATAATATTAATGATAAAACTTTAATTATATAAAAAATAGTTAGTATTAGTAGTGAATGACTTATTACTTTTGAAATTTGAACTAACAATAGAAAGTACTTGCAAACTCAAATGTACTCCAATTGCGCTCACAACCGGAAGAAGAATAGAGGCCTAGAATTCTTTTTTACAAACGAGGATAGCTCAGTAGCCCGCCCTCCAAAAGCATTCCACCAATCAACTAGCAACCATTTAAAAGAAATATAAATATTTTTAAAAGGAGAAAAGGAAGAATGTATATAATTATAATTTAGTTTGTATATCTTTATATATATTTCAATTTACGAAGATTCTTTGATTTCTGTTGCCTAATCGCCAATTCTTGTGTAAAAGTATCTTGAGAAGCATCATAGTTATCGGCTAGATTGCTTATCGTGTTTAGCAAATCTAGGTCAGGCACCATCTTTATAAGAATGTCATTGAAGTCCGCTCGTAGAGTACTCGCAAACACCGAACGTTCCTGTTTGATATTAAAGTACTTGCATGAATTGAGAAACAACGCAACCCCATATAATTTTTGTTCCATTTGGCTTTCCCAGCGCCGCTCAACAATGTCAATCACATTCTTGTACAGTCTTTGTTATCAAACGCATCTTTGATTTTTTTTCTTTGCAAATTCCATCGCAGCGAAAACTTCTAACATGGCAGGCTTCTCATCACCATCAACAATCCTCAAGACTATTAGAAGTGGTTGTGATGCCCTAATGCAATCCTAAATATGATGTCAAAATGTTGTTGAAATAACAGTATCACATACTTTCTTCCCCACTTCGGTAGTCCACAACTTATATTTTGTCCAATCCTCCCTTGTGAACAAATGCCTCAATGCATCTCTATGCTTTTACAAGCTCTGTAAGGTGATGAAAGCTGTAGCAAATCTAGTAATTGCAGGTCTCACAAGATCCCTCCCATTTGTTTTTTCCCTCATTGCATCAAGAAGACGACCATGCATGTAAATAAATGTTGTGTTTCTTCTTGTATTTGTGATTGTGGGTTGGAATTGCTTCAACTTGCCTATGTCCTCTAGCATAAGGTCTAGGAAGTGAGCGGCACAAGGTGTCCAAAATAGTTTAAGCCTCCTCTCTATTAGTATATACCCCGCTAAATTGTAATTAGAGGCATTGTCTGTGACCACCTGAGCAACATACTCTGGGCCAATTTCCACAATCTTACTATCAAATAGATTTGCCAACATTGTGGCATCTTACGACTGACTAGAGGCATCAAGAGAACCCATGAAATAAGTTCTCTCCGGACTATTAACAAGGAAATTTAACAAGTCTCTTCCCCTCTTATCTGTCCAACCATCCGACATGAGTGTACAACCATATTGCTTCCAAGAAACTTCATGTTTCACCTTTAACTCGTCAGTTTTCTTCTTTGCCTTCTCAGGTAAAGGAACCCTCAACCCATGCTTTAAACCCGATTCATATTGCCTTATGGACTTGATCATTACCTCAAAGCCCTTGCATTTGAAGCATTGAATGGTATGTAACACTCGTAGAAAAAGTTGGCAATGTGCATATAGACTCTCTCCTTTTCCTCCGGTGCCCTCAAACGATTTTCAATACTCATTTGGCTCAAACGCTTACTATGTCACTCCTCTACAACTTTTTCGGGAGTCTTCCTTAGAAATGCTTTGACCGTCTTTGTTAGAGTTTTTGGTTGTGGCTTTCAGAATTGAAAAATAGCTTTCTTCCTTTTTGAAGCCGTCCCAGAACTTGGGATAGTGTTAGAAGAAGCATTGGAAGTCATGGTTGGACGAATAGATGATTTTTCTTCTTGCACTTCATCATCAACATCATTATCGGCCCCCGAAATTTCCGCTATTTTACTTTCTACCCCAATACAATCAAATAAAAAATATAAGACAAACTGTATCAATTTATATTTGTATATATGTATCAGTAATTCAGTATATAAGCATATAACCACATCAAGTAGATAAATTATATAACCACATCCTTTTGTATTCGTATCGCAAATCAAATTATTCAGGAGGCCTAATTAAAGTTATTCACATAGCAAAAACAAATTTCATCTCCTTTTGAAAATAAATTAGACAACATTTTTAATAACACAAATTTTGCATTAGGAATGCACTGGATGTACACTAAATTTGATGAAATGTACACTAAATTAGATGAAGTTACACTACTTATACATATATACAATATATATACTGAACATCCAGTGCATTCCTTCTATACATTGGAAAAAAAAACATCCAAAGCACTGCACAATTATGAAACTTAAATAATATTCAGTGCATTTTATCTATCCATTGAAAAAAAAAACATCTAGTGCACTGCACAATTATGGAACTTAAATAATATCCAGTGCTTTTTATCTATACATTGAAAAAAAAACATTCAGTGCACTGCACAATTATGAAACTTAAATAATATTCAGTGCATTTTATCTATATATTGAAAAAAAAAACATCCAACATTTTATCTATACATTGAAAAAAAACATCCGATTACCTTGTATCGTATATAAAATATATATAAATATATATATATATATATATATTTATAATTGTGTATGTGACAAATTGTGGAGACTGTGAAGTGTAAAAGAAGCAGCATAATAAGATAAGAAGTTAAGAACATATAAGAAACGAAAACAGAGAACCAGAGCAAAGAAGCAGAACAGCGAACAAAAAAAAAAAGGCAGCGTTGTCTTTCGACTCTCGCAGAGAAGAAGAAAGAGAAGAAAGAAGAGCATACCTGACAAAGAAGAAGCGATCGAAGTTGCGTCGCCTCGTCGGTCGTCGGTCGTCAATCAGTACTGGTACTGGGTAATCTCTCTCTCTCTCGCTCTCCCCCTTAGCCCCTTTTTCTCTTTTACTTTTGCAGTTCTGCTCCTCTATCGCTGAAAAACGCGATTAGATTTAGGGCCAACTGCATGACAAAACGACATTATTTTGTTTTTTTTAAACCCGGCAGGCCCAACAAATCAAGTCGCTCGACAGCTCATTTACATCGGTGTCCAAGGCGTCCGTGGCGACGACTTTTTTTCCTAGGCGCCCGACTTTCAATCCTCCAGCAAGTCGCCCTACCGCCTTGCTTACATCGACCCGACTGGACGCCAAGGCTTACCATGGCCACTTCTCTTTGGAGAAGCTCTAAATGCTTAATTGAATTGGGCACCATGAACCCTAAGTTTGATGTACCTCTGGTCTTGGCTACTTCCTCATCCTTGTTTCTCTTCATCTCTCCCCCTCGATTTGTCATTCCTAATCAGGATTTAAAGCGATTAAAGATTGGGCTCACATGATTCAAATTGCAAGTTGTGGGAAATGAAGCGATTTATTAACCCTGTGGCCAAGTAGGAAGCCCACAAGTCCCAAGAAAGGGGACAAAATATTTACCTTGTAACCTTATTGCTGATCTTAAAGCATGCCAATAGGACAGAATCGAAAAAACAGAAATAACAAAAAAAGAAGAAACTAATGCATTTCACTAATCAAGATGTCTCGAACCACATGGACCATCCACAAAAGACACTGGACTGGTAGGATCTACATTCTACACTATACAGGTAATTATAACATTTGTAAAATGAAAGGTTTGATTTAGGAGCTAAAGGCCAAGGCAGATCATGGATTCCCTATAACAAATAAAGTTGAAAGTTTTATACAACAATATATTGCAACGATGTCCAACACCTACAGAGTGCAGAACAAAAAAATGCAGGAAACTAAACTGAAATAGACTACTCAAGAAGATGATAGCTTTTGCATGAATGTAATTTGTAATAAAGAAAACCTACCACATCATATGAATCATAACATAGTCTCATCAGAAAATTGGTCTGCATAAATTCCTCCGGTTCACCATATGCAATATAAATACAAGGGCCTAAGTTGGGCATAGGCATTTCCTTTGGCAACTTCACAGCTAGGTTTAGAAGACCAGACCTTGGATCGATGTACTCTTTAAGTGGTAGAGCGTGCAATATCTCAGCATAATGGACCGGGAAATGTTCTTGAAATAAATGGGAAGAAAGACGACCATTTAATTTCACCGTCTCACGGCACACATATGCGTGAGTCTGCCCCTCCAAAGAACCCATAAAAATCTGCTTATTACCAATTTCTACCTGCAACAAGTATTGGACAAAATATATAAGAAACCACCTAATTTTCAACACAACAATGCCATAAAAGAAGTTCACTTTGCAACAACAGAGCATCATACAAACAGAAGGAAGATCACAAAATAAGATGAAATATTGAAGTTACAATTCCAGCAATTACACCTCCTGGAAAGAGTGACCTTTCAGTTACTGTACTCTTCTTAACCTCGTAAGTAAGTTCTTTTCACTAAATTCTAATGTTAAAATAACTTTAATTGTCTTTATAGTTGCCTAACTATTTGTAAACACAGTCTACTTACATGAGTAAGCCACGACACATACACATTGAACAAAAAAAGATATAACACTAACCTCATACCAATCCAAGCAGTTTGTTGTTGTAATTGCTTCCTTGTCATTTTGGGCTTGAGCATGGCTCTTTCCAAGATAAGTGCAGAACATGGTAACTGGATCCCAACTCATGTTCGGGACAGCCTGAATCACATTACGAACTATAACAGGGTGACCCTTTTCCCAATGCTTTTGAAAGTGTTCAAGATTTTCAATATGAAGATCCTGAACAGTGGGGTAATATAGAAAGTTGTCACTTGTAACTTCTCTCCTAGCTGCTTCTTGCAATAGTCTGATTCTGTTTGCTCTATGATCTATGTTGCTACACAGAGAGCAGCACGGATCAACATCTGAAGCGTCTGGAAAGTCATAGCTGTCAACTATGTCTTTTACACTTACTTGTAGCTCTTCGGTCCAGCCAAAGGAGAACAAACATCTTAAATCAAGAATGCTATCACCACAGCCACCGAAAATCTTGGGTGGGCAAGAGATTCTTCCATCTTCACAAACTTTCCAGTTTTGCAATAATGTTTGAGAAGCAATTGATTTATAACCAGAACCTTGCCTTGAGGTGCTATTCTGCTTCCTCTTCGATGGTAGTTTGTCAGCAGATGTACAAGATCTCTTTCTGATAGGGTACATGACTTTGTTTTCTTTGATACCGCCCCTTAATTTACCTTGACGAAATTCGCGACAACAACTTAAGCAAAGATTATATGAACAGCTTGTGCAGTTTCTATGAAAATCCACAATGGAAGCTCTGCAGTTACTGCAGTTCCGATTGCCAAACCATGCATCACAAACACAAATATAAGTAAGTCATAAATATTTCCCGATCACATTAAAATCTCCAGCACTACTTTATACGTACCAACAATTTAATTTCTTGCAGCCTAATTTAACTTGCGGAATATGCATTTCATAATTTGTCATTCCTGTCATGTAGATAGTGGTTTGAAATATAAGGTGAGGAAAGGTTAAAGAGTAAAACAGACATAATGTATAGATGCATCAATTGTAGATTCAACATGTATACCTTTTATTTTAGCTTCTATTTCCAGCTCAATGCCCTGGTCGTGGTTCATCTCTTCCAGTAATGGAAGAAGCAAATGAATCAAATAATTAAGCTGCTGAATTTTGTCAACCTTTTCTATATCCTTATAAGAATCCTGAAAGATAGTTTATGCATTAATTAGATGCATCAGCATCAATATTGAATAAAGCAACTCATATTTCACAGTTCAGCCAATTCTGGTGTCAGACCTTATGTTCAACGACTTTAGATTGACAGGCTGAGCAGGCCCTGCAGTTGCAAGTTTCACAACAAATCGGGCATGATGTCTTAACTTCTTCCTTGTCAAAACCCCTGAAACAATGAAAAGTCAAAGTTATTTAGTATACCGAATAGGAAAGGCTATGCTTGTCAAAAGAGTTAGTTTTGAGAAGCTGCAATTCATGTGGGATAACAGCTAACACTTTGCATTATGTACTTTAAGAAGTAGGATTTCAAAGGCAGCATAAAACCAAGTAAGAACCGATCAGGACTAGAAAGAGAACATGAAATTCTACTTACTCCTTTTGCTTTTTAATTACCTAAAAACGAGACATCTTTTGCACAAGAAAGATACTAATTTTACAAGTGGAGTGCTCAATTATATCCGTGAAATTCTCTACTCAATAGCCGTTACTGAGTTCAACATTTCCACTAGAATTGCAAAAGGTCCAAGTGGCGTCATTCTTTACTGTCCTAGTTACATTAAACTTCATAGTTCCAATCCGCAATACAGCAAAATAAGTTCATCTGCTATTATGTTTACCAATAGTAATCCGATGAATATTATTTAATCTGAGGGCTGTCCTATCTCAAGCTTCCACTTGATTAGTCTAATGCTAACCTCAACAATCTATTGTTTCATTTCCTTCTTCATTAATTCTACATTTTTATAACATAACTAATCAATCAACGATCATAATTAAACACAAGTTTATTTGGTTTTACAAATACCGATCAATTCCAATCTATCTGAATTAAAACAGAAACTTAAATTGAATATAAAGCATTGAAACTTAAATCAAAATATAGACTTCAGGGTCATGCCACAACATTATTTACGTGTGGGGGGGGGGTGGCCGATTTCACATTTGATAACATATCACTTCCATTTAAACTAAAACCAAAGTGAAAGTAAACATACCTTTCTTCAATACAATCTACACAAAAGACTTGTTTCCGGCAAGCTGTACACTTAATCAGTGTTCGATAACTACTTTTCCGACACCAATGGCACTTTTTCCTCTTCCCTCTCTTTAATTTTGCCACCTCCCGCACACTAGGTAAAATCTAAGTACAACCAATAGTAAAATTAATTCAAAACAACATAAAGATCCGATCATTAAACCAAATCATACAAATTGGCTAAAGAAAACAACCTGCACTGTACTAACAGGTATTGGCTCGATATTCTTTGATCTAAAACTCCTTTGATAAAAAGAAGTACAATTTTCCCCCACTTTAACATTATAAGGACCTGCATTGCTGAAACTTTGTGGGGATGGAGATGGGGTTATCGCCATTACTCCATTTGGCAATTCCTTAGTCAATTCTTTCTTTTCTTTTTCTCTCTCTTCAAATTCTCTCTTCTCATTCTTCTCCACTTGCCTTTTCAAGAATTCTGTGATCAATTCCAATTCCAAATCCCCTCTTTTCAACTTCATCTTCTTCAATGTCTCATCCAACGCCTCGCCGACTGTTCGCTTCCTCTTCTCGGATTCTTTCCCCTTATGTTTTCCCCCAATTTCTTGATTTTGAGAATTTTTCGGCTTTCTTTCCAATTTGAGCGATTCCGGTACTTTCTCCTTCCGCTGACGGTGGCGGCCTTGGATATAGTGAATCTCACAGAGCTTTTTATCTTCCATGACCGGCCTATTGCACCGCCATTTTCGGCCGTCGGTTCTGTTGCACCGGATATTTTCCGGCAAAGCCTCTTTCTTCGCCATTGGGTGTTTATTTTTCCCGGAAAGCTTGAAACTTTCTCGGGAAAATTGACAAATTTCTAGCTAAATTGACAAGAAATTGATACAGATGACTGGGGGAATTAGGGTTTTTGGTGGCTGTAATTGTAAAGTTATGTAAACGAGAAGACAGTTACACTGAGGGTTGTGTATTGTGCGGTGAGGAGAGAAAAAAGAAAGAAGAAAAAAAAAAAAAAAAAGAGTCCAGGCTTGTATCGGATACTTCAAAATAGAAACAAATGAATTTAATTATGATTTGTCAATTCCATAGTTTTACTTTTAATACATACATACATTCTGTATATATCTTTACATTATTCAGTGATGAATTCTGCAGAAGCTAGCTATATAGTTTCATCATTTCATATTGTGATCATATACAAATTTGTGACAGCATAGAATTTAATTAATTTTTGCCAAATAAATTTCAATATTAATGGGGAATGATTTTCATCAATATGTTTGTGTGTTAGATTTTTGTTGAGGTTTTGTATACGAAATTAGTTTTCGAAGTTCTGTTTTTGTAGTTCAAAATGTAATGTTTGTAAACAATATAATTTGTTATGCTATAACTTTCGATATCAAGTTCAAAACTTCAACTCACTGCAATTTTGGAACACTGTTTTTTTTTTCTAATGTTCTGAATTCGGATCGATAAGAAATCTGCAGTTTACAAGTTCTAAAGTTTACAAGTTCTGCAATTTATGAGGCATATTAAAGAATACAATCAGCCAAATACCAGTGAAAATTATGGGCACAGAAAGTGCTCATGCAATAAAATTATGGGCTTTGAGATGGTAGTATTGTTTATAAGTCTACAAACATTTTATAAACTGCTGATGTGTCATATTCCACCTCAGCATATTGTATGGGGTCGAAGACTACACTGAAACATTTTGTTGATCAATATGCTGAAGTAGAGTATACCACATTAACGGTTTGTAAAATAATTTGTGTCTGTAGCATTACTCATCAAGAATGCGTCTATTCCTTACTACAATCGACTCCGTTTATGATGCATTAAAATTTTCTTCAAATATGCACAATAGGTTTGGCTCATTACTCAGAATTCAAAACCTGCAGAATTTTGTACAATGTCTTTTACTAGTACTGAAATGCCAATGTTTTCTTGGTGGAAATCATCATAATCAATTAAATTTGATATATATATATATATATATAGCATTAATCTGATCTGCAACAACACGCCATACGTACTTATTCTCTAAACTATGTATATACATAATACAATGCTAATCATTATCTTCTTCTACGTAGAAAAGTCTTACCCTCAGCATCTTCATGCACAATGCGTAAAACTTCCTTAGGAGGAATGTCGCGCCAAATTTGAGGCCTCTTCATATGGTGCCCCATTTGTGCAAATTTATCGGCAGCTCTATTTCCTTCCCTATAAACATGCGTTACAATACAATTTTTAAACGCCGGTATAATTAAATTTATATGACTAACAATCTTTTGTACTTGTTCACATCCAACACATGGTCTTTTTTGGGCGATAATATCAACCAGTGATTTGGAATCTCCCTCAAGCCACACATGACGATCATTCCAGCCATTTTCAAGAACCAACTCAAGGCCTCTTTCAAGTGCTACAAGTTCTGCAATTGTACTGCTTGTTTTTCCAATGGATTCTGCGTATCCAAGCAGAAATTCGGCCTTGTCGTTCCTCAAGACGCCTCCTATGCTTGCTTTGCCCGTCTTGCATTTGCAGGATCCATCAAAATTTAATTTAGTCCACCCAATTTCGGGTCTTTCCCATGTAACTTTCATTGGTTCCTTGTGCCAATTCCTAACTAAAAGTCCAACCGGGGTTTCTGTTAATCGTTGACATCTAAACATCCCACAAATATTCAGTACCATTGTATTGTAACTTTTGGGTGGGCATAAAGTATATATGATAATTAATTTGACAAGAAATTCAATTAAATTAAATGCAGTACATAATAATAATAAAATGAATTGTTAGAATATTAATTGACATCGAAATCATAAAAAGAAAAGAAAAGAAGAAGTGATTAATTAATTAATGTACAAATAGAAAAGAAATGAGAAGAACTAACATGCATGTAATATAGAGGCAAACTGCAAACATTTGTGTACACTAGAATATAATTGAATAAGGAAATAAGGAAAGATTTCATATATATGATCATGTGAATGTATGTTTATGTATTCAGAAGTTGAAGTAGAACAGAAGCAAGGAAGTTTCATAATATAACACACAAGGCAACATTATTATATTTATATACCCAAAAGACGAAAAATTATTAGAAAATTCTCAATTTTTTCATGTGAAAAAGAGTCTATGAAGATGCTTGAGTGCATGAAAGATTATATAGAGAGAGGGGGTGGTTTGCATGGAATGGGTAAGAGGACTTGTTTTGACGTTGATGGTAACCGCTGAAGTTAATTAACCGTTCTCTTTTACTCTCTTTGTGCTATAATAAACTTCATACATAATTTGACAAATTGATTATTTTTAAAATTAATAAATTTTAAAAATTATCACGATATATGCCGCCTAGAGAGACTATGATGATCATAATAAACTACCAAACATTTACTACTAATGTCAAGTTTTGTAATTTAAAATTTTATATAAAATAATTATTTATTAATTTTAAAAATAGAGTCCTTCTATAGGGACCAGGTTATTGGACATTTTCATATTTTTTTTGGTGACTTTCAAAAAAATGTATAGTATTTATTTCAACTAAAATTTTTACCGAATACAGTGTTTTAAGTGTAATTTGGAAACATAAACAAGAACAGAGTTGTACAAACTATACAATCTTATTTTGTATATGTATCCAAATTACACTTAAAAACACTATTCTGTAAAAATTTTAATTAGAATAAATACTATACATTTTTTAGGAATAGCAAGAAAAGAAAAAAAAATTATTCTTAAAAACAATCTATTTGACCATTAAAATTAAATTAAAACATTTATTATGTGATGAATGGAGTATTTTAGAGGGAGGGAATTTGCTGCACAAGTTATTTAGAGGTCTATGATATAGAAGATTTAGATACCATAACTTTAAAATCAAGTAACCACCTTTTCTTATTGAGTCATACATGCTATATCCACCAAAAACGAAAAAACATGCGAATTTTAAGCATACTATACACGATGACATGTTTTCGTAAATAATTGTAATTTTATAGGTATTTTTTACAGTTGTTAGAAAGGGACCTGTTTGTAAATGATTAAATATACTTATGGCTTTGAAGTATAATTCTTTTTATATAAGTGATTAAAAAATTATAAGTGATTAAAAAAATTTATAATAGCATCCTCCAAAGTGTAATATATTCACGCAAACAGGTGATGTTTTGCACTATGTCATTGTGATCGGATCTAAACTTTTCTTTTAATAAGTAAATTAAATTATTCTATTTATATTTATAAAGTATTAAATAGTTTTACTACTTACCAATGTGGGACTGAAAGAAAAATAATTTTTGCAAACAACGTTGCATCTTTTCATATACACCACTTTGGATATAATAAAAATACAATATATAATTACTACTTGAATTATAAATTGTTCTCTTTTAATCTCCTTGTACGTAGTAGACTATCAAATGCACTTATAATTTTATTTACATTTAATCAATTAATGGGTCTAAATTAAACCCAAAATTAATCAAAACTCTTAAAAGAAAATATGCAATTTAAAAATCCCCCACTTGTTTAAAAAAAGTAATTTTCTTCAAACAATTTTCTATCTTATCAACTCCAAGACTTGTATGCATAATAAAAGGTATGACGAACATTGAACATTCTCTTAGTATAAACAACTCAAAGTCAGAAAAAGATGGTGTTCGTAGATTGAACTTTTATTCCTAAATGACATAACAAGAGTTGTCATACACAAAATCTCCCTTTACGATGAACATTCTCATCGCTTTGTGCTATTAAAGTCATGCGCAATATCATGTTTCTTAAACCTCTAAGAGAGTAAATCATAACTCTCTATAAGAAGCGACTCCACTTCTAATTCATATAGGCGTCAAAGTGTTTCCCGTGCACTTCTATTGCTAAAAGTGCAGTACTTTGTTAAGAACATATATCATTCTCAGTTGTGCAACAGACGTTACTATAGTAAACTACATACGAGACCAAGTTGATAGTAACACAGCCAACAATTGTAACTTGTTTTTCCCATTGAACCTATAAACTAGTGGTAACCTAGATATAGGTTGGGTTCCCATCACCTCTAACTCAAATGGTTAAGT
The DNA here is from genome assembly GCA_020205615.1 of Panax quinquefolius. Lineage (NCBI taxonomy): Eukaryota > Viridiplantae > Streptophyta > Magnoliopsida > Apiales > Araliaceae > Panax > Panax quinquefolius. The sequence continues at coordinate 13,725,826 of CM035152.1, forward strand.
CTCCTTTCTCCGTAATTTTTTCCAGATTTAAATTTTCACGTAAAATCTTGTGTTATTGTCTTTATATTTCTGTATTGATTTATTGTATTTATCACAGTTTATCCTAACAAATTTATTAATTTACGTATATGATTCATATAAATTATGCTCATCCTTAGGTATAGAATTAATATTTGATGCATTTACTGGAAAAATTAATAGTATTAGTCTCCCAATGTCAAGAAATAGTTACATGATGCAAAAACACCTTCTCTAATTAAAATTTAAAAAACAAAAACAAAATAATATCACTATAAGAAAATTGGCTAATTTCGACGAGAACTAAAGTCGATGGAATCTATTCGGTCGAAAATACGTTATTTGCGACGGATTATTCCGTCGATTCTAATTCTGTCAGAATTGAGTTAATATCGAACGAATTCCGTCGAGAACAAGAGGCATTATTTGGCGCCAAATTTTCTGCCAGCGCCAGTACTAATTCGACGGAATAGGATGCTATTTTCGAAAGAACATCTGTCGGGAATAAGTTATTTTCGACTGGCCTAAGTTCGACGCACATTCTGTCGAGGATATGTTTTAAAATCTAAACCGTGTCTCATTCCTTCAACCGCCTCATTAGTTATCTCTCTCGCTCTCTCATGTCTCTCGTACCCCCTCTATCTCTCTCTCACTCATCTGACCAACATTGTGACACCCCCAAAATAGGTCCACACGACCCATTCTGAGTCGCCAAATATCACACTATAAAAATCATTTACAAACTTCATTTATCTAATTGTTGAGTATCGTGCAGTGATACGACTATAATAGATAAGTCGTGAGTTTTAATATAATATTATCTAAGTAGAGCGATATCAAACTCAAATTGTTACAATACCATATAAAATACAACAACAAATATTTTAAGACCCCAAAGAAGAACGATAAGATTACTATCATATTCATTCTACTGAGTTGCACTTTTGACGCTTTCAAAGTCGGGTTCTCATCACCCTATTGTTGTTCGTCAAAATCAATTATTAAGTGACGTATAAAATACGACACACACATCTTAGGTCCTCAATACAATTATCTGTTGCATGTCATGCCATTTTATAATGTATTGAGAAACTTTGATAGTCTCGGACCATCACACTATTTTCCTGTTATCCTCATTTCGACCCAAATTTACACTAATATTACACGAAAGGAATTGTGAAGCAAAGGGTGAGCACAAATAGCCCGAAAGAAAGAATATCATGACTAAAGATAATTAAATTATTAATAGCCTTCGTCGATAATAAATCGAGATTTAGAACATATGGTAGATGATAAAAATTTCAACCATAGTTGCGGTGAACGAAGCAATCCATTAGAAGAGTCGAATAGACCATCGATTACTATTATCTTCTCCATGTTAAAAGTCCACCAATAATGTTTTATCCCTGTAACATCAATCAATAATTCCTATCCACAATCATATGAATAACTCATAATCATAATTGTGATTCTAAATTCCTCTTCGCACCTAGGACGAAGATAATTTTCATCACCTATCTTCACCTGAAACATCAAAAATCATGGTTATACCAAATCACAATTCCTGCTCATAATCATACTAATAAATTCATCTTCGCACTACGACCAAAGATGTTCATTAACAATTTATTCTTTGCACTACATGCCAAATACATACAATTGTATTTTAGAAGAGTCAAGTAGAGCATGATATCTACTATCTTTTACGAATTAAAAGTGTATAATCAATATTTTATCGCTGAGACTCAGCTTAATAAATAATCCACATCATCGAATCATCCACCGCACTACTGACCGAGGATATTTATGTAATTATCAATGGTCATGATTATCTAGAATAATCCCTGGTTATAATCATACCAATAATTGTCCATCGATGCAATACAGACGATGAGGACTTTTACCACATCATCTATAACATTACGGGTCATGATTATACTAGAATGATCCACTCGGTCATAATCATACTAATAAGCGGTTCATCTATGCACATAAGCAAAATACTCATCAATCAATAGTTCATCTTTGCACGTAAGCCAAAGATATACTGTTGTAAAATCGATAATCAACGATCCATCTTTGCACGTAAGCCAAAGATCTACAACTATAAAACCAATAATCAACAGTCCATCTTTGTACGTAAGCCAAAGATATTCAACTATAAAACCAATAATTAATAGTCCATCTTTACACGTAAGCCAAAGATGACTTTCATCATAATATAAGCACGAGGATGATGACAATGATATAAGCATTAATCAAACGAAAATAAAAATAAATATTAAAGACTTTAAATTTATCCAAATATTATCAATCACTTAATAAACACATAATCTAATATTATTAATATTATAACAATATTTTAATCACTTCTTAAACTTATAAATAATTTATTTTAATTGTTTACACTTTACCAAATAATGCATTTAATCATTCAAAATGTCATACCCATAAGATTTCATCACCGATGATCAAATCCTCATCAAAAATCTGCATATATACCTTATATAGGATTCCCAAGCCATAAAATCCTATTTTCTAATTTTGTTACTTCACATAACATATTTAATTTATTTACTCATAACTAGTTCATTTTCATAAAAATACCAAATCGGTCCCAAAAATATTTCTTTTACGAGATTTAGCATAATATAGTCCCATATTGAACATATATTTTTCTCGAAATTTTTAAAATTTATTTACTATTTTTATATGGCCAAAAGCGTCGAATATTTAGACATTTATCATAAATTATACTTTTGTCCAAAAATTTCGAAATTCTGAGTATACTTACATTATATACATGTACCCCAATAAAAATTTCACCAATTTTGGAGTTAACCACTGAGGAGTTATAAGGGTTTACTTTTAAAATAGTCTTTTTCATAAAATTCATAACTCTAATCTATACATCCAAAAATAGCCATTTTGGACACAATCTAGAAAACTCATCAAATTATTATTTCAAATTTTTCAAAAATTTTGAAGGTCGGAAAAATTTCAAAACCGCAAATGAATTTTCACCGCCATGCGATAATCCACGTAGACAGATCATTTCCATAATTTAATAAGGAATGAATACAAGGATCATTCACCATACATGCGGTAATCCACATAGGCGAGTTATTCCAATGAATAATAAAGAATAGAATAACGAAGAATTCACCATAAATGCGATGAACCGCTTGCGAGAAAGGTTATTCCCAACGAGAATAATAAAGAATGGAACCAGGTCATGTGTAATCCGCACAGACAGGATATTCCAACCGAATAATAAAGAATGGAACCAGGTTATGCGTAATCCAATGAGGCGAGGATATTCCAACGGAATAATAAAGAATGGAATAACAACAAGAATTCACCAAGCATGCGATAGGCCGCATGGTAGAGTTATTCCAGCGAATAATAAATAATGGAACCGGTCATGCGTAATCCGCATGCACGGGATATTCAACAGAATAATAAAGAAGCGGAACCGGTCATGCGTAATACGCACGCAGACGAGGATATTCCAACATAATAATAAAGAATGGAAAGGTAGGTACATAATCCGCTTACGAGCAGGATATTCCAGCGAATAATAAAGAATAGAATAATGGAAGAATTTCACCATGTATGCGAAGACGCGCATAGACATGTTATTCCAACATAATAATAAGGAATGGAATAACAATAGCTCTCTTCATGAATATGAAAGAAATAATACTCCTTACCTCAAAAGAAGACTGGATACTAGAATAGTGAGGTAGCCGACTTCTCTTCTTCTTTCTCTCTATAATATCTCTATATAATAATTGCTCTAAAGCTTTAGTGAATTGGTGAGAAATGAAGGAAGAACGAGCTTCTATTTATAAGAAAATATAGTTTCGATAATTGCACGTTTTGGGGCTCGAAATATTACAGTACAATACCTTTAACTTTTCTTTCATTTTTAATTTAGTCCTGCAAGTATTATCAAACTTGCACCACCTCCCCTAATAGTAAATAATGTGAATCAATAGTTCAATCATGTGAATCAATAGTTATAATCATGTGAAAATATTAATTACAGTATAGTACCTCCATCTATACCTCCATTTTTAACTTAGTCATGCAAGTATTATTAATCTTGCACCAACTCCCCTAATAGTACAAGAATGTGAATTAATAGTACACACATGTGAATAAATAGTTATAATCATGTGAATTAATAGCAAATAATTACTCATTTATTCGATTAATTATTCGATTGGTCAATATAACCTCCAGACATCAATTAATATCGAAATAAATATCGATTTCCACTAACACTAACAATCCCAACACAATGGAAATATTTTTCTCAAAAATTTCATTTTTGAAATTTTGAAGTTTGACTTTTTTCGAAAAAGTCAACTGTTGACTTTTTTGACTAAAAAGTCAATCCCGATAAATTTTGTGTTTATAGTCTATTTCTACTAATTTCATCGTTCCGGACTCAAATATCACGTCCGCGTCTCCAAATTCAACTCCGAACTCAAATTTAATTTTTAATAACATTCATCATTAATATTATAACTCACAATATTTAACAACCAGGTCGTTCCCAGGAAAGAGGGGCTTTCAGATAAAGATTTTTCCTTATTGGCGCGTATGATTAGGTGACCAAACCTCTCTCCTTGTGAACTTCTAGACTTTGTCGATATTGCAAATAATAATATGAATAACTTTGTCGTCTCGATTATTGATTTAATAATATAACATATTATATAGATAATACTGTGACAATAATTGAATCAATATTATGAGAGATATGATGCAACAATTACTATAGCAATAATTGAGTATAATTGGTGACTTTCACGAAAGCATCAATAATCAATCTGGTATTACGCTTATCCACGACAGACGCGTATTCATGTACTTTTACTACCAAGTAGTTCAACACTTTTAACTTGGTAACACTTTCGTAGTTATTTTTAATAAAAGATAAATCTATCGTTTTCTAAATACGACAATACTTCCGTTAGGGGGTTCACCAATGATTATGCCGTCAAACGAATATTCTCTGTGAAAATGAATATTCTCCGACCAATCGAATATTCCCCGACACAACGAATAACAACTTGTTTACTTTGTAAAAATTTTAAATATCACCCTTAACTTTAACCCTTTCTCAATTTAACCATTTACTAAATAACATAATAATTATAAGAAAATTGAATACTCTCATTTCATAAAATTCGGGGTCTCACAAACATTGCTTCCCTAACTTTAAGTAGCTTCCTCTCTGCAGCCTCCTCTCTCTAAATTTGTCGTCGTGTGGCGCCCCAAAATTAGGTATACATCACCCATCTTGGGTAGTCGGATATGGTACAAAATTCAAATACAACTTACTAATATAAGCGTAGTGTACAATACGACAAAACATTCTTGTGAGTTTGAATACAATTATTGTCTACTAGAGATTATACAAACTCAAAAGGAGTCCTCATTACAATTATTATCACTTTATTTCACAGAATAGTGAGGACTACTAATCTTATCCTGCGGACCATTACTCTGGTTCCCAGGCTTCGTCCGCTATATTCTCATTTCTGAAGAGAACGGTGAAAGAAAGGGTGAGCTCAACTAGCTAGCCGATAAGAAATATTATGACTAAGATAATGCAGAATAAATTATCATTAGCCTCAACAAGTGTTAAAAGCGATAAAATATAATGAACATCAAGTTTAACTCTGGTGAACCAATGATCCATTAAAAAGTCAAGTAGAAAATAAAATCTACTATCTTTTATGATTTAAAAGGTTTTCATCTTTATTATATAATTTGAGACTCGACTTTAATAAATATTCCACATCATCGAATCACCCTTACACTACTTCTGACCGAGGATATTCTTTAGTATCACGACCACAATTATTCATGCACTACGGGCCGAGAATATTTGTGTATTCATTAATGGTCATGATCATGCTGCCAACAAGCTGTCCATCGATATGCACTCACAGACCCTTTGAGGATTTTACCACATCATTTGTAACATTACGGTCATGATTACCGAATAGTCTGCAGTCATAATCATACCAAGTCCATCTATACACTACAGGCCACGAGATGACTTTCAACATAATATAAACATGAGGATGATGACAATGATATAAGAATTCAATAAAACAAGTTCAAGAATTAATTTATCTAGAACCGATAACATCAAGCTATCGACATGATCTTGCTTTGTAGAGTAAAATTCAAGAATCTTGAGAAGAATATTTTCATGAAAGGATCTTTGGATGAAGCGCAAATATCGAGGATATTCCACTAATTTCATGGAGTATAGAAGTCAAAGTTTTAACCAATTTGGGTATAATAAAGAATGGAATAACAAAAGAAATCACCGTAAATGCGATAGGCCGCTTGAGCGAGTTATTCAACGAGAATAATAAATAACGGAACCGGTCGGCGTAAAAGCGCATGAGACGGGATATTCAATAGAATAATAAAGAATGGAACCGGTCGGCGTAAAAACGCTGAGACGAGGATATTCAGCGAGAATAATAAAAAAATGGAACCGGTCGGTGTAAAACACCGAGACGAGGATGTTCCGATAGAATAATAATAAAAGGCGGAACCATGGTGGTGTGTAAACACACAGACGAGGATGTTCCAGCAGAATAATAGAAGAATGTCACCAAGTATAGGGTAAACCCAGCATTATCTGAGTTATTCCAGCAGAATAATAAGCAATGGAATAACAAGCAGTTCTCTTCATGAATAAGAAAGAATAACACCCCTTACTTTTGGTAGGAGATTGAATCTTTGCGGTAGTGTAGTAACAAAATACTCTTCTTCTTTCTCTCTTATTCTCTCTATACTTTCTCTCTCTATAGCTTGAATGAATTAAGTGAAAATAATGAAGCACTAGGCCTCTATTTATAGAAGATTTCTAGCTTAGCACTGCCATGTGTGAAAAAGGCAAGTGGCTTGATTTGTTGGTGATGTGAAAAGAAAAGTGGTTTGGCCTTTGTAATGTGAAAGCGACAAGTGGTTCGGCGCTTTGTAATGTGAAAGCGACAAGTGGTTCGGCGCCGTAATATGAAACGACAAGTGGTTCGGCGCTTTGTAATGTGAAGCGACAAGTGGTTGACGTCGGTAAAGGTAATTACTATTGGCGAAGGTAATTACTATTCACAAAGGTAATTACTATTGTGAAGGTAATTACTTATTGATGAAAGACTCTTAGATGATGACATATGGCCCCCCATAAAATAATCAAACTTACCACAAGCGTCTCATATGAGACTCTTTATATACATCGAGGATTGAATAAATATTACCATAAATCATTTTATTTTTAATCAACACATATTTAATCTTTCAACAATTATTAATCATTTATAACTTGTCGTCTCGATTATTGATTTAATCTTATAACATATTATCTGAGATGATCTTTGTGACAATAATTGAATCGATAATATAAGAGATATGATCACGCAATTCTTTGTAGCAATAATTGAGCATAAATTGAGTGACTTCTCACGTAAGCATCGATAATCGATATCGTGTGCTCTTATCTGACTCTGGCGTATTCTTTGTACTTTTACTCTTAGGGTAGTTCAGCGGTTTTAACGGTAACACCTCTGTAGTTATTTTTATAGAAAGATAATTTTGTGGTTTTCTAACTACGACAATACTTAGTTAATAGGGGTCCTGATGATTGAGTAGTCGTACGAATATTCCCCGACAAAAAGAATATTCCAGACCAAACGAATATTTTATAACAACTTGCTTACTTTGCAAAATTTATAAATATTACCCACAACTATAACATTATATCAAATTTATTCCATAATATTCAAAAATAATATTTATAGAAAATTCATCTTTATTTATAAAAGTTGGGGTCTTCTGACCTCCCCTTCTTATGAAATTTAGCCCTCGAAATTAGGGTGCGTACTGGTATGTCGAAGAGGTAAGGATACCTTGATTTCATTTGATTCTAACTCCCAAGTCATTTCCTCAACACCGTGGTTCCTCCACAAAACTTTGACTTGAGGTATAACCTTGGGCGTAGAATATGTTCCTTCTTATATCAAGATTTGAGCAGGGAACCTCTTCATACGTCAAATCTTTCCTTTATTTTCATCCGGTTCTAACTTCGATAATGTGGTTCGGGTCTTTCACATATTTACGTAACATGGATATGTGAAAAGCGTTATGAACACGAGATATACTTGGCGGTAAAAGCGAGTCTATAGGCCACAGTTCCTACTCGATCGAGGATTAAAATGGGCCAGATGAATCGAGGATTGAGTTTTCCTCTCTTTCCAAATCTTGTAACTCCTTTCCATGGAGCGACTCTTAACAACACATGATCTCTATATCGAATTCCACGTCCTTTCGATGAAGATCAACATAACTCTTTATCGATTTTGTGAGGTTTTTATCGTTGTCGGATCGTTTGAATCTTTTCCGTAGTCATACGTACCAACTTCGGTCCCAACAGCGTTGCTTCACCCACCTCATCCGACATCTTGGAAGCGACACTTCTCTTCATCTGGCGCTTGAATGGAGCCATGCCGATACTTGCTTGATAAGCTGTTGTTGTAGGAAAACTCCACGATGGTAAGAACTTGTCCCAACTTCCTTGAAATCAAGGACACAAAGTCTTAATAGATCTTCAAGAGTTTGAATAGTCCTCTCCATTGTTGTCCGTCGATCGAGGGATGATATGCAGAGCTAAATCGTAAGTCTGTGCCCATAGCTTTTTGCAAACTAACCCAAAATCGTGAAGTGAATCTTGGGTCTCGATCGAAACTATGGATACCCGGCATACCATGCGATCTTACAATCGTTTATGTACATCTGAGCAAGGCGTTCAAGTGTATAAGTTTCTCGTATCGGTAAGAAATGAAGCGGACTTGGTCGATCTATCAACAATGACCCAAATCGCATCTATGCCTTGAGAAACCTTAGGAAGGCCGAGTGCTTGAAATCCATAGTAATGTGCTCCCACTTCCATTACGGAATTTCAAGTGGTTCTGATGGACCTTTTGGTACTTGATGCTCGCTTTAACTTCGTTGACAAGTTAGACACCTTGAGATAAACAACGCGCTATCTCTCTCTTCGTATTGCTCCACCAAAATGTATAGCGAATATCATGATACATTTGGTACTCCCAGGATGGATTGCAAATGGTGTGTTGTGCGCCTCCATCATGATATTATACTTTAAATCAGGGTCGTTAGGAACACAAAGTCTGGAGTTGACTCGAAGTATTCCTTCTTCATCGATTCTTGCTTCCGGCATAGCACCTTCTTGCACTTTCTTCCTCATACGCATCAGCTCCAGGTCTATAGCTTGAGCAGCTTTAACTTTATCGATTAAAGTCGGTTCTACTCGTATACTCGCTATCATCACATGCGTCCCTGGAGTCTTTAACTCTATCTCCATCCTTTGCAAGTCACACAAAATGGGCCTTTGCGTTGACAATATCGCTTTTCGTGCTTGCATATGATCTTACTACTCGATCGTCATTTACCACGTTCAACTTTTCGAGGATGGTATTGGATGGTATGATCATAATCTTTCAGCAGTTCAAAAGCCAGCGTCGTTGTCGCGTATTGAGTTCCTTTTGAGTGAAGAAATATTTGAGGCTTTTATGATCCGTAAAGATCTCCACTTTCTCCCCATACAAGTAATGCCTCCAAATTTTAAGTGCAAAAGACAACAATTTGTTGACTCTAGATCATGAGTAGGATAATTCCTCTCATATTCTTTGAGTTGTCGCGAGGCATAGGCTATAACTTTTCCATGTTGCATGAGAACACATCCCAACCTTTTGCGAAGCATCTTTGTAGATGACAAATCCCTCAAGGCGGATGGTATTGTCGAGCAGTCTTTGAAATAAGTCTCCTCTTGAGTTCTTGAAAACTCTTCTCACATTCTTCGCTCCAATAGAACTTTGTATCTTTACGAGTCAATTTGAGTCGATGGAGTAGCGATTCGAGAAAATCCTTCCACGAATCTCAGATAATAACCAATTAAGCAAAGAAAGCTACGTACTTCGATCCAGCGATTTAGGTTGTTCCAGACTTTGAATAGCTTGATCTTTCTTTGGGTCAGCAGATATTCCATGACTTGATACCACGTGCCCAAGGAATGCTACTTCTTCAAGCGAACTCGCATTTCTTCAACTTGGCATAAAGCTTATATTCACGAAGCTTTTGGAGTGTCGACCTCAAGTGTTGCTCATGATCTTCACGGCTTTTGGAATAAATAAGGATGTCATCAATAAAGGCGACCACAAAGTGATCAAATATTCCTTGAATACTCGGTTCATCATATCCATGAAGGCGGCGGAGCATTAGTCGATCAAAGGACATGACTAGGAATTCATAATGCCGTCTGGGAGTTAAAGCCGTCTTTGGAATGTCGGTGGTTCAATCTTCAATTGGTGATATCAGGAGCGAAGATCGATCTTTGAAAAGAATTTGGCTCCTTGCAACTAGTCAAACAAGGTCATCAATACGTGGCAATGGATACCTATTTTGATGGTGACATGATTTGACTCCAGATAATCAATACAAAGTCGCATACTCCCATCTTTCTTCTTCACGAATAGAGCAGGAGCACCCCGAGGAGAAGTACTAGGGGCGAATAAAGCCGATGTCTAACAATTCCTGCGGTTGGGTCTTTAACTCACGAAGTTGATAGAGCCATTCGATATGGGGCTTTGGAAATAGGTTTTGTCTGGGTTCAAGGTCGATACAAAATTCAATTTCACGCGCTTCTGGGGGGTAGGCGGGGAAGTTCTTCGGAGAATCGTCGGAAATTTATTAACAATAGAAATATCGTTCAAAAGCGGCGTATTTTTGTTTAAATCGTGACATGAGCTAAGAAAGCTTGACATCCGTTTTTCAATAAGCGAATAGCTTTATGGCTTGAGATGGCCGTGATTGATTTTAATGGTTTGGTCGCTTGAATTCGCATAATAGGTTGGTTAGGAATATGAAAGCTAACAACCTTACGAAAACAATCAATTTTTGCATGATAAGTAGTTAACCAATCAATCCCTAGAATCACGTCAAATGCAAGTATTTTTAATGAAATAAGATCGACGAGGTAATGTGAGGGTGCCGATTTGAACCAAACAAGACTTATAAGCGAGTGGATGTAATGAAGGTTTCTCCAAGCGGAGTTTCCACAGATAAGTCGAAGTCTAATTTCTCGAGTCAAATTTAATCGATGGCGCAAGTAGGAGAAATAAAAGAATGGGTAGAAGCCGGTATCAAATAAAGTATAGACTTCATTAGAGTTTATGATAAGCTTACGTGATGACCTCATTCGGGTTCCTTGCTCTCTGGGAGGTCACAACAAAGCGCTCTCCCTTGCACTTCTAGGTTTTGACTTTTCGGGGATGACCTTTGGTGCCTCCATCCTATTTGAATTTGTCTTGATGAAACGACAAAAATCGAGCTAAGTGACCTTCTCTTCCACAATTATAACATGTTTTGGAATGACATGCGTGTGTTTTGGTGATGTGTCCCTCTCCTCGCATTTGAAGCATATGATAGGTGGTCTTTCTCCTTCCTTAACAACGGGTCTTTGGTCTTGGCGTCTTTCCATCATTGTTGAATCTCCTTTTCTTGAAATGTCCATTCTTATTGTTTTTGTACGATTACCACCGAAGTGGTTACCATTTCGGCTTTATTGATTCCCTCACGCTTGTTGTCACATAACCCGATGACTACTCTCATTTGGTATTATAATTTTCTTAAATTTGCTCTCTTTTAGTTGCGTTGATTTCGTTATCGCGCTCCACTAAGCGAGCCCTATTTACAACATCGAATACAAACACGGTTTATGAGAAATAAGATGTTGGCGTATCTCGACTTCAAACCTCTTAAAAACATTCGCGCCATTCTCTCTTCATTATCCACCGAGTGGGATATGAAATAGTGATAACTCATGCAATTTTGCCTCGTATTGCGACACGGTCATATTGTTTTGTTCAACTTGATAAACTCCACCTCCTCCTTGTATGTGGCGAATACTTTCGAGGAAAGTATTTGTCGTTGAACGACTCTGGAACTTCTCCCAAGATATCTTGATCTGCGGAGTTGAGTACGTTTCTACCGATTCCACCGATGTCTGCCTCTCGCGCAACATAAAAGCGGCAAAGGAACCTTTTGCTCCTCGGAGCATCCCAAGACATCAAATATCTTGGTAATCTGCTTTATCCATGCTTCCGCGGAAGTGGTTTTGGCTCTCCTTAAACTCCGGTGGTCGGCTCCTTGGCTGTTTTAGCGGTGATCGCAGAGAGTTTTCCGTGTTTCCACCTACGTTTTGGGCGAGGAGTCGCTCTGCTTTCTTTGTTGCATGAATTGCATAAAGCCTCTCGAACATTTGATCATTCATCATTTAGTCGGTGTTGTTGTTTGCGTGAGGATTATCGCCTTCGATGCACATTATCACGATTATTGATATGTGGTGAATCAGCGATCGCTTTGTGCTCCATTCTTATTCTCAACATTCTCGGATGTCATTTTTAGAATCTTGCCACAAAACAAAAGGTTAATTGACATATAACATATTATCCCTATATTACGTGAGCCCAATAAAATAGCACATAAACTTAGGTAGGTCATACTAGCGAAGGTATTCCCCGTCTCTCCCCTCTAGTACTATTCTCACATCTTAGCGGGGATCATATCCTAAGCTACGATACCAGTTGTGGCGCCCCCAAAATTAGGTATACATCACCCATCTTGGGTAGTCGGATACATGGTACAAAATTTAAATCTGACTTACTAATATAAGCGTAGGTATACAATCGACATAAATATTATTGTGAGTTTGAATACAAATATTGTCTACTAGAGATTATACAAACTCAAAAGGAGTCCTCATTACAATTATTATCACACTTATTTCACAGAATAGTGAGGACTACTAATGCTATCCTCCGGACCATACTCGGTTCCCAGACTAGTCCCGGCTATATTCTCATTTCTGAAGAAACGGTGAAAGAAAGGGTGAGCTCAACTAGCTCGATGAAATATTATGACTAAGATAATGCGAGAATAAATTATCATTAGCCTACAACTGTGATGTTAAAGCGATAAAATATAATGAACATCAAGTTTAACTACAGTGAACCAACGATCCATTAAAAAGTCAGTAGAAAATAAAATCTACTATCTTTTATGATTTAAAAGGTTTTTCATTAATGTTATAATTTGAGACTCGACTTTAATAAATATTCCACATCATCGAATCACTTACACTTTTCTGACCGAGGATATTCTTTAGTATCACGACCACAATTATTCATACACTACGGGCGAGAATATTTGTGTATTCATTAATGGTCATGATCATGCCAACAATTTGTCCATCGATGCACTACGGGCCCTTTGAGGATTTTTACCACATCATTTGTAACATTACGGTCGTGATTACAGAATAGAATAGTCTCTGGTCGTAATCATACCCAAGTCCATCTATGCCTCTGAAGCCACGAGATGACTTTCAACATAATATAAACATGAGGATGATGACAATGATATAAGAATTCAATAAAACAAGTTCAAGAATTAATTTATCTAGGAACGATAACATCAAATTGTCGACATGATCTTTGCTTTGTAGAGTAAAATTCAAGAATCTTGAGAAGAATATTTCCATGAAAGGATCTTTGGATGAAGCGCAAATATCGAGGATATTCCACTAATTTCATGGAGTATAGAAGTCAAAGTTTTAACTTATTTGGGTATAATAAAGAATGGAATAACAAAAAAGAAATCACCATGCATGCGATAGGCCGCATGCGAGGTTATTCAATGAGAATAATAAATAACGGAACCGGTCGGCGTAAAAGCATGCAGACAGGATATTCAACGAGAATAATAAAGAATGGAACCGGTCGGCGTAAAACGCATGACGAGGATATTCAGCAGAATAATAATAAAGAATGGAACCGGTCCGGTGTAAAACACACAGACAGGATGTTCGATAGAATAATAATAAAAGGCGGAACGGTTCGGTGTAAAACACGAGACAGGATGTTCAACGAGAATAATAGAAGAATGTCACCAAGTATATAGGGTAAACCAGCATATCTGAGTTATTCAGCGAGAATAATAAGCGATGGAATAACAACAGTTCTCTTCATGAATAAGAAAGAATAACACCCCTTACTTTTGGTAGGAGATTGAATCTTTGCTTGATAGTGTAGTAACAAAATACTCTTCTTCTTTCTCTTTATTCTCTCTATACTTCTCTCTCTATAAGCTTGAATGAATTCGTGAAAAATAATGAAGCACTAGGCCTCTATTTATAGAAGATTTCTAGCTTGCTAGCACCCGTATGAAAAAGCAAGTGGCTTGTATTTGGTGATGTGAAAAGAAAAGTGGTTTGGCCTTTTGTAATGTGAAGCGACAAGTGGTTCGGCGCTTATAATGTGAAAGCGACAAGTGGTTCGGCCTTTTTGTAATGTGAAGCGACAAGTGGTTCGGCGCTGTAATAATGAAAGCGACAAGTGGTTTGACGTCTGGTAAAGGTAATTTACTATTGTGAAGGTAATTACTATTCACAAAGGTAATTACTATTGTGAAGGTAATTACTATTGTGAAGAGACTCTTAGATGATGACATATGGCCCCCCATAAAATAATCAAACTTACCACAAGCGTCTCTCATATGAGACTCTTTATATACATCAAGGATTGAATAAATATTACCACAAATCATTTTATTTTTAATCAACACATATTTAATCTTTCAACAATTATTAATCATTTATAACTTGTCGTCTCGATTATTGATTTAATCTTATAACATATTATCTGGATGATCTTGTGACAATAATTGAATCGATAATATAAGAGATATGATCACGGCCAATTATTGTAGCAATAATTGAGCATAGGTGAGTGACTTCTCACGTAAGCATCGATAATCGATATCGTGTCTCTTATCTGACTCTGGCGTATTCTTGTACTTTTACTACTAGGGTAGTTCAAGCGGTTTTACGGTAACACCTCTGTAGTTATTTTTATAGAAAGATAATTTTGTCGTTTTCTAACTACGACAATACTTAGTTAATGAGGTCCACTGATGATTGGTAGTTAAATACGAATATTCCCAAAAAAAAAGAATTTCCCCGACCAAACGAATATTTTATAACAACTTGCTTACTTTGCAAAATTTATAAATATTACCCACAACTATAACATTATATCAAATTTATTCCATAATATTCAAAAATAATATTTATAGAAAATTCATCTTTATTTATAAAAGTTGGGGTCTTACAATAATGAGATCATTTGTTTGTATTGAGAATTATTTCCGATGGAATTTTCGACAAAAATTTCTATGAGAATTATAGAAGGTAAAAGTAAATCAATACTTAACTATAAAAACATTAAATTAAATTAGTTCCAATATATTAACATATAAATAAATTAAAATAAAATAAATTATATAACATAAAATAATTTAATAAAATTTAAAAATATATATAATATAATTAAATTAATTCTAATTAAATTTTATAATATAATATAATACTAAATAAAATACTAGGAAAATTAAATAAATTTAATAATTTATCTAATATAATATAATATAATACACTATAAAATAAAATGAAATAAAATAAATTATGTAATATAATATAATATAATATAATATAATATAATATAATAAATTTAATTTAATTTAATAACATAAAATTAAATAAATAAATTATATAATATAATAAAAAATTAAAATAAGATAAAAAAATAATAACAAATTAGAATAAAATAAATTTAATTTAATAAAATAAATAATTTTAATTTAATAAAATAAATAAATAAATTTAATTTAAAAAAATAAATAAATTTTATAATGTAATACAAAAGAAATTAAATTAAATTAAATTAAATTAATTTTAATAATTTAAATTTAATTTAATAAAATAAAATAAATTTTCAAAATTATTTAATATAATATACTAAAAATAAAATAAAATAAAATTTCAAATTATTTAATATAATATACTAAAAAATAAAATAACATAACATAATTGAAATAAATTAACATAAAATAAAATAATAAACTAAAGCAAAGATTTGCTTAGTTTTATACAATTAAAATAAAACTGAATAAGTAGTTTCCATATTCAAGGTTTTTAAAATAAAAGTAGTTATTACAAAGTATGCAGTACATTGGTAGAGTATACGAATCCAATCGAATTGGCCGGATTGAAGTTCTTTGTTGAACTACTATCGGATAGTAAAAAATGCACGATGTCAAAATAGTAAATGCAAGTATTGATTATTAATCTTTATGTGAGAAGTCAACTCAGGTTTGATTAATTAGTAATGGATTAATAATATGAATTATTATAAGCGATAATGGCATTTTTATTTTATTGAAACATCTTTTTATATAAAATAGATACTTTATATAAAAGTTATTACATAAATAGAATATATTATATTTTATTATCGTAGTACACAGTGCGTCGTATTAGGTTCTTTTCAAAAGGCCACGATACATCATCTTCATACATATTTTATAAACTAATGCTTATTATTACATTGGAATTATAAACATAAATTGTTTATTACACAATGGTTATGTAACATTTCTCAAAGTCTACAACCTTTATCTTAATACATACCTTTAATAAGTCACAAGGTTTACATCATCAATTTACGTCAGTTATATATCATAATAGATAAATGTTCTTATAAAAATAATCTCCATCTTTTCTTTTGCCTTTGTCCTTCTTTGAGCATTCGAGTTAAACTGAAATATATTCATAATATAGCATGGGTGAGCAAATTACTTTTATCGTATGTTAAGTTTAAATCTGATAAAGATATCAAGATTGAAAGAAAGAATAAGCTTTCAAGTTTTAACAATATAATGATTGTGAAAGAGCATGAATTAAATTTTAATACATGAATGATTGAATTAATAACGCTGAGTGGTCAACAATGACCATGAACAAATACTTTGGTAATGAAGGTGATCATCCTTTCATACCTGATAAATATATACAATGTGCACTAAGTGCGAATTAATAATCATAGATGTGAAATAATTGTCAATAATTAAACCACTAGCATTCTTGAAAATTATTAACTCAAGTTTGATTTAGAAAACTTGTCTGTACCGCTGATTACCTCTAAGCAGTCTAATTTAATCTCTTATGAAAGACCTATCAATTATAAGATTAATCTTTCAATTAGCATAACATGTAAGACCCCAACTTATTATTAATGAAATTTAATTTTCTCTATTTATTATTTTGAAATAGTAAGGGTTGATTTGATTAATGTGGATAGTTAGGGGTAAAATCATAAATATTTCAAAATAAGCAAGTGGTTATAAAATATTCATTGTTTATTAGGAGAATATTAGTTTGGTCGTGGAATATTCTTCTTTGTCGGAGAATATTAAATGCTGACAGTAGCGATCTTTAATGGGCCCCATGCGGAAAGCGATTGGATGAAGAAAGCGAAAAATATAAGTTGTTTAAAAATAACGGCGTAGTTATTCAGATAATCTTATTAAAAATACTAAATTGGTTAAAACACGAGAAGCTTTGCGGTATTACACACCAATTATTGATTCTTACGTAAGAAGGCACTACTCGATAATGGTTACAGTAATTCTTATTCGATTATTTTATTTATTTAATAATTGCTAGGTTGATATTTTATATTCTTTTGTTGTTTGATAATTGTCATTTACAAATTATTTTTTATTATCGAAGCAATAATTCATATTATCGAATAATATTATTAGATAACATTATTTGCAATGTCTAGAAAGTCACATCTAAGGAGAGGTTTGGTCACTAATTGCTTGCTTGATGAGGAGAAATTCTTATTGGAAAGCCCCTCTTTCTTACAGGAAGCGCGCAGTTGTCGATATAGTGATTACGTAATATTATTTGTGAATAATTAATTATTGATTCATATGATGAGGAAAATATTGATTTTATGTGGATATAGATGGAGAAAATTTTTTAATGTGACAATTGTTGAAAATTGAAATTTTATCTTTTACGATAAAATAATTCATTTAAATATATTATTATATTTTAATAATATAATAATGATGATATTTTTACGATGAATGTGAGATATATATGTATATGTGGAGGAGGAGTATTTTGTTACCAAAAATATTTAAAGCATATTTATATGTCGGTGGACCCCATTTCTTGGTTGAAATTTGATTATACTTTGTAAAATCGCTTGGTTTGTGGATTTGGTCAATTTACATTTGGAATTTGGAAAAACTTTCTTTTGTAAAGTTGTAGAGAATTGAATTTCCTATAAAATGCGCTTGAGTTTTGAATTTTCGATAAAAGGACTATTTATTGTGAATTATTGAAGTTAGAAGCTCAAAATAATTAATTTTGGAAGTTTTAAAATATTTTAAATAAGAAAAAATGTTTTTTGTGTTTGGTGGGCATCTTTAACATGTGCTAGAACTGAATTCAGATGCTTGGATCGTGGGAAGATGTGGAAAAATAAATAATATTAATTTATTAAATTTTACGCTTTGGTGTTTCAAGCATTTTCCTATAAATAGGGTCTTAGGTTAGAATTAAAAATCACACAGAAGCTGAAGTTTTTTCTCTCTATATTATTAGCGTATTCTTGTGAGTATTTTGAGTATATTTTGAGTATTGCTATATCTGATTGCAAGTTCAAGTCATGCTTTATATCCAGGTGTTTAATTTAAATCTAAATCTTGATCTTTTCGGTAAGGGATATTTTTTTTTCGTAATGATATTATTTCTTCAATATCATTATCTTTGAAATATTGATGATGAAGTTTTTATCAAATTTGGAACTTTTGGTGTCGAGAGTTACTTATTCATGTATCGGCCTTTATTCACGATATCGACACTTTATTCACGAATCTGACCTTATTCATCCGAAAAATAAAAATTTTCCCTTTTAAGTCTAAAATATCTATTGTGGATACTAGCTTTGATTGTATCCATGTTTTGATCATTCTTGAATTTTACACACCACTATGATTATTTTTGAGGTATTTTGGACATGAATAAAACAAAATCTGAATCCTTAATCCTTAATCCTTGTCATTTTGTTTCACTTTGGATTCGTTTCTTTAAAATATTTTTCATCATCCTCGGTCTTAAATGATGATATTATTGAATATCTTTGGTAGATAGTGCAAAGATGAATGATTCGATGAATATCTTTGACCCGTAGTGCAAAGATGAGCAGTGTTTAGATGAACATGACCAGTGATGAATATCTTTGGCACTGTAGTGCAAAGATGAATATTTGATTCGAGATATATATTGATTGATGTTACGGGGATAAAAGATAGGCGATGAACTTTTAAATTCATACATAGAAGATAGTAGTTTGCATTCTCTTAACTCTTCTAATGAATTATTATTTCATTGCGAATATTGATTTAAAACTTATTGTCTATTGTATTCTATTACATTTTTCCCTGTTGAAGACTAAAGGTAATTTGTTGTATATTATCTTAGTCATAATATTATTTTCTTGGGCTAGTTGAGCTCACCCTTTTCCTTTTGTTCCATTTTCTTCTCGGGATGCGAGAATATAAGCGAGTCTACAGTCGGGGTATGGAATGAAGGTTCTAGAGAGAGTTGTTTAGTAGTCCTCACCATTTTTGTAAAATAATGTATCAATAAATGTGATGAGGATTTATTTGAGTCTAGAAGATAATATTTGTATTCAAACTCACGAGTTTTTGTTGTAATAATAAAGTTGTAGTTGTTTACATGCCATGTATTGTATTTCAGAATGGGTGATGTATATACTATTTTGGGGGCATCGCGGTTGGTATCGAGCTTAGGGATATGATCTCTGGCGGAGATCGGGGAATAGAACTAGGAGGGGAGGCGAGTAAATCCTTCGCTAGTGTGTCCTACCTAAGCTTATTTGTTAGTTGGTCGGGTATATAGGGATATTATGTGATATATTGATTTCCTTAATTAACCCTTGTTTTATGGCGGTATTTGAGAATGTCATTGAGAATATTAACAATGGAAATGAGATCGTGGAGCGCTTTGTACTCACTGATGAGGAGAATGTACAGCAGTGGTGATGTTCCTCTGTGAACAACACCTTTGGCGAGATGATGAGCGAGGGATGTTTAGAAGCTTTTTGCGGTTCATGCAAAATCGAGACGAGGAGACTCGTGTTCAAAATCTGAGGAGGAAATGATAGCAATTCACGGGTTATCACGATGACGATTCGAAGAGTTGGGACTACCAAAATTTAAGGAAAGCGGATCCGATCATGGCGGAAACATGGGTCAAGCAAATTACCAAGATATTCGATGTCTTGGGATGCGGAGGAACAGAAGGTTCCATTCGCCACCTTTATATTTTCGTGGCGCGAAGCGGAGACTCTTTGGTGGGAGATGCGTGAAGCGTACCATCGGTACTTTTCGGCATGTCTTGGGTGACATTTGAAACTATTTAATTACAAATACTTTCACGAAAGTGTTCGTCGTATGAAGGAAGTGGAGTTTATTATTTGGGCGAGAATAACATGGCGGTGTGTCGATCACGAGGCAAAGTTTTGAGAGTTATCGGGTTTGCACCTCATTTGGTGGAGAATGAGGAGCGTATGGTGCAGATGTTTCTTAGAGGTTTGAAACTGACATAAGTCGATATCTCATTTCTCATAAATTTTCTCTCTATTCGGATGTTGTAAGCAGGGCTCAATTATTAGGCGAGATAACGAGTACAGTCAATGAGGGACCCTGACCGAGGATAATCTGGAGATAGCGATCAACAAAACAATGATAACCGGCGGAGAAAGAAAAAACGGACAAAAATGGTAACCACTCTGGTGGTAATCATAGCCATGAAAATAGAAGAAGCGAGTCGGGGAGGAGATTTTAAAGAGGAGATTTAACAACGACCATATGAAGGCAGCGGTGCGGTGAAAGCAATTTGGTTCAAGGAGGAGCGACGACCCGGTCGTATCTTATAAATCTTGGAAAAGAGGACATATCGGTCTAAAAAGCGCCCAGCAGATTCAAGGTATGTTATAATTGTGGAAAGGAAGGACATATCGCTCGAGATTATACGGTAGCAAAACCTAGTTCAGTGAGGGACGGTGACTCGAAAAGTATCCAGGGAAAGTCGAAAGTCAGCGGTTCTGGAAGGCGTTTGTTGTGATTAGTCAAAAGGTGAGGAACCCAAATGAGGTGATCACAAGTAAGCTATTTATAAATTCTTGCGAAGTTTATACCTTACTTGATCACGGTGCTCCCATTCATTTATCTCTCTGCTTGTGCTCAGCGTTTAAACTTGACTCAGGAGAAATTAGACTTTGACCTATCTGTGAAAACTCCGTTAGGAGAAACTTTCATCACATCCTTTGTTTATAAATCTTGTTTGATTCAAGTTGGCACCATCACCTTACCATTGACCTTATCTCTTTAAAGATATTTGCTTTTGATGTGATTTTAGGGATTGATTGGTTAGCTACTCATCATTACCAAAATTGATTGTTTTTGTAAGGTTGTTAGTTTTCATATTCTAACCAACTTTGTTATGCAATTCAAACAACTAAACCATTAAAATCAATCACTTTGTCATATCTAATCATAAAGTTATTCGTTTATTGAAAAGCGGATGTCAAGCTTTTTAGCCCATGTTATGGATTTGAATAAAGACACGTCAAATTTGAATAATATTCTGTTGTTATTGACTTTCACGGCGTATTTCTGAAGAACTTCCGGTCTACCCCCAGGCGTGAAGTTGAATTCTTTATTGATCTTGAACTTTGGTACAAAGCCCATTTCTAAAACCCCATATCGAATGGCTCTATTGAACTTGGGAGTTAAAGGTCCAACTACGAGGAATTGTTGGACATCGGTTTCATTAAATCTAGTACATCTCCTTGGGGTGCTCTGTTTTATTCGTAAAAAGAAAAAAGGCGGGAGTATGCGACTTTGTATTGACTATCGAGAATTGAACCATGTCACCATCAAGAATAGGTATCCTCTACCTCGTATTGATGACTTATTTGACCGATTCTGAGAGGCACAATTCTTTTTAAAAATCGATCTTCGATTACGGATATCATCCAATTTGAAGATTGGGCGAGGATATTCAAAGGCGCCTTGAACTTCGGTATGGGCATTATGAATTCTTAGTCATGTCTTTCGGACTAACTAATGCTCCTGCGGCTTTCATGGATATGATGAGCAAAGTATTCAAGAAATATTTGGATCGATTCGTTGTTGTCTTTATTGATGACATCCTCATATATTCAAAAGCCGTGAAGATCATGAGCACCATTTGAAATTTGGTACTCCAAAGGCTTCGTGAAAACCAACTATATGCCAAATTGAAGAAATGCGAGTTACGGCGAGAAGTAGCATTCCTTGGGCCGCGATGGTGTCAAAACATGGAGTATCAAGTGGATCCGTGAAGATTGAAGCAATACAAAGTTAGGGGAAGCAGAAGTCGGTGGCGAAATCACGTAACTTTTTGGGCTTAATTGGTTATTATCGGAGATTCGTGGAAGGTTTTCTCGAATCGCTACTCCATTAACTTGACTAACTTCGGAAGGATACAAAATTTGTTTGGGGCGAAGAATGCGAGAAGAGTTTCTAAGAGCTTAAGAGGAGACTTATTTGACTTTTGTTCTAACAATACCATCCGGTTCGGATGGATTTGTTATCTCTGTGATGCTTGAGCAAAGGGTTAGGATGTGTTCTCATGCAGCGTGGGAAAGTCATAGCTTTATGCCTCGCGATAACTTAAAGAGTATGAGAGGAATTATCCTACTCATGATCTAGAGTTAGCGTGATCGTTTCATGCGCTAAAGATATGGAGGCACTATCATATGGGGAGAAAGTGGAGATATATTAGGACCATAAAAGCCTCAAATATTTCTTCACGCAAAAGGAACTTAAAATGCTTGGCAACGACGTTGGCTTGAGTTGTTGAAAGATTACGACCACACTATTGATATCATCTTGGAAAAGTGAGCGTGGTAGTGACGCGTTGAATAAAGATCATATCAGAACGAGAGCGAGTGTGATGATGTCAAGTATAGGCATAGAGCCAACTTTAATAGAAAAAGTTAAGGTTGCTCAAAGCCACCGGCAGGAGGGTGATGCGTATGAAGAAGAAAGTACAAGAAGGAGCTATTAGGAGCGAGAATTGATGAAGAAGGAATACTTGAGTCCACTCTAGACTTTGTGTTCTAACGACTACGATTTGAAGTACAAGATTATGATGGAGGCACACAATACACCATTTGCAATCCATCTGGAAGTACTAAAATGTATCGTGATCTTGACATACATTTTGGTGGAACAATATGAAGAGAGAGATTGCAAAGTTTATCTCGATGTGTTTAACTTATCAGCGTGTAAAAAGCGAAGCATCCGGTACCTAAGGGTCCGTTGCAACCACTTGAGATTCGAAAATGGAAGTGGGAACACATTACCATGGATTTCGATTCACGGGTCTTCCCTACGGTTTCTCGGGGCATCAATGCTATTTGGGTTATTGTTGATAGATTAACCAAGTGCGCTCATTTCTTGCCGTCGAGAGACTTATTCACTTGAGCGTCTTGCTAGTATATACGTGAATGAGATTGTGAGGTTGCATGGCATGCTGTATCCATAGTTTGGATCGTGACCCAAGATTCACTTCAAGATTTTGGGTTAGCTTGCAAAAAGCTATGGAGCGCGGATTTACGATTGATTCGGCATACCATCCTCAAGCAGACGGACAATCGAAAGGACTATTCAAACTCTTGAAGATTTATTAAGACTACGTGTTCTAGACTTCAAGGCGGTTAGGATAAGTATTTACCATTGGTGGAATTCTCCTACAACAACAGTTATCGAGAGCAAGTATAGGTGTGGCTCCATTTGAAGCATTATATGGGCGAAAGTGTCGCTCTCCGGTATGTTGGGACGAGGTGGGTGAAGCAACAACTTTATTGGGACCCGAGTTGAATGCGTATGACTACGGAAAAGATCCAAATGATTGACAGCGTATACAAAGCGGCACAAGATCGACAAAAGAGTTATGCGGATCTTCATCGAAGGGCGTGGAATTTAGTGTGGGGATCATGTATTGTTGCGAGTTGCTCCGTGGAAGGGAGTTACAAGATTTGGGAAGAGAGGAAAGCTCAATCCACGATTTATTGGTCCATTTCAAATTCTTGGCCGAGTAGGAAATGTAGCCTATAGACTCGCGTTACCTCGAGTATGTCTCGTGTTCATAATGTGTTTCACATATCGTACTGCTTCGTAAATATGTGAAAGACCGAACCACGTTATAGAGTTAGAACCAGGACGAGATAATGAAGACTTAACGTATGAGGAGGTACTGTCAAGATCTTGGATAGGAAGGAGCATGTCCTACGTGCAGAAAGGTCGTACCACAAGTTAAAGTTTTGTGGAGGAATCATGCTTATAGAGGAAATGACACAGGAATTGGAAGCGGAAATGAAAGCGAGGTATCCTCACCTTTTGAAACACAGTCGTACGTCAATTTCGAGGACGAAATTTCATAAGGAGGGAGGTTGTAAGACCCCAACTTATTATTAATGAAATTTAATTTTCTCTATTTATTATTTTGAAATAGTAAGGGTTGATTTGATTAATGTGGATAGTTAGGGGTAAAAATCATGTATTTCGTAACGTCGTGGCATTATGAACAATCTTTGAATAAGCTGATGCATAGGCCCACAGTTCCTATTCGATCGAGAATTGAAAATATTTCAAAATAAGCAAGTGGTTATAAAATATTCATTGTTGTCGGGAATATTCGTTTGGTCGTGGAATATTAACGTCTGTCGGGGGAATATTAAATGACGATATGACCATGTGTGACCATGCATGTGAGCGATTGGATGAAGAAAGCGACAAATATAAGTTGTTAAAAATAGCGGTGTAGTTATTTTAGATTAATCTTTGTTAAAATACACGTGGTTAAAACACGGTGCTTTGCGGTATTGCACCAATTGATTCTTACGTAAGAAGGCTCTACTCAATAATGGTTACGATAATTACTATTCAATTATTTTATTGATTTAATAATTCTTTGCGTTGATATTTTTATTATTGTTGTTTGATAATTGTCATTACGGTATTTTCACTATCGAGCAATAATTCATATTATCCGAATAATATTATTAGATAACATTATTGGCGATGTCTAGAAGTTACATCTAAGGAGAGGTTTGATATTTTTATATTCGTGATTGCAGTTGAGTCTCTTTGTTTGATAATTATCTGGTTTTTCGATTCGTAATGATATTTTTTCTTTATCGATAAGCAATAATTCATATTATCGTCAAGATGATATTTGTAAATAATCTCATCTTTGAGCAATGACTCCTCAAGTATCTGAGACTACTACACAATAATATTATTAGATAACATTATTGTTATGACTCGCAATGTCACTGACGAGAAAAAAAAATCGATGAAAGAAAGTTCATGCAAGGAGAGGTTTGGTCACTTTAATTGCGCGCACTGTTTGCGTTCTCTCGTTGGTAATCTCTAGCGTCTCTTGATGAGGAGAAATTCTTATTGGAAAGCCCCTACTCCAGGAGGCTGCTGGTTATCGATATTGTGATTACAGTAATATTATTTGTGAATAATTAATTATTGATTCATATGATAAGGAAAATATTGATTTTATGTGGATATAGATGGAGAAAATTTTTAATGTGACAATTGTTGAAAATTGAAATTTTATCTTTTTACGATAAAATATTTTATTTAAATATATTATTATATTATAATAATATAATAATGGTGATATTTTACAACGAATGTGGGATATATGAGTATCTGGTGGAAGAGTATTTTGTTGCAATAAATATTTAAAACATGTTAAACATGTCGGTGGACCCCATTTATTATTTGAAATTTGATTATAGCTTTTGTAAAATCGCTTGGTTTGTGGATTTGGTTAATTTCATTTGGAATTCGGAAAAACTTTCTTACGCAAAGTTGTAGAGAATTTAATTTCCTATAAAACTCTCGAGATTTGAATTTTTACGATAAAAGGCTATTTATTATGAATTATTGAAGTTACGAAGTTAAAATAATTAATTTTTGGGAGTTTTAGTTAATTATTTTGAGAAAACGTTTTTTGCAACTAAGTTGGCCTCACATGTGATTCAAATGAAATTTGAGATCAGTTGTCTAAGGTGGGCTAAAGAAAATGTGAAAAATATATTAATATTATATTCAATTTTTACTTTGGTGTTGTGTTACAAGCATTTTCTATAAATAGGGTGCTTAGGTTAGAATTGAAAAACACACGAAGCCGAAGTTTCTCTCTATTTCTCTCTCGATATATTGAGCGTATTCTTGTGAGTATACTTTGAGTATTGTTAGGCGATTGCAAGTTCCTTCAAAGACTATACACGGTATTCCAATTTAGAAGTACTAATCTTTCGAGGTAAGGGATGTTATTTTCTTCTCGGATGATATTATTTCTTCAATATCATTATCTTTGAAATATTGGTTGGAACTTTTTCATGTCGAGGTTACTATTCATGAGTTACTATTCACGAGTTTACTATTCATTGAGTTCTTATTCACGATTCTTATTCACGAGTACTATTCATAAGCGTGAAGATATTTTTTTGGGAAATTTCTATCTTTTGGTGTTTGAGATTCTTATTCACGTATCTGACTATTCACGATATCTGACACTATTCATAGAAAAATAAAATTTCTTCTTTTTGTCCAAAATATCTATTACGGATACTAGCTTTGATTGTATCCATGTTTTGATCATTCTTGAATTTTACACCACTATGATTATTTTTGAGGTATTTTTGAACATGGATAAAACAAATACGAATCCTTAATCCTTAATCCTTGTCCTTTTGTTTTCTTTGGATTCGTTTCTTTAAAAATATTTTTCATCATCCTCGGTCTTAAATGATGATATTATTGAATATCTTTGGCTGTAGTGCAAAGATGAATAATTTCTGAAGAATATCTTTGGTAGTAGTGCAAAGATGAGCAGTGTTTAGATGAACATGACAGTGATGAATATCTTTGGCTGAAAGTGCAAAGATGAATATTTGATTCGGATGTATATTGATTGATGTTACGAGGGGATAAAAGATGAGCGATGAACTTTTAAATTCATACATAGAAGATAGTAGTTTGCATTCTCTCTTAACTCTTCTAATGAATTATTATTTCATTGCGAATATTGATTTAAAATTTGTTGTCTATTGTATTCTATTAGATTTTTCCCTGTTGAAGACTAACGGTAATTTGTTATATATTATCTTAGTCATAATATTCTTTACTGGGCTAGTTGAGCTCACCCTTTTCCTTTTTGTTCCATTTTTCTTCTCAAGAGGCGAGAATATAGCGAGTACGAGTCGGGGTATGGAATGAAGGTTCTAGAGAGAGTTGTTTAGTAGTCCTCACCATTTTTGTAAAATAATGTATCAATAAATGTGATGAGGATTTATTTGAGTCTAGAAGATAATATTTGTATTTAAACTCACAGTTTTACTGTTGTAATAATAAAGTTGTAGTTGTTTCTGTACCATGTATTGACAACTCAGAATGGGTGATGTATACCTATTTTGGGGGCGTCACAATCTAAGTATTGAAATCTTGGCAATGTCTCAATACAAAAACTGACATTCAAGTGTTGGATATTGAAAGCATCGATGCAGAAGGATAACTCATGATGTTCTGATCAAGGAATCAGAAAGACGAAATAAAGGTGACTACCTGCCTGACACACTAAAGTGACGTTTTTGATGGGGTAGGTGTAATAGTAGACTGCAGTGTCAGAAAAGTGAAAAAGGGGATGTTATATCACATCTGCAGTCTACACCAAATAACTCGAGATCTGCGAAGTCATTTAAATAACTTCCAACGGCTATAATCCAATGAGAAGCTTATGAGAGGCTATTTAATAGCAGAAGCTCAACAGGAGAAAGGTTGGTGGTTGACAAGTTGTTGACTCTACGAGTTCTACAGAGTAAAAATAGAATATGTCTTAGTGGTACTGAGACTACGAAAGTAAAAGTGAAAGCAAGTTAAGAGAAGAGTTTTAATAGAAGAAGGCTTCACTCGACAACAATGAGAATGCCATTAAGAATGTCATCCAAGCTGAGAGTCGAGAAGGCCAAGATAATAGAACTCATGAGATTGGCAGATCAGAAAAAGAAGATTCAAAGAGCTAGTCTACAAATCACCACGAACCACCAAGAGCTAAAGGAGAACAGATATAGAACCAGATCTGTACACAAGGAATCCAAGGTTCAGAGGATTCTAAGTGCCAGACGAATTCTACCAAAGATGAAAAGACTTAGAAAACCTCATGTGGTGAAGAAGTGCAAGCTGAGATCAGAAAAGGACCAACCACAAGATCAATTGCACCAAGAAAGAAGAGACAAACTACTAAGTACTCAAAGAGATTATGCTTCATGAACAACTTAGCAGTATGTCCAATGGTGATCCAGTCTCGATGCATAATCCAAAGAGGATCGCAACAAGCTGCCAAGAATCAAGGATGAACAAGTTTAAAGTCATCTTGGCAGCTCAGCACCAACAACAACAACAAAAAAAGCTAGGGCCAGAAGGGTCCTTGTCTGAGGGACTAAACTGAGTTCCAAGGCTGCAGGCCTTGAAGAGTTCTTAGTGAACTGGAGTTCCAAGTCTGCTGGACTTGAAGAGTTCTTAGTGAACTAAAGTTCCAAGGCTGCTGACCTTAAAGGAATCTTAGTGATTCAGTAATGTAAAGAATTCCTTAGTGGACTCCCTGCTTGTTGAAGCAGAAGAATGGATTAGGAGCTTGAGTCTCTGAACCACTTAAAATCCCTTGTGTCTTTTACATTCTGTCATTTACATTATAACTACTATAACTGCTATCAACATGATAACTGTAAGACCCCAACTTTTATGAATAAAGATGATTTTTCTATAAATATCATTTTTGAATATTATGGAATGAATTTGATATAATGTTATAGTTGTGGGTAATATTTATAAATTTTACAAAGTACGCAAGTTGTTATATAATATTCGAATGGTCGGGGAATATTCATTTTAATAGGGAATATTCGTATGACGACACAATCATTGGTGGACCCCATAACGAAATTATTGTCGGATTGAGAAAATGACAAAAATATTTTTATAAAAATAAACAGGAAGTTTTCTGATTATTTGTTGAAAACACGGTGTTAAAATATCTGAATCTGGCGTGGTTACATAGTAGCTTACGGTATTGATTATTGATTCTTACGTGAGAAGTCACTCAGTTTTGTTCAATTATTGCTATAGTAATTGTTGCATAGTATCTCACGTTATTTGATTCAATTATTGTCGATAGTTTATATATTATTAAATCAATAATTGAGATAACAAAGTTGTTAATATTATTATTTGCAATATTAACGATGTCTAGAAGTTCTGTCGAGGAGAGGTTTGGTCACCTAATTGGCATGATAAGGAGAAATTCTTATTGGAAGCCCCCTCTTTCACAGGAGCGACACTGGTCGATTAATAGTGTGAATTATAATAATAATGATGAATTTTGTTTTATTATTATTATAAATGTAATAAAATAGATTTTTTTTAATATAAAACAGATTACTTTTATAAAGTTATTTGTTTTATTAGATTATAAATAAAATATATTATATTTTATTATCATAGTGTTTGCATAGTGCCTGCGATAGTATTTGCATAGTAAAATCTTTTTATATAAAAAGAATACTTTTATAAAGTTATTTGTTTTATTAGATTTTAAATAATATATATATATATATATATTATAAATAGAATATATTATATTTTATTGCATAGAATATATTATATATTTTATTGAATATATAAATAGGATGCTTAGTTAGAATTGAAAACACACCAGAAATTCAGAGAATTCTTCTTCTATAATCTTGAGCGTATTTCTTTAGAGTTTTAAGAAGCTTTGAGTGTAGATAAGTTTTCTTCAAGAATATCCTCGCCCTACCAGTCGGAATACTCTTCTTTCTAAGATAAGGAGTATTATTATTTCGTATTCATGAAAAGAGTTATTTTCTTTCAATACTCGTAAGGGTTGTTATTCCATTCTTTATTATTATGTTGGAATAAACATCTATGCTGAAAGTACCTTATACATAGTGAAATTCTTACATTATTCCATTCTTTATTATACGTTGGAATAACATGTATGCTGATCTATCGCGTGCTGGTGAATTCTGTTGTTATTCCATTCTTTATTATTCTGTTGGAATATCCTGTCTGTGCGGTCTATCGCATGCCTGCTGAATTCTTCTATTATTCCATTCTTTATTATTCTATTGGAATAACATGTCTATGTGGATTACCGCATTCATGGTGAATGATCCTTCGTATTCATTCCTTATTAAATTGTGGAAATGATCTGTCTACGTGGATTATCGCATGGCGGGCGAAAATTCATTTGCAATTTTATATATTATATTATACTCAGTTGGTTAAAGTTTTGGCTTCTATACTCCATGAAATTAGTAGAATATCCTGGATATTTGCACTTCATCCAGTATCTTTTTATGGAAATATTCTTTTGAGCATTCTTGAATTTTACTCCACAAAGAAGTATCATGTTGACAATTTGGACATTATTGATTTCTAGATAAACTAAAATTTTAAATCTTTAAAATTTATCCTTGAACTTGTTTTATTGAATTATTATGTCATTGTCATCATCATCATGCTTATATTGTGATGAAAGTCATCTTTGGCTTACGTGCATAGATGGACTTGGTATGATTATGACCAGGGATTATTCGGTATAATCATGACCCGTAATGTTATAAATGATGTGGTAAAAGTCCTCAATGGCCTGTAGTGCATTGATGGACAGTTTTTGGTATGATTATGACCAGGGATTATTTGGTATAGTCATGACCATTGATGAATTAATGAATATCATTGGCCCATAGTGCAGGGATGACTCGATGATGTGGTTTATTTATTAAGCTGAGTCTTAGCGATAAAAATTGATGAAAACATTTTAAATTATAGAAGATAGTAGATACCATGCTCTACTTGACTCTTCTAATGGATTGCTTATTCCGCTGCAGTTAAACTTGATGTCTATTGTATTTTATCAGTTTAACATTGTTGAAGGCTAATGATAATTTATCTTGCATTATCTTAGTCATAATATTTCTTAATGGGCTAGTTGAGCTCACCCTTTTGCTTTCATTGTTCTCTTCAGGAAATGAGAACGTAGCAGGGACTAGATGGGGAATGGAGTGACGGTCCAGATGATAGCATTAGTAGTCCTCACTATCCTATGAAATAGTGTGATAATAAATGTATTGAGGACTTATTTTGTGTTTGAATACTGTCTAGAAGACAATATTTGTATTAAAACTCACAGCTCATGTTGTATATTTAAGATTGTATTTGTATTCTGTACCATGTATTTGGCGACTCAAAATAGGTGATGTGTACCTATTTTGGGGGTCTAATAACTACTTACATCTAAACTAACTCTAGACAAATGTTTGATATAACATATATGAAGGGGAACCTTAACTTATTCCGCTGTATTTAAAATAATTCATAAGTTGGTCATCTGCTATTTACTCAGCAATGCAAACTAAAATGGAAAAGACTTTTGAAAATAAAAAGGATCTATTCAACCCCCCCCCTTCTAGATTTATTGTGTGCCCTCTAGGAACTAACATCTTCATTTAAAATTTATTTCCTTAATAATTTTCCCTATACATCATTACATAATCACTTTCACTGTTTAATTCACATAAATTTAAATGTATTCTAATACCTTATCCTTAATAAAATTCAAGTGTTCATATAAATCCATTCTAGCGTTTTGGATTTTCGTAACCCATATTTTCTTACTTTTTCTCATTTAATTTCTCTACCTCCTTTGAATTATCAAACCATATAGGTTCTTATTAAAAATTTTAAATTATTCCTCTATTTCAAATTCAAGTTTTATTCTTTAACCTTTATTATTAATCGTTCTAGACCTTATAAATTTTCAAGTTATCACAGTAGCATTTACTTAGTTTATTATTGGAAAAATTAACGAAGTAGAATTTTCTTAGTTTACACAATTACAATAAATTGCATATATACTTGTGCAGGTAGTATACATAGGTAGGAGCTTAGAAACCCGTTTGACTTTCACTCCTAATGATTATTTTTGTTCCAATTGGGTATTTTCTTCAATTAAAGATGTCAGTCGATCGATCGGAGTTGGA
Source organism: Panax quinquefolius (assembly GCA_020205615.1). Classification (NCBI taxonomy): domain Eukaryota; kingdom Viridiplantae; phylum Streptophyta; class Magnoliopsida; order Apiales; family Araliaceae; genus Panax; species Panax quinquefolius. The sequence continues at coordinate 13,758,087 of CM035152.1, forward strand.
TGTACCGTAGAATACGGATTGATGGGAGGGGATTAGTTGATGATTACCGTGATGGGGTGTCCAATTTTATGAACAAAGCAATAGAACATGCTGATGATTCGAACGAAAAAATGAGATGCTCGTGTCTCAAGTGTAAAAACATGATATGGAAGAGTGCCGATGAAGTTAAATTTGACTTATATTCACTTGGGTTTGTGGATGGGTATTCAGTATGGATTCATCATGAAGAATCAGCTGAGTTTAGAAAACTAATAGACAGTACTGTAGACCAACCAGTTCACAGGGATTCACAATCAGATAATTATGATGACGTGCAGATGTTGGTTGATGCGTATGGCCCTACCAATATTAACTAGGCTGAAAAAGAGCATGCATTAAGCAGTGTTCAGCAAAAGCCAAATGATTTAGCAGCTGCCTTCTATAAGATACTATCTGAATTGGGGGTCACATTGTATCCTGGAAATGACAAGCACACCAGGCTTTCTGCAGTGACTAAGCTTTTACACTTCAAGAATGAGTTTGACTGCAGTGGGAGAAGATAATACATTTACTATAATAATTGTTATTTTGGATCATATTACGTAATTTATATGATAATGCTGAGTTAACTCACATGTACATATATTAAATTACAGGACAGGTTTGAGAAGCTTTGGACCCAGAATATAGCTGAGTCGCAGGCTGCTAGGGGCGATCCCGAGTCGTTAGATTCTACCATCCCTCCACCCAAGATTAGTTTATCTCAGGATGAGGAGACGGCTCTTTGGGTCGCGTCTCAGGATCCTCTCAGTAGAACTACAAACCGATATCGAGTGATGGGGTTGCCGAGGATACCAGTTTATACACTACCTGGAGGTATAATATTTTAGTTTATTTTTCGATTATGAATAAAGTGAACTTATAATATTATTCATGTTATATGTATTTTTACAGGCTCTAGCCAGCGTCGTCTGCGCCCGAGAGCCCCTGTGGGACCATTACATACAGGCGCTAACTTAGACGATGTTATGTTCTAGAGGGTTATGGCGGTGGTATTGGAGAGGTTTGATATGGATCCGATATTCCGTCGTCAAGACCTGCCCAGCCATGCTCCCCTCCATCAGTTTGCTCAGGACATTGCATCTGGTGCCACCGTCGAGAGTACGGGTATCCCTCTAGAGCAGTTCGCCGCAATACGCAACGAGATTGTTCGGATGGTGGTTACCTTACTCATGGACGCTTTTAGGCCGATGTTGAGTGAGCCCTCAACTGCTCAGGTATATTATTCGTTTTAAATTCAAATATTATGCATGTTATTTAATTTTCATTTAGTTATCTTTAACTGTATCATATATATGGACTAATGAGTTACATTATATTGTATTAACAGGGTGACGAGCGGGCTGACGATGCTAAGCGGTTGGACGACGACGACAATTTTCATACACCAGAGCAACAACGTCGACACCCACCCGATGATCCTCCTCACACCGGGGGTAGTAGTACTGACATGACTTAGTTTTGTAGATGATTAATACATATTTACTTTAGTTTAGTTTAATGTGATGTAAATTTTTGAAGTTTAGTTGATGTTTGACGTATTGTAGTTTAAACATTATCATTACTTTAGTTGATCGATAGTTATAGTTAAAATTTCTCTAGTTATAGTCATAACATTATCATTACTTTAGTTGATTGATATTTTTGGACATCTTAACTTCTCGTTTAGTTTATCTTTACTTTAGTTTAACATATCAATTTTGTATATTTTATGGAAAATTAGAGAAATTTTATTATTGTTGGCCTTTGTAATTCGTATTCATGTTGTTTGATAGTTATAGTTATGTTGTATGTGTTGTTGGGAAAAAACGGGTTTAAAGGTATAAAAATATGGGTTATTACCCTGGATATTGTTAAAACAGAAAAAATATTAAAATATATATTATTCTCGACGGAATCTCTATATCCTCGACGGAATTCCGTTGACTTTTAGGTCTTCCTAATCTTGGTTTGCTGGCCACGTGGCAAGGTTAAATTCGACATATTAACCTCAACGGATTCTATTTCGTCGATAATAAACTATTCCCGACTGAAGTTTTAGTCTACCTTAGTTCCGTCGAGTTTAGTTAGTTCTGACCAAAAGGTTGACGGACTTAATCCCGGCGCTCTTAAAGTCGTCAGACTATTCCGACTAAATAGTCCGTCGAAAATAAGGTATTCTCGACGGAACACGCTTAAGTCCGACGGAATATTCCGTCGAAAATAACCCTTTATGTTGTATTGTATTCTTGTAAAAAATAAAATTCCATTCTCCAGCTGATTAAGAAACAAAAGTAAAAGAAGCAAAAAATTAACCTTGTGTCTAACTCGCTTGAATTAGTAGTTTAATTCGGTGACTAAAAGTTTAATTTATTGGTCTATAACTTTAACTTCTTGAATGGAAATAAATTTTAAGTTTAAAAGACTTATAGAGGTAAAGGATATAAAAAGTAAAAAAAAATTAGGTAACTTTGAAAGTCTAGTATCCTCCTAGCACATACTACAACAAAACAACAAAAAGTGTACAAGAAAACTACATATATATTTTTAGTTATTGTTGATAAATTTTCATGAAAAATTATGAAACATTCATTTTCAGGCCAAATTAACTCTATGATATTTCAATTTGGCAATAAGTTTGTCAATTATGTATAATTACATAAACTATCGTCTCTACACGTCTCTCTCTCTCTCTCTCTCTCTCTCTCTCTCTCTCTCTATATATATATATATATATATATATAGTTATTGTTGTTGTTGATAAATTTTCATGAAAAATTATGAAACATTCATTTTTAGGCCAAATTAACTCTATGATATTTAAATTTTGCAATAAGTTTGTCAATTGTTGGATCTTGGTATCCAAATGGGTCGCCCATGGAGGGTCCGACCCAGTTGCATTAATCAACTAACTTCCCAATTGACAAGGTCAATTGCAGTTCATTAATTTGAATGTTACGTGACTAGACGTGGGGAGAAAGTTGGGAAGTGGTTCAACCACTTCCGTGTTAAATACTCATCTTTTCTCTATCGATCAATTAACATGCGATTCACTCAGTTGGCCAAATACAGAGCGTTCCAATTATCAGACCAAACCCAAATTGTTTCGAACCGTGAGTTGAGTGTTCTGTTCTCGATAGTAGTTCGGAAACGCTGTTGGGTTTCAAGAACGTTGATTTGCAGGAATTTTTTCACATCAAAGATATTTCACGCTTCAAGAGTTATGTCTTTATTCCTTCAATAATGTGTAAATGTATTAATAGCATGCGCATAAAATCCCTACATCAATTATGTATAATTACATAAACTATCGTCTCTACACGTGTGTGTGTGTGTATATATATATATATAGGGTTTCAATCCATGACAACCGGTTGTTAGGAGAACTATTCTAGCAACCATCATCTCCATCGTTCATCAACATATTTAAAGGCTAAGATTGAAAAAAATTATTTACCAACCGCTACAAGTTGTAGCGGCATTAAAAAAATTTGTGGCGGCTCGTGCAATTACTAAAGAACCCTTCATATAATAATATAAATAATGTCAGACCGCTACAACATGTAGCTGCTGGCTTATTCCTGAATCCCTTATTACATTATAATATTATATTAATTATATATTATTTCCTCTTGTAATATTATATTATTATTGTAATATTAATATATTATATTATTATAATATGTAATATTATATTATTATATTACTAAATAAAATGTAATAATATAAATAATGTCAGGCTACTACAACATGTTGACTTATTATTGAATCCATAATTACATTGTAATATTATATTATTAATATATTCCTTCCTCTTGTAATATGATATTATATATTATAATGTAATATGTAATATTATATTATTATATTACTAAATAAAATGTCAACTAAAAATCGTTAATGCAAAATTTAATCATTCACAATTAAAAATTTTGTGCAAAAGATAACTTATTATATGGAAATTAAATCTCCAATTCAATTTTCTATAATTAACTTGAAAAGTTCTACTCTTAAAATTGACATAATTTATGAAAATATTGAAAATAATAAAGGGATTTTTTTAATATGCATACCGCTACAATTTGTAGCTGATAGGCCTTTAAATTTTTCTTATTTCCTCGCTTTGGTCAAACTAAAGTACAAAAGGCAAACACTATTTTGTTTTCTTATGTGTCATATATTGGCAATGGATAACTTATTTTGTTTTCTTCTATTATTCTTAATTAATTTACAGTGTTAGATTTGGAATGTTCATGTAATGTTCTGTATGTTTGATTTTATTTTGTTTTGGAATGTTTAGTTAGATTTGGAATGTTTGATTTTGGAATGTTTATCAAGTAATAAATAAATAGAATGTAATTTAACGTTCTGCATGTTTATTTTCTTCTTGGAATGTCTTTAGAAGAAGCTACCGAAAATAGGTGGTTTTCACTATCCTTATTATTAGAATTTTTTGGTCTAGTTATTAATATTAAGCCATAGTTTTAAATCTCATTTTTTTTTTTTTAGACATATTGAATTTATAAAACCATAAAATAGAATAGCTTAAATAAGTAATATTTGTATAAATTATTTCGATATGTAATAATTTGTATAAATGAACAAAAACTACCTCAATAAATCAATTAATGTAAATATACATTAATAACTTGTAAAGAGAGCTTGAGACTGAATCAACAAAAATACCTGCCTGCAAATATGCATCATGAAAGAAGATTATACAATTGATAAAATAGCTTAAATTGGCCAAGAGAAACATGTTGTAGTATTAGCTCAAGTTTCATCCAATATGAACGAACTTACAATGGATAATAATATTAATCAAATTATATACAACCATCTCAATTAATCAAAAATTATGCCATCTATAATTTCATATCACTTGACAAAAAGGCAATTCAACATAACATAATGGATGATACATAATAGTTGCTGCTGCTTGATCTTGTTTCATAGATATACTATACTATACTATACTCAGACAGCTTGAGACTGAATCCTTCTTTAAAAGCTATTTTTACCAATAAGCCACAACCAATCAAGTGAAACACCTGCAAATATGCCGCATAAAAGACACAAAACTAGCAAATTACCCAATGCATTTTGCTCCGGACCCTGCAAATCAATCAAACAACACGTATATTAATTTCTGGAATAGGAAAACACTCGCGTTCAAGCTTTTTTATGGATTCTCGAGTTAACACACCTTGTACCCTCTTGGAGCTACTGTCATGACGCATACGGTTAGATAACCATTGCTTAATCCCAAGAACGATACCAGCAATATCATCCACCCCTGATCACCATATTTTGCAGTGAAATAAAACGCAGGGATAAGCAAGAAACGGGATAATATTGTTATCATAAGGCCCTTTCGCGATTCCAGCTTTATTTTTTCTATCGAAGGCATGTATCTTGAAATTAGATCCCACACATTGTACATTGCTATCAGAACAAGTGGATACCTGAAACGCAGTTGTGAAAAAAATTTCATGGAGATGTTATAGCCATCTTTCAAAAGAAGGAAGGTATATAACACATGGAAATATTGAATATAAAATATAAGGATATTCTTTCTTAAAACATAAAAATAATGTATAACAAATGGAATGAAGAAGGGATAATGAAAACTAAACATCATTATATTTCAAATAAGAAATAATGAGTGCATTCCATGCAGGACAAATGGACCCAAAACTACCCATCATTTAAGGTGTTTGGCACTAACCATGAGCCCAACTGGTGCGTACCAGTGTTTTCATATAAGAACCCCGGGAAAATTGATAGAGTTAGGACATATATCAGAAACAAGTCCAATCCATAATCAATGTTCTGGAAGAACAATTCTTTATTGCTCAGCCTTTGCATAGGTTTAGTATCGTCAGCCTGAAAAATGCAAATCCAAAAGTTTGTTAAAAGTTTTAAAATCATGGACTTCCCGAAGTGCATTTAACGAAATTGATATGTACTCGCTAACTTACTTCTCTTTGGATGCCAGCAGCAGCAAGGTCCGATGAAACAGTTTTTGATCCTTCTGATGCTGCTTTCATGCGGTAGTACTTAACAATTGGTAGTTTAGGGAAGACAAATGCATATAGAAATATACAGAGAAATTCGAAGAATGTGGAGATAGCAAGGAACAACACTGCACAAACCATAAAAATAAAATTAATTGTAACCTCAGAGAAAAATCTGATTTTTTTCACTCTTTAGTATATTTTTGATATATCACATGGAAAAGCCGCAGTTGAATAACTTGAACCCAATATAAAGAGCTGGTCAGTTGACGCACTTTTTTTTTGGCTTGCTCCTCGGTCAGTTAACACTTGTTATATGAACTGTCTATAGCCATATCGATGCCAATTATACCATTTACAAAAGATTCGTCGGTTTAATTAAAGGCAACAACAATCAAGAACTAAAAGCTTTAATAGTAAAAAATTTCACAATGTGGGAGAATTTACATACTAGCTCCCTTTCGTAGACCATTTCCCGATTTTTCAAAGGCCGCTTTTGTAATTAACCTTAAAGCAGAGGTGAGAGCCCCTGATGCAGCCAAACCAGTAAAGAATGACTGCAAGATTCATAAGAAATACATTTATAATCAGATTGCAATAGCTAGGGATGAATATAAACCTATCAAGTAAAATGCTAAAAATGATTCACAAGACTCATCTGAATGAACTCAGGGCGCATGAAAGATAAGTCCCCTACCATACCACCTTGAACATGAGCGTCCGCTACTCCAAATGCAGCAACGAAAACACATATACCAATATAATTTCCAATACCCCCCTTTCCTGATGTGGCTAAATCCAACTGTACAATTGAAAGTTAAACCGTTTCGCAGAAATTATTGGCGTGTTCATTCAATAAAGCAAAAATAATTGCAAATTTTAGGAGAGGCAGTACTTACCACCACAAGTGCAAAAGTACTTAAAAAGAAAAGGATATATCCGGCTATGTTACGTTTCCTAGTATCAATCTTTGACTCCTTATAAGCAAGTAGTGCCATTGTTCCTATTGCAAATGGTTGATAGACGAGGGTAAGTACCCTTGCAGGATGGTAATCCTTCAAATGGAAAATAAAATAAAATAATAAAATTAATACTTTGTCAATCAGAATATGTTGCAAACACAACTCACAATGAAACAACATTCAAGAATCAATGTGCCATTGAATTTCCACTGCAGGCATCAAAGTTAGGATTAAAACATAAACAAATGAAGTTGAGAAATTCTGAAAACTATCACTCGACTGCATGATTCATTCTGCTGAACAAGTGGTGGATAATTTCTGCTTCGACAATACGAGAACAATGAGCCTTACTATTAGTATCTCACATAACTTCCTACCTCTATCGCACAAAGAAAATCATAAGCTGCCACTAATTATCATCAATTCTAATGCCCAAAAAGAACTATACTAATCTAACCCCTAAGCCAGGACAGTCAAGAAAGTGCAATATCCAAAATCAAATTTATGGTAAACAATATCTTAGCACCCTGCAGAGTAATAATAGATTGAGTAAACAAGCTAAAGAATTGCTTAACACAGAACTGAACAGATTTACATTTAGCAAGCATATATCCAATGCCCCGGGCTTGTTCGTTTTGGTGTGCTGGGATGGTTTAAAAAAGTGATTTTAGCTGCTTTTAAGCCTCAAACGCACAAGTTGAGTGCTTAAAAGCCGTGTTTGTGAGTTAGAAAAGATGCCTTCGGAATAGAATGTGTTTAGACTAACAAGAATGTCGAGTGCATTTGAACTCCAAAAGCCACAAAAAGCTCTAAATCAAACATGTAGAGCCTGTTAGCCACATACCGGGAACAATTCATAGTAATAGTCTCCTATTGTTAACATACTATTCCACGCAACAAGTGACCCGAGTCCAAGTACCCAACATACTGCTATTGCACTATACCTCCCCTGAAATTCAAAAAAGAAAAAACACAAATCAATCTTCTTTGCCCACCAAATAATGAAAAAAAAAAACAATGTAAAAAAAAAATCCACAAACCTCAAGCCTAACATTTGAATCGGCAACTGGAGTTTCACTTGAATCAGCAATTGCCATGGCTGCTACTCTGAAACCAAACCAATAATAAAGTTCAATTTTTTCAATACCTAATAATGAAATGAAATTTAAATTCTGGGTTTCTTCTAACAAATACTACCAATCCACCACAAAAAAAAAACAAAAGGACAACCCGTAATTAATTAATTTATGAACTTGAAGAACATATAATACCTTATTAATCTATACCCCAGCAATAATAAATCAAATTACAGTATGAAGCCGCAAGCATGATAACATTTATATATAGGTATATGGATATTAAAGAATGAATACCCAAAAATTTTATCCAGAATGGGGAAGAGATAGCTTACTTTTTCTCAAGGTAAGGTGTGAACCGTAGACTGTAGAGAGCCTGATGTTGACTGCAAAGTATGAAAAAAAAGTGAATTTAAAGATTCATATCTTTTATAAGCGAAATGAAGTATGAACGCGTATATATAATATCTTTTTTGATATACATATACATATTCAAGGCAAAGAATCTGTTTGATTTGAGGAAATTAATATCTCTTTTAAGGATCTTAAAAAGCGTTCCACACGGAATCTCAACGTTGTATTATATGACAAAACACAAGTATATGATTTAGCCGACCATGCCAAAGGCCGCAAGCTTAATTTTGCCCATTATTTTATTAAAAAATAATAATAATTAAGAGTCATATTTGGTAGGATGATATTTATATTTTATTTTTTTATTGTGTAGGTTTATGTTACGGATGTCTCTCCAATAACATGTCACGTAAGCAATTTAAGAAAAAATTAAAAAATTTTAATTACATTGAAAGAATTTATATTTATTATTTATCATGATAAAATTATTTTATTGATTTCAAATTGGGAAAAATATATATACAAATATATTACGAGTTGACTATAACAACGTTTTTTTAGGCTATAACGACAGTCAAAATTACGTAGTATTGATATATAACTTAAACAAAACTACGTAGTATTGATATATAACTTAAACAAAACTACGGAGTTATATATAGTAAGTTTGAAAAGTTTAATGAAGGAAAATTCTATTAAGGTAAGAAATTTAATTGAATTTGCTAAGGAATGTGATATTTTATTATGGTAAGAAATCGAATGTTTTCTAATTTATATTTTCTGAGGTGTTATAAAACTTTAGCAAAGTGTATAAATATACTCTTATAATTGCTGCATAAATTTAGAGAGAATAAGCAAGAGAAAAGAGAGAGAAATTCTTCAAAGAAAATCTTATTAAAATTCCTTCAGTATGAATATCTTTTTATAGGCAATGCAGAAGAAGAGTGGTTCACGGGAGAAGAGAAGGAGGGAAAGGAAAGAGCACGGGTGGAAATAAAGGTTCCCTCCTAAGGAGGGAATCACATGCGTCTTAACACTTTTCCTGATTCCCTATGATAGAAGATTATGTCTCATTAAAAACCTTGTTAAGAAAACCCAGTGGGAAAAACTTAACGAAGGGAAAAAGAGTACATATCTTTTACATAAATATTCTTTAATTAATTGCCTTGTTAAAACTTTGTCAGCAAAAACCCATTGGGATAAAAACCGTGATTAAGGAAAAAGAGTACAGTCTTCCCCTCAAAAGGAATTCATTACTTCTTGATGAAATGTTGTCATAAGTCTTTCAGTCGACACATTCCAATCCTTTTTTTGAAGTTTTGCAAACGTTGCATTTGGTAGCGACTTTGTAAATAAGCCGGCTAGATTATCACATGATCGAATTTGATGCACATCTATATCACCCTTCTTTTGTAGCTTTCATGTGTGAAGAAGAATTTAGGTGAAATGTGCTTTGTTCTATCTCCTTGATGTACCCTCCTCTAAGTTGAGCAATGCATGCAACGTTATCCTCATCTGTAATTGTAGGAATATCTTTGATTGATGGTAATCCACATGACTTTTGAATATCTTTGAATAATTGATCTCAACCAAACACACTCTCTCGCTTGCTTCGTGTATATCGAGAATTTACGAGTGATTTGAAGATGTAGTATCATGGTTTGCTTTGTGGATTTCCAGGATATAGCTGTGTCACAATATGTAAATACATAACCTGTTTTGTGATCTTCCATTGTGTAGATCTGATAAATATCCTGCATCGACATATCCAACCAATTGCGATGTTGAATTTCTTGGATAAAATAATCCAAGATCTATACTTCCATGGAGGTATCTAAAAATATGTTTGATCCCATCCCAATGTCTCTTAGTAGGAGAAGAACTGTATCTTGTTAACAAGTTGACATCAAAAGTAATATCAGGTCATGTACAGTTTGCAAGATACATAAGAGCACCTATTACACTTAGGTATGGAACTTCAGGTCCAAGAACTTCTTCCCCACTTTCTAGAGGCCGAAATGGATCTTTATCAACTTCTAAAGATCGATCAACCATCGGGGTAGTCAAAGGATGAGCTTTATCCATATAAAACGATCGAGAATCTTTTTCAACATATGTGGATTGATGAACAAAAATTCCAGATGCTAAATGCTCCACTTGGATTCCCAAAGTAATTTTGTCTTTCCAAGATCTTTCATTTCAAATTCATCCTATAAATTAGTAGCAGTTCTTGTGAGTTCTTGAGAGTACCTACAAGATTCAAATCATCCAAGATATCAAACAATAATGGAAAATCCACTTTGTGATTTCTTAATTAAAACACATGGACATACTTGATCATTTATATATCCATCTTTTATTAAATAATCACTAAAGTCGATTATACCATATCTCTGACAGGCATGTTTCAACCCATACAATGAGTGTTGTAACTTGATTGAATATATGTGACGTGGCCTTTGTGATTGACCATTTTCAATCCTTCAGGGATTCTCATGTAAATCTCACTGTCAAGTGAGCCATATAGGTATGCTGTTACAACATCCATCAGACATGTTTTCAAATCTTCCATGGTTGCCATACCTATCAGAAAGCGAAAAGTGACTTCATCCATTACTGGAGAGTATGTATCCTGATAATCAATATCAGATTTTTGTGAAAATCCTTGAGCTACAAGTCGAGCTTTGTATCTCACAATTTCATTTTTCTCATTTCGCTTTCGTACAAATACCCATTTGTTTCCAACCGGGATTACACCCAACGGTGTTTGGACTACTGGTCCAAATACTTCTCTTTTCAATAGAGATTGTAGCTCAGTTTGAATAGCATCTTTCCATTTTGGCCAATCTTTTCTTTTTAGACATTCTTCCACGTTTTGTGGTTCAGGATCCGTGTCAGGAATCAAAGTAATATCTGATGCTATAGAGAAAGCAAATATGTTATCAATCATGACTTTGCTTCGATCCCATATTTTCTCATCATGTACATAATTTATTGAGATCTCTTGGTGTTTATCTCTTATCCCTTCACTGAGATTTTGAACCTCTTCTGGGGCTATTCCCACTCTTGGAATAAGTGTTACTTCTGAAGCGGGTATTCCTTCTGGGATTCCCTTATTTGCTTTTGATTTTCGTGGTACAGTGTCTTTTGCACCAATCGGTCTTCCATATCCATTAAAAAAATGGTCTGACACATATAAAAACATAAATAAGAAAAGTTACATTTCAAATATAATTTTATTCATGAGAAACACATACCACATATAGAATGAAAACTAATAATATTATACATGCAGGGTGTTTAATTAAAACAAGAAATTAAACGATGTCCCAAAAGATACTTTCAGAAGGTTCAGTAATATCAACAACCTTTTTCTCATTGTTGGTCATTGGTGGATCATCAACAATATTCAATTGCTGATTAACAAAGTTTGTTTCTGTCTCCATTACTTTGTTCTTTTGAGACTCCTAGAATAAATTAACCAGATGCCTCGGCGTACGACAGGTACGCGACCAATGCCCTTTCATCCCACACCTAAAACAAACATCTGATTTGTTCTTTATCGGTCTTTGCATTTTCTTTATTTTTACCCGACCTGAACACTTGCCACTACGGTGGCTTTGAATTGTCATGATTTACGAAATTTGTTGTTATGATGGCCTCGTTTATTCTTTCGTCCCCAAGACTTCTTATTGTATGACCATCTCTTGTCACGTTTATTCTGCTGGAATGACGTGTTGTTAATATCTGGCAATGGGGTAGCACCCGTTGGCCAAACTTGATGGTTTTTCAACAACAATTCATTATTCTTTTCTGCAACAAGGAGGATAGACAACAAGTCATTGAATTTTGTGAACTTACTATGTCTATATTGTTGTGACAGAATCATGTTGGTGGGATGAAAAGTTGAGAGTTTTTTCTAACATTTGAGTTTTAAGCTGGATCTCGCACAAAGCCAAAGTAGAGGTTATTCTATAAACATTGGAACTATATTATGTAATTGATTTGTAATCTTGTAGCCTTAAATTAAGCCACTCAAATTTGGCATTAGGGAGAACAACCAATTTTTGGTGATCAAATCTTTCCTTCAGTTGTGTCCATAAAGACAAAGAATCTTTGACTGTTAAATACTCAGTCTTTAATCCTTCATCAATATGGTAAAGAAGAAAAATTATGGCTTTTGCATTTTGTGCCAAAGTTGCTGTATTTCCTGATTCAATGGTCTTTTCTAACTCATTTGCACTAAGGTGCAATTCTGCATCAAGTGCCCAAGCCAAATTATTGTCTCCAGAGATTTTCAAAATAAAAAATCTACTTTTGCCAAGTTTGCCATCTATTTTGGGTTAAAACACAATTATTATTTATTAAAATAATAAATAATTACATGTATGATATAGGAAAAATAAACTAATTCACGACCTCAAGTGGTGATAAAATGCAAATATAAATATTCTTGTATTTATGTTATTAGCATAATGCAAATGAATCTTCACCAGGCATGCGGTATTTCGCATAGACAGGTTATTCCAATAAAATAATAAATAATGGAATAACATAAGAATTTCACCATACATACGGTAGGCCGCACAGACATGTTATTCCAACAGAATAATAAATAATGGAACCAGGTCATGCGTAAACGCACAGACATGATATTCCGACATAATAATAAAGAATGCAACCAGGTCATGCGTAAACGCACAGACAGGATATTCCGATAGAATAATAAATAATAGAATAACAGAAGAATTTTCATCATGTATGTGGTATTTTGCATATACAGGTTATTCCCACAATTTAATAAGCGGTAAAAAGGTTCCCACCAAGTCTTGTAAGATCAACAAGGATAGATGGTACCATTGTAAATAATAGAATTTAATGGCAAAAAAGTTCCCACCAAGTCTTGTAATATCAACAAGGATAGATGGTACCTCTGTAAATAACATAATTTAAAATGGATAATTAAACATAAATATAACTTGATAGTTAAAGAATATAATAGGCGGCAAAGCCAAACCAATTGTATAAGAATAAAATTATATTATTGGTGGCATAACCAAACCGGTAATATAATAATAAATTGCAAGAATTTAATTTTACCGTCTCAATTGGTTAGAGTCTCGTGCTGATAACGTGTTATAAAATTTTAGCAAAGTGTATAAAGATACTCTTATAATTGCTGCATAAATTTAGAGAGAATAAGCAAGAGAAAAGAGAGAGAAATTCTTCAAAGAAAATCTTATTAAAATTCCTTCAGTATGAATACCTTTTATAGGCAATGCAGAAGAAGAGTGGTTCACGGGAGAAGAGGAGGGAAAGGAAAGAGCACGGGTGAAAATAAAGGTTCCCTTCTAAGGAGGGAATCACATGCGTCTTAACATGAGGAATTATTTTTGTACTGTTTTTCTTTATTTTCACTTTTTTCATGTTTAAGTTGGACCTTTATTTCTAATCAAATTATCAAATTAAGGGTGTAATCTAATTGTATTTTTTTTAGGACTATAAATGTGACGCCCCCAAAATTAGGTATACGTCACCCATCTTGGGTCGCCACTTACATGGTACATAAATTCAAATACAAACTTAATTATACATCTGTCGTGTAACATACGACAATACATAAACCGAGAGTTCTAATAGAATATTGTCATTTAGACAATATCCATACTCAAGGAGTCCTCATTACAATTATTATCACATTATTTCACGAGAATAGTGAGGACTACTAATGCTATCTTACGGACCATCACTCTTTTTCCCGACTCGTCCCGACCTATATTCTCATTTCAAGAGAAACGGTGAAAGAAAGGGTGAGCTCAACTAGCCCGAAGAAGAAATATTATAACTAAGATAATCCAGGATAAATTATCAATAGTCTTCAATAATGTTAAAACCGATAAAATACAATAGACAACCGGTTTAAGCTGCGGTGGAATATGCAATCCATTAAAAGAGTCAAGTAGAAAATAAAGTCTACTATCTTTTAGGTTTTAAAGGTTTTCATCAATTTTATCACTAAGACTCGGTTTAATGAATAAACCACAATATCTAATCATCCCTGTACCACGGTCGAGGATTTTCATCAAATTATCAATGGTCATGACTATACTGAATCACCCCTGGTCATAATCATACCAAAAACTATCCATCAATGCATTACAGGCCACTGAGGACTTTTGTCACATCATTTATATCAAGCCATGATTATACTGAATGAACCCTGGTCATAATCATACTAAGTTCATCTATGCACGTAAGCCAAAGATAACTTTCAACATAATATAAACATGAGGATGATGACAATGATATAAGAATTCAATAAAACAAGTTCAAGAATTATTTTATCTAGGAACCAATAACATCCAAACTGTCAACATGATACTGCTTTGTAGAGTAAAATTTAAGAATACTGAGAAGAATATTTCCATGAAAAGATACTGGAAGAAACGCAAAATCAAGGATATTCTACTAATTTCATGGAGTATAGAAGTCAAAGTTTTAACCAACTGGGTATAATAAAGAATGGAATAACAGAAGAAATCACCATGCATGCGATAGATCATGACAGAAGTTATTCAACGAGAATAATAAATAAACGGAACCCGGTCCCAAGTAAAACGCATGTGACGAGGATATTCCAATGAGAATAATAAAGAATGGAACGAAGTCCGTGTAAAACACATGCATGAGGATGTTCAACATAATAATAATAAAGAGGCGGAACCGGTCAAGGTGTAAAACATACAGACATGTGATGTTCCAACAGAATAATAGAAGAATGGAATAATGAAGAAGATCACCAAGTATAGGGGATTTGGCGTGATACTGAGTTATTCCAATGAGAATAAATAAGAATGGAATAATATAAGGATTTCACCAAGTATAGGGTATGCCGCATATCACAGGTTATGTATAGGGTATGCCACTTTTATAGAGTTATTTCAATGTAATAATAATGAATGGAATAATGGAAGTTCTCTTCATGAATACAAAAGAATAACACCCCTTACAGGTACAACAAATAATATCCCTTACCTTAGAAAGGCTGAATATTGGCAAAGTGAAGTAGCGAGAATACTTTTCTTCTTTCTCTCTATAGTTTTCTCTCTACAGAGTTTCAATTGAATTGTAAGAAATAATGAAGGAATGAGCTTTTCTATTTATAGAAAAGCGGGGGTGGCTCTTGATCTTAACGAAGGGTCAAAATGACTCTTGGTAATATTGAAGAGACAACTACTATTCATGAAGGGTAATTAACCCTTGGAACAATAGAAGAGGTAGTTAACTCTTGGTAATATTGAAGGACAACTACTATTTGCGAAGGGGTAATTACTATCGACGAAGGTAATTACTATCGATTTGAAGGTAAATACTATTGACGAAGGTAAATACTATTGTGAAGGTAATTACTATTCACGAAGGTAATTACTATTCACAAAGGTAAAATATTATTGACGAATGTAAATACTATTCGACGAAGGTAATTACTATTCACAAAGGTAATTACTATTCACAAAGGTAAATACTATTGACGAAGGTAAATCTACTATTGGACGAAGGTAATTACTATTCATAAAGGTAATTACTATTCACAAAGGTAAATACTATTGACGAAGAGACTCTTAGATGATGACATATGGGCTTTATAAAATAATCAAACTTACCACAAACGCCTCATAATGAGACTCTTTATATACATCAAGGATTGAATAAATATTACCACAAATCATTTTATTTTTAATCAACACATATTTAATCTTTCAACAATTATTAATCATTTATAACTTGTCGTCTCAATTAATAATATAACATATTATCTGAGATGATCTTGTGACAATAATTGAATCAATAATATAAGAGATATGATGCAAAGAATTATCGTAGTAATAATTGAGTATAGCTAAGTGACTTCTCACGTAAGATCAATAATCAATACCGTGTGCTACTACGCAACCACGCGTATTCTTGTACTTTTACTAACGGATAGTTCAACGGTTTTAAGCGGTAACACCTCTGCTAGTTATTTTTATAGAAAGATAATTTTGTCGCTTTCTAACTAAGACAATACTTAGTTGTGGGGTCCATTAATGATTGAGTAGTTTAATACGAATATTCTCCGACAAAAGAATATTCCTCGACCAAATGAATATTTTATAACAACTTGCTTACTTTGCAAAATTTATAAATATTACCTACAACTATAACATTATATCAAATTTATTCCATAATATTCAAAAATAATATTTATAAAAATTCATCTTTATTTATAAAAGTTTGAGGGTCTTACAATAAAAGATATTTAATAACAAATATTCAACAAAGATAAAATTACATTAATTTAAAAATTTAATGTATGCTTATCTTATTTTGTAATAATTATTTCTCTTTTTTTCCTTTCACTTTTTCGTGTTTAAATTAAGGTTTTATTTCTACTCAGATCAAAAAAAGGTGGCTCTTAAATATTTGTAGTCTAATTCTAAGATGAAAGATTCTTTAATATTAAATTTTATTTATACTCAAATTGTAAGAAGATGGACAGAAACAGTTAGTTTTTTTTTATATTTATTTATTTATTTATTTATTAATATAGATTTTTTTCTCTTAATGTTTTGTATTTTTCAATTTTTAATAATATTAAACAAGTTATTTTCATGTGTAATCGGGCTTTTGCATGTAGTATATTGTAATGTAAAAACTTCTATACTATTTCACATTGCTATCATAATTAACTTTTTATATATTATAAAAATAATTAATTATGTAATTATATCAAATTTAAAAAATGGATTTATGCTAAATCAGTGGTGTTGGGTCGTGATATTTCTCCTATTGGACCGAATGGATTGGGCCTACATATTCAGTTAGTCCATTGGGTCTTCACTATTTGGTGTTGACATTATTGGATCTAGTCACTTTATTATCTTTATTAAGTCTTTCTAAAGTATCGGACCCAATCAATGTGGTCGACCCATCATATATTTAAATATCTACATCTTTGATTTGTAATGATGAAAAAGCATGACGGTTGACTAGAGAACCGCCATGCATTAATGTGGATGAGATCATAACCTACTTGGCCAGTAAGAATAAATGACCAAAAGCAAGTGGATAAACTATATATGTCGGCAGAACCCATCGATCAAAGGGGTGTGTCAAGTAGTAGTGGGTGGTACAAAGAATCCGTGCAAAGAGAGTATAACTTAGCAAGGAAGTCTTCACAAAGAGGTACGCTCTCATACACTTCTTCATTCATAATCACATATACACGAGAATTATTATTTCTCTCAAGACACTACACATTATATTCCTCCATTGTTTAACCTTGTGAACACGATATCGACTCTCACGCCGAAGCTATCCCCCGACCGAACCGCCGTCGCCAAGCTTGTGGTGTTTATCGTGTTTACTATCTGCGCAGGATCGTATGCCTTACGTGATTGGGACGTGGCGTAAGATCTGGCGCTAACATCATGGCGCCAAGGAGGGCTTTTTTTAAAGTGTTCTCGAGCTATCAATCACAATATTTCCGGTTGTTCTACATCGGAAGTTATGGCACCAATCGTGGGTTCTCGCTCGAGATCCCACGCAAAGCCCAAGATGGTTGGTCTTTGTTGCTAATAAAGAGCAGGATCACGATCAAGGCAAGTAAAAGGCACCCCGCCTATAATTCTAAGAATCAAGTGGTCAGTTGATAAAGATGATGGTCAAGAGTAGATGAAGACCCAATGACCATTTCGTTTCAATCAAGAGGTTAATCGCCTCATTGGTCTTTGGATGATGGTCAAGCAGAGTAGATGAAGTCCCAAATACCCATTTTCTCGATCGATCGAAGAGGGTATCCCGCCCTATCGGTTGCCGGATTATGGTCGCAGCAGACGAAGAGATCGATCCAGGAGCATGCACCTCAGAATACAAATAAGGCATACCGCGCTTCGAGTATCCTCATCACCGTGATAGAGAGTTTCACCAAGTATATCCGTAAATCACACTCCCCGAGAGTCCATGGGGCACACCATACCAGTAGATACTTTTCTTCGGAGATGCCCGTCAAGGTCAGTCAAAGTTTAGATTCAAAGACACAAAATGCACCCATATTCCTAAGCATCCGAAGAGGATACCTCATCCTAGGGGTTCTCGGGACTATGGCACAAACGGATGAGGAGAAATTCAAGAATATATTCACCCGAGAATGCAAAAAAGGTATCATTGAGTGTTCTCGGCCGCAAATGAAGGACTCGTCACCAAAGCAGATCAATAAGCCGCGACTCTTGGAAATTGAACACTTTAGAATATTTCCAAAGTCGGTTGACATTATGGTCGGACAATTCTTTTTCAAGTTAATAATAGTTAAAGAGAAGCCGAGGAATCGACAAAGCCGTTAGCTTCTTCAATGAAGCGAGCTCGTGGACATTGCATACGCAGATGGATATTCTATTTTGGACATCAAGACAAGAAGCTATCAAGGGGTCGATCACAACAACAATTCCGTTGTCGATGCATTATCGAAGTTGGCCACTATAGATGCTTATAACTTTGATGGCAGATGGCTCTTTCCTTCGGATCAAAAAGTCGCAAAGAAAACCAATTACAAGAGTGTCAACTTTGTTCTCATTGATGAGAATCTTTATCGAAGGACCTTTTTCGCATCATTACTCAAACATTTGGTTCCATCCAAAGCGTAGTATGTTCTTTTGGGAAATTCACAAAGACATCTCTGTGGCGATCATTTGACCAAGTTGTTGGCCTATAAAGCACTTCTCAAGTAGGATATTCATGAAAGAACCAAGGAGTCAGCACATACAGATTTCGGTGGCTCATCCACATCCACTTTTGCACTATTGATCCTGGTCCTATTTGTCCTAAGGTCACTATGGTGTAAGGAGGTATGGTAGGACTCATGGCCATTCGATGGTAGCCCAAGGTCCTTATGATCCTATATTGATCTTATCAGGGTGGTAAGTCAATGGTCACTATTGATCTTGGTCCTATTTGTCCTAAGGTCACTATGGTGTAAGGAGGTATGATAGGACTCACCGGGCCATTCGATGGTAGCCCAAGGTCCTTATGATCCTATATTGATCTTATCGTGGTGGTAAGTCAATGGTCATGGTGATCCTATTGATCCACGGATCCTATTTGTCCTTATAAGGTCACTATTGGTGTAAGGAGGTATGGTAGGACTCATCCGGCCATTCGATGGTAGCCCGAGGTCCTTATGATCCTATATTGATCTTGTTCAAGTGAGAAGTTCAGTCAATGGTCACTATTGATCCTTATATCTTGATCCTTATATCTTGGTCCTCTTATACGCCTTTATCTAGTTCATGTCCTAAGTTAAAGTAAGCAAGATTTCGATGGTGCAAGGAGGATCATCCAAATTCACCTCAGGCATGAAGTTGATACGATTAACTCTCACACTTTGGAAGCGATAAAAGTTCTACAAACTAAAGATAAGGAGATGTCATCTTCAGCTTCTTCCTTGTCATCGTCACCATCTAAAGAGTCTAGAAGAGATGGATCTACCTTGTCCGAGATTTTCTTGCCTTTACTTTGGCAGATTTCATATCCTTTGGCATACATATGGGACGATCTTATTGTTCAAATTTCTACGGATTTTCTCAGATTCTCACTCAGTATCTCTTACGAAAGTCTTCATCAATGGCAAGGACCCAAATCTCTAAGGGCCCAAGCTCTTTTAGCTCTTCTTCGAGCTTCCGACGATGCACGGATGCTTTGATCCTTTAGCTTGACAGATCGGCATTTATATCAGTGATGACCCGATGAGTGGCCTTGGTCGTTTTCATTTCATCTTTGACCTTGTCGATATCCTTCCGAAGGCATTCATTGTTGAGAAGAACAATGTCAAGGTTGCTTCTTTCCTTTTGCCAAACATAGACTTCAGAATGGCTTTTTCCCTCTCAGTATTCCTTCGCATTCTCTTCGGTATTATCTTCGGTATTCCCTTCGGCATTATCTTCGGTATTCTCTTCGGCATTATCTTCGGTATCCTTTTCGGCTTCTTTGTATTTGGGGCGGAAACACACGAAGACAGTGTTTACTTGCAGATGACCAATATTAATCGATCAGTTCAGATTGATGGTCAAATCTCAACTTCCTTTAGTCTGGTATATCACTCCTTCACCCATCGGGCCCATGATGGAATTATTGTCAACCGATGATCATCGGTGTCGCCACCACTTCGGGCCTAGATTCCAAAGAGAATGGTTTTTTGTAGCGAAGGTTTGGGTTGTTCGAGAGGCGGTGAAATATTTGTTGTTGTATGTTCGGCTGAAGCGGGCTCTTTAAATGGACTTCCAATCTTAATTGATGTTGCCATTTGATATTCACCATATGGGCTTCGGTAAGCCGTATTTTGGGCCTTCATTGGTCTTATATTAGTTCCTTTTGTCTAACCGATGCCATTTATAGTTTCCTATTAAACCTCCTGTTTAATAAAAAACTAGGGGGCAATGTTGGGTCGTGATATTTCTCCTATTGGACCGAATGGATTGGGCCTACATATTCAGTTAGTCCATTGGGTCTTCACTATTGGGTGTTGACATTATTGGATCTAGTCACTTTATTATCTTTATTAAGTCCTTCTAGTATCGGACCCAATCAGTGGGTCGACCCATCATATATTTAAATATCTACATCTTTGATTTGTAATGATGAAAAAGCATGACGGTTGACTAGAGAACCTGCCATGCATTAATGTGGATGGGATCATAACCGGCCGGCGGTAGTAACAGTGACCAAAAGCAGTGGATAAACTACATGCAGTCGGCAGAACCCATCAGATCAAAGGGGGTGTGTCAGGTAGTAGTGGGTGGCACAGTAATCCAGGCAAAGAGAGTATAACTTAGCAAGGAAGTCTTCACAAAGAGGTACGTTCTCATACACTTCTTCATTCATAATCACATATACACAGAGAATTATTATTTCTCTCTCAAGACACTAGACATTATATTCCTCCATTGTTTAACCTTGTGAACACGTATACTGACTCTCACGCCTGAGCTATCCCCCGACGGAACCGCCGTCAAGCTTGTGGTGTTTATCGTGTTTCTCGTGGCAGATCGTAAGCGCCTTACGTGATTGGGACGTGGCGTAAGATCTGGCGTTAACACATTAGCGCTAGAAGGAGGCTTTCTTTTCTAGTGTTCTTGAGCTATCAATCACAATATTTCCAGTTGTTCTACATCGGAAGTTATGGCACCAATCAGGGGGTTCTCGTTCGAGATCCCACGGCAAAGCCCGAAGATGGTTGGTCTTTGTTGCTGATAAAGAGCAGGATCATGACCGAAGGCAAGTAAAAGGCACCCCGCCCATAATTCTACAATCAAGTGGTCAGGCTGATAAAGATGATGGTCGAAGCAGAGTAGATGAAGACCCAACACCATTTCTGTTTCAATCAAGAGGTAATACGCCCTAATGGTCTTTGGATGATGGTCAAGCAGTAGTAGATGAAGTCCCAACAAACCATTTTCCGATTGACGAGAAGAGGGTATCCCCTACTATCGGTTTGCGGGATTATGGTCTCAGCAGAGACGAAGAGACGATCCAGGAGCATGCTTCTCGGGAATACAAATAAGGCATACCGCCTCGAGTATCCTCATCACCGTGATGAGAGAGTTTCACCAAGTATATCCAAATCACACTCCCGAGAGTCCATTGGGGCACAGCCTACAGTAGATACTTTTCTTCTGGAGATGCCCATCTAAAATATCACAAGTTCAGATTCAAAGACACAAAATGCACCCATATTCCTAAGCATCCCAAGAGGATACCTCATCCTAGGGGTTCTCGGGACTATGGCACAAACGGATGAGGGAGAAATTCAAGAATATATTCACCCGAGAATGCAAAAAGGTACTCATTGCCTTGAGTGTTCTCGCATGCGTGAAGGACTCATCACCAAAGCAGATCAATAAGCCGCGACTCTTGGAAATTCAACACTTCGGTAAATATTTCCAAAGTCGGTTGACATTATGGTCGGACAATTCTTTTCGAAGCTAATAATAATTAAAGAGAAGCCGAGGAATCGACAAAGCCGTTGCAGCTTCTTCAAACAGGCGAGCTCGTGGACATTGCATGCAGATGGATATTCTATTTTGGACATCGAGACAAAGAAAGCTATCAAGGGTCGATCACAATAACAATTTCGTTCATTGATGCATTATCGAAGTTGGCCACTATAGATGCTTATAACTTTGATGGCAGATGGCGTCTTTCCTTGGATCAAAAGTCTTGCAAAGAAAACCAATTACAAGAGTGTCAACTTTGTTCTCATTGATGAGAATCTTTATCGAAGGACCTTTTTTCATCATCATTACTCAAACATTTGGTTCCATCCAAGCGAGTATGTTCTTGGAAATTCACAAAACACATCTGTGGCGATCATTTGACCCAAGTTGTTGGCCTATAAAGCACTTGGCGCAGGATATTCATGAAAGAACCAGGAGTCAAAGATGAGCCAGATTTGGGGTGGCTCATCCACATCCACTTTTGCTTTATTGATCCCGGTCCTATTTGTCCTAAGGTCACTATGGTGTAAGGAGGTATGGTAGGACTATTTGGCCATTCGATGGTAGCCCAAGGTCCTTATGATCCTATATTGATCTTATCAGGGTGGTAAGTCAATGGTCACTATTGATCTTGGTCCTATTTGTCCTAAGGTCACTATGGTGTAAGGAGGTATGGTAGGACTCGCTGGCCATTCGATGGTAGCCCAAGGTCCTTATGATCCTATATTGATCTTATCAGGGTGGTAAGTCGATGGTCACTATTGATCCTTATATCGGTCCCTATTTGTTCTAACCCTAAGGTCAAGATGGTGTAAGGAGGTATGGTAGGACTCATTGGCCATTCGATGGTAGACTTCGAAGGTCCTTATGATCTATATTGATCTTATCGAGTGGTAAGTCAATGGTCACTATTGATCCTTATATCTTGATCCTTATATCTTGGTCCTATATATACTTGTTCTACCAAGTTGGTAAGCGAAGATTTCGATGGTATTGACAAGGAGGATCATCCAAATTCACCTCACACGTGGCCGATCTCACACTTAACTGCGGAAGCGATAAAAGTTTTACAGTAAAAGTTGACTAAAGATAAGGAGATGTCATCTTCAGCTTCTTCCTCATCATCGTCACCATCTAAAGAGTCTAGAAGAGATGGATCTACCTTGGCCCGAGCTTTTTCTTGCCTTTACTTCGACAGATTTCATATCCTTTGGCATACATATGGACGATCTTATTGTTCAGCTCGGCGGATTTTCTCGTATTCTCACCAGATCTCTTCTTTAAAGTCTTGATTCAATGGCGGACCCAAATCTCTAAGGGCGAAGCTCTTTGAGCTCTTCTTCGAGCTTCTGACGATGTACCAGATGCTTTGATCCTTTAGCTTGACAGATCGGCATTTATATCAGTGATGACCCGATGAGTGGCCTTGGTCGTTTTCAGTTCTTCTTTGACCTTGTCGATATCCTTAGAAGGCATTCATTGTTGAGAAGAACAATGTCAAGGTTGCTTCTTTCCTTTTGCCAAACATAGACTTGAGAATGGCTTTTTCCTTCTAGATTCCTTGACATTCTCTTCTTATTATCTTGATTATTCCTTGAAGATTATCTTTGAGATTCCTTGGCATTATCTTGATTATTCTCTTGGCATTATCTTCTTTATCCTTTTTTGGCTTCTTTGTATTTGGGGCAGAAACACACGAAGTCAGTGTTTACTTGCAGATGATCAATATTAATCGATCAGTTCAGATTGATGGTCAAATCTCCACTTCCTTTAGTCTGGTATATCACTCCTTCACCCATCAGTTCCATAATGGAATTATTCCCGAACCGATGATCATCGATGTCGCCACAGCTTCGGGCCTAGATTCAGAAGAGAATGGTTTTTGTGGCGAAGGTTTGGGTTGTTCGAGAGGCGGTGAAATATTTGTTGTTGTATGTTCGGCTGAAGCGGGCTCTTTAAATGGACTTCCAATCTTAATTGATGTTGCCATTTGATATTCACCATATGGGCTTCGGTAAGCCGTATTTTGGGCCTTCATTGGTCTTATATTAGTTCCTTTTGTCCTGAACCGATGCCATTTATAGTTTCCTATTAAACCTCCTGTTTAATAAAAAACTAGGGGGCAATGTTGGGTCGTGATATTTCTCCTATTGGACCGAATGGATTGGGCCTACATATTCAGTTAGTCCATTGGGTCTTCATTATTGGGTGTTGACATTATTGGATCTAGTCACTTTATTATCTTTATTAAGTCCTTCTAGTATCGGACCCAATCAGTGGGTCGACCCATCATATATTTAAATATCTACATCTTTGATTTGTAATGATGAAAAAGCATGACGGTTGACTAGAGAACCTGCCATGCATTAATGTGGATGGGATCATAACCGGCTCGGCCGACGGTAGTAACAGTGACCAAAAGCAGTGGATAAACTACATGCAGTCGGCAGAACCCATCAGATCAAAGGGGGTGTGTCAGGTAGTAGTGGGTGACACAGTAATCCAGGCAAAGAGAGTATAACTTAGCAAGGAAGTCTTCACAAAGAGGTACGTTCTCATACACTTCTTCATTCATAATCACATATACACAGAGAATTATTATTTCTCTCTCAAGACACTAGACATTATATTCCTCCATTGTTTAACCTTGTGAACACGTATATTGACTCTCACTTTGAAGCTATCCCCGACGGAACCAACCGTCAAGCTTGTGGTGTTTATCGTGTTTACTGTGCAGGATCAGGGCGTCTTATGTGATTGGGACGTGGCAGAAGATCCTGGCGTTAACAAGTGGCATAATTTAAAGGAGAGAACATCCAAATAAATAGTTAGAAATTTACCATTATAATTAGTATCTTAAATATTCTTATTTGATTGATTGGATTAACTTTACAACCTCATTCTAGGCATGATTTAAGTAATCACTATAAATTAAAATCAATCACTTGTCGTAAATTTAGAAACTTTCAAACAATCAATTATATTAATTTAACAACATATATTTATTTCCTTGTATCTATACTTTTGCAATAATATTTATTGATGCCGGTTATCCAACGGACTAATCCATTGACGGCCAGCTATGGCGACGGTATTTTAGAGCTATGACGACGGTTCATACCGTTGCCATAGCATGAACCGAATATAGCGACGGTTCATATCGTCACCATAGATAAAAAATTCGTCGCTATAACTGGTTATCAACGGATCAGTCCGTTGGAGATTCTCTCTGAATATTTATTTATTTTTAATATATATATTTCTATATTATTTGTAACTGAAAATGAGTGAAAATCATTTGGACGTGATTAATTTATGCAATGTTGACAAATTATTTTATGCAACATATATGATATATGTTTTATTTAATATTAATATATAAACAATATAAAATTATTTGAATATTGTTAATGCCAAGTTTCGCCGGCGCGTCCAATCACAGAATCCACACGCTAGAACCTCTGTGATAACGAGATCACACGTAAGCTTGACGACTTGTCTTGGCACGGGGATAGCTACGGTGTGAGAATAAGTACTGTAGATTACAAGGTTTAATAATGGAGGCTAAGTATTTAGTGCACAAAAGTAGGTATTACTTGTTAATTGTAACCTTGGGCTTATATTTATAGTACTCCATCCACCCTTGAATCCTCTTCCGAGTCGGATTAGGACTCCTAGTCATGGAAGTTACCATCACTTGGGTCCACCACAATCTCCTTAAAAGGTGCAAGTGGAATCCAATCCAACCACTACCTTTGGAGTTAACTTATTCAATTATGGTTAGGATCCTGAACTATGCACGCAGGAAAGCCCACTGTGCAGGCCCAAACAATCTCGCCATCAGGTTTGGGCTTCGGCCTAGAGGACTCGAAGGCTCGACCCCGAACACCCCACAACAAAGTAAGGCTCCGGCCCAAGGGGCTCGGATGCTAAACCCTAGTACATCTACTGAGATGAGACTCCGGCCGGAAGGACTCGGGGCCAGCAGGCGAACAGCTCCCGGCCCCTCCATGGGCTTGGCCCGATGGTATCTAAAGCCCTTCTAATGTCGGGGCCTTCGGCCCACATGAAGGTCGATAAAATGCTCACGAACATTGCCCCGGTCTACGATTATAATTTACTTATGATTAGAGACTTGAAAATCGAGATATTCGAGAGGTCGGCAATTTAATGATGAGTTATCGGGAATCAAGAATGGTGCGACCTCGTTTTTCGAAACGTTGCCTTGCGCCTTTTCGTAGGGTCCCACCTTGGGCATTTAATAGTAGCCCTTGGGTTACGTACACGCCTTATAAAAATCCCCTCACCGTCGATCTTCGTCACCTTTTAAGAACTCTTCATTTCAAAATCTCTGCTAAGATTTTCCGGCGAGAATGATTTCCGGTGAGTTCATTGCTTCCCCCAAATCTCACTAGTTCCGTCTACTCTATTTGTCTTTGAGCATCATTTCGTGCGTTTTCTTCCCAAAACCTCTGTTTGTGTCTCATTCCATTCAATTTCAACATTAAATGGTCGATACCATCATTCCTCCATTCATCGAGCTTTCTTCTATCGCCATCGTCACCGGGTGACCTCCTGAGAGGTCGAATTACCTAAGCATTCCACCGACACCACTCCTTCGATCCTGCCTTCTTCAAGAGATGCCGAGCCGTGGACCCGGGATCGAACGCTTACCACTCCAGAGGAATTTTCTCATCTCCACACCCCATCCACCATCACAACGTCTCCGGATTACTAGATATCAGAACCTCTTTAATATTCCCAAAGAATACAAACTCCGAATCCCGAAGCCCGACGAGAAGATGTTTTGGCATCCCGAGGGCAAATGGGTGGTCGTCCCTCCAGACGTTAAAATGCACGGGTTGGTTCCCTTACATGAATTCATTTCTTCTTTCTTGTGCGTTCATTGGAGTCGGGTTCACGCAGTATTTCGTGCTAAACTCAGTATATCCACCGGTCTCCTTCATACCATATGCCGTGAATTGGGAATCACTCCACTGGGCTCGATTTGTTCTTCCTTTTATTCACCGTTGGCGGGTCAAAAGAGCCCGGTCTTCGACAATTAAACAAACGCCCTACTCGATCCGTCCCAATTAAGACCCTTCAAGCAATAAGGGGTGGCATGAACAATGGTTTTTTGCGAAAGGCGATCTCCAACTCTGCCCGGTTGGGCCCATCCCCAAGATCCCATGGCGAAGGTGTCCAAGTTCCCCAAGGATCGCGAGCGCGCTTCAAAGCATTTTACGAAGTGGAATAAAGTAGAATGGAGTGCAGGGGTTACGATCAATGAAGTTCGGTTGTACAAACACTACCAGAAGCAAATCCCTCTTGACTTACTTTGTTACTTTACATTATGTTATGCCTTGACCAATCCTTTTTTCTTTTTTGCGGTGATAATTTTCAAACCCAGGGAAGCAGACGCCTCCCACAATACCACTACTACCACCACTGGGGGGGTCCAGTCCACCAAACAACCGACGATTTCCCAGACGAAGAGACCATCCCGATCATAGAACTTTTTGGTAGGCTCATGCACGGACCCGATCCTCCAACCACCTCCAAGCACTTGCTTTGAAGATGAGTCGGTAGAAAGCGGCTTTGTTCAAAAGAAAGGCGAAGAAGCTCATCGTCAAACCATACGCCAAGACCACTTTGGCAGATGTGTCAAAGCCGACTCCCCCTCCCCCTACACAAATGGAGGTGATCAAGGATTCGGAAGGAACCGAAGAGGATCCTCTCTAACCCCGACCAAAGAGGCAACGCACGGCTGAAATTCTGGAGCAGCTAAACGCTGAGCAGGCCGTCGTGGAAGCCGAAACCCAACCCACTCCAACTCCTACTTCGCAACCGAGCTCTTCATACGGAACGCCAAACACTTGTTGGCCGAAGAGTCCTTCAGAAGTTTTCCTTTACCCTCTTTGATCACTTTAAAGCTGCTTCCGGGTGATGACGAGAGGTTCAAGGTTTCTCTTCGAAGAGTATCTTGTTGCCTATGTCAGGAGCCCAAAGGTCGAGGTAACTTTGGGTTTCAATTCTATCTTATTACTATAACTTGTACTTTTTACTTAAATACCTGGCGACATATGTTTTTGTTGTATGCCAGCGCCATTCTTGCACGAGCCATTCCTCCCTCACAGAACCCTGAAAAAAGGAGGTTCAGCTGAGGACAGATATGTAGTTGCTTGAAGCTGAAGTTCGGGGCCTGAACTCGGACCTAAAGAAAGAATGATATCTCCACACCGAGACCCGAAATAAGGCGTTCTGAGCCGAAAAGTACTCCGAGGAGCTTGAGAAGAAGTATGCCTCGCTCCAGGTGGAGAGGGATAGTCTACTTGGGGAGGTCAAGGATCGGGAAAATTCCGTTGACATTATCACCCAGAAGTTCTCCGAGATGCATGACAAGATGATGCAAGTGATCAAGGAGAACAATTCTATAAATGTCACCATTGTCGGCTTTCGAAAAAGATCGTTTCATGACTCGTGACAATGAATGATTCTTGAATATGAAGAGTCAAAAGCCTTGAACTAGAAAGTCATGGCCCGGTTTGGAGAAAGTGCGAGACTTATCGTGAAAAGACCAAGGCAAAGTTAATAGGCTGCTTTGGGCTCGTCATATACGGACTTGTCGGATGAAGAATCTGCAAAATGGTGATGATCCTCCCCGAATAGCCTTTTTAAGACTTGTACATTTTGTTACTTTTTATTTGTACTTGCTTTAGAAATCGTAGCGATCGGGTTTTGTAAAAATTTCAAAGTATGAATGAAACAGAATATCTTTGTTTATAAATTTTTGTTATCAGTTATACTTGCGACTTATCTCGATCAGTGGTATCTTCCCGAACCTCTTGATCAGTGTTTCCTTATTTGGTGGGATAAGGAGGTTTAATTAGGACTCCTCCTACTCTTAATTGGAATGTGATTTTACAAAAGGAGTCCTTCTCCTAGTTGGATGCGGGTGGAGGTGACTTATATATATACGGCTACAAGCTAGGATACAATGCAAATACACAACTTGTACTCCCAATATTATTATACTGGATTACTCTCTCTCCCCGTGGTTTTTTTCCAATTGGGTTTCCACGTAAATTCTTGTGTTCATACTTTATATTTCTTTATTTATGTTTATGTGAGTGTATTTTGTGAGTTTGATTTTGTGAGACCCCAGATTTTATAAATAAAGATTTAAATTTCTCGAAATATTTTTTATATTATGGTGTGGATTTGAGATAGTGTTATAGTTGTGAGTAGTATTTGAAAATTTTGCAAAGTATGCAAGTTGTTATAAGTATTCGTTTGGTCGGGGAATATTCTTTTTGTCGGGGAATATCCGTGCGATGGCACAATCATTAAGTGGACCCCTACAATGTAAATCTTGTCGTAGTTAGAAAAGCGATAAAAATATTTTTATGGAAATAACGGAGGAGGTTTTACCATTATCTTGTTGAACTACCCGGTAGTAAAAAAATGAAGAATACTGCGTGGTTGCATAGTAGCACACGGTATTGATTATTGATGCTTACGTTAAGAAGTCACTCGGTTATACTTCATTATTACTACGATAATTCTTTGCATCATATCTCTCGTATTATTGATCCAATTATTATCGCGATATCGTTATGCATAATATGTTATATTATTAAATCAATAATTGAGGCGACAAAGTTATTCATATTATTAAATTACAATATTTACAATGTCTAGAAGTTACATCGAGGAGAGGTTTGGTCACCTAATTACGCGCCAATAGGGAGAAATCCTTATTGGAAAGCCCCCTCTTTCATGGGAACGACCTGGTTATTAAATATTGTGAGTTATGATATTAATGATGGATAAGTTCGTGTTGATTAAAGATGAATTTGATAGTTCCATTGTGTTAAAATTATTTGTGTTAGTGAAAATTGACATTTATTTCGATAATAATTGATGTGCGGAGGTTATATTATTCAATTGGGTATTTGGGGAACTTTTAGGTGTTGAGAGTTACTATTCACGAGTTCTTATTCACGAGTTACTATTCATGAATTACTATTCACTGAGTTACTATTCATGAGTTTTAATAGTAACTTGTCCTTTCAGTTTTCCAAGAGTTATTTGACCCTTCAGCTTTCCAAGAGTTATTTGACCCTTCAGCTTTCCAAGAGTTATTTGCCTCTTGATTGTTCCAAGAGTTAATTACCCTTCAGAAATAGTAGTTGCCTCTTCAATATTACGAAGTCATTTTGACACTTCGTTAAGACCAAGAGCCACTCTTAGTTTTTTATAAATAGAAGCTCATTCCTTCATTATTTCTTACAATTCATTGAAACTCTAGAGAGAGAAATTATAGAGAGAAGCTATATAGAGAAAATTATAGAGAGAAAGAAGAAGAGTATTCGCTACTTCATTACTTCTATATCCAGTTTCTTTTTACGGTAAGGGTGTTATTCTTTCTTATTCATGAAGAGAACTTACATTACTCCATTCTTATTTATTACATTGGAATAACTTTGTATCTGTGACATACCCCTATACTTGGTGAAATCCTTATGTTATTCCATTCTTTATTATTACATTGGAATAACTTTGTGTCGCATGATTTTACCCTATACTTGGTGGAATGACTTTTGTATATGTGGTTTACCCAATACTTGGCGATCTTCTTACATTATTCCATTCTTTATTATTATGTTGGAATAACTTTGTTTATGCAAGTCCGCATACTTGGTGAAATTCTTTTATTATTCCGTTCTTTATTATTACGTTGAATATCATGCGTTGTAATTTCACGACACAGTTCCATATTTATTATTCCGCATTTAATATCTACATCGGAATATCATCGTCATGTGAATTTCACGACTGGTTCCATTATTTATTATTAGTATTTATTATTACATTGGAATAACTTGCATACATAATGGATTGCCACATGCATGGTGAATGATCCTTTGTATTCATTCCTTATTAAATTGTGGAAATGATTTGTATACGTGGATTACCGCATGGCGGGTGAAAATCCATTTGCAATTTCATATATTCTTTATTATACTCAGTTGGTTAAAGTTTTGACTTCTATACTCCATGAAATTAGTGGAATATCCTTGATATTTGCGCTTCATCCAGTATCTTTTCATGAAAATATTCTTCTGAGCATTCTTGAATTTTACTTTACAAAGAAGTATTATGTTGACAATTTGGACATTATTAGTTCCTGGATAAATTAATTCTTGAACTTGTTTTATTGAATTATTATGTCATTGTCATCATCCTCATGTTATATTATGTTAAAAGTCATCTTTGGCTTACGTGCATAGATGGACTTAGTATGATTATAACCAGGGATCATTCGGTATAATCATGACCTATTATAAATAATGTGATAAAAGTCCTCAGTGGCCTGTAATGCATTGATGAATAGTTTTTGGTATGATTATGACTAGGGTTTATTCGGTATAGTCATGACCATTGATGATTTAATAAAAATCCTTGGCCCGTGAGTGCGGGGATGATTAGATGTAGTGGTTTATTTATTAAGTGAGTCTCAATGATAAAAATTGATGAAAACCTTTTAAAACCTAAAAAGATAGTAGACTTTATTCTCTACTTGACTCTTTTAATGGATTGCGTATTAATTTGCAGTTAAACTTGATGTCTATTGTATATTATCGGTTTAACATTGTTGAAGACTAATGATAATTTATTCTGTATTATCTTAGTCATAATATTTCTTACTGGGCTAGTTAAGCTCACCCTTTCCTTCACTTATCTCTTCAGGAAATGAGAATATAGCTGGGACGAGTCGGGGAACAGAGTGACAGTCCAGATGATAACATTAGTAGTCCTCACTATTCTGTTAAATAGTGTGAGAATAAATGTAACGAGGAGTGAATTTGAGTTTGTACTACTTGTCTATGAGGACTCCATTGAGAATGGATATTATGCTAGGAGGCGATATTCTTGTTTAAACTCTCGGTTTATGTTTTGTCGTATTTTACACGACAGGTTGTATAATTAAGTTGTATTTGTATTTTGTACCGTATATATGGCGACTCAAGATGGGTGATGTACACCTAATTTTGGGGCGTCATAACAGTATCGAGCTTAGGGATATGATCCTGGCTAAGATGTGAGATAAGAACTAGGAGGGAGAGGCGGGAATTCCTTCGCTAGTATGACCTACCTAAGTTTATTTGGTATTTAATTAATTGGTCATCATCGTATAGGGATAATATGTGACATATTAATTAACCCTTGTTTTGTGGCGATTTGAAAATGGCATCCAGAAAATGTTGAGATAAGCAATGGAGCACAGGAGAGGCCGTTGAGTCTCCACGGATCAATAATCGGGATAATGTGCGACGGGATGGCGATAATCCTCCCCGTAAACAACAACAACGATCAAATGACGAACGACGATGCGTTTAGGAGCTTTTAGAATTCATGCAACATCGGTGACGGCTCACCTCATTCATAATGCGGTAAAAATAATGGTAACCCACGGTCGGTCACCGCTAAATATTTCAAGGAGCTGAGACCACCGGAGTTTTTGGAAAAGCCAGAACCACTTAAGGCGGAAACGTGGTTAAAGCAGATGACTAAGATATTTGATTTCTTGGGATGTTCCGAGGAGCAAAAGGTTCCCTTTGCCACCTTTATGTTGCGTGAAGAGGCAGATTACTGGTGGGAATCTGTAAAACGTACCCAGCCTGACGCACTCAAGATGTCTTGGGATAAGTTCCAAGAGCTGTTCAACGACAAGTACTTTCCCGAAAGTATTCGTCACATGAAGGAGGTGGAGTTCATCAAGCTGGAGCAAAATAATATGATCGTGTCGCAGTACGAGGCTAAGTTTGTCGAGTTGTCTCCGTTTGCATCCCATTTGGTCGATAATGAGGAGTGAATGACGTGAATGTTTCTAAGAGGTTTGAAACCCAATATACGTCAATACCTCATTTCTCACAAACTTTGTTTATATTCAAATGTTGTGAGTAAGGCTCAGTTATTGAAGCACGATAATGAGTCAGCACAACCAAAAGGCAATGACCAACAACACGATAATAATCATATCAGTGGCAACGGTCATCGGCACATTGATAACCATCGTGGAGGAAATTATCATGCCAAGAATGGTAACCATTTCGGTGGTAATCATGGCCAAGATAATAGGAATGGGAATTTCAAGAAGAGGAAATTCAACAATGATGAAAAGCGTCGACCAAAGACCGTTGTTAAGGAAGGAGAAGCGACCATCTATCATGTGTTTCAAATGCGGAGGGAGGGACATATCGATCCAAATCGCGCGATCTCAGTCAAAGCATGTTATAATTGTGGAAAGAAGGTCACTTAACGATTTTGTCGTTCACCGAAGACAAGTTCGGCTAGGATGGAGGCAAAGATCGTTCGGAAAAGTCAAAAATCGGTAGTGTAAGGAGAGCGTTTTCTTGACTTCTCAAAAGCGAGTAACCGACGAAGTTTAGCAGGTTAGTTAATTATAAATTCACAAGTCTATATCTTATAAGATCTGGGTTCTACCCATTATTTTATCTCTCTTGCTTGTGTTCAACGTTTAAATTTGACTCAGGAGAAGTTAGACTTTGACTTATTAGTTGAAACTTCGTTAGTAGGAGCCTTCGTTACCTCTCTTGTTTTTAAATCTTGTTTGATTCAAATAAACACTTTCACGTTACTGTCGATCTTATCTTTTTGAAAATACTTGCCTTTGATGTGATTTTAGGAATCAATTGGTTAACTACTCATCATGCTTTTCGTAAGGTTGTTAGCTTTTATATTCATAACCAACTTTGTTGTGCGAATTCAAGTAACCAAACCACTAAAAGTCAATCATTGTCATATCAAGCCATAAGTAAAGAGTCCCAAACCTTTCGTTGTTGACTTCCTTGTGTGGAATGCAGAGAGGCGGACTTTTCAGTGGCGACATCGTGAATGAAGATGGCAAGTTGATAGGTATCATTGTGAGGTGCTTATCTAAGTTAAGGGATAGAAGTCACGGTTGGTATCGATGTGACGTCTTATCCAAGTCTTGGATGAGAGTCACGAGTTTTGAATGATATTTCTATTATTAATAAATTTCTGGCGTATTCTTGAAGACTTCTTAGCCTACTTAGAGCATGAAATCGAATTTTGTATTGACCCCCGTACAAAACCCATTTCTTAAACCCTCAAATATTTTTTCAACTAAAATGAACAGTTTACGTGGATTATGATGAAAGTCATAATAAAAACATTGGACTAATAAAAATCATGGGTATACGTGGTATTAGTAAGTGTTATGATGAGTTATGTTGGTTAGTATGTGAAAACATGAAAGTTTCTTAGAAATCACAAGGAGTTGAAAATCAGATTTTGGTGAAAAATGTAACATGAAATTCAATTGACCATATCTCCTATTATATTTCTAATTTTTGAGTGTGGTCAAGTCCTAGAGTTAGATCTATGATTTACCTAACTAATCCAAGTGGAATCACTGAAAAAGGTGTTGTAGATTTTCGTATGGATTGATTTTAGCAAAGGAGGTGGAAACTGAAAATTATGAAAAGTTGCTGCCACGTTTTTGTAAGGGCTGTTTCGGTCACTTAATTTGTGAGAAAAAATTCTGGCCTTTTGGGACATGTAAAATCTAAACATTAACACTTTGGTCCAGGTGATGATAAATTGATGTTGAGTCACCGCATGAAGAATTTAATTCAACAAATGTGAGTAGATAAAAGTTTAAGCTTTTATATCATTGAAGTGCTTTAAAGGTGGTTTCGGTTTCATCATCAACCACAGACTGAAGAAAATTCGGAGGATATAAATTCCGGAGGATATAAATCCAGCGGATATAAATTCGAGGATAAAAATCCCGAGGATAAAAATCCCACGAAGACTTTTTGAATACTCTCTCATTTATAAGTTCCTTATAAATAAGAGACTGGGGGGCAATGTTGGGATGTGATTATTTGGGTCTAGCCATGGTGCAACCCAGTCTATTTAATGGTCTAGATCTGGTGATGGCCTATATGTATTTATTGTGACAGTGAAGAGTCCTTATTAAAATAAGATTGTGTTTTCTTATTTGATGGGATAAGGAGGTTTAATTAGGATTGCTTCTACTCTTAATTGGATTGTGATTCTACAAAAGGAGTCCTTCTCCTAGTTGGATGCGGGTGGAGGTGACTTGTATATATACGGCTACAAGCTAGGATTTGGGGTGAGGACAAGATACAAGAACATAAGAGATACAACGCAAATACACAACTTGTACTCCCAATATTATTATACTGGATTACTCTCTCTCTCTCCGTGATTTTTTTCCAATTGGGTTTCCACGTAAATTCTTGTGTTCATACTTTATATTTCTTTATTTATGTTTATGTGAGTGTATTTCGTGAGTTTGATTTTACAACAATTACTCCATCAACCGTTGACGCTATTTTAATATGTTATTTTAGTAATTTCGTCATACGTACAAAATCAGGCGTTAACAAATATTTAATCGATAAAGATTGCTGCACCACATTCGCATGTAGTACGTGATGGTAATAGAGTACTTCACGCATTAGTAATTTTAGGTAATTCTTCAGATTTTTCATTTCTCTTTTTGATAGTAAAAAAATCGTTTATTTTATTATTTTATTATTTCACTTATTTGTATTGGATGGTCAGATAATTTTAGTAAAAAATTCTATCTTAGTTTGAGACTCTTTAAAACAAAAAGTTACTTAAATATAGATATATAACGTACATATTTTTGA
This sequence comes from Panax quinquefolius, assembly GCA_020205615.1. Classification (NCBI taxonomy): domain Eukaryota; kingdom Viridiplantae; phylum Streptophyta; class Magnoliopsida; order Apiales; family Araliaceae; genus Panax; species Panax quinquefolius. The sequence continues at coordinate 13,794,274 of CM035152.1, forward strand.
TGAATTATTTGACAATAACACATGATATTATGTAAAAACAATTAGTTAATTATATAATAAAGAATCTTTTATCATAATATATATAATTTTATTTAGGAATCTTTTATCATAATATATATATAATTTTTATTTTTAATTTATTCATGATAATTATTTTAAAAAATTATATTATCATAGTTATTAAAAATTATTTTTTAGGAATTAAAAGATTATATTTTTAAATATTTTTTAATATGTTGTCAAATAATTTTCCTTATTTTTCTTTTTTGCATATCTTTTAAGATTCACATCTTCTCATAATCTCATTTTATGTTTACAATTAAGGACATGAACATTTAATACTCTAGCTAATAATTAGTTATTACTTTTGTATTTTATATTTTTTGTCTTTTAAAATATACTTAATTTTAGTATGAACTATATATAAATTCAGCTGGCGTTCTTGGACAGGATTATACATTTTATTAATAATAAATTTATACGCATAATTAATAAATTAAAATATAATAAAAGATGGTAGATTATTGTATGCGATGATCAAATTTTGGTAGCATAATTACATAGAGTTGGATAAAAATTTTGCATTAAATAACATATAAGTATAAAATTAATCGATCACTAAACCCCAGGACATTAAATAATAGTTATGTGTGTGTGTCTGTGTCTATATATATATATATATATATATATATATATCAAGGGTATACTCATTTATCCAACATACATTGCATACTCCCTTTCCCTTTAGCGACCAAATCCATTCGTCATATATATATAAATAAATCGTAACTTTTATCGACGATTTAACAATATATAATGACGGATCGATATATAGCGACCGGATTCCAAACTGTCGCTAAAAGGGGTATGCAAGGTATGTAATTTAAAGGAGTATGCCTTTGATCCTTTCTCTCTCTCTCTCTCTCTATATATATATATATATTGTGAGACCCCAAATTTTATGAATAAAGATTTAAATTTCTCGAAATATTTTTTTTAATATTATGGTGTTGATTTGATATAATGTTATAGTTGTGAGTAATATTTACAAATTTTGCAAAGTACGCAAGTTGTTATATAATATTCGATTGGTCGGGGAATATTCGTTTTAATAGGGAATATTCGTACAACGATACAATTATTGGTGGACCCCACAACGGAATTATTGTCAGATTAAGAAAACGATAAAAAATATTTGATGAAAATAACGGCGGAAGTTTTACCGTTAACTGTTGAAACACCCAGTATGTAAAAAAATACGATGTCTGGCGTGGTTGCATAGTAGTAATACGCGGTATTAATTATTGATGCTTACGTGAGAAGTCACTCGGTTTTGTTCAATTATTGCTACACGATCATTATTGCATAGCATCTCACGTTATTTGATTCAATTATTGTCGATATTTTATATATTATTAAATCAATAATTGAGATAACAAAGTTATTAATATTATTATTTGCAATATTAACGATGTACAGAAGTTACATCGAGGAGATGTTTGGTCACCTAATCAACGCTAATAGGGAGAAATTCTTATTGAAAGCCCCTGCTCACGGGAATGACACAGTCGATTAATAGTGTGAATTATAATAATAATGATGAATTTTATTTTATTAATATTATAAATATAATAAAATGAAAGCTTTTTATATAAAATAGAATATTTTTATAAAGTTTTGTTTTATTTGATTATAAATAGAATATAATATATTTTATTATGCATAATGTTTTCATAAGTGTTCTGCATAGTGTTTTGCAGATAGTAAAATCTTTTTATATAAAATAGAATACTTTTATAAAATTATTTATTTTATTAGATTATAAATAGAATATATTATATTTTATTATGCATAGTGCATGCATAGTATTTACATAGTAAAATCTTTTTTATATAAAATGCAGAATACTTTTATAAAGTTATTTGTTTTATTAGATTTCAAATAATATATATATATATATATATATATATTTATAAATAGAATATATTATATTTTATTGCATAGTATCCTTTTATTTTCTTATAAATAGGATGCGTAGTTAGAATTGAAAATCACACCAGAAGTTCAGAGAATTCTTCTTCTATAATGTTGAGCGTGTTTCTTTAGAGTATAAAAAAGTTTTGAGCGTAGAAAATAGTATAAGTTTTCTTCAAGAATATTCTCGCCCTACCAGTCGGAATACTCTTCTTTTTAAGGTAAGAGATATTATTCTTTCGTATTCATGAAGAGAATTATTTTCTTTCAATACTCGTAAGAGCTGTTATTCCATTCTTTATTATTATCTTTGGAATAACTCCGTCTACATGCTAAGTACCGCGCATACATGATGCAATTCTTACGTTATTCCATTCTTTATTATTACATTTGAATAACACATGCATGCTGATTTCATCGCACGCACAGTGAATTCTGTTGTAATTTCATTCTTTATTATTATATTGGAATATCACATGCATGCGGTTTATGCATGACACGGTTCCATTCTTTATTATTACATTGGAATATCACATGCGTGTGGTTTACGCATTGACCTAGTTCCATTCTTTATTATTCTATTGGAATAACCTGTCTATGCGGATTACGCACGCCTGGTGAATTCCTCTGTTATTCCATTCTTTATTATTACATTGGAATAACTCATACATATGTGGATTACCGCATGCATGGTGAATGATCCTTCTTATTCATTCTTTATTAAATTATGGAAATGATCTGCCTACGTGGATTACCGCATGGCGGGTGAAAATCCATTTGCAGTTTCGTTTATTCTATTATACTCATATGAGATATCATTTCTTTTGTACTCGTCATGGAATATCATTTTCTTTGATTTTTTTTACGAGTTACTATTCATGGGTTACTATTCACCCCATTACTATTCACTCTAGTATTATTCACTCGGGTATTCGAGGCACTTTTTGTGATGGAGTACTATTCACCCAAATTACTATTCACCTGAATATTATTCACTCGGGTATTTGGAGTACTTTTTATGTCGAGGGTACTATTCACGAGGTACTAGTATTATTCATGGGGTACTATTCATGATGAAAAATTGATTCTTTTCTGTCCAAATTATTTTTGGTACATGAATATTATTCTTGAATTTAATTTACTCTACAAAGCAGAATCATGTTGACAATTTGGACGTTATTGATTTCTGGATAAATTAAATTATAAATCTTTAAAATTTATCCTTGAACTTGTTTTATTGAATTATTATGTAATTGTCATCATCATCATGCTTATATTGTGATTAAAGTCATCTTTGGCTTACGTCCATAGATGGACTTGGTATGATTATAATAAGGGATTATTCGGTATAATCATGACCGTAATGTGACGAATGATGTGGTAAAAGTCTTCATTGGCCTGTAGTTTATTGATGGACAGTTGTGTTATGATTATGACCAGGGATTATTCGGGATTACATGAATATCCTTGGCCGTGGTGCAGGGATGATTCAATTTTATTTATTAAGCTGAGTCTCAGTGATAAAGTTGATGAAAAACTTTTTAAATCATAGAAGATAGTAGATTTTATGCCCTACTTGACTCTTCTAATGGATTGCTTATTTTCGCTGCAGTTGTTGATCTAAAACTTATTGTCTATTGTATTCTATCAGTTTTTATACTGTTGAAGGCTAAGGATAATTTATTCTGCATTATCTTAGTCATAATATTTCTTACTGGGCTAGTTGAGCTCACCCTTTCTTTCATTGTTCTCTTCAGGAAATGAGAATATAGCTGGGACGAGTCGGGAAATGGAGTGATGGTCCAGGATAAGTGGCTTTAGTAGTCCTCACTATTCTGTAAAATAATGTGATAATAATTGTAATAAGGACTCCATTGAGAGTGGATATTGTCTAGAAGGCAATATTATTGTTTAAACTCTCAGTTATGTTTTGTCGTATTTTACACGACAGTTGTATAATTAAGTTTGTATTTGATTTATGTACTATGTATTTTACGACTCAAGATGGGTGATGTATACCTATTTTGGTGGCATCACAGTTGGTATCAAAGCTTATGGATATGATCCCTAGCTGAGATGTGAGACAAGAACTAGGAGAGGAGAGATGGGGAATTCCTTCGCTAGTATGACCTACCTAAGTTTATTTGGTATTTAATTGGTCGGTCAGAATATAGGGATAATATGTGATATTTCAATTAACCCTTGTTTTGTGACAGTGTTTGAAAATGACATCTAAAAATGTTGAGATCAGCAATGAAGCACATGAGATCGTTGAGTCACCAATGATCAATACCCAGGATAATGTGCAACAGGAAGACAATAATTCTTAAGTAAACAACAACACCGATCAGATGATGAATGATGGGATGATCAGAGGTTTTATGCAATTCATGCAACATCAGGCGAGAGAGACTTCTGTTCAAAATGCAGGTGAAAACACTGGCAACTCTCGGATGTTCACCTCTAAGCAGTTCAAGGAGCTGGGACCGCCGGAGTTTTTGGGAAGGCCAGAACCACTTAAGGCGGAGACGTGGTTAAATCAGATCACCAAGATATTTGATGTCTTGGGATGCTCCGAGGAGCAAAAGTTCCTTTGCCACCTTTATGTTACGTGAAGAGGCGGATTACTGGTGGGAATCTGTAAAACGTACCTAGCCTTACGCACTTAAGATGTCTTGGGAGAAGTTCCAAGAGTTGTTCAACGACAAGTACTTTCCCGAAAGTATTCATCACATGAAGGAGGTGAAATTCATCAAGTTGGAGCAAAACAATATGACCGTGTCGCAATACGAGGCTAAATTTACGGAGTTATCCCGGTTTGCATCCCATTTGGTCGATAATGAGGAGCGAATGACTCGAATGTTTCTAAGAGGTTTGAAACCCGATATACGTCAATACCTCATTTCTCACAAACTTTATTTATATTCAGATGTTGTGAATAGGGCTCAGTTATTGGAGCGCGATAATGAGTCAGCACATCCAAAAGGCAACGACCAACAACACAATAATAATCGTACTGGTGGCAATGGCCATCGGAACAATGATAACCATCGTGGGGGAAATTATCATGCCAAGAATGGTAACCACTTCGGTGGTAATCATGGCCAAGATAATAAAAGTGGAAATTTCAAGAAGAGAAGGTTCAACAACGATGGAAAAATGTCAAGACCAAAGACACCGTTTCAAAAAGGAAGAAGAACGACCACCGGTCCTATGTTTCAAATCTTCGACATGAGGGACACATCCGTCAAACCGTACGTAAAGAATCCAAAGCGTGTTTCAATTGCGGAAGAGAAGGTCACCTAGCTCGATTTTATCGTGTAGTGAAGTCAAGTCCAGCTGGGATAATGATGCCAAAGGATGTCTCAGAAAAGTCAAAGTCGGTAGTTTAAGTGAGAGCGTTTGTCGAGGAACTCGAACGAAGTTGTCACGGGTTAGTTAATTATAAATTCTTGCGAAGTTTATACCTTATTAGATACCGGTTCTACCTATTCTTTTATCTCTCTTGCTTGCGCTCAACGTTTAAATTTGACCCCAGAGAAGTTAGACTTTGACTTATCGGTTGAAACTCCGTTAGGAGAAACCTTCATTTCATGTGTTATCCAAGTCTTGGATGAGAGTCACAGTTTTGAATGATATTATTGTTAATAAATTTCCTAACGTATTCTTGAAGACTTCTTGGCCTACCCCCAGAGCGTGAAATCAAATTTTGTATTGACCCCAGTACAAAACCCATTTCTAAAACCCTTAAATATTTCTTCAACCAAAACGAACGTATTATGCGCCAAAGACGTTGGCTTGAGCTGTTGAAGATTATAATTATACCATTCAGTATCATCGTGGAAGAGCGAATGTGGTAGCTGAGCGTTGAGTAGAAGATCGTATGCGTTAACGAGTATGACGTTGTTAACACAAAAACCCATTTCGTATAACTTACAAATGATGAAGATAGAGTCAAAGACTCTAGGGATCCACGTGGTGATATCAAATATACAAGTAGAATTGACTTTAATCAATAAAGTTAAAGCCGCTCAAGCTACACACCCGAATCTGATGAATGTGAAGAATAAGGTTCAAGAAGGCGTTATCTCAACCCTCAATTTAATTGGCCCATTTAAAATCCTCGATTGAGCAGGAACTGTGGCCTATAGACTCGTTTTACCGCCAAGTATATCGCGTGTTCATAACGTTTTTCACGTATCGATGTTACGTAAATATGTGGATGACCCGAACCACATTATTAAATTAGAATTAGACGAGATAGCAGAAGATTTAACGTATGAGGAGATACATGTTAAAATCTTGGATAAGAATGATCATATTCGACACTCAAAGGTTATACCTCAAGAGTTAGAATCAGAAATGAAGTCATGGTATCCTCATCTCTTCGGCATACCAGGTACATACGTAAATTTCGAGGGAGAAATTTCATAAGGAGGGGAGATTGTGAGACCCCAAATTTTATGAATAAAGATTTAAATTTCTCAAAATATTTTTTTAGTATTATGGTATGGATTTGATATAATGTTATAATTGTGAGTAATATTTACAAATTTTGCAAAGTACGCAAGTTGTTATATAATATTCGATTGGTCGGGGAATATTCATTTTAACAGGGAATATTCGTATAATGGCACAATCATTGGTGGACCCCACAACAAAATTATTGTCGGATTGAGAAAACGACAAAAATATTTTATGAAAATAACAGCAAAAGTTTTACTGATAAGCTGTTGAAACACCCGGTGTTAAAAAAGTACGATGTCTGGCGTGGTTGCATAGTAGTAATACGATATTAATTATTGATGCTTACGTGAGAAGTCACTCAGTTTTGTTCAATTATTGCTACAGTAATTGTTGTATAGTATCTCACATTATTTGATTCAATTATTGTCAATATTTCATATATTATTAAATCAATAATTGAGATAACAAAGTTATTAATATTATTATTTGCAATATTAGCGATGTCTAAAAGTTCTGTCAAGGAGAGGTTTGGTCACCTAATTGCGCGCCAATATGGAGAAATTCTTATTGGAAAGCCCCCTCTTTCCTGGGAACGACCTGGTCGATTAATAGTGTGAATTATAATAATGATGATGAATTTTGTTTTATTATTATTATAAATGTAATAAAACAGAAAGCTTTTTATATAAAACAGAATATTTTTTATAAAATTTTGTTTTATTTAATTATAAATAGAATATAATATATTTTATTATGCATAGTATTTGCATAGTGCCTATATAGGTTTTTGCATAGTAAAATCTTTTTATATAAAAGCAGAATACTTTTATAAAGTTATTTGTTTTATTAAATTACAAATAGAATATATTATATTTTATTATGCATAGTGTTTGCATAGTGCATGCATAGTGTTTGCATAGTAAAATCTTTTTATATAAAATGTAATACTTTTATAAAGTTATTTGTTTTATTAGATTTTAAATAATATATATATATATATTTATTTATTAATAAAATATATTATATTTTATTACATAGTATCCTTTCCATTTTCCTATAAATAGGATGCTTAGTTAGAATTAAAAATTACACCAGAAGTTCAGAGAATTCTTCTTCTATAATCTTGAGTGTTTTTCTTTAGAGTTTAAGAAAGTTTTGAGCGTAGAAAATAGTATAAGTTTTCTTCAAGAATATCCTCGCCCTACTAGTCAGAATACTCTTCTTTTTAAGGTAAGGGGTATTATTCTTTCGTATTCATGAAGAGAATTATTTTCTTTCTATACTCGTAAGAGCTGTTATTCCATTCTTTATTATTCTGTTGGAATAACCTATCGATCTGATCTATCGCATGCGCACGGTGAATTTCGTTGTTATTCCATTCTTTATTATTCTGTTGGAATATCACATGCATGCGGTTTACGATAACTTGGTTCCATTCTTTATTATTACGTTGGAATATCCTCGTCATGCATGCAGCTTTTACGCATGACCTGGTTCCATTCTTTATTATTCTGTTGGAATAACCTGTCTGTGCGGATTACGCACGCCTGGTGAATTCTTCTATTATTCCATTCTTTATTATTCTGTTGGAATAACCTGTTTATGTGGATTACTACATGTATGGTGAATGATCCTTCGTATTCATTCTTTATTAAATTGTGAAAATGATCTGTCTACGTGGATTACCGCATGACGGGTGAAAATCCATTTTCAGTTTCGTATATTCTATTATACTCATATGAGATATCATTTCTTTTGTACTCGTCATGGAATATCATTTTCATTGGTATTTTTCTTTTACGAGTTACTATTTATGGGTTACTATTCATCCCGTTACTATTCACTCTAGTATTATTCACTCGGGTATTCGGGGCACTTTTCGTGACGGAGTACTATTCACGATTTACTATTCACCCAAATTACTATTCACCCGAATATTATTCACTCGGGTATTTGGGATACTTTTCATGTCGGGGTACTATTCACGAGATAATATTCCTGAAGTACTATTCACGGGGTACTATTCACGAGGAAAATTGATTCTTTTTTGTCCAAATTATTTTTGGTACATGAATATTATTCTTGAATTTTACTCTACAAAGCAGAATCATGTTGACAATTTGGACGTTATTGATTTTTGGATAAATTAAATTATAAATCTTCAAAATTTATCCTTGAACTTGTTTTATTGAATTATTATGTAATTGTCATCATCATCATGCTTATATTGTGATTAAAGTCATCTTTGGCTTACGTGCATAGATGGACTTGGTATGATTATCACAAGGGATTATTCGGTATAATCATAACCGTAATGTGACAAATGATGTGGTAAAAGTTCTCATTGGCCTGTAGTTCATTGATGGACAGTTGTGGTATGATTATGACCAGAGATTATTCGGTATAATCATGACCATTGATGATTACATGAATATCCTTGGACGTGGTGCAGGGATGATTTGATTTTATTTATTAAGCTGAGTCTCAGTGATAAAGTTGATGAAAAATGTAACGCCCCAAAATAGGTATACATCACCCATCTTGAGTCGCCAAATACATGGTACAAAATTTAAATACAACTTAATTATACAACAGTCGTGTAAAATACGACAAAACATAATCTAAGAGTTTTAATAAGAATATTGTCATCTAGACAACCACACTCAATGGAGTCCTCATTACATTTATTGTCACACTATTTAACGGAATAGTGAGGACTACTAATGCTATCATCTGGACCGTCACTCCGTTCCCCGACTAGTCCCGGCTTCGTTCTCATTTCCTGAAGAGAACAATGAAAGAAAGGGTGAGCTCAACTAGTCCAGTAAGAAATATTATGACTAAGATAATGCAGAATAAATTATCATTAGTCTTCAACAATGTTAAACTGATAAAATACAATAGACATCAAGTTTAACTGTAGTGGAATAAGCAATCCATTAGAAGAGTCAAGTAAAGCATGATATCTACTATCTTCTATGATTTAAAATATTTTCATCAATTTTTATCGCTGAGACTCAACTTAATAAATAAACCACATCATCGAGTCATCCCTGCACTACAGGCCAAGGATATTCATTAAATCATCAATGGTCATGACTATACCGAATAATCCCTGGTCATAATCATGCCAAAAACTGTCCATTAATGCACTACAGGCCACTGAGGACTTTTACCACATTATTTATAACATTACAGGTCATGATTATGCCGAATAATCCCTGGTCATAATCATACCAAGTCCATCTATGCACGTAAGCCAAAGATGACTTTCATCACAATATAAGCATGAGGATGATGACAATGACATAATAATTCAAAAAAACAAGTTCAAGAATAAATTTTAAAGATTTATAAGTTAATTTATCTTGAAATCAATTACGTCTAAATTATCAACATGATACTGCTTTATGGAGTAAAATTCAAGAATGCTCAGAAGAATATTTTCATGAAAAGATACCGGATGAAGCGCAAATATCCAGGATATTCTACTAATTTCATGGAGTATAGAAGCCAAAACTTTAACCAAATGAGTATCATAGAATATATGAAACCGCAAATGGATTTTCACCCACCATGCAGTAATCCACGTAGACATATCATTTCCATAATTTAATAAGGAATGAATACGAAGGATCATTCACCATGCATGTGATAATCCACACAGACAGGTTATTCCAACAGAATAATAAAGAATGGAACCAAGTCATGCGTAATCCGCACAGACAGAATATTCCAACAGAATAATAAAGAATGGAATAACAGAAGAATTCACCATGCATGCGATAGACCGCACAGACATGTTATTCCAACAGAATAATAAAGAATGGAACCGTGTCTACAGTGTAATCCTTGCATGCATGGATATTCCAATGAGAATAATAAAGAATGGAATAACAAAGAATTCACCATGTATGCGATAGACCGCACATACAGGTTATTCCAACAGAATAATAAAGAATGGAACCAGGTCTAGCGTAATCCGCACAAACAGGATATTCCAACAGAATAATAAAGAATGGAATAACAGAAGAATTTCACCATGTATGCGGTACTTCGCATAGATAGGTTATTCCAACAAAATAATAAAGAATGGAATAACAGAAGAATTTTACCATGTATGCGGTACTTCGCATAGACAGGTTATTCCAACAGAATAATAAGGAATGGAATAACAAAAGCTCTCTTCATGAATACGAAAGAAATAATACCCCTTACCTTAGAAAGAAACTGGATACTGGAGTAGAGAGGTAGCAGACTTCTCTTCTTCTTTCTCTCTATAATTTCTCTCTATAATAATTGCTCTATAGCTTTAGTGATTTGGTGAGAAATGAAGGAAGAATGAGCTTCTATTTATAGGAAAATATAGTTTCAATAATTGCACGTTTTGGGGCTCGAAATATTACAGTACAATACCTTATGATAACACGAGGTTGTATGTCATTAGACATCTTGTATGATAGTGGAAAAACACCCTTCCAAAGTTGGGTTCACCTCACCCTATCCGGTTCACCAAAATTAAATATCAAATGGCGTATACAATATGACACACTTATCTAAAGTTTTCAATAAAATTATTTCCATACTATTTAGGGAGAACCTCTCAGCGACTATAGAACAGATTTCATTCCTCATTATCCCAAACTACACTCTTATTACACGAAAGGAATTTGTGAAGCAAAAGGGTGAGCACAACTAGCTCAGTAAAAAATATCATGACTAAAGATAATTAAATTATCAATAGACTTCATCAGTAATAAATCAGAGATTTAGAACATAAGGTAGATGATAAAACTTTTTCAACCATAGTTCAAGTGAACGAAGCAATCCATTAAAGAGTCAAATAGACCATAATGTATATTATCTTCTATGTTAAAAGTCCACCAACAATGTTTTATCCTCGTAACATCAATCAGCAGTTCTCATCCCACAATCATATGAATAACTCATAATCATATTTGTGGTTCCAAATTCCTTTTCTCATCTAGAAAAGATAATTTTCATCATCTGTCTTTACCTGAAACATTAAAGATCATGGTTATACCAAATCACACTTCATGTTCATAATCATACTAATAAATTCATCTTTGCACTACGGGCCAAAGATATTCATTAACAGGTCATCTTTGCACTACGGACCAAAGATATTCAACAACAGGTCATCTTTGCACTACGGGCCAAAGATATTCACCAATAATTCATCTTTGCACTACAGGCCAAAGATATTTAACAACAAGTCATCTTTGCACTACGGGCCAAACATATTCATATCTCAAAGAATATATAATTATTTCAGGATTTATATAAACAATAATTATAACCATGTTGATCAATTCACCTTTGCACTTAAGCTAAAGATAATCGTTTATAAATTCAATGATCATGATCATACCAGTCAACAATTCATCTTTGCACTACTGGCCAAAGAGAACCCATAGTCACGATCATATCAATAATTTACCCATCTTTACACTTAAGTCAAAGAGAAATTTCATCACTGGAATTATAAAAATGTTATATATGATAATAAAAATAATATGATCAACAACTGCATTTAATTTCAAGAATAAGATTCATAAATCAATTATTTCATAACACCTTAATCCAAATGTTATAAATCACTTAATAATCTCATATTCTAATATTATTAATATTACCACAATATCTTAATCATTTCTTAAACTTATAAACAATATATTTTAATTGTTAACACTTTACTAATTAATACATTTAATCATCCTAAAATGCCAAACTCATAAGATTTATCACCAATAACCAAAACTCTCATCAAAATCTGCATATACCTTATATAAGATTCTCAAGCCATAAAATCCTATTTTCCAATTTTCTTACTTCACATAACATATTTAATTCATTTATTCATAACTAGTCCATTTTCATAAACAATATCAAATCAGTACAAACAATTTTTTTTTTTTTGGGATTTAGTAGAATATATTCCCATATTGAACATATATGTTTTTCGGAATTTTTAAAATTCATTTACTATTTTTCATATGGCCAAAACTGCCGAATATTTAGACATTTATCATAAACTGTACTTTTATCCAAAAATTCTAAAATTTACAGAGTATACTTATGTTATATACATGTACTCTCAATAAAAATTTCACCAATTTTGGAGTTAACCACAAGGAGTTATAAGGGTTTACTTTTAAAATAGTCTTTTCCCATAAAATTTATAACTCCTAATCTATACATCCAAAAATCGCAATTTTTGGACACAATCTAGAAAACTCATCAAATTATCATTTCAAATTTTTCCAGAATTTTTGAAGGTCGGAAAAATTACGAAACTGAAAAATATAATAATCCTTAAAATCTCTTACCATAATAATGACAATATCCATTACCTCAAAAGAGCAGTACTTCTGACTGGAATGTTGGATATAACGTTGAAAGAACTTGCACCGTATAGCAACACTCAAAGTATCAAAATACTCACAAAAATACGCTCGATATTATAGAGAGAGAAAACTTCAGTTTCTGGTGTGATTTTCAATTCTAACCTAAGCACCCTATTTATAGGAAAATGCTTAGAACACCAAAGCAGAAAATTTAATAAAATATTAATATTTATTTTATTTTCTTACGCACACCTTGCCATCTGATTTCAGCAACTAACACATGCAAGTGGGCCCACCAAAATGAAAAACATGTTTTTATCATTTAATGCAACAAAATCAATTCAGACCCAATATTCCGGAACTTCAATAATTCATAATAAATAACTCTTTTATCAAAAAAATTCAAATCTTATGTCCATTCCATAGGAAATTTAATTCTCTACAACTTTGCAGAAGAAAGTTTTTCAAAATTCCAAATAGAATTGACCGAAATCCACATACGGACGATTTTACAGGCTATAATCAAATTTCAGTCAAAAATTGTGTCCACCAACACACAAAACAGGTGTTAAACATTTAATGCAACAAAAATACTCTTCCTCCTCATTTATTCATATATCACACATTCATTGTAAAAACATCACCATTATTATATTACTATAATATAATAATATATTTAAATGAAATATTTTATCAGAAAAGATAAAATATCAATTTTCAACAATTGTCAAATTAAAAATTTTCTCCAGCTATATCCACATAAAATGAATATTTTTATTATCATATAAATCAATAATTAATTATTCACAAATAATATTATAGAATCACAATAATGACAACCAGCCGTTCTACAGAAAGAGGGGCTTTCAGATAAGGATTTCTCCTTCTTGGCCGTGCAATTAGGTGACCAAACCTCTCCTTGATGTAACTTTCTAAACATTTCCAATAATGTTATCTAATAATATTATTCAAATAATAAAATTATTGATCCGATAATGGGAAATATTGTCTTTGTGATAATTATTGAAACAACAATAATATAAAATATCAACGTAGCAATTATTGAATCAATAAAATAAAATATTGAACAGTAATTACTGTAACAATTATTGAGTAGTGCCTTCTTACGTAAAAATTATCATGCTTCGTGAATAGTACTCGTGAATAGTAACTCATGAATAGTAACTCGTGAATAGTAAATTTCACAAGAAAAATCTTACCAATATTCCGATATAATGATATTGAAATCAATTTAACCATTTACTGAATAGTAATTATAAGAAAAATTGAATACTTTTATTTCATAAAATTCGGGGTCTTACATGTACCTGGTATATCGAAGAGGTGAGGATATTTTGACTTCATCTCAGATTCTAACTCCCAGGATATTTCTTCCACATCGTGGTTTCTCCACAAAACTTTGACTTGAGGTATAATCTTGGAGCGTAGAATATCATCCTTCTTATCCAAGATTTTAACATATAACTCTTCATACGTTAAATCTTCCTCTATCTCGTCTGGTTCTAATTCAATAATATGGTTCGGGTCTTTCACATATTTACGTAACATAGATATGTGAAAAACGTTATTGTGACGCCCCCAAAAATAGGTATACATCACCCATCTTGAGTCGCCAAATACATGATACATAATTCAAATACAACTTAATAATACAGCTGTCGTGTAAAATACTACAAAACATAAACTGAGAATTTTAATAAAAATATTGTCATCTAGACAATATCCACACTCAAAGGAATTGTCACACTATTTAACAGAATAGTGAGGACTACTAATGCTATCATCTGGACCGTCACTCCTTTTCCCGACTCGTCCCAACTATATTTTCATTTCCTGAAGAGAACAGTGAAAGAAAGGGTGAGCTTAACTAGCCCAGTAAGAAATATTATGACTAAGATAATGCAGAATAAATTATCATTAGTCTTCAACAATGTTAAACTGATAAAATACAATAGACATCAAGTTTAAATGCAACAGAACAAGCAATCCATAAAAGAGTCAAGTAGAGAATAAATCTACTATCTTTTATGATTTAAAAATGTTTTCATCAATTTTTATCGCTGAGACTCAACTTAATAAATAAACCACATCATCGAATCAACCTTGCACTACGGGCCAAGGATATTCATTAAATCATCAATGGTCATGACTATACCGAATAATCCCTGGTCATAATCATACCAAGTCTATCTCTGCACGTAAGCTAAAGATATACAACTATAAAACCAATAATCAACAGTCCATCTTTGCACGTAAGCCAAAGATATACAATTCAATAATCAACAGTCCATTTTGCACGTAAGCCAAAGATAACTTTCATCATCATATAAGCATGAGGATGATGACAATGATATAAGCATTAAACAAATAAAAACAAGGATAAATATTAAAGACTTTAAATTTATCCAAATATTATCAATCACATAATAAATTCATAATCTAATATTATTAATATCATAACAATATTTTAATCACTTCTTAAACTTATAAACAATTTATTTCAATTATTTACACGTTACCAAATAATGCATTTAATCATTCAAAAATGTCATACTTATAAGATTTCATCACCAATGATCAAATCCCTCATCAACAATATGCATATACCTTATATAGGATTTCCAAGCAATAAAAATCCTACTTACTAGTTTTTATACTTCACATAACATATTTAATTCATATGTTCGTAACCAAATCATTTTCATGAAAAATACCAAATCAGTCCCAAAAATATTTCTTTTCTGGGATTTAGCAGAATATAGTCCCATAATGAACATATATTTTTCTCGGAATTTTTAAAATTCATTTACTATTTTTCAAAAATCAATTTCTAATTAATTTCTTAAGAAATTATCTACCTCAAGTTTAACTCCAGAAATTCCCAAATCTTGGCAGCATCTTACACATGTTAACATGAGCTTCAGTTTAAATTTCATGGTCATCGTAATTATAGAACTTTCTAGGTTATAGCATTTTTTCGTCGGAAAAACCTAAATATTGAAATAGTCATAACTTGCTCATTTTAAGTCAGAATTAGCTCATTTTTGGACAGGAGGTTCTTTATACCATATGCTTTCATGTCCCAAAAGGCCAGAAGTTTTCTCATAAATTAAGTGGGTAAAAATGCCCTTTTAAAAATCTAGACAGTAGCTTTTTTGAAATTGGCAATTTTTGACTCCTTTGCTAAAATCAGTCCACGCGAAAATTTACAACACCTTTTCCAGTGATTCCACTTGGATAAGTTAGCAAACTCATAGATCTAACTCTAGAAATTGACCACACTCAAAAATTTAAAATATAATAGGAGATATGGTCAATTAAATTTCATGTTCCATTTTCACCAAAATCTGATTTTCAACCCCTTTGTGATTTCTAAGAAACTTTCATGTTTTCACATAATAACCAACATAACTCATCATGACAATGACATAATCATTTAATAAAACAAGTTCAATAATTTTAAAGATTTATAAGTTAATTTATCTTGAACTCAATAATGTCCAAATTATCAACATGATACTTCTTTGTAGAGTAAAATTCAAGAATTGCTCAGAAGAATATTTTCATGACAAGATACTAGATGAAGTGCAAATATCAAGGATATTCCACAAATTTCATGGAGTATAGAAGTCAAAACTTTAACTAACTAAGTATAATAAAGAATATATGAAACTGCAAATGGATTTTCACCCGCCATGCGGTAATCCACTTATACAGATCATTTCCACAATTTAATAAGGAATAAATACAAAGGATCATTCACCATGCATGTGGTAATCCACATAGGCGAGTTATTCAATGAGAATAATAAAGAATGGAATAATGAAGGATTCACCCATGTATGTGATAGAGACCGCATGCGAGATAAGTTATTCCCAATAGAAGAATAATAAATAATGGAACCAGGCCGGTAAACGCACGTTGATGTGAGGATATTACAACGTAATAATAAATATGAAATAATAAATAATGGAACCGAGTCCAGACGTAAGCGAGCGTATGTGATATTAAACGAGAATAATAAATACTGAATAATAAATAATGGAACCGAAGTCCCACAGAACGCACGTGATGCAGGATATTAAAGCGAGAATAATAAAAATGGAATAACAATGAATTTCACCATGTATTCGGTACTTCACATAAACAAAGTTATTCAATAGAATAATAAAAAAACGGAGCCAGTCGAGCAAAATTAAATGCAAGCAGGATATTCCAATGAGAATAATAAATACGGAATAATAAATAATGGAACCAGTCCCAAGTAAACGCATGCATGTGAGGATATTACGACAAAATAATAAAGAATGGAATAACAACGAGAATTTCACCATGTATGCGGTACTTCAGATAAATAGGATATTCAATGTAATAATAAAGAAACGTAAACCGAGTCGAGCAAAATTCATAAAGCGGGATATTCCAAATGAATAATAAAGAATGGAATAATAGAAGAATTTTATCATGTATGCGATACTCAGCATAAGCAAAGTTATTCAACATAATAATGAAGAATGGAATAACAACTCTTACGAGTGAAAAAAAGTAATTCTCTTCATGAATCTGAAAGAATAATACCCCTTACCTTAGAAAAGCCGGATATTGGAATAGAAAGGTAGGCGACTTCTCTTCTTCTTTCTCTCTATAATTTTCTCTCAAGAGATTGATTAATTCGTAAGAAATAATGAAGGAATGAGCTTTATTTATAGGAAAATGGATTGAATAGTAACTAATTCATGAGCGGTCAGATTGATTTACTTTTAAGCTGAGACGATCCATATTTAAACTTAAAGCAACGGTCCATACCGATTCACTATTAAAACTTTAAACCAACGGTCTATACTGATTCACTATTAAAATTTTAAACCAACGGTCCATACTGATTCACTATTAAAACTTTAAACCAACGGTCCATACTGATTTACTATAAGAATTTCAACCAACGGTCTAAAAAATTAGCACATCTCCTCATGTAATAATATTGTACCCAAAAATAATTTGGACCGAAAAGAAATATATTGTTCGGGTGAATAGTATCCCGTGAATAGTAACTCGTGAATAGTAACTCGTGAATAGTAACTCGTGAATAGTAACTCATGAATAGTAACTCGTGAATAGTAACTCATAAATAGTAACTCGTGAATAGTAATCCGACAAGAAAAGTGCCCCGAATACCCGATTGAACAATATAACCTCCAGATATCAATTATCATCTGAATAGTTGTTGATTTCTACTAACACAAATAATCTTAACACAATGAAACTATCAAATTCATCTTTAATCAACACGAGCTTATTCATCATTAATATTATAACTCACAATATTTAACAACCAGGTTATTCCCAGGAAGAGGGGCTTTCAATAAGGATTTCTCCTATTAGCGCGCAATTAGGTGACCAAACATCTCCTTGACAGAACTTCTAGACATTATAAATATTGCAATTTAATAATATGAATAACTTTGTCGTCTCAATTATTGATTTAATAATATATCATATAATGCAGATGATACTTTGACAATAACTGAATCAATAATATGAGAGATATGATGCAACAATTACTGTAGAAATAATTGAGTATAACACGTAAGCATCAATAATCAATACCGTGTGCTACTATGCAACCACGCGTATTACTGTACTTTTACTACCGAGTAGTTCAACAGTTTTAACGGTAAAATTTCCGCCGTTATTTTCATAAAAAGATAATTCTGTCATTTTCTAAATACGACAATACTTTCGTTGTGGGTTCACCAATGATTGTGCCGTCGTACGGATATTCCAGATAAAAAGAATATTCCCCGACCAAACGAATATTTTATAACAACTTTCATACTTTACAAAATTTGTAAATATCATCCACAACTATAACATTATATCAAATCCACACCATAATATTAAAAAAAATATTTCGAGAAATTTAAATCTTTATTCATAAAATCTGGGGTCTCACAATCTCCCCTCCTTATGAAATTTCACCCTCAAAATTAACGTACGTACCTGGTATACCGAACAGATGAGGATACCTTAACTTCATTTCAGATTCTAACTCTTGAGGTATAACCTTTGAGTGTTGAATACGATCCATCTTATTCAAGATTTTAACACGTAATTCCTCATACGTTAAATCTTCCACTATCTCGTTCGGTTCTAAATCAATAATGTGGTTCGGGTTGTCCACATATGTACATAACATCGGTACGTGATAAACGTTATGAACACGCAACATATTTGGCGGTAAACGAGTCTATAGGCCACAGTTCCTACTCGATCAAGGATTTCAAATGGACCATTTAAATCGAGGGTTGAGATTTCCTCTCTTCATCGATTCTTGCTTCTAGAATAACGCCCTCTTGAACCTTCTTCTTCACATTCATCCGCTCTGAGTATGTAGCTTGCACAGCTTTAACTTTATCGATTAAAGTCGATTCTACTCGTATATTTGATATCACCACGTGGGTCCTTAGAGTCTTTAACTCTATCTTCATCATTTGTAAGTTATACGAAATGGGTTTTTGTGTTAACAACATCGCACTCGTAAACGCATACGAACTTCTATTCAACGCATCAGCTACCACGTTCTCTCTTCCACAATGATATTGAATGGTATGATCGTAATCTTCAACAGCTCGAGCCAACGTCTTTGGCACATGTTACGTTCATTTTAGTTGAAGAAATATTTAAGGGTTTTAGAAATGGGTTTTGTATTGGGGTCAATACAAAATTCGATTTCACGCTCTAAGTAGGCTAAGAAGTCTTCAAGAATACATCAGGAAATTATTAACAATAGAAATATCATTCAAAACTGTGACTCTCATCCAGACTTGGATAACACATGTAATGAAGGTTTCTCCTAACGGAGCTTCAACCGATAAGTCAAAGTCTAACTTCTCCGGAGTCAAATTTAAACATTGAACGCAAGCAAGAGAGATAAAATAATGGGTAGAACCGGTATCTAATAAGGTATAGACTTTGAAAAAAATTATAATTAACTAACCCGTGCTAACTTCATTTGGGTTACTCGCTTTTTGAGAAGTCACGAAAAACACTCTTCCTGAAACCACCGAATTTGTTTTGTCTGTATCCGCCTTTGGTGCCACCGTCCCAGCTGGACTTGACTTTGGTGCACGATAAAATCGAGCTAGGTGACTTTCTCTTCTTGAAATTTCCACTTCTATTATCTTGGCCATGATTACCACCGAAGTGGATACCATTCTTTATATGATAATTTCCCCCACGATGGTTATCATTGTTCCGATGGTCGTTCCCACCGGTACGATTATTATCGTGTTGTTGCTCGTTGCCTTTTGGTTGTGTTGACTCATTATCGCGCTCCAATAACTGAGCCTTATTCACAACATCTGAATACAAACACTGTCACAAAACAAGGGTTAATTGACATATCACATATTATCCCTATACTTTGACCGACCAATTAAATACCAAATAAACTTAGGTAGGTCATACTAGCGAAGGAATTCCCCGTCTCTCCCCTCCTAGTTCTTATCTCACATCTCAGCCAGGGATCATATCCCTAAGCTTTGATACCAACTGTGACGCCCCAAAAATAGATATACATCACCCATCTTGAGTCGCCAAATACATGGTACATAATTCAAATACAACTTAATAATATAGCTGTCGTGTAAAATACGACAAAACATAAATTGAGAGTTTTAATAAGAATATTGTCATCTAGACAATATCCATACTCAAAGAATTGTCACACTATTTAACAGAATAGTGAGGACTACTAATGCTATCATCTGGACCGTCACTTCTTTTCCCGACTCGTCCCAGCTATATTTTCATTTCCTGAAGAGAAAAGTGAAAGAAAGGGCGAGCTCAACTAGCCCAGTAAAAAATATTATGACTAATATAATGCAGAATAAATTATCATTAGTCTTCAACAATGTTAAACAGATAAAATACAATAGACATCAAGTTTAACTGCAGCGGAACAATCAATCCATTAAAAGAGTCAATTAGAGAATAAAATCTACTATCTTTTATGATTTAAAAATATTTTCATCAATTTTTATCGATGAGACTCAGCTTAATAAATAAACCACATCATCGAATCATCCACGCACTACGGGCGAGGATATTCATTAAATCATCAATGGTCATGACTATCAAGAATAATCCACGGTCATAATCATACCAAGTCATTTTCTGCGCGTAAGCCAAAGATATACAACTATAAAACCAATAATCAACAATCCATCTTTGCACGTAAGCCAAAGATATACAATTCAATAATCAACAGTCCATCTTTGCACGTAAGCCAAAGATAACTTTCATCATCATATAAGCATGAGGATGATGACAATGATATAAGAATTAATCAAACAAAAACAAGGATAAATATTAAAGACTTTAAATTTATCTAAATATTATCAATCACATAATAAATTCATAATCTAATATTATTAATATCATAACAATATTTTAATAACTTCTTAAACTTATAAACAATTTATTTCAATTATTTACACTTTACCAAATAATTCATTTAATCATTCAAAAATGTCATACTCATAAGATTTCATCACCAATGATCAAATCCCTCATCAACAATATGCATATACCTTATATAGGATTTCCAAGCCATAAAAATCCTACTTACTAGTTTTTATACTTCACATAACATATTTAATTCATATGTTTGTAATTAAACTATTTTTATGAAAAATACCAAATCAGTCCCAAAAATATTTCTTTTCTGGGATTTAGCAAAATATAGTCCCATAATGAACATATATTTTTCTCGAAATTTTTAAAATTCATTTACTATTTTTCAAAAATCAATTTCTAATTAATTCCTTAAGAAATTAGCTACCTCAAGTTTAACTCCAGAAATTCCCAAATCTTGGCAGGATCTTACACATGTTAACGTGAGCTTCTAATTTAAATTTCATGGTCATCGGAATTATAGAACTCCGATTATAGCGTTTTTTATCAAAAAAACCTAAATATTGAAATGATCATAACTTGCTCATTTTAAGTCGGAATAAGCTCATTTTTGGATATGAGGTTCTTTATACCATATACTTTCATGTACCAAAAGGCCAGAATTTTTCTCATAAATTAAGTGGCCAAAAATGCCCTTTTAAAAATCTGGACAATAGCTTTTTCGAAATTGGCAGTTTTTGACTCCTTTGCTAAAATCAGTCCACATGAAAATCTACAACACCTTTTCTAGTGATTCCACTTGGATAAGTTAGCAAACTCATAGATCTAACTCTAGAAATTGACCACACTCAAAAATTTAAAATATAATAGGAGATATGGTCAATTGAATTTTATGTTCCATTTTCACCAAAATTGATTTTCAACCCTTTGTGATTTCTAAGAAATTTTCATGTTTTCACATAATAACCAACATAAATCATCATGAAAATGACATAATCATTTAATAAAACAAGTTCAATAATTTTAAAGATTTATAAGTTAATTTATCTTGAACGCAATAATGTCCAAATTATCAACATGATACTTCTTTGTAGAGTAAAATTCAAGAATTGCTCAGAAGAATATTTCCATGACAAGATACTAGATGAAGCGCAAATATCAAGGATATTCTACAAATTTCATGGAGTATAGAAGTCAAAACTTTAACCAACTGAGTATAATAAAGAATATATGAAACTGCAAATGGATTTTCACCCGCCATGCGGTAATCCATTTATACAGATCATTTCCACAATTTAATAAAGAATAAATACAAAGGATCATTCACCATGCATGTGGTAATCCACATAGACAGGTTATTCTAATAGAATAATAAAGAATGGAATAACAGAAGGATTCACCATGCATGCGATAAAAGACCGCAGATAGGGTATTCCAACGAATAATAAATAATGAAACCGAACGGTGTAAACGCATGCATGAGGATATTAAACGAGAATAATAAATATGAAATAATAAATAATGGAACCAGTAAAAGCGTAAATGCACAGACAGGATATTCCGAAAAAATAATAAATACGGAATAATAAATAATGGAATTAGGTCCGTCGTAAACACACAGACAGGATATTTAGATAGAATAATAAAGAATGGAATAACAACTGAATTTTACCATGTATGCGGTATTTCGCGATAAACAAAGTTATTCAACGAGAATAATAAAGAAGCGGAATCGGTCAAGCAAAATTAAATGCAAGCGACAGGATATTCCAATAGAATAATAAATACGGAATAATAAATAATGGAACCCGGTCCCACAGAACGCACAGATGAGGATATTCGGCCGAATAATAAAGAATGGAATAACAATGAGAATTTCACCATGTATATGGTACTTCAGCATAAACAAAGTTATTCAACGAGAATAATAAAGAACGAGAACGAAGTCGAGGCAAAATTGCACCGATGGGATATTCAAATGAATAATAAAGAATGGAATAATAGAAGAATTTCACCGTGTATGCGATACTTAGCATAAACAAAGTTATTCAACATAATAATGAAGAATGGAATAACAACTTTTACTTAGTATTGAAAGAAAGTAATTCTCTTCATGAATCTGAAAGAATAATACCCTTACCTTAGAAGAAAGCTGGATATTAGAATAGAAAGGTAGCTGACTTTTCTTCTTCTTTTCTCTATAATTTCTCTCAAGAGTTTCAGTGAATTCGTAAGAAATAATGAAGGAATGAGCTTCTATTTATAGGAGAGTGGACTGAATAGTAACTAATTCATGAACGGTCCAGATTGATTTACTTTTAAACGGACGGTCCATATTTAAACTTAAAGCAACGGTCCATACTGATTTACTATTAAAACTTTAAACCAACGGTCCATACTGATTAACTATTAAAACTTTAAACCAACGGTCCATACTGATTTACTATAATAATTTCAACCAACAGTCTGAAAAATTAGCATATCTCCTCATGGAATAATATTGTACCCAAAAATAATTTGAACCGAAAAGAAATATATTGTGACGCCCCCAAAATTAGGTATACATCACCCATCTTGGGTCGCCACTTACATGGTACAGAATTTAAATACAACTTACTAACATAAGCTGTCGTGTACAATACGACATAAAGCGTGAGTTTAAATACAAATATAAATCTACTAGATATTATACAAACTCAAAAGGAGTCCTCATTACAATTATTATCACATTGTTTCACGAATAGTGAGGACTACTAATGCTATCTTAAGGACCATCACTCATTTTCCCGACTCGTCCCGGCTATATTCTCATTTCACGAGAGAAACGGTGAAAAGAAAGGGTGAGCTCAACTAGCCCAAGAAGAAATATTATGACTAAGATAATGCGAGAATAAATTATCAATAGTCTTCAACAATGTTAAACCGATAAAATACAATAGACAACCGGTTTAAGCTGCGGTGAATATGCAATCCATTAAAAGAGTCAAGTAGAAAATAAAGTCTACTATCTTTTAGGTTTTAAAAGATTTTTCATCATCATTATAAATTTGAGACTCGACTTTAATAAATATTCCACATCATCGAATCACCCCCCGCACTACGGCCGAGGATATTCTTTAGTATCACGACCACAATTATTCATGCACTACTGCCAAGAATAGTTGTGTATTCATTAATGGTCATGATCATGCCAACAACTCTCCATCAATGCACTACGACCATCGAGGATTTTTATCACATCATTTGTAACATTACTACCATGATTACAAGAATAGTCTACGAGGTCATAATCATACCAAGTCCATCTATGCACTACTGAGTGCCGAGATGACTTTCAACATAATATAAACATGAGGATGATGACAATGATATAGAAATCAATAAAACAAGTTCAAGAATTATTTTATCCAGAATTATTAACGTCAAATTATCAACGATGATCTTGTTTTGTAGAGTAAAATTCAAGAATGATCAGAAGAATATTTTCATGAAAAGATACTGGATGAAACGCAAATATCAAGGATATTCCACTAATTTCATGGAGTATAGAAGTCAAAGTTTTAACCAACTGGGTATAATAAAGAATGGAATAACAAAAGAAATCACCATGCATGCGATAGACCGCACAGAAAGGTTATTCCAACAGAATAATAAATAACGGAACCAGGTCAGGTGAAATTCACACCGACAGGATGTTCCAACAGAATAATAAAGATGGAACCAGATCTGGTGTAAAAACACACGAGATAGGATATTCCAATGAGAATGATAAAAAGGCGGAACCCAGTCCGTGTAAAAAACACATGACGAGGATGTTCCAATGAATAATAATAAAGATGGAACCGGTCAGGTGTAAAACACGAGCATGGATGTTCCAATAGAATAATAGAAGAATGTCACCAAGTATAGGGTAAAACCGCATTATCAAAGGTTATTCCAACGAATAATAAGCAATGGAATAACAATAGTTCTCTTCATGAATAAGAAAGAATAACACCCCCTTACTTTTGGTAGGAGATTGAATCTCGCAAAGAATGTAGTAACAAAATACTCTTCTTCTTTCTCTCTTATTCTCTCTATACTTTTTCTCTCTATAGCTTGAATGAATTAAGTGAAAAATAATGAAGCACTAAGCCTCTATTTATAGAAGATTTCTAGCTTAGCACTGCTTAGTGTGAAAAGGCAAGTGGCTTGACGACT
Organism: Panax quinquefolius; assembly: GCA_020205615.1. Classification (NCBI taxonomy): domain Eukaryota; kingdom Viridiplantae; phylum Streptophyta; class Magnoliopsida; order Apiales; family Araliaceae; genus Panax; species Panax quinquefolius. The sequence continues at coordinate 13,819,719 of CM035152.1, forward strand.
AATAATGTGAAAAAAAAGTGGTTTGGACTTTTGTAATGTGAAACGACAAGTGGTTCGGCCCTTTGTAATGTGAAACGACAAGTGGTTCGACGTCGGTAAAGGTAATTACTATTGACGAAGGTAATTACTATTGTGAAGGTAATTACTATTCAAAGGTAATTACTTATCGTGAAGAGACTCTTAGATGATGACATATATGAGCCCCCATAAAATAATCAAACTTACCACAAATCATTTTTATTTTCATCAACACATATTTAATCTTTCAACAATTATTAATCATTTATAACTTGTCGTCTCAATTATTGATTTAATACTATAACATATTATCTGATGATGATCTTGTGACAATAATTGAATCAATAATATAAGAGATATGATCGCAAGAATTCATCGTAGTAATAATTAAGCATAGTTGAAGTGACTTCTCACGTAAGCATCGATAATCAATACCGTGTGCTACTATGCAACTACGGCAGACATCGCACTTTTACCCACGGGTAGTTCAACAGTTTTAACGGTAACATCTCCGTAGTTATTTTTATAAAATATTTTTGTCGTTTTCTCAATCCGATAATAATTACATTGTGGGGTCCACCAATGATTGAGTAGTTGTCGAATATTCCTAACAAAAAGAATATTCCAGACCAAACGAATATTTTATAACAACTTGCATACTTTTGCAAAATTTATAAATATTACCCACAACTATAACATTATATCAAATTTATTCCATAATATTCAAAATAATATTTATAGAAAAATTCATCTTTATTTATAAAAGTTGGGGTCTTACAACCTCCCTTCTTATGAAATTTCGCCCTCGAAATAGGGGTACGATACTGGTATGTCGAAGAGGTAAGGATACCTTGATTTCATTTCAGATTCTAACTCCCAAGTCATTTCCTCAACATCGTGGTTCCTCCACAAAACTTTGACTTGAGGTATAACCTTGGAGCGTAGAATATGTTCCTTCTTATCCAAAATTTGAACAGGGAACCTCTTCATACGTCAAATCTTCCGCTATTTCGTCCGGTTCTAACTCAATAATATGGTTCGGGTCTTTCACATATTTACGTAACATGGATATGTGAAAAACGTTATGAACACGAGACATACTTGGCGGTAGAGCGAGTCTATAGGCCACAGTTCCTACTCGATCGAGGATTAAAAATGGACCGATGAATCGAGGATTGAGTTTTCCTCTCTTTCCAAATCTTGTAACTCCTTTCCATGGAGCAACTCTTAATAACACATGATCTCCTATATCGAATTCCACGTCCTTTCGATGAAGATCAGCATAACTCTTTTGTCAATTTTGTGAGATTTTTATACGTTATCGGATCGTTTGAATCTTTTCCGTAGTCATACGTACCAACTCCGGTCCCCAACAACGTTGCTTCACCCACCTCATCCCAAAGATATCTTTGGAGAAGCGACACTTTCTTCCATACAACGCTTGAATGGAGCCATGCCAATACTTGCTTGATAACTGTTGTTGTAGGAAAACTCCACCAATGGTAAGAACTTGTCCCAACTCCCTTGAAATCAAGGACACGAGTCTTAATAGATCTTCAAGAGTTTGAATAGTCCTCTCCCATTGTCCGTCTGTCTCGAGGATGATCCGAAAGCTAAATCGTAAGTCTGTGCCCATAGCTTTTTGTAAACTAAACCCACAATCGTGAAGTGAATCTTGGGTCTCGATCGGAAACTATGGATACCGAAAGATACCATGCAGATCTTACAATCTCGTTTATGTACATCTGAGCAAAGCGTTCAAGTGTATAAGTTTCTCAGATTGGTAAGAAATGAGCGAGACTTGGTCAATCTATCAACAATGACCCAAATCGCATCAATGCCTTGAGAAACCTTAGGAAGGCCTAAACGAAATCCATGGTAATGTGCTCCCACTTCCATTCGGAATTTCAAGTGGTTGCAATGGACCTTTTGGTACTTGATGCTCGCTTTAACTCGTTGACAAGTTAGACACCTTGAGATAAACAACGCTATCTCTCTCTTCATATTGCTCCACCAAAATGTATGGCGAATATCATGATACATTTTGGTACTCCCGAGATGGATTGCAAATGGTGTGTTGTGCGCCTCCATCATGATATTATACTTTAAATCGTGGTCGTTAGGAACACAAAGTCCGGAGTTGACTCAAGTATTTTCTTCATCGATTCTTGCTTCCCAAGATAGCACCTTCTTTTGACTTTTTTTCCTCATACGCATCGGCTCCGTGTCCGTAGCTTGAAAGCGACTTTTAACTTTATCGATTAAAGTCGGTTCTACTCAGATACTCGTTATCATCACATGCGTCCCCTCGAGTCTTTAACTCTATCTCCATCCTTTGCAAGTCACACAAAATGGGCCTTTGCGTTGACAATATCGCACTCAGATTGCATATGATTTTCTACTTTCGATAAATTACCTACCACGTTCGCTTTCCGGGATGGTATTGGATGGTATGATCATAATCTTTCAACAGTTCAAGCCAACGTCGTTGTCGCATGTTGAGTTCCTTTTGAGTGAAGAAATATTTGAGGCTTTTATGATCCGTAAAGATCTCCACTTTCTCCCCATACAAGTAATGCCTCCAAATTTTAAGTGCAAAGAAGACAACATTTGCCAACTCTAGATCATGAGTAGGATAATTCCTCTCATATTCTTTGAGTTGTCATGAGGCATAGGCTATAACTTTTCCATGTTGCATGAGAACACATCCCAACCCTTTGCGCTCAAGCATCATCAGATGACAAATCCGTCTCGAGCCAGATGGTATTGTCGAACAAGTCTTCAAATAAGTCTCATCTTGAGTTCTTGAAAACTCTTCTCACATTCTTCGCTCCAACCAAACTTTTTATCTTTTCGAGTCACCGAATCGATGGAGTAGCGATTCGAGAAAATCCTTCCACGAATCTCCGATAATAACCAAACTAAACCGAGAAAGCTACGTATTTCGGTCATCGATTTAGGTTGTTCCAGCTTTGAATAACTTCAATCTTTCTTGGGTCAACAGATATTCCATGACTTGATACCCGTGCCCAAGGAATGCTACTTCTTCAAGCCGTAACTCGCACTTCTTCAACTTGGCATAAAGCTTATATTCACGAAGCTTTTGGAGTGTCGACCTCAAGTGTTGCTCATGATCTTCACGGCTTTTGGAATAAATAAGGATGTCATCAATAAAGACGACCACCAAAGTGATCTAAATATTCCTTGAATACTCGGTTCATCATATCCATGAAGGCAAAGAGAGCATTAGTCAATCCAAAGGACATGACTAGAATTCATAATGCCCGCATCGAGTTCCGAAAGTCGTCTTTAGAATGTCGTGGTTCTAATCTTCAATTGGTGATATCCTAACGAAGATCTATCTTTGAAAAGAATTTGGTTCCTTGCGGTGGTCAAACAGTCATCAATACGTGGCAATGGATACCTATTTTGATGGTGACATGATTCAACTCCCGATAATCAATACAAAGTCGCATACTCCCATCTTTCTTCTTCACGAATAGAATAGGAGCACCCCAAGGAGAAGTACTAGGACGAATAAAGCCAATGTCTAACAATTTCGTAGTTGGGTCTTTAACTCACGAAGTTCAATAGGAGCCATTCGATATGGGGCTTTGGAAATAGGTTTTGTAACGGTTCAAGGTCGATACAAAATTCAATTTCACGCCGGGGTAGGCCATGAAGTTCTTCGGGAATACGTCAGAAATTTATTAACAATAGAAATATCGTTCAAAATCGGCGTATTTTTGTTTAAATCAGTAACATGAGCTAAGAAAGCTCGACATTAGCTTTTCAATAAACGAATAGCTTTATGGCTTGAGATGACCGTGATTGATTTTAATGGTTTGGTCGTTTGAATTCGCATAATAGGTTGATTAGGAATATGAAAGCTAACAACCTTACGAAAACAATCAATTTTTGCATGATAAGTAGTTAACCAATCAATCCACAGAATCACGTCAAATACAAGTATTTTTAATGAAATAAGATCGACATGTAATTTGAGGGTACCGATTTGAACCAAACAAGACTTATAAGCGAGTGGATGTAATGAAGGTTTCTCCCAACGGAGTTTCCACAGATAAGTCAAAGTCTAATTTCTTGAGTCAAATTTAATCGATGAGCAAGCAGTAGGGAGAAATAAAAGAATGGGTAGAACCCGGTATCAAATAAAGTATAGACTTCATTAGAGTTTATGATAAGCTTACCCGTGATGACCTCATTCGGGTTCCTTGCTCTCTGGGAGGTCACAATAAACGCTTCCCCAGACCTACTGGGTTTTGACTTTTTCGGGACGACCTTTGGTGCCTCCATCCTAGTTGAATTTGTCTTGATGAACAACAAAATCGAGTCAAGTGACCTTCTCTTCCACAATTATAACATGCTTTGACGGCGATGGCGTAGATTTGACCGATGTGTCCTCTCCTCGCATTTGAAGCATATGATAGGTGGTCTTTCCGCTTCCTTAACAACTTGGTCTTTGGTGTCGACGTCTTTCCATCATTGTTGAATCTCCTTTTCTTAAAATGTCCATTCTTATTGTTTTGGTACGATTACCACGAAGTGGTTACCATATCGGCCCATTGATTCCCTCCACGCTTGTTGTCACCGCTTCGATGACTAGTCTCATTTGGTATTATAATTTTTTTTACCGCTCTCTTTTTGTTCGTTGACTCGTTATCGCTCCACTAATCGAGCCCTATTTACAACATCCGAATAGAAACACGGTTTATGAGAAATAAGATGTTGACGTATCTCCGACTTCAAACCTCTTAAAAACATTCGCGCCATTCTTTCTTAATTATCCACCAAGTGGGATGCAAATCGTGATAACATCGCAAATTTTGCCTCGTATTGCGATACTGGTCATATTGTTTTGTTCTAACTTGATAAATTCCACCTCCTTCATGTGGCGAATACTTTCGTGAAAGTATTTGTCGTTGAAGCGCCTCCTGGAACTTCTCCCAAGATATCTTGAGACAAAGAAGTTGAGTACGTTTACCGAATTCCCACCAAGAATCCGCCTCTCGCGCAACATAAAGGCTAAGAAAGGAACCTTTGCTCCTCGGAGCATCCCAAGACATCAAATATCTTGGTAATCTGCTTTATCCATGCTTCCTCCGAAGTGGTTTTGGCTCTCCTTAAACTCCCGGTGGTCCCAGCTCCTTGAATTGTTTAAGCGGTGTGCCGAGAGTTTTTCGTGTTTCCACCTACGTTTTGGATGTGAGTCGCTCTATCTTCTTTGTTAGATAAATTGCATAAAGCCTCCGAACATTTGATCATTCGTCATTTGGTCGGTGTTGTTGTTTGCATGAGGATTGTCGCCTTCACGATGCACATTATCCACGATTATTGATATGTGGTGAATCAACGATCGCTGCGCTCCATTCTTATTCTCAACATTCTCGGATGTCATTTTTCGACATCGCCACAAAACAAAAGGTTAATTGACATGTAACAAATTATCCCTATCTTCCGACCAACCAATAAAATAGCACATAAACTTAGGTAGGTCATACTAGTGAAGGTATTCCTGCCTTTCCCTCCTAGTACTATTCTCACATCTTAGCCAGGATCATATCCTAAGCTCGATACTCAAGCTGCGGCGCCCCAAAATTAGGTATACATCACCCATCTTGGGTCGCCACTTACATACGTGGTACGTAATTTAAATACAACTTACTAACATAAGCGTAGGTGTATAATACGACATAAAGCGTGAGTTTAAATACAAATATCATCTACTAGATATTATACAAACTCAAAAAGGAGTCCTCATTACAATTATTATCACCATTGTTTCATGGAATAGTGAGGACTACTAATGCTATCTTCGAGGACCATCACTCGTTTTCCCGACTCGTCCCCATTTATATTCTCATTTCACTCAAGAGAACAAAGTGAAAGAAAGGGTGAGCTCAACTAGCTCAAAGATGAAATATTATGACTAAGATAATGCGAGAATAAATTATCAATAGTCTTCAATAATGTTAAACCGATAAAATACAATAGACAAACCGGTTTAAGCTGCGCAATGAATATCAATCCATTAAAAGAGTCAAGTAGAAAATAAAGTCTACTATCTTTTAGGTTTTAAAAGGTTTTTCATCACTGTTATAGCTGAGACTCAACTTTAATAAATATTCCACATCATCGAATCACCCCTGCACTACGGCCAAGGATATTCTTTAGTATCACGACCACAATTATTCATGCACTACGGGCCAAGAATAGTTGTGTATTCATTAATGGTCATGATCATGCCAACAACTCTCCATCAATGCACTACGGCCACTGAGGATTTTTATCACATCATTTGTAACATTACGGTCATGATTACACCTAATAGTCTCTGGTCATAATCATACCAAGTCCATCTATGCACTACTGTGCCATGCTGATGACTTTCAACATAATATAAACATGAGGATGATGACAATGATATAAGAATTCAATAAAACAAGTTCAAGAATTATTTTATCCAAGAATTATTAACGTCCAAATTATCAACATGATACTGTTTTGTAGAGTAAAATTCAAGAATGATCAGAAGAATATTTTCATGAAAGATATCTTTGGATGAAACATAAATATCAAGGATATTCCACTAATTTCATGGAGTATAGAAGTCAAAGTTTTTAACCAACTAGGTATAATAAAGAATGGAATAACAAAAGAAATCACCATGCATGCGATAGACCGCATGCATGGTGCGGAGTTATTCCAACAGAATAATAAATAACGGAACCGTGTCGGTGAAATTCACACCGCATGGGATGTTCCAACAGAATAATAAAGATGGAACCGGATCCGGTGTAAAACACACGAGATAGGATATTCCAATGAGAATGATAAAGAGGCGGAAACCGGTCCGGTGTAAAACACATGTGATGAGGATGTTCCAATGTAATAATAAAAGGCGGAACTGTGTCCGGTGTAAAACACTTGAGACGGGATATTCCAATAGAATAATAGAAGAATGTCACCAAGTATAGGGTAAACCACGTATACAAAAGTTATTCCAATGAGAATAATAAGCAATGGAATAACAATAGTTCTCTTCATGAATAAGAAAGAATAAACCCCTTACTTTTGGTAGGAGATTGAATCTCGCAGACGGTGTAATAACAAAATACTCTTCTTCTTTCTCTCATATTCTCTCTATACTTTCTCTCTCTATAGCTTGAATGAATTCGTGAAAATAATGAAGCACTAGGCCTCTATTTATAGAAGATTTCTAGCTTAGTACTGCGCAGTGTGAAAAGGCAAGTGGCTCGACGACTAATAATGTGAAAAAAAAAGTGGTTTGGCCTTTCAGAATGTGAAACGACAAGTGGTTCGGACTTTGTAATGTGAAACGACAAGTGGTTCGACGTCTGGTAAAGGTAATTACTATTGACGAAGGTAATTACTATCGATTGAAGGTAATTACTATTCACAAAGGTAATTACTATTCGACGAAGAGACTCTTAGATGATGACATATGAGCCCCCATAAAATAATCAAACTTACCACAAATCATTTTATTTTCATCAACACATATTTAATCTTTCAACAATTATTAATCATTTATAACTTGTCGCATCTCAATTATTGATTTAATACTATAACATATTATCTGAGATGATCTTTGTGACAATAATTGAATCAATAATATAAGAGATACGATGCAAAGATCATGTAGTGATAATTAAGCATAGGTGAGTGACTTCTCACGTAAGCATCAATAATCAATACAGTGTGCTACTATGCAACCACGCCAGTATTCGCATACTTTACCAAGGGTAGTTCAACGGTTTTAACGGTAACACCTCCGTAGTTATTTTTATAAAATATTTTTGTCGTTTTTCAATCCGACAATAATTACATTATGGGGTCCACCAATGATTGAGCCAGTTGCACGAATATTCCCTAACAAAAAGAATATTCCCAGACCAAACTAATATTTTATAACAACTTGCATACTTTGCAAAATTTATAAATATTACCCACAACTATAACATTATATCAAATTTATTCCATAATATTCAAAATAATATTTATAGAAAAATTCATCTTTATTTATAAAAGTTGGTGTCATACATATATTGTTCGGGTGAATAGTACCCCGTGAATAGTAACTCGTGAATAGTAACTCGTGAATAGTAACTCATGAATATTAACTCATGAATAGTACTCCGACACAAAAAGTGCCCCGAATACCCGATTGAACAATATAACCTCCAGACATCAATTATCATCTGAATAGTTGTCGATTTCTACTAACACAAATAATCTCAACACAATGAAACTATCAAATTCATCTTTAATCAATACGAGCTTATTCATCAATAATATTATAACTCACAATATTTAACAAACGTGTTATTCCCGGAAAAGGGGCTTTCAATAAGGATTTCTCCCTATCGCACGCAATTAGGTGACCAAACATCTCGATGTGAACTTCTAGACATTGTAAATATTGCAATTTAATAATATGAATAACTTTGTCGTCTCAATTATTGATTTAGTAATATATCATATAATGCGTATGATATTTGTGACAATAATCGAATCAATAATATGAGAGATATGATGCAAAAGAATTATTGTAGAAATAATTGAGTATAACGTAAGCATCAATAATCAATACTACCGTGATGCTCTTATGCAACTAACGCCAGACATCGTACTTTTACTACCGAGTAGTTCAGCGGTTTTAACGGTAAAATTTCACCGTTATTTTTATAAAAAGATAATTTCGCTGATTTTTTAAATACGCACAATACTTAGATTAATGGGTTCACCAATGATTGTAATTGATTATACGGATATTCCCGATAAAAAGAATATTCCCCGACCAAACGAATATTTTATAACAACTTGCATACTTCGAAAAATTTGTAAATATCACCCACAACTATAACATTATATCAAATCCATACCATAGTATTAAAAAAATAAATTTCAAGAAATTTAAATCTTTATTCATAAAATCTGGGGTCTCACAGTTATGAACACAAGACATACTTGGCGGTAAGGCGAATCTATAAGCCACAGTTACTACTCGTTCGAGGATTACAAATGGGCCAATGAATCGAGGATTGAGCTTTCCTCTCTTTTCAAATCTCGTAACTCATTTCTATGGAGCAACACATAACAACACATGATCTCTAATATTGAATTCCACGTCTTTTCGATGAAGATCAGCATAACTCTTTTGTCGATCTTGTGAGGTTTTTATACGTTGTCGGATCGTTTGAATCTTTTCCGTAGTCATATGTACCAAATCTGGTCCCAACAACGTTGTTTCACCCACCTCATCCCAGCATATTGGAGAACGACACTTTCTTCCATACAACGCCTCAAATGGAGCCATGCCAATACTTGCTTGATAACTATTGTTGTAGGAAAACTCCACCAATGGTAAAAACTTGTCCCAACTTCCCTTGAAGTTAAGGACACAAAGTCTTAATAAATCTTCAAGAGTTTAAATAGTCCTTTCCATTCGCCCATCCGGTTTGAGGATGATATACGAACTAAATCGTAAACTGCGCCATAGCTTTTTTGTAAACTAACCCAAAATCTTGAAGTGAATCTTGGGTCTCGATCGAAACTATGGATATTGTGAAGACCCTCAAATTTTTAAATAAAAAGGAATTTCCTTTATTTATTATTTTGAAATAAGTAAGGGTTGATTTGATTAATGTGGATAGTTAAGGGTTAAATACGCAAATATTTCAAAATAAGCAAGTGGTTATAAAATATTCATTATCGTCAGGGAATATTCGTTTGGTCGTGGAATATTAAATGCAGATTGCTTGGGAATATTAAATGCATTTACTGCCAAGACCATGTGTGGGCCCCATAACGGAAAAGCGATTGGATGAAGAAAACGACAAATATAAGTTGTTTTTAAATAACGGCGTAGTTGTTACCAATTATACCGTTGGAATACCGGTGGTGGTTAAAACACACTAATACGCGTTGTTGAAAGCGATAGTATTGCACTGTATTGCACCAATTATTGATTCTTACGTGAAGAAGGCACTACTCAATAATGGTTACGATGAATTCTTCGCTCGAAGATTTTATTGAGTTAATAAATTCGCTATTGATATTTTATATTCTTGTTGTTTCAATAATTGTCATTACACAGTATTTTTCATTATCGAAGCAATAATTCATATTATCTCGAATAATATTATTAGATAACATTATTGACAATGTCTAGAAAGTTACATCTAAGGAGAGGTTTGGTCACCTAATTGCGCGCCCAGAAGAAGAAATTCTTATTGGAAAGCCTCCTCTTTCCTGAACCGCTTTGGTTGTCAATATTGTGATTTCGTAATATTATTTATGAATAATTAATTATTGATTCATATGATGAGAGAAAATATTGATTTTATGTGGATATAGATGGAGAAAATTTTTATAGTGACAATTGTTGAAAATTGAAATTTTATCTTTTCTCGATAAAATAATTCATTTAAATATATTATTTTAATAATATATTAATTGGTGATATTTTACAACGAATGGGGATATATGAGTATAAGAGGAGGAAGAGTATTTTTGTTGCAATAAATGTTTAAAACATGTTAAACATGTCGGTGGACCCCATTTATTGATTTGAAATTTGATTATAGTCGTAAAATCGCCTGTTTGTGGATTTGATTGACGATTGCATTTGGAATTTGGAAAAACTTTCTTCCGCAAAGTTGTAGAGAATTGAATTTCCTATAAAACCCGTGAGATTGAATTTTTACGATGAAAGGGCTATTTATTATGAATTATTGAAGCTCAAGTTCAAATAATTAATTTTGGAAGTTTTAATTGTTTATTTAAGAAAAACGTTTTTTGCAATCCCACATGTGATAAAAATGTGCTGAATTCAATTGGTCTAAGGTGGGCTTGAATTTGTTTAATTATATTATTATTTTATTAAATTTTTCTGCTTTGGTGTTAAAGATTTTCCTATAAATAGGTGCTTAGGTTAGAATTGAAAATCACACGTAAATCAAGTTTTCTCTCTCTATATTATCGAGCGTATTCTTGTGAGTATTTTGAGTATACTTTGAGTATTGCTAGGCAGTGCAAGTTCCTTCAAAGACTATACCCTTTATTCTAGCTGTAAATCTTCGATCTTTCGAGGTAAGGATATTATTTTTTTTTTCGTAATGATATTATTTCTTCAATATCATTATCTTTGAAATGTTGATCTGAAGTTTTATCAAATTTGGAACTTTTTCATGTCGGGTTACTATTCATGGGTTACTATTCATGAGTTACTATTCACGAGTTACTTATTCATGAGTTACTATTCACGAGTTCTTATTCACGAGTACTATTCATGAAGCGTGAAGATGTTTTGTGGAATTTCTATCTTTTGGTGTCGGGTTACTATTCACGTATACTAAGACTATTCACGATATCTGAAGACTATTCACGATACTGATCTTTATTCAATAGAAAAATAAAATTTCTTCTTTTCATCCAAAACATCTATTCCGGATACTAACTCGATTGTATCCATGTTTTGATCATTCTTGAATTTTACACCACTATGATTATTTTTGAGGTATTTTTGGACGTGGATAAAACCAAGTACTGAATCCTTAATCCTTAATCCTTGTCATTTTGTTTCATTGGATTCGTTTCTTTAAAAAATATTTTCATCATCCTCGGTCTTAAATGATGATATTATAGAATATCTTTGGCAGTAGTGCAAAGATGAATGATTTCTTAAGAATATCTTTGGCACGTAGTGCAAAGATGAATGATTTCTGAAGAATATCTTTGGCCCGTAGTGCAAAGATGAGCAGTGTTTAAATGAACATGATTAATCGATGAATATCTTTGGCCTGTAGTGCAACGAGATGAATATTTGATTCGAGATGTATATTGATTGATGTTACGAGGATAAAAGATAGCGATGAACTTTTAAATTCATACATAGAAGATAGTAGTTTGCATTATCTACTTAACTCTTCTAATGAATTATTATTTCATTGCGAATATTGATTTAAAATTTGTTGTCTATTGTATTCTATTAGATTTTTTCCTGTTGAAGACTAACGATAATTTGTTGTATATTATCTTAGTCATAATATTCTTCTTGAGCTAGTTGAGTTCACCCTTTTCCTTTTGTTCCATTTTTCTCGTGGAGGCGAGAATATAGCGAGTGCAGTGGGGTATGGAATGAAGGTTTTAGAAAGGATTGTTTAGTAGTCCTCACCATTTTTGTAAAATAATGTATCAATAAATGTGATGAGGATTTATTTGAGTATAGATATTGTCAGAAGATAATATTTGTATTCAAACTCACAGTTTTCTTGTTGTAATAATAAAGTTGTAGTTGTTTACGTACCATGTATTGACAACTCGTAATAGGTGATGTATACCTATTTTGGGGTGTCAGTTAATGTATCGAGCTTAGGATATGATCTCTGGCGGAGATCGGGGAATAGAACTAGGAGGAGAGGCGAGTAAATCCTTCGCTAGTGTGTCCTACCTAAGCTTATTTGTTAGTTGGTCAAGATATATAGGGATATTATGTGATATATTGATTTCTTTAATTAACCCTTGTTTTATGACGATGATTTGAGAATGTCAATCGAGAATATTAACAATGGAAATGAGACCGTGGAGATGCTCACTCACCAACGAGGAGAAGCGTACAACAGTGGCAATGTTCCTCTTGTGAACAACACCATTGAAGCGGAGATGATGAACGAGGGGATGTTTAGAAGTTTTTTGCGATTCATGCAAAATCGCATTGAGGAAACTTCGTGTTCAAAATCTGAGGAGAAATGATAGCAATTCATGGGTTGTCACTGAAATGGCAGTTCAAAGAGTTGGGACCACCTGAATTTAAGGGAAAGCGATCCGATCATGGCGGAAACATGGGTCAAACAAATTACCAAGATATTCGATGTCTTGGGATGCACGGAGGAACGAAGGTTCCATTTGCCACCTTTATGTTCCGTGGCGAGGCGGACTCATTGGTGAGAGTCGTGAAGCGTACTCCATCCAGTACCACTTTCGGCATGTCTTGGGAGAGCGTTTGAAGCTATTTAATGACAAATACTTTCCGAAAGTGTTAAATCATATGAAGGAAGTGGAGTTCATCGATTGGAACAAAACAACATGGCGGTGTCTCAAAGACGAGGCAAAGTTTGCAGAGTTATCCAGTGTCAGCACCTCATTTGGTGGAGAATGAGGAGCATTATGGCGTGGATGTTTCTTACGGTTTCAAACCCGGCATACGCGGTATCTCATTTCTCATAAATTTTCTCTTTATTCAGATGTTGTAAAATGAGGCTCAATTATTAGAGCGAGATAACGAAAGTACGGTCGGTGAGGGACCACAACTGGGATCGTATCGAGAGATAGCGATCAATGTAATAATGATAACTGCGAAGAAAGAAAGCAGACGGACGAGAAATGGTAACCACTCTGGTGGTAATCATGGCCATGAAAAAATAGAAGAAGCGAGTCGGGAGGAGATTTAAAAAGAGGAGATTTAACAACGACCATGTGAAGATGACAAAGGTCTAAGAAAGAATCGGTTCTAAGGAGGAGAACGACCACCGGTCATATATGCTACAAATGCGGAAAAGAGGGACATATCGGTCAAAGCGCCCACAACAGTTCAAGGTATGCTATAATTGTGGAAATGAAGGACATATCGCTCGAGATTGTACAATAAGCGAAACCTAGTTCAATGAGGGACGGTGACTCAAAAGATCGTCCGAGAAAAGTCAAAGTCAACGATTCCGGAAGAGCGTTTGTTGTGATCGGGTCATAATGCGAGGAACCCAAACGAGGTGATCACGGGTAAGCTATTTATAAATTCTTGCGAAGTTTATACCTTACTTGATACCTAAGGTGCTACCCATTCATTTATCTCTCCTGCATGTGCTCAACGTTTAAACTTGACTTGGAGAAATTAGACTTTGACCTATCTCTGTGGAAACTTTCGTTAGAGAAACTTTCATCACATCCACTGTTTATAAATCTTGTTTGATTCAAGTTGGCACCATTACCTTACCTATTGACCTTATCTCTTTAAAGATACTTGCTTTTGATGTGATTTTAGGGATTGATTGGTTAACTACTCATCATGCCAAAATTGATTGTTTTCGTAAGGTTGTTAGTTTTCATATTCCTAACCAACCTGTTGTACGAATTCAAGCAACTAAACCATTAAAATCGATCACTGTCATATCTAATCATAAAGCTATTCGTTTATTAAAAAACGGATGTCAAGCTTTCCTAGCCCATGTTATGGATTTGAATAAAGACACGTCAAATTTGAATAATATTCCTGTTGTTATTGACTTTCCGATTTCGAGAAGAACTTCCGGCTCTACCCCGTAACGTGAAGTTGAATTCTTTATTGATCTTGAACTCGGTACAAAGCCCATTTCTAAAACCCCATATCGAATGGCTCTATTGAACTTCGGGAGTTAAAGGTCCAACTACGAGGAATTGTTGGACATCGGTTTCATTCGTCCAAGTACATCTCCTTGGGGTGCTCTGCTTTATTTTGTAAAGAAGAAAGGCGGAGTATCGCGACTTTGTATTGACTATCGGAATTGAACCATGTCACCATCAAGAATAGGTATCCTCACCTCATATTGATGACTTGTTTGACCAATGTAAGGGCACAATTCTTTTCAAAAAATCGATCTTCGATTACGGATATCATCGGTGAAGATTAGGCGAGGATATTCCAAAGGCGCCTTCGAACTTCGGTATGGGCATTATGAATTCTTAGTCATGTCTTTTCGGACTAACTAATGCTCTGCTGGCTTTCATGGATATGATGAACCGAGTATTCAAGGAATATTTGGATCAATTCGTTGTTGTCTTTATTGATGACATCCTCATATATTCCAAAAGCCGTGAAGATCATGAGCACCATTTGAAGCTGGTACTCCAAAGGCTTCGTGAAAACCAACTATATGCCAAATTGAAGAAATGCGAGTTCTGGCTTGAGGAAGTAGCATTCCTTGGGCACGTGGTGTCGAAACATGGAGTATCTGTTGATCCGGCGAAGATTGAAGCAATACAAAGTTGGGAGCAACCGAAGTCGGTGACCGAAGTACGTAGCTTTTTGGGCTTAGCTGGTTATTATCGGAGATTCGTGGAAGGGTTTTCTCGAATCGCTACTCCATTAACTCAGCTAACTCGGAAGGATACAAAATTCGTTTGGAGCGAAGAATGCGAGAAAAGTTTCCAAGAGCTTAAGAGGAGACTTATTTTAAGACTGTTCTAACAATACCATCTGGTTCGGATGGATTTGTTATCTACAGCGATGCTTCAGGCAAAGGGTTAGGATGTGTTCTCATGCAACGTGGGAAAGTCATAGCCTATGCCTCGCGACAACTTAAAGAGTATGAGAGGAATTATCCTACTCATGATCTAGAGTTAAAGTGATCGTTTGCGCTTAAAAATATGGAGGCACTATCTATATGGGGAGAAAGTGGAGATATATTCGCACCATAAAAAGCCTTAAATATTTCTTCACTCAAAAAGAACTCAACACGCGGCAATGACGTTGGCTCGAGCTATTGAAAGACTAAGACCACACTATTCAATACCATCCCTGGTAAAGTTTAACGTGGTAGCGGCGATTTAATCGAGTAGAAGATCATATGCGGAACGAAAGTGCGATGATGTCAAGTATACGATAGAGCCAACTTTAATAGAAAAGTTAAGGTTGCTTTCAAGCCACCCAGGCCGGAGCCGATGCGTATGTAAGAAGAAAAGTACAAGAAGGAGCTATTAAGCGAGAATTGATGAAGAATGAATACTTTGAGTCCACTTAGACTTTGTGTTCCTAACGACTCGATTTGAAGTACAAGATTATGATGGAGGCACACAATACGCCATTTGCAATCCATCCCGGAAGTACTAAAATGTATCGTGATCTTGACATACATTTTGGTGGAACAATATGAAGAGAGATTGCAAAGTTTATCTCGATGTGTTTAACTTGCCAACGTGTAAAGGCGGAGCATCTTGTACCTAAGGGTCCATTGCAACCACTTGAGATTAGGAATGGAAGTGGGAACACATTACTATGGATTTCGTTCTGGGTCTTCCTACGGTTTCTCAAGGCATCAATGCTATTTGGGTTATTGTTGATAGATTAACCAAGTCGCTTCATTTCTTGCCGACACGGAGACTTATTCCTTGAACGTCTTGCTAGTATATGCGACGTGAATGAGATTGTGAGGTTGCATGGCATGCACTGTATCCATAGTTTCGGATCGTGACCCAAGATTCACTTCAAGATTTTGGGTTAGCTTGCAAAAAGCTATGGGCACGGATTTATTGATTCGATTCGGCATACCATCCTCAAAGCGGACGGACAATCGAAAAAGGACTATTCAAACTCTTGAAGATTTATTAAGACTCGTGTCCTAGACTTCAAGGCGGTTGGGATAAGTATTTACCATTGGTGGAATTCTCCTACAACAACGGTTATCAAGCAAGTATAGGTGTGGCTCCATTTGAAGCATTATATGGACGAAAGTGTCGTTCTCAATATGTTGGGATGAGGTGGGTGAAGCAACATTGTTGGGACCCGAGTTAGTACGATATGATCACCGAAAAGATCCAAATGATTCGATAACGTATACAAAGCGGCACAAGATCGACAAAAGAGTTATGCGGATCTTCATCGAAAGGACGTGGAATTTAATGTAGGGATCATGTATTGTTGCGAGTTGCTCCATGGAAGGAGTTACAAGATTTGGGAAGAGAGGAAAGCTCAATCCACGATTTATTGGTCCATTTCAAATTCTTGACCGAGTAGGAAATGTAGCCTATAGACTTGCGTTACCTCGAAAGTATGTCTCGTGTTCATAATGTGTTTCACATATCCGTACTTCAGTAAATATGTGAAAGACCGAACCACGTTATTGAGTTAGAACCGAGGACGAGATAGCCAAGACTTAACGATGGAGGAGGTACTGTCAAGATCTTGGATAGGAAGGAGCATGTCCTACGCGCAAAGGTTATACCATAAGTTAAAGTTTTGTGGAGGAATCATGCTATAGAGGAAATGACACGGGAATTGGAAAGCGGAAATGAAAGCGAGGTATCCTCACCTTTTCAAACACAAGTGACGTGACGCCAATTTCGAGGACGAAATTTCATAAGGAGGGAGGTTGTAAGACCCCAAATTTTTAAATAAAAAGGAATTTCCTTTATTTATTATTTTGAAATAGTAAGGGTTGATTTGATTAATGTGGATAGTTAAGGGTTAAATACGCAAATATTTCAAAATAAGCAAGTGGTTATAAAATATTATTATCGTGGGGAATATTCGTTTGGTCGTGGAATATTCAATGCTTTCGGGAATATTCGTATCGACGGCAGCAACCATGTGTGGGCCCCATAACGAAAAGTGATTGGATGAAGAAAACGACAAATATAAGTTGTTTTTAAATAATTGGTAGTAGTTGTTACCAAGTATATCTTGTTGGAATAATTCTTTATGGTTAAAACACACTAATACGGCGTTGTTGAGCGGTTGCTGCGGTATTGCACCAATTATTGATTCTTACGTAAGAAGGCACTACTCAATAATGGTTACGGTAATTCTTGCTCAAAGATTTTATTGAGTTAATAATTCTTGCGTTGATATTTTATATTGTTGTTGTTTCAATAATTGTCATTACACAATTATTTTCATTATCGAAGCAATAATTCATATTATCCGAATAATATTATTAGATAACATTATTGGCAATGTCTAGAAAGTTACATCTAAGGAGAGGTTTGGTCACCTAATCAATGCTACCGAAGAAGAAGAAATTCTTATTGAAAGCCCCTCTTTCTGAACCGCCTGGGCACAATATCGATATTGTGATTACGTAATATTATTTATGAATAATTAATTATTGATTCATATGATGAGAAAAATATTGATTTTATGTGGATATAGATGGAAAATTTTTTATAGTGACAATTGTTGAAAATTGAAATTTTATCTTTTTACGATAAAATAATTCATTTAAATATATTATTTTAATAATATATTAACGGTGATATTTTTACAACGAATGGGGGATATATGAGTATAAGAGGAGGAAGAGTATTTTTGTTGCAATAAATGTTTAAAACATGTTAAACATGCTCTGTGGACCCCATTTATTATTTGAAATTTGATTATATACGTAAAATCGCTTGGTTGTGGATTTCGGTCGATTTCTGTTTGGAATTTGGAAAACTTTCTTTCGCAAAGTTGTAGAGAATTAAATTTCCTATAAAAAATCGCGAGATTCGAATTTTTCGATGAAAGGGCTATTTATTATGAATTATTGAAGCTCAAGTTCGAAATAATTAATTTTGGAAGTTTTAATTGTTTTATTTAAGAAAAACGTTTTTGCAATCCCACATGTGATACAAATGTGCTGAATTCAGTTGGTCTAAGGTGGGCTTGAATTTGTTTAATTATATTATTATTTTATTAAATTTTTCTGCTTTGGTGGTTCAAGCATTTTCCTATAAATAGGGTGCTTAGGTTAGAATTGAAAATCACACCGTAAACTCAAGTTTTCTCTCTATATTATCGAGTTTATTCTTGTGAGTATTTTGAGTATACTTTGAGTATTGCTAGATGGTGCAAGTTCCTTCAAAGACTATACCCTAGATTCTAGCTAGTAAGATCGATCTTTCGAGGTAAGGGATATTATTTTTTTTCAGTAATGATATTATTTCTTCAATATCATTATAATCGAAATGTTGATCTCAAGTTTTATCAAATTTGGAACTTTTTTATGTCGGGTTTACTATTCATGGGTTACTATTCATGAGTTCTTATTCACGAGTTATTATTCATGAAAGTTCTTATTCACGAGTTACTATTCACGAGTACTATTCATGAAGCGTGAAGATGTTTTTGTGGAATTTCTATCTTTTGGTGTCTGAGTTACTATTCACGATACGGACTATTCACGATATCTAAGACTATTCACGATACTCTGCATCTTATTCAATAGAAAAATAAAATTTCTTCTTTTCGTCTAAAATATATATCTCGGATACTAACTCGATTGTATCCATGTTTTGATCATTCTTGAATTTTACACCACTATGATTATTTTTGAGGTATTTTGGACGTGGATAAAACCAAGTACTTAATCCTTAATTCTTAATCCTTGTCATTTTGTTTCTTTGGATTCGTTTTTTAAAAAATATTTTCATCATCCTCGGTCTTAAATGATGATATTATAGAATATCTTTGGCTTGTAGTGGTGCAAAGATGAATGATTTCTTAAGAATATCTTTGGCACTGTGAGTGCAAAAGATGAATGATTTCAAGAATATTTGGCCCAGAGTGCAAAGATGAACAGTGTTTAAATGAACATGACTAATCGATGAATATCTTTGGCCCAGTAGTGCAAAGATGAATATTTGATTCCAGATGTATATTGATTGATGTTATGGGGATAAAAGATAGGCGATGAACTTTTAAATTCATACATAGAAGATAGTAGTTTGCATTCTCTACTTAACTCTTCTAATGAATTATTATTTCCACTGCGAATATTGATTTAAAATTTGTTGTCTATCAGTATTCTATTAGATTTTTCCTCGTTGAAGACTAACGATAATTTGTTGTATATTATCTTAGTCATAATATTCTTTATCGAGCTAGTTGAGCTCACCCTTTTCCTTTTGTTCCATTTTTCTCGTGAGGCTAGAATATAAGCGAGTACGCAGCCGGGTATGGAATGAAGGTTTTAGAAAGGATTGTTTAGTAGTCCTCACCATTTTTGTAAAATAATGTATCAATAAATGTGATGAGGATTTATTTGAGTATAGATATTGTCTAGAAGATAATATTTGTATTCAAACTCACAGCTTTATTGTTGTAATAATAAAGTTGTAGTTGTTTCGCATATCATGTATTGACAACTCGTAATAGGTGATGTATACCTATTTTGGGGGCGCCATAGATATCGGCATACCATGCAATCTTACGATCTCGTTTATGTACATACCTAGCAAGACGTTCAAGTGTAAAAGTTTCTCGATTCGGCAGAAGAAATGAACAGACTTGGTCAATCTATCAACAATGACCCAAATCGCATCTATGCCTCGAGAAACCTTAGGAAGACCAGTAATGAAATCCATGGTAATGTGCTCCCACTTCCATTCTGGAATTTCAAGTGGTTGCAATAGACCTTTTCGCACTTGATGCTCCGCCTTGACTCGTTGAAAATTTAGACACCTTGAGATAAACCCCGCTATCTCTCTCTCTTCATATTACTCCACCAAAATATATGTCGAAGATCACGATACATTTTGGTACTCCCAGGATGGATTGCAAACGGTGTGTTGTACGCCTCCATCATGATTTTATACTTCAATTCAGAATCGTTAGGAATACAAAGTCTGGAGTTGACTCGAATTATTCTTTCTTCATCGATTCTTGCTTCCGGAATAGTACATTCTTGCACTTTCTTCTTTATACGCATCAGCTCTAGGTCTGTAGTTTGAGCAGCTTTAACTTTATCGATTAAAGTCGGTTCCACTTGTATATTCGCCATTATCACATGGGTCCCTGGAGTCTTTAACTCTATTTCCATCCTTTCCAAGTCATACAAAATGGGTCTTTGCGTTGACAATATTGCACTCGTATCCGCATATGATCTTCTACTCAATGCGTTAACTACTACGTTCGCTTTTCCAGGATGGTATTGGATGGTATAATCATAATCTTTCAACAACTCAAGCCATCTTCGTTGCCGCATGTTGAGTTCCTTTTGAGTGAAGAAATATTTGAGGCTTTTATGATCCTTATAGATCTCCACCTTCTCTCCATACAGGTAATGACACCAAATCTTAAGCGCAAAAACGACTGCTGCCAACTCTAGATCACGAGTAGGATAATTTCTCTCATATTCTTTGAGTTTTCGAGAGGCATAGGCTATTACTTTCCCATGTTGCATAATAACACATCCTAACCCTTTGCATGAAGCATCACTGTAGATGAAAAATCCCTTCGAGCCAGATGGTATCACGTAGCAAAAATGAAATGAGTCTCCTCTCGAGTTCTTGAAAACTCTTTTCATATTCTCGCTCCAACCGAATTTTGTATCTTTTGAGTCACCGAAAGTTAATGGATTAGTGATTCGAGAGAAACCCTTCTCTTAATCTCCGATAATAACCACCTTAAGTCGAGAAAGCTACGATTTTGGCCATCGACTTAGTTGCTCCTACTTTGAATTGCTTCAATCTTTGCCGGGTCAACAGATATTCCATGATTTGATATCACGTGCCCAAGGAATGCAACTTCCTCAAGCCGTAACTCGCATTTCTTTAACTTGGTATAAAGCTTGTTTTCACGTAAGCTTTTGGAGTATCACTTCGTGTGTTGCTTTTCATGGTCTTCACGGGTTTTGGAGTATATGAGGATGTCATCAATAAAGATGACCACAAAGTGATCCAAATATTCATTGAATACTCTGGTTCATCATATCCATGAAGGCAAAGAGGAGCATTAGTCATCCAAAAGACATGACTAGAATTCATAATGCCCGTACGAAGTTCTAAAAGTAGTCTTTGAATGTCATCGGTTTTAATCTTCAACCGATGATATCCGGAACGAAGATCAATCTTTGAAAAGAATTTAGCTCCCTTACAACCCGGTCAAACAGTCATCAATGCGAGGCAACGGTACCTATTTTTGATGGTGACATGATTCAACTCCCGATAATCAATACAAAGTCGCATACTTCCATCTTTCTTTCTTTACTGAATAGAGCAGGAGCACCCCAAGGAGACGTATTAGGGACGAATGAAACCGATGTCTAACAATTCACGTGGTTGGGTTTTCCGAAGTTCAATAGAGCCATTCGATATGGGGCTTTGGAAATGGGTTTTTGTACTGATTCAAGGTCGATACAAAATTTAATTTCATGCTCGGGGTAGTCCAGAAGTTCTTTGAGAATACGTCAGAAATTTATTAACAATAGAAATATCATTCAAATCGACGTATCTTTATTTAAATCCGTGACATGGGCTAAGAAAGCTTGATATACGTTTTTTTAATAAATGAATAGCTTTATGACTTGATATGACGTTGATTGATTTTAGTGGTTTGGTCAATTTGATATTAGGTAATAGGTTGGTTAGGAATATGAAAGCTAACAAGTCTAATTTCTCTGGAGTCAAATTTAAACGTTGAGCGCAAGTAGGAGAAATAAAGAAATGGGTAGAACCGGTATCAAATAAAGTATAAGCTTCGCTAGAGTTTATGATTAGCTTACCCGTGATCACCTCGTTCGGATTCCTCGCTTTTTGGGAGGTTACAAAAAATGCTCTCCCTTGAACTACCGGGTTTGTCTTGTCTGGGACACCCTTTGATGCCTCTATCCCAGCTGGACTTGAATTTGGTGGACGACAAAATCGGGCTAGGTGACCTTTTTTTCCACAATTATAACACGCTTTGAATTTCATCGTGCAGTTTGGACTTATGTGTCCTTCCCCTCCACATTTGTAACATAAAACTGGTGGTCGTTCTCCTTCCTTAACAACAGGTGCTGGTGCTGATGTCTTGAAATGTCCACTCTTATTGTAATAGCCATGATTACCACCGAAGTGGTTATCATTTCTGGCATATTGATTCCCTCCACGTTTGTTGTCACCGCTTCGATGATTGCTACCACTAGTATTATCGACTTGTCGGTCGCTCTCTCTTGGTTGGGTTGACTCATTATCGCGCTCCAATAAATGAGTCCTATTCATAACATCTGAATACAAACACAGTTTGTGAGAAATTAGGTATTGATATATCTCGGGTTTCAAACCTCTTAGAAACATCCGTGTCATTCTCTCTTCATTATCAACCAAGTGGGATGAAAACCGAGACAACTCGACAAACTTAGCTTCATACTGTGCCACAGTTATATTATTTTGCTCAAGCTTGATGAACTCTACCTCCTTCATGTGACGAATACTTTCAAGAAAGTACTTGTCGTTGAACAGTTCTTGGAACTTCTCCCAAGACATCTTCAGTGCTGCAGGTTGAGTACGCTTTACAGATTTCCACCAGTAATCTGCGTTTGCTCGCAACATGAAGGTGGCAAAGGGAACCTTTTGCTCCTTGGAGCATCCCAAGACATCAAATACTTGTTGATCTGCTTTATCCACGTCTCCGCCTTAAGTGGTTTTGGCTCTCCAAAAACTCCGTGGTCCCAGCCTTGAATCGCTAAGCGGTGACCGTCCGAGAGTTGTCGGTGTTTCCACCTGCATTTTGGATAGGATCCGCCATTCCGATGTTGCATGAATTGTATAAAGCCTCTGAACATCCCATCGCTCACCATTTCATCGCTTTTATTGTTTACATGAGGATTATTGTCTTCTGCTGCACATTATCCCGAGCATTAACTGTGGTGACTCAATTCGGTCTCATGTGCTTCATTGTTTATCTCAACATTTTGGATGTCATTTTCAAATCCGCCACAAAACAAGGGTTAATTAACATATCACATATTATCCCTATACTCGATTCCACCAATTAAATACCAAATAAACTTAGGTAGGTCATACTAGCGAAGGAATTCTGCTCTCCCTCTTAGTTCTTGTCTCACATCTCACCTGTGGATCATATCCCTCAAGCTTTGATTCCAATCATGACGCCCCAAAATAGGTATACATCACCCATCTTGAGTCGCCAAATACATAGTACAAACTTCAAATACAACTTAATTATATACAATTAAATGTAAAAATACGACAAAACATAATCTAAGAGTTTTAATAAGAATATTGTCATCTAGACAATATCCACACTCAATAGAGTCCTCATTACATTTATTGTCACACTATTTAATGTAATAGTGAGACTACTAATGCTATCATCCGGACCGTCACTGCTCCCCGACTAGTCCCGCCACGTTCTCATTTTCTCAAGAGAACGGTGAAAGAAAAGGTGAGCTCAACTAGCCCGATAAAAATATTATGACTAAGACAATGCAGAATAAATTATCATTAGTCTTCAACAATGTTAAACTGATAAAATACAATAGATATCAAGTTTAACTGCAGCGGAATAAGCAATCCATTAGAAGAGTCAAGTAGAGCATGATATCTACTATCTTTTATGATTTAAAATGTTTTCATCAAATTTTATCACCGAGACTAAATTTTTAATAAATAAACCACATCATCGAGTCATCCTCGCACTACGTGCCAAGGATATTCATTAAATCATCAATGGTCATGACTATACCGAATAATCCCTGGTCATAATCATACCAAAAACTGTCCATCAATGCACTATAGGCCACTGAGGACTTTTACCACATTATTTATACCATTACAGGTCATGATTATACCGAATAATCCCTGGTCATAATCATACCAAGTCCATCTATGCACGTAAGCCAAAGATGACTTTCATCATAATATAAGCATGAGGATGATGACAATGACATAATAATTCAATAAAACAAGTTCAAGAATAAATTTTAAAGATTTATAAGTTAATTTATCTTGAAATCAATTACGTCAAATTGTCAACATGATATCGCTTTGTGGAGTAAAATTCAAGAATGCTCGTAAGAATATTTCCATGAAAAGATACTTGGATGAAAGCGCAAATATCTAGGATATTCTACTAATTTCATGGAGTATAGAAGCCAAAACTTTAACCAAATGAGTATCATAGAATATATGAAATCGCAAATAGATTTTTACCGCCATGCAGAATCCACGTAGATGCATCATTTCCATAATTTAATAAGGAATGAATACGAAGGATCATTCACCATGCATGTGATAATCCACATATAAAAGTTATTCCAACAGAATAATAAAGAATGGAACCAAGTCATGCGTAATCCGCACAGACAAGATATTCCAACTGAATAATAAAGAATGGAATAACAGAAGAATTTCACCATGCATGCGATAGACCGCATAGACAAGTTATTCTAACAGAATAATAAAGAATGGAACCAGGTCTAGCGTAATCCGCACAAACAGGATATTCAACGAATAATAAAGAATGGAATAATGTAAGAATTTCACCATGTATGCAGATTTCAGATAGTCAAAGTTATTCCAATATAATAATAAAGAATGGAATAATGAAGAATTTCACCATGTATGCGGTACTTAGATAGACAAAGTTATTCCAACATAATAATAAAGAATGGAATAACAAAAGCTCTCTTCATGAATACGTAAAGAAATAATACCCCTTACCTTAGAAAGAAACCGGATACCTGGATCTTTGGAGTAGAGGTAGCAGACTTCTCTTCTTCTTTCTCTCTATAATAATTGCTCTATAACTTTAGTGAATTGGTGAGAAATGAAGGAAGAATGAGTTCTATTTATAGAAAAATATAGTTTTGATAATTGCACGTTTTGGGGCTCGAAATATTACAGTACAGTGCCTTTAACTTTTCTTTCATTTTTAATTTAGTCCTGCAAGTATTATCAAACTTGCATCACCTCTCCTAATAGTACATAATGTGAATCAATAGTTCAATTATGTGAATCAATAGTTATAATCATGTGAAAATATGAATTACAGTATAGTACCTCCATCTATACCTCTATTTTTAACTTAGTCATGCAAGTATTATGAATCTTGCACCAACTCCCCTAATAGTACAAGAATATGAATCAATAGTACACACATGTGAACAAATAGTTATAATCATGTGAATTAATAACAATTAATTGCTCATTTATCCCAAGTAATTATCCGATCGGGTCAATTATAACTTTCAGACATCAATTAATATCGAAATAAATGTCGATTTCCACTAACACTAATAATTCCAACACAATGGAACTATCAATTTCATCTTTTAATCAACACGAAGTTATTCATCATTAATATTATAACTCACAATATTTAACAACCGTGTCGCTCCTGTGAAATAGGGGCTTTAGATAAGGATTTCTCCTTATTGGCGCGTAATTAGATGACCAAACCTCTCCTTAACAGAACTTCTAGATATTGTAAATATTGCAATTTAATAATATGAATAACTTTGTCGTCTCAATTATTGATTTAATAATATATCATATAATGCGAGATGATCTTTGTGACAATAATCGAATCAATAATATGAGAGATATGATGCAAAGAATTATCGTAGCAATAATTGAGTATAAGCGAGTGACTTTTCACGTAAGCATCAATAATCAATACCATGTGCTACTATGCTAACCATGCGTATCACTGTATTTTTACTACCGAGTAGTTCAACAGTTTAATGGTAAAACTTCCGCCGTTATTTTTATAAAAAGATAATTATGTCATTTTCTAACTACGACAATACTTCCGTTGTGGGATCCACATTAATGATTGTGTTGCCGCATTTAATATTCCTTGTTAAAAGCGAATATTTCCAGACCAATCGAATATTATATAACCACTTACTTACTTTGCAAAATTTGTAAATATTACCCACAACTATAACATTATATCAAATCCACACCATAATATTCAAAAATATATTTCGAGAAAATTATTCTTTATTCATAAAAGTTGGGGTCTTACAACCTCCTCTTCTTATGAAATTTTGTCCTCGAAATTAAGGTACGTACTGTGACGCCCCCAAAATAGGTCCAATCCGCCCAACCTATTCTGAGTCGCCAAATACATGGTACAGAAAACAACTACAACTTTATTACTACAATTATCGTGCAAAATACAGAACACATATACTTTGAGTTTTAATACCAACTGTGACTCATGTTCCAACTATGGACAACACCTCACATTGATATATTACATAAAGGTACAGTCAATAACTGTTTTAGAAATTATAATCTTTGGGAAATCATGCAAAATGAAGCCATTTTGCATGCAAAATATTTAACAGTTAATAACCGGATACTAGTATTTAACAAATCATGCAAAGCCACAATCCAGATGATAGAATGCAATAGATGAAGAAGACATAAATATAAACACAGTGAGATATAGTCCATAAAATGAAGCCATAGCCCCTCCCATTGAATGCACTGTCACCATAATTTGAAGGTCTCCATATAACTTCTTTGCACTTTCAACAGTATTTAGAATTGTTTGTAGCATGAGTTGTTGCGTAATAGTTGATATATATTTATAGGGAGAAATTAGGTTAAATAACGGAGAGTAATTATAATAGCTCAACAATGATAATATCATAAATTAGTGATTTTAGGAGATAATAATTAAATTAAAAAGGATAATATCAGAATAGTTGACATTACCAAAAGAGTTTAGATTTGTAGTGATTTAGGAGATTATAAATTCAAAATATTAATTTGGGATTAAAAAGTAGTGATTTTAGAAGATAATAATTAAATTAGTAATGATAATTTTAATACGATTAACATTATCGAGAATAGTTTAGATTTGTAGTGATTTATGGGGTTATAAAATTAAAATATTAATGTGGGATTAAAAAGTAGAGATTTTAGGAGATAATAATTAAGTAACGATAATATAAAAACCGTTTAGATTGAAAACGTAGTGATTTAGGGATTATAAAATCAACATAGTAAGTTATGAATGATATTACTTGTTATTTTAATTTTGTTTTAAATGTTTTAAATCGTATAATATTATGTTGTAATATAATTATAAATAGTATAATATTATGTTGTAATATAATTTAATTAGTAATTATAATATCGCATATTTTAGATAGGTAGTGATTTTGTTATGTATTATAATATTATACCATACATGTATGTTATAATGTATGGTATTACTTTTATATTACATATAAGTATTTTTTATTCACGTGTTACTGTCATGTCATCAAATTTCTGATGTGACAAAAGACGTAATCAGAAAAAAATTAAAAGTTTAATCTCCTAATTGAAAATTTTGAAAAAATATTTTCCAAAATAAAAAAAATAAAAGTTTAGAGTATTAAGGACTTTTAAAAATGCTCTTCTAAATTTAAGACGGATGGAGTATATATGAAAGTTGGAAAAACTAAAGGTGGAGCACACAACTAGCCCATTGGTACCTGCATCTTCTGGATGTATACTACAGCTTAGTCAGTTAGTCACTAATCAAAACGGACTCATTTGATTAAAATAGGGCAAAACTATGAATTTAGCCACTATAGTTGGCAAGTTTTACTTAATGCACAACTGAACTTTTAATTTTTTGAATTACCCCATTAAACAAATTAAATTTTTTTAATTGGATCAGTCTGTTAATTGTATCTCAGTTCTATTAATATGAACGTTAGTCTTTTCCTATATGGCTATTTAAAAGAAAAGAAAAATGACTCAGCCACGATGGCCCAATCCAAGGTGGATTACGTGGCAAAAGAAAAGTACTATCAAACCAAACCAAACGAAGCCTGAGTCAAAGTTCACAGAGAGAGAGAGAGAGAGAGAGAGAGAGAGAGAGAGAGAGAGAGAGAGAGGCGAAGAAGACGAAGGCGCGATTTAATCTGCTAGGGTTTTTTATGGAAATCTCTAGCGATGTCGAAGGTATGTATAGGTTTGTGTTTAATTTTTTTTTTCTTTGTCAAGATTCTTCTACAAATATCCGAGTTAGAGTTTTTTCCCATTGACTATTTGTGTTTAAATGTAACACCCTTAGAATATCTCCTGCAAATATCTAAACAAGGTGTTTTTTCCACTGATTGGTTTTCGATTTGGGTTTATATATCGATTAGGGTTTAAATATAACACCCTTATTTGTGTTTTTCTGGACTTTTCATGGTACATGCTTAGAATAACTGATGTAAATATTCAGATTATTTTTTTCTTCCACTGATTATTCTTTGATTTGGGTTTATATGTCGATTTGGGTTTAAGTTATGACTCAGATTTGGTACATGATTGTTCGGTGATTTGGGTTGAAATGTAATAGCCTTATTTGTTTTAGTATGTATGATTTGGGTTTACATGTAAATTTCTTCCACTGATTGTTCAATTTTACAATGTTTATTATCTAATGTTGTGCCCTGTACCTTTTGCAGCATGGGTTTGTTTTCTATGGAGTTTAATCATGGTGGTAGGTTCATTGAAGAACCATATACCACTATGGATGAGGTTTTATAGAATTGCTTCATGACATTGATGGTGACTGGCTGAATGTTGACAAAATATACAACTTACCTAAGAAGTATGGTTACAAAAAGAATACTGCAGTGTATTTCAAAGTTGGTTGTATGGATATTCGTTATGGTTTAGAGTTGACACATGATGATCATAGTATTAGGTTACTAGTTGAGGAGGGTGAACGAACTGGTCTAGTTGATCTATATTGTGACCACTCTACTGATGAACTCTTACCATATGAGATAGAAGTTGGTGAGGTAGGTGAGAGGGAAGTTGAACAGCTACTGCAGAAGGAAGTTGATGTTGTTGATGTGCAAGTTGATGCACCAAATGGAGATGATGATGAATCCATAGATGAAGAAATATATACTGACTGCAGTGAAGAAAGTGATGATGATAGGAATGAGAAGTTGATCAATGCTAGGCTGAATAAGGAAGAGATTATAAAATCAAAGATTAAAGAGTTGGAAGTTGTTTGAGAAGTTCAATTAGAAGATGAAGTTCAATTGGATGATGAAATTGAAGTGGAGTGTGGTGAAGTACCTGAAGACCAAGTACCTAAACTTACAGGGACTTAAGCTTCTAGCTCAGTAGATGTTAACAAGGCATCAGATAATCATGAGACACCTGAGAAAAAAGGCAGGATGAAGAGAAGGGCAAGCCTGAAAAGGGAAAACAAGAAGCAGAAAATTGTTGATGAAGATTATGTTGAGCCTACTTTTTCATCTGATGATGAGGTCATCACCAAATTTGGTACAAGGGGCATGAAACCATGGGAGGAAATATATGAAGATTCTGACTTTGAAGTTCCTGCAACTCCTCCTTCAAGTAGTGATAGTGAGTGGGAAGGTGAAGAGCCAAGGATTAAACTAAAGAGAGTTGTTCATGTGTATAATCCAAACACTACAATCAAAGACATTGAATTTGAGTTATACATGACTTTCACTGGGGTTGACCAACTAAGGGAAGCAATAAAAAATTATGCAGTTGGGATGGGGAAAGGAATTTGGTTTAAAGTTAATGAAGCTACTAGAGTTCAAGCTAAGTGTGCAGCAGGATATCCATGGAAGCTTTGGGCAAGCTATGTTCCTAGGGAAAAATGGTTTCAAATTAAGGCTTACCCTACTAAGTTCCACAATTGTATTAGGGCCAACAAGATAAAGATTATTAGATGTAGGTGGTTAGTGGATAAGTTTGGAGGGACAATTAGAACAAAGCCAAGGATCAAGTTGAAGGAATTACAAGAGGCAATAAAGCAAAGGTATGGATTGAAATCTTCTATTGCATAATGTTTGCAAGTTAATTGGCCTTATCTGAGATAAAAAAAAACACTGGTAGAGCATTATGAAGGTGTTTGGGACTATGGACAAGAGATACTTAATACCAATCCAGGTAGCATTGTACAAATTAGGACTGATCAGGGCACTCCAAAAAGGTTTCAAAGGATGTATATTTGTTTTGATGTTGTGAAGAAGAACTGGTTGGAGGGCTGCAGGCCTATTATTGGGCTTGATGGTTGTTTTCTAAAGACATATCTAGAGGGAAGCTGTTAACTGCAATAGTTAAAGATGCTAACAACCAGATGTTCCCAATAGCTTGGGCTGTGGTGGAAAGTGAAAATAAAGACAGTTGGAGTTGGTTTTTAAATTTGTTATGCAATGATGTTGGATTAAAACAAGGCAGAGGATGGACATTAATTACTGATCAACAAAAGGTGCAGTTTGATTTTATTTTTATTACATCTTAACAATAATTTGCATTACACATTTATGTCATTATACTAACAATCTTGCTTATTTTCATAGGGTTTGGTGTCTGCTATTCAGGAGTTACTACCCCAAACAGAGCATAGATGTTGTGCAAGACACATATATGCAAATTGGATAAAAAAGTTCCCGGGGAAGCTTTGAAGGTGATGTTCTAGAAGGCATCGAAGGTCAACAATCCTGCTAATTTTTGAAAGGCAATGAAGGACATCAGGAAGGAGTCAAAGGATACACACACTGCCTTGATAGGTATCCCTCCTAAACTTTGGAGTAAGGCTTACTTTGATACCACCACCAAATGTGATGTAGTGACAAACAATATGTCAGAGTGTTTTAACAGTTAGATCCTAGAGGCTAGATATAAACCCATCTTAACAATGTTTGAAGACATAAAAACTCAGGAGAGAATCCATATCAAGAGAGATCAGATGCAAAAAAGAGATAGAAAATTATGTCATAGGATACTAACTAAAGTGAATAGGTCTATTGAATTGACAAGGTACTATGATCAGCACTGAGATGGGGGACATATGTATGAGGTGAGTGACAAGTATGGTAAATATGTGGTGGATATAATGAAAAAAAACATGCTCTTGTGGGGGTGTAGCAATTTATCTAGAATACCTTGCCATCATGCTGCTACTGGGATACTTCATCAAGAGAGGCTGTTGAGGATTTTGTGGACCCTTGTTACTACATTAAAACCTATCTCAAGTCATATAACCACCTGTTAAAGCCCATGAGTGGTAACAATGGTTGGCCTACCACTGACTTACCAATCTTGTTGCCTCCATTGACTAAAAGATTGGCTGGAAGGCCAAAGAGATGTAGAAGGAAAGATCCAACTGAAGAACCAAAGCGGAATGATAAAGTTTCAAGGAAAGGGACTCCAATGATGTGTTCCAAATGCAAGCAATATGGACACAATAAAGCAGGTTGTAAGAACACACCTGCCCAAGCACAACATGGTCCAGAAGCATTACATACTGCCAAAAGGCCAAAGCTTAGTGTGAGTTATTTAATTTTTAAATTTGTATCATTTATATGTTTCCTTCAATTATGAAATGTGCATACTAACATATACTCAAATTATAGGTAAAAAAAAAACAAGGTGGTACAGTTGGGGAGAGGAATGGAACTGTGAGGCAGGGATCAGGAAATGTTGGTGGAACATAGTCTGACTATAGCACTGCTGTAGATGGGGGACAGTGAAGGCTCTTCAATTGATATCTGTTTTAGTTTTAGTATCTTTTTGGGGTTATTTTAGAATGTTTTATCATGGTTGTAACCCTTTAAGCTGTTAACTGCAATTTTAGTATATTTTTGGGGCTGATTTGAAATACTTTTGTCATATTTGTAACTTTGGATATTTAACTTTGGTTGTAACTTTGGATATCCAACTTTTGTTGTAACTTTGGATACTTTTGTCATGGTTTGGTATGTAATGGGATTGGCAGTTTATATGCAATTATTTGGTTTGGTTTGGCAGGGCGGTTTATATGCAATGGTGGTTGTAACTTTGGATACTTTTGTCATGGTTTGGTTTGGTTTGGCAGGGCAGTTTTATATACAATGGTTTGGTTTGGTTTGGCATGGCAGTTTTATATTTGATGGTTTGATTTGGTTTTGCATAAGGCAGTTTTATATG
This sequence comes from Panax quinquefolius, assembly GCA_020205615.1. Lineage (NCBI taxonomy): Eukaryota > Viridiplantae > Streptophyta > Magnoliopsida > Apiales > Araliaceae > Panax > Panax quinquefolius. The sequence continues at coordinate 13,852,191 of CM035152.1, forward strand.
CAATGGTTTGGTTGTGCATTTGTAAATTTTTTTAAACTGCATATGCAGGGAAAGGCAGGGCATTAACTATGCATTTGGAACATGGCTATTGGAACAGGGCAATTGGAGTTTTAGTTATTTTTTGGAACAAAAGGTGCAATTTGGATGCCATTTGGACATTTGATCACCCTCTTCCTCTTTTACTTTCAAATGGAATTTAGAACAGGGCTTGCAATGAACATGGCATCACTCTGTTCCACATTTCCCTGCCTCCTCTATTGAGCATTTTCCTGTTCTTCCTCATTGCTTACATTATTATCAAACAATTGATCAACAAAAGGCATCCTAAATGAGCAAGGACTTTTAATAAATACACAATAGACATTACATTGCATTAACATGGCATACATAAAATGAAAACATAACTTCATTACATAACTTTGAATGCTTAAAATTCCTTGAATACATAGCTTGGTACAACACAAGTCACCATCCATGACAATATCACATACAGTTGTAATTTCTTATTTGCCTCTCCTAGTCTAACAGTTTCCAACTCCAATTTTAAGACCTCCCTTTTCAAATTATTCAACTTCTCTTTCAATTTTCTTGTTTTGTTCCTCAGCAAATCGAGTCCATCTTCATTCATTGAAATAGAACCCATTTCAGTGCAACCACTATCATGACCTTCATTTTGGGAACTTATGTCCAACCATTGAAAAAATCCACAATATTTATTAACATCCTGTAAAAGAAAAAAAATTCAACCAACTTAAATCCAATATACATTACAATAATAATATTAAGACACGATTATTATTTTAACATAAGAACTCAATGACAAGGAGCAAAAACTAACTGTTTAGAGGAATGAATCATGAACATCTGAGTTTGTCTTCATGATATAATGGTGCTTAAGAATCATTTGTGAATACCCCCACACCCTTTAACAGTCATAAATTACAACAATTGGGCATGCTTATTTTTTCATGTAAATGAAGAATCAAATATGAATATGAATTTATGTACTTACCGGGTAAAAACGACATCCACAGAATCTTCATCCCTTTGATTTGTTCTTTGTGGAGACACAAATAGATGCATATATACTACAAAAACATTCTACCCTCTTTTTAATAACCGACGAGGATCTACTATGTGAAGATGCCATTAACAACCTTTTAGGTGTTCAAATGGTTTGAGAAGATGAAAACCCCTAATTTTTCCCTTTGATTTTGGTCGAATCAATCTCCTTATTTGACATAGACTGAGTTGGAACCCTAGTTTGTAGTATTAAAAGAATGAAGAAATCAGTGAGGCGAAGAGGAATATAACTAGAAAATAATACATACCTTTGATTTTTGATTCTTGTGGGGACTTAAACTGATGCAAAAAAAACTAGGGTTATTTTCCACCCTTTTTGCAGCAATCAATAATGATCGACAAAGATAAGATGCCATTAACCTTCCTCTGGGTGTTCGAAAGCTTTGAAGAGATGAAATATAGCAATAACCCAAATTTCCCCTGCTGATTTTGGACGAATTGATCTCCAAGTTGGTTTTGGAGCACTAGATCCCTTGTCTGAGATAACCAAATGCGTAAGTTTATAATGAAAGAGAAGCTGAATTGTTATATATCGATAATGGCTGAGTCAATTTTCTTTTCTTTTAAAAAGTCACGTAGGAAAAAGCTAACGTTCATATTAACAGAACTGAGATACAATTAACAGAATGATCCAATTAATTTTTTTTTAATTTATTTAATGTAGTAATTCAAAAAATTAAAAATTTAGTTGTACATTAAATAAAATTTGCCAACTATAATGACTAAATTCATAATTTTGCCATTAAAATAGTTTGCATATGAGGTCTGGCCCCTTAAGCCCATTCAAGTACTTAAAAGGACTCTTCACTGACCGAAAGAAATAAGGGTAAATTACATATTCTATTACATTTTTAAAAATAATTACAACAATAATGTACTCAAAAAATCTTTACACAACTAATACACTTCCATATTTATTTACAATACTAGTGCAATTAAGATTCCTTAATTTAGGGAATTAGTATTCAATTAGAATTTCTTAATTTAGGGATTAGTTATACACATGACTTCTTCTCTCTCTCCTCATCTATAACAATTGCAGTTAGTCATCACCCTTCTTCATTCAACGTATTCTTTCTATATATATATATATATATTTGGGCAACAAAGGTCTGTATTCCTCTAAAGTGGCTTGTGTTTTCTCAACCACTTGGTATTTCTCTCTGCATGTAATCGGCGCCTTTTCTATCAAATTCAAGTCAAGAACAACAAGATTCTTCCTCAATACTACTCCCTGTCTTCTTGAAGAGTTCTTCCGAGAAAGCAACTAAAGCACTAGAAGTCCATGAAGGAGATGACATCCCACTTAGGATATGAAGGCAATGGAGGTTAAAGCGAAAAAGAGACAACAAGATTACGGATATGAAGAACTAGGGTTCCGAAGCGAGTAAGAAAGGCGGTGGTTAGAGGCAATAGCGGGATGGCGGATAGATTTGGCATAATCTAATTGCATGGAGTTAACGCCATCTTCCTCCTCCTCCACCATTAATGCCCTTCTCCTCCGCCCTCCTCCACCATTAACGCCATCCTCCACCATTAACCTAGATAGCCCCAACTTGTTAACGCCATCCTCCACCTGCAATTTTTTCATACAGTTGCTGTGATTTTTTATAGTACAGTTGGTAGTCAAACATTCATACCAAGGTAATCAATTCAGTGTTATTAGGTTTCTAATTTATTTTTAAAAAATCTATTATAGATTTTTTTATTTAATAGTGTAGTTGGTAGCTAACATTTTATACAAATGTAACCAATTCAGTTTTATTGGGTTACCAATTAATTAAAAAAAAATTATTTATAGATTTTTTTTTTATAATGCAGTTGGTAGCCAAACCTTAATACAAAGGTAACCAATTCAGTTTTATTGGGTTACCAATTAATTATAAAAAATATATTATAGATTTTTTTTTTTATAGTGCAGTTGGTAGCCAAACCTTAATACAAATGTAACCAATAAAAACTAAAATTGTTACATTTGAAAGTTTTGGTTACCAACTGCACTGAAATTTCTCTTGGTTACCCACAAAAACTAAAATGGTTACCTTTGTATAAATATTTGGATACCAACTGCACTAAAATTTATCTTTTCTCCTTTTAATTTTTAGACTAAATCAACCTTCGTCACAATGATATCGGTTGTGGTAGTAATGAATGAGGAGATCGGCGTCCATGGTGTTAAAGCGGCGACGAAGGGGAGGAAGAAGATGACCGGCGAAGAGGAGGAGGAAGATGACCGACGAAGGGGAGGAGGAAGATGACGTTGCCAAACTTTGAATATTTGAATTTTAATTATTATTTTTGAATTTGAATTTGAATTTGTTGTTAGATCCAAGATATTTGAATTTGAATTATTAATTATGGTAGTTATTTCTCCTTGATTTTAGGTTTCCTTATTATTATGAATTGTACTATTTTTTGTAATATGAGTCATAATTACATTCTTTTTATAATTATTTGATTGATGCACTTTTCTTGTAATTACTTTTTATTTGTTGTATACTTATGTAAAGAACCCAAGAAATAATTGAACAACCCACTTGCCAAATAATTTAACCAAGTCCAACCCAAAAAAATAAAATGAAAATGACTTCATTCCAAATTTTGTGATTGACAGCTAATAATAATTACATAATTTTTAGAAAAATAATATATATTCAACTTTTTATGTCGTTTTTGGAGTTTTTTTGTTGTTGATAATATGGAGTATTTTGTCCTCACCACGGTCAAACTTTTTATATAGGCTTGTGCATGAACTCATGATCATTTTTATTGGCTTGACAAGTTAGAGTTGATAGTAAATTTAATTGATAATATTTTGACAATATATTTAATATCTGTGGGCAAAGAAATTGTACCTTGTTAAGGTTAGGGTTTCATGTTGGCTGAGGAGGAGAGAAATCCATGAAAGGTACAGAATTGATTGATTGATTAAAGAGGAGAGAAGAACAGGTGGGCGATTACTCCAACGACGCGTGGCAGAATTCCTAGAATCCGGGGCAAGTGTTAGGGTGTGAGGATTCCAAGAGCCTTCTTTTGAGTCCTTCCACCCTAGAATCAGGAAACCTTGTTAGGATTATTGGGATTCAAGAGTCTTCTTGAGTGTTGAGAGAGAATACCTGAGTCCTTTGATCTTCCAAGAATCCAAGTCCGCGTAATCGAAGATAGGTCCCCTTCCCAATGGAGTGGAAGGGATATTTATAGGGTTTTTTGGAGAGTGGTCATGTGATAGGCACATATCTTCGGGAAAATTCCAAATTTACCCTTAGTCATCAGAGTAATGCCCAGATTGTCCTGCCCTTCGAGCCACTAATCTAATCACTCAATCAATTCCCAAAATGAGTCACCTCCACGTGTTTTCTACCTCAGGACACATGAAAGGTTCTCTTAGGTCTTGCTTCTTTATTTCCGGTTTTCCGTCTTTTCATTTAATCATAATACGAACATTAATTTGTGCATTTAATTCAATTAGGTCAAATAAAACTTAATTTGCACTTTGGCCCACATTTTCTCCCTGCGCGAGAGTCCCGTCTTTGGAGTGACGATCGTACAAAATACTTTGTCTTGAAATCTCGCTTTCTAATGTTGTCGAATGGATTTTTTTTTCCAGCGACTAAATGCTCCCGGATTGTAGATGTACATATCCACTAAGCCACTTTCTTTGACCTTTAATTACGCCTGCGCCTCACCACTAAAACCAATTCATAAGCACTATTTAGACAAATTAATAAGCAATATTTGTTCATAAGCAGTATTGATACCAAGAAATCAGTCTGAGTAGGTCGTGCATTATATTCAATGTGAATATTTGCAAATCTTGTTCCTTCCGTAAATCATGATAATATGGGTGAATTAAACGTGATAGTAGTGGAGAGAGAAAGAGTGAAAGCATGTTTTATGGATAATTAATTCTTATGAAAACTAAGTCAGTACAAAATAATTAAAAGCAACATACTCCATGCCAATGATGGTGCTTGATTGATACTTGGTACAAAGTTCAGTCCCAGGTCAAAATTGATATATATATATATATATATATATATATATATATAAATATATTCATATCAGTGGATGTATATAATATATATTATATCTAATGATATATGCGGTTTATGCTTATACTACCAAGTGAGAAACACCATTGCTGAAAATGGGAAACTTAATTGTATAATATAAAATTATTAATATAATATATATATATTTTTATTTCTCAAAAGCTGGGAAACACCATTTCTGAAAATAAAATAAGCGTCCATTCCTTTGTGTGCATTACTTTTCATACGCGCATACTCAATGAACTATTTACATTTATTATACTATTGCACATATGCAGTTTTCCATATAACAAATGTCAGTAAAATGAAGAAAATGGAAAAAGTAATGGTACAACACATGTAAAAAAATAAAATAAATAAATAAATATGTGTGGGACTATGTGAATGTGGGCAGCAACTTTGCAGGAGAGAAAGAAGAAAATATATATACAAGGGCCCATATATTTTGCTCACACAAATTAATGCCCAATCACATGCTAAACAAATATAAACCCTTACATGCTACCACATGTGAGCGGTCCAGTAATATATATATATATATATATATATATATATATATATATATATGTAGATTTTTAATCGTAATTTTGTCAAATTCGGTGGTATAGTACTATGGATAGCAAAATTTATTTGCCAAGATCAGTGTGAATTTATGTCAAGCCAGGCTAGCCAGCCCTTCAAAAGTTAACCGAGTACACAAAGGAGTTCTCACAAGAAACCTTCTATAAACACAGCTCCCGATATGCTTAGGCAGAATAAAAAAAAAGGCTTCAGTTCAGAAGATTCACATACTTGAGGAGGGTTAATCGAAACTCATCGTTGGTTTTGAAAGATACTATTTTGGAGAGACAATAAAGAGATAAAGGTTTGTAATTGTGTTTTCCTTTCCTTCTATATCTATTTTGTATGTATATAAGAAAAACTCTCACTCATGTGCTTCATTATATATTGGCGGAACGTTTATAATCTTTGTATGAATATTAGTTAACTCATATTTATGAATAAAAGCAAAAGAAATAGAACCATAGAGGAAGAGAGTTCAATAACTTATCTCATTTTTCCATGTTTAGCAGGACCACTATAAGGTATATGATTGTTTTCTGATGAAGATGATAGTTGATGAATCCAATTTTCTTAAGGCATTGTGGCCTTTAGGTTCTGCTTTGTACTATTTGAGCCTATTACGCAGGATTGTGAAGGAGTTGGTGTTCTTCATCCGTAAAAAGATTGCATATGGTGCATGTCTGATTCATTTTTTAGCACTGAATCCAAGTTTTATTATTGTAGAATCATTAACCTTCACAATTAAGAAGAGTCTTTTTTTCGCAACGAAGAAGCATCCATCTCGGTAGTCTTTCTTTTTCGGGCCATTTCACCTTAATAAGGATCTTGGCTCGGATATTTTCAAAGAAAAGAAGCAACACCGCAAGGAGGAAGTATGCATTCCGAGCCATTTCACCTTAACAAGGTTCTTGACTCGGATATTTTCAAAGAAAAGAGGCAACACCGCAACGAAGAAATCATCTATTCCGGGCCATTTCACCTTAACAAGGATCTTGGCTCGGATATTCTCAAAGAAAAGAAGCAACACCGCAAGGAGGAAGTATCAATTCCGGGCCATTTCACCTTAACAAGGATCTTGGCTCGGATATTCTCAAAGAAAAATCAACACCGTAAGGAGGAAGCATCTATTCGGACCATTTCACCTTAACAAGGATCTTGGCTCGGATATTCACGAAGAGAAGGCAACACCGTAAGGAGAAAGAATTTATTCCGGGTCATTTCACCTTAACAAGGATCTTGACTCAGATATTCCAGCGAAGTAGCATTTATTCCAATCAGTTGATTCAACGAGCAAGGAGAAGTTAAATATAAGAGGGGAGAGCTCCTTAGGTGGCTAAACCCTACGGGCCAACCCCTAAGGGGACCAACCTAATAGCCCCCTCCTTCACATTTTGTCTAATTCATCTAGCCACCTTCAGGAATGGCAGCATTGGATCAACGATATACTTGAGAATGTTGATTATGTGGATGTACTAAAGAAAAAGCTGACATTTTTTGTTGCATCTAGCTATGCAGGGACACTCGTACTCAACAGAACCGTGGTGCTCCTCCACGTGCATATTCGTCCCTGCTTGGGGGGAATGTACCTCTACTCTGGAGGATGTCTATGTCATCTACCAGTAAGCATTTTCCCCCTGCGCGTGAGTCACGCCTTTGGTGAGATGATTGCGCAAAATATTTTTAAGTGTTGAAGTCTTCACTTCTTGAAGCTTGATGTTTTGCAAGCCTTGAAAACGAAAGTCCTAGGAGAGTGAACCTCTAAGGGAGAAAACCCTAGGAGGACAAGCCCTAGAGGAGCTCTTCAAGGATATCTAGGTATCTCCTAACTTTCCTTGGACATGTCTCCCTTCCATGTTAGGTTGGATCTCTTTATTTCCAATCATCATGTTGTTGCACTTCGTTCGAAAGTCACTTCACATCTCTATGAGAATGACTTACTTTATGTAAACTTTAGGAGCTTCAAGATGCCATAGATAAATTGAAGACCAAGCTTTCGGGAAATTGAGTCAGCTACCCAAGACCTTGAAGGCTCGATAGCCTCCAATATGAAGGCTCGGGGTACCACACCATTGTCGACTTGAAGGCTTTAGCTATTCCCCTCTCTTTAGTTTGACATGTCAAGGCCTTTAGATCATGAGCTTTCATAGTTTTTCCATTTTCTGTATCAGAAAATTCATGTACATATGTTTTATTTATCAAATTGTAGTTTCTTTTTTCCTTATTGATTGCCTTTAATTTGAACGATTCTTTAAAACTCAATATTTAACATTGAATCTTAAGTTGTTCGAATTAAGATTCCAAGACAACAATAGGTCTCATAAAACAGCAAACATGAATCTTTTCAAGAAAAAAAACATGTTTTTTTTATATGCAAACTAACACTTGAATCTATACTTTAAAAAAAAAAAAAAAGATTAGAAAAAATATTCAAGCATAAGCGGAAGTTTGACAATTTATTAATAATAAAATTGCTTTTAACGAAAAGCATAACGTTGAAAGTAGTATGCACGCAAGCCAATCATGTTTGATGATAATGCATATACTTTGTAACAATCTTATTCATTTATTAATAAAAAGTATTTATTTATTAAAGGCTTTTAATTATCTACATGATGCTGTTTTATAATATGTGATAAACCCATAGTTTTAAGCAATGCTTTTAGAATAATGATGATGATCATTCTAATGAGATCTAAATTCTTAGAAAGCTTAAAACTAAAATAGTTCCCAATCATTGGATTACTAAATTGGGGATTAGTGAATCCGGATAGATTGGTATATACGTTGCTTGCTCATTGGATGAGGATGATTGATCTCATGATCATTTGTGTGGAGACATTAAAGCAAGTATGTAGGTGCTTATTAGAGAATAAGTTCATCGAAGCGTGGCTCGCTAAGGAATACCTAATGGAGTTTTACTTGCCTGTCAATAGGAATTCCTGTAGTGATAGTAGTACAAGTGATCCTTGGACTTGAGATCATCATAGTATCTTGTGTATGATGAGTTATACTTTGACTTATTCCTTAAGACCCTTAGGGTATATCAAAGGGTATGCTTGGGTATAATAAGTTGTACATGGAGATAATGTATGATCAATAAAGAATCTACCACTTCTAATAAAAAAGAAGAGAAATGTCTATGTGATTCGATAAAATGACAACCCATAGTCTTGGCAATGATGAATAAAATTAGAAAGGAGTTTCTAATTTGCATTATTTGGAGTCATGCATTTAAGAGTCGAAATACATATAATTAAATAAAATAAGACTTGATAGTAATTCCATGTCTTATATTTAATTGGGACATTGTATGGTGGAAGGATTGAATTATACGGTAACTATTTACTCAAAGGTTCTTTAATGATTAATGTTGAAATATGTATTATCTGGAAAGTCGTTGATCGTAGGAGGCTTATCCCTATCATTGTAGAATAAATATTATTTATTTAAATAAATTAATTGTTTAATTTATTTATTTAAATAAGATTAGAATTGTTCTAATTGATTTATTCACAATAGGTTTAATATGGAGAACCTAAAGGGTCACACCATAAAAGGAAGAATAATTATTTAAGAAGTTAATGGCATAATCGTAATAATATGTTAAGTATGTTTAATTTAATCTATGGTGATAGAATAAATTAAATAGCTTAATATTTATTATTTAATATTTTAGAAATATTAAATATAAATTAATAAGAGGAGTCTTATTAATATTATTACAATTATTATTATTATTTTAATTTCTAAAAGAGTTTAGAAATTAATTTAATATAAGTACTCTCATTTATTCCTAATAAGATTAGGAGGGAAAATTAATTAAAGGGGTTTAATTAATTATCCCTAATAAGATTAGGGAGCTTAATTAATTAAAAGAATTTAATTAATTAAATAAAACCCAATTCCTTAATTTTTAAGGTGGGTTGCCCACATCTATAAATAAGAGGAGTCTTATTATGGGTGAGGTGGTGGTTGATTTTACAACATACGTAATTCCAATAGTTGGGAGAGTACGCCTTTTCTATAGAGATAGAAAAACTAGGGTTTAGCCAAATACCCCATCTTCTTGAATTCTTATTCTTCCTTGGTGGATCACCTCTAGAGGCCAAACACTTGGGTGGCTAACGTTGATCAAAAGAAGGAACCAAACCCGGTGGATTCAAGTTGAACGCGAAAAGGATTAGAGGTGAACTTGTACCCGAGGAAGCTCAATCTTCAAGGGTATGATTTATTCTTTATCTTTTCGTTTAATTAATAATTGTGCATAAAGGGTGATCCGGGTATATGGTTTGTAAAAATTTTAAACTCTAATTTTTACACTTTTCCGCATTTTTTATTCAATTTGATTGCGTTCTTGAATATTACAAACCTAACAGTGGCATCAGAGCCAAACTTTTATGTGAAATATTAATTGTTTAATTTGATATGTATATTGATATGTGTTTAGAACAATTTAATTGGGCATAATTTTATTGTATAAAATTTATTTAAATAAAAAAATAAAAAAAAATCAATAAAGACGAAAATCTGGATTCTTGTCCTGCCTCTTAACTATATATATTGAATAATGTATCCTTAATCATTTCATGATTTCTGCATCCTGTAGATTCACGTGATTTTTTAATATATATATATATATATATATATATAAATACAACTTATGTACAACTTATTATGTACACGTGAAAAATCGAATCAATAGTGATTCCTTTAAAAAAACGTGTTTTTTTTTTTTACGGATTGCATGATTTGATTAACGTTATATATATATATATATATATATATATATATATATATATTCAATTTACTTATATTATATATGTATATAATAGTTATATATATATATTAATCTTAATTATTTTATTATTAAAATAAAAAGTTTATTTTAATCCTAAAATAAAAAGTTTTAAAATTAGAATTTCATGCTAACTAATTAGAGTTGGAATTGGATTCCATGATAACTAATTGGAGTTGAAATTGGATTCCTAATTTCCTTAAATAAAGGAGTTTATTTAGATATGAAATAAGATTTCATATTATTCAAAATAAAAGAGTTTATTTGTGAATAGGAAAGAGAATCCTAATTTCCTTAAATAAAGGAGTTTATTTAGATATGAAATATGATTTCATATTATTCAAAATAAAGGAGTTTATTTGTGAATAGGAAAGATAATCCGTGTTTCCTTTAATAATTTTTTTTTTACATGGAATTGGATTCCATAATTAATTAAAATAAAGGAGTTTATTTTGATTAAATTTTTTGATTAAAATAAAATAGTTTATTTTATTCAAAATTAGATAAATTAAAATAAAATAGTTTTATTTTGATTTAAATTTGGATTAAAATAAAGGAGTTTATTTTGATTCAAAATTAGATTTTATACTAACTAAATTTGCCCATTAAATGATATCAATATATATATATTGAATGTTTATTATTCATGAGATGAATGTTATTTATTGAAGCATATGGTGATGTGTATGATAATAAATGGGATTGATTATGGACTATTGATCAATATGATTGGATTTTATTTTAGTTGGATGCATGTATGTATGGGTTTTATTAAATGGGGTCTGCGTACCTCGTCTTCTCTAAATTTTTTTTCTTAATGTAAATTCTATCTCCTCCTATGTACTTCCCTCGATCACGATCAAGGTTTTTATTTATTTTAAATAGTTTTGTAATAGGAATAGTTAGAATTAATTTTGAAAAATTGGAGATCAAGGAGCAAAGAGCGCTTGAAGACCCGATTTGTAATGGAGCCAGGAGTTTAAATGTAATAGTTATATTTAAATATATTTTTCTTGCAACCCTAGGTTTGACCTTTTGGTTCACTTGGTAGCTCTAGTGAACCAAACTAGAATAAAAGTCCATAATCATCAAGGAAGTAGAATATAGTATTCTATATGTGCATGCTATACTATATATATATATATATATTATATATTATGAAAACATGATTCGCATGTTAATTAATATGACGCGTATTATATATATATATATATATATATATATATATATATATGTGTGTGTGCATGCATGAAACAAGATGAAACAAATTAATAACAAACCCCTCAATTTTTATATTAAGTCCTAAGCGTTCAAAGGTATTTGGAATATCGAACGTCGCTTTCTAGCATGATAAAATTAATAGAGTATTAAATATTTAATATGAGTTTGTTGTGTCACCACAAGGCAAGTATTAAGTATTTAAGATGTTAATTTATCACATTTGATGCTTATAAAGAAAATTGAACAATATTGTTTTGTTGTGTCACCACAAGGATCATATTTTTTTTTTTGAATATATGGAGTGCTAGGTCGGACTTAACTTGGATAATTTTGATTCGGATGTGCCACCACTGATCAAAATAATCTAAGAGGCAAAAGAAAAGGAGTTGCATAGTTGATGTAATTGACAAAAGTTGTCTACCTATTTATTTATATATAGTTTTGTTGTGTCACCACAAGGCTATATACATTTGAAATGAGATCCTTATTCTCACTAGCAAATCTTTAATTAGATTTTGCTTGAGAACTATATAAGTGAGGTAGTATAGTTTGAAGAAAATAGTGGGAGATACCAATTTAAAACAAGACCTAAATTATTTTGGTAATTAATAAAAGAATGTATGTTAAAATGTTGTTAATTACAAATTCATTTACTGTAATTTTACAATGTCTAAATTACTATCATCGCTGCGAAGCATATTAGATGCTAAATTAACGTAATCAATTAAGCAGATTGGTTAAGGAATTTGAGAATAGTTCTCATAGGTGAAAAGCTATCTTATGTCCTTATCGCCTATCCTCGCAATGGTTGCGCATAATGCCTCCGAGGAAGAGATTGCTACTTTTAGAAAGTGGCAAGATGATGCATGATTGGCTCAATACATCATGCTCGCATCCACGAGTAACGAGCTTGACATCGATGAAACTATGGATGCTCCTACTATATTCGCACTTCAAGTAGTTGATGGTGAGAAAGTAGGACCGATAGATATCGAGATATCTAAGGAGCTCTTCCGATCTAGAATGACCGAGTGACACTTCTGATGATGGATAAAAGTCCTTAACATTATCAATTTGATTGATCAATTAGGACAACGGGTTTTGTCATGGATGGAGAGTTGAGCCAAGAGTTGATCTTGCACTCACTCAGGACTCCTTTCACAATTGTTGTGAATTTTTCATATGAACAAGCTAGATATCGACTTTTGATTTGCTTAACATGTTGAAAATGTTGAGAGTCACTTTCCAACCAAGAAAGACCATGACTTACTGGTAGGGACCAAAGGATCTTCTGAAAAGAAGAACGATTCAAAGAAGGTAAATAGAAAGGCGTAATCAAAGGATAATAAGAAGCAAACCCGATACGGATAGCAAAGGAGTTTGCTTCCACGCGCAATAAGCCTCGAACATCGAAAGAAACTGCAAGAAGCATCTTGCAGAGGCTAACCAAAGAAGCTTAGTGAAGTTTCGGTTACAAATACAATTTTTCATGATTTAAAATATATTTTTTAAGTCAAGGTTCTACTTGGGTATTTGATACTGGCGTTGGTTATCATAAATATAGATTTATGAAGGGACCAAGCAGAAGTAGAAAGTTAAACAAAGATAGGTAATCCTATGTGTGGAAAATGAAGCAAAGGTTGCTGCATTAGCTATAGAAACTTATAGTTTAAGATCGCTTACTGGGCAAATCTATTAAGTCAATAAGTTGTTATTGTATTCCAATTCTTGTTAGAAACATTAATTCCATTTTATTGTTGGACAATAAAATTTTGATATTATAATTAAGAACAATTGTTGTTCTATTTATAATAATAATGTTTCAGATATAACCGAAAAGATTACTTAATGGATTTTGTATACTTGACTTACGTGAAAAATTATTTTGTAAATTGAACAAACTAGTATAAGAAAAGGAGATGATCATTCAAAGAGTTGAATGTATGTATTTGTTGAAATACAAGTGTGAATTATTTGAAAGGTTCAAAGAATTCAGAAGTGAAACAAATTGACAAAGTATTAAGATTCTTTGATTAGATCAAGGAATAAATACTTGTGGAATAAGTTTCTAGTTCATCTCAAATGGTTTTCTCATAATGGACACATCCTGATACGTAATAATTGATTGATGTATCTGAATGAAAAAATCGTACCTTGTTGGACATGGTGCGGTCCATAATGATTTTACCGACATTTCAAAGTATCCCTCTAGGTCGTGTCCTAGAAATGGTCGTGACATATCTACAAAAAGGTAACCTCAAAATCGGGCCTCAAGACTCCATAAAAGTTATGGATAAGGAGGATTCCTAATCTTAAGTATGTTAAGATAAGGGTTGTCCAACTTATGTGAAAAAAAGTTTCAAAAGGATAAGCTTGGGACAAGATTTGACAAGTACAATTTGTGGGACATCCTAAAGTAAGTTTAGGTATATGTTCTATAATCCTACTTAGCAAAAAGGTGTTTGTTATGAAAAACACGCCTTCTAAGATAAATGTGTTTATTATTGAAGGGCTAGTGGGAGGATTATAGATCTTGAAGATTTCATGATCCACAAAACACTATAAGTCAAATAAGAGGAACCTGTAGATAGACCTATTATACCACAACCAATCAGTAAATGCGGAATAGTACCAAAGATACCTAGGAGGTATGGATTCATCATAGATGATGATGATGAGGTACACATGATAGAAGATGATGATCAATTACATACGATGAGGTAAGTGTTGTAGACACACTCGGAGAAATGGATTCAAGCAAGTTTCTCAAATATGGAACATTTGTTTTGATGAGGCAATCAAAAGAGTTTGATTTTATCAAAAATAAGAATGAACCTAGTGTGTATAAAAGGGTCAATTGGGAGCATCGTGACATTCCTAGTACTATATGTTGATATACTACGGATAAGGAATGACATACCAATGCTACAATCAAGAAGATAAAGATAAAGTTTCTAAACATTCCTCCATGAATGATTTGGAAGAGTATCTTAATTGGGGATATAAATCTATATAGATAGATTTAAGAGGATGCTCGACTTAACTCAAGGAATGTATATATTCATTTGATGCTAAAGTCGTTTAGCATGGCAAACTCCAAGAGATGTCTCATGTCGATGAGTTATGGAGTGTATCTCTTAATAGTCCCCACAGACTCACGAAAGAGAGGTCGCATGAGTGACAATCATGTACTGTAATGAAATATATGAGACCTGATGTTGATCAGTCATATCTTGGAGAAGTTCACTATGAGTCAGTGAAAAACATCTTAAAGTGCTTAACCGGCACTAAGGATGTGATCATATTCATGGTTGGTCTTAATTAAAACTAGAGGGCTTAACAAACTCAAGTTTTTCAGACAGACCAAGACGACAGAAAAATCCACTTTAAGGTAAAGGGTTACCTTGAGCAATTGGTGCGTTGAATTGGAAAGGTTCCAAACAAGAAAGAGTTCTTTGGTTTAGTGATAAAGACAAAGTATATAGCTATAAATGAAGTCGCAAGTTGATTGTTTGGATTAAAAGTTCATTCTGAACTAGGAATAGTTCCTAAGTCTCATCTTGGATCTAAACATGTGTTGTGGCACTTTCATTTGATTATTAGAATCATTGAAAGATGGAAATCACTATACTGATATAGTGGACTCTCATGAACAACATTACATATCCATTAACTAAAGCTTATCCAATGACAGGATAATCGCCACTTAGAGAAGAAGGGTATGAAATACCATGGCGATTGGCTTTAGTGCAAGTGGGAGATTGAAAGTAGTATGCACGCATAAAGCCAATCATGTTTGATGATAAAGCATATACTTTGTAACAATCTTATTCATTTATTAATAAAAAGTATTTATTTATTAAAGGCTTTTAATTATCTACATGATCTTTGTTTTATAATATGTGATAAACCCATAGTTTTAAGCAATGCTTTTAGAATAATGATGATGATCATTCTAATGAGATCTAAATTCTTAGAAAGCTTAAAACTAAAATAGTTCCCAATCATTGGATTACTAAATTGGGGATTAGTGAATCCGGATAGATTGGTATATACGTTCTTCTTCGTTGGATGAGGATGATTGATCTCATGATCATTTGTGTGGAGACACTAAAGCAAGTATGTAGGTGCTTATTAGAGAATAAGTTTCATTGAGCGTGGCTCGCTAAGGAATACCTAATGGAGTTTTACTTGCCTATCAATAGGAATTTCTGTAGTGATAGTAGTCAAGTGATCCTTGGACTTGAGATCATCATAGTATCTTGTGTATGATGAGTTATACTTTGACTTATTCCTTAAGACCCTTAGGGTATATCAAAGGGTATGCTTGGGTATAATAAGTTGTACATGGAGATAATGTATGATCAATAAAGAATCTACCACTTCTAATAAAAGAAGAGAAATGTCCTATGTGATTCGATAAATGACAACCCAGTAGTCCTTGGCTAAGGCAGAATAAAATTAGAAAGGAGTTTCTAATTTGCATTATTTGGAGTTGTGCATTTAAGAGTCGAAATACATATAATTAAATAAAATAAGACTTGACAGTAATTCCATGTCTTATATTTAATTGGGACATTGTATGGTGGAAGGATTGAATTGTGCAGTAACTATTTACTCAAAGGTTCTTTAATGATTAATGTTGAAATCTATATTATTTGGAAAGTCATTGATCGCTAGGAGACTTATCCTATTGTAGAATAAATATTATTTATTTAAATAAATTAATTGTTTAATTTATTTATTTAAATAAGATTAGAATTGTTCTAATTGATTTATTCACAATAGGTTTAATATGGAGAACCTAAAGGGTCACACACCATAAAAGGAAGAATAATTATTTAAGAAGTTAATGGCATAATCGTAATAATATGTTAAGTATGTTTAATTTAATCTATGGTGATAGAATAAATTAAATAGCTTAATATTTATTATTTAATATTTTAGAAATATTAAATATAAATTAATAAGAGAGTCTTATTAATATTATTACAATTATTATTATTATTTTAATTTCTAAAAGAGTTTAGAAATTAATTTAATATAAGTACTCTCATTTATTCCTAATAAGATTAGGAGGGAAAATTAATTAAAGGAGTTTAATTAATTATCCCTAATAAGATTAGGGAGCTTAATTAATTAAAAGAATTTAATTAATTAAATAAAACCCAATTCCTTAATTGTTAAGGTGGGTTGCCCACATCTATAAATAAGAGGAGTCTTATTATGGGTGAGGTGGTGGTTGATTTTACAACATACGTAATTCCAATAGTTGGGAGAGTACGCCTTTTCTATAGAGATAGAAAAACTAGGGTTTAGCCAAACACCCCATCTTCTTGAATTCTTATTCTTCCTTGGTGGATCACCTCAGAGGCCAAACACTTGTGGGGCTAACGCGTTGATCAAAAGAAGGAACCAAACCCGGTGGATTCAAGTTGAACGCGAAAAGGATTGGAGGTGAACTTGTACCCGAGGAAGCTCAATCTTCAAGGGTATGATTTTATTCTTTATCTTTTCGTTTAATTAATAATTGTGCATAAAGGGTGATCTGGGTATATGGTTTGTAAAAATTTTAAACTCTGATTTTTACACTTTTCCGCATTTTTTATTCAATTTGATTGCGTTCTTGAATATTACAAACCTAACAAACGTTTCAAATAATAAATCATCGATTACTTTTGAAGTTGGAAAGTATAACTTGTCTGGTTCGACTACTTATAGTCAGGTGCCTCGATTACTTTTAAAGTTGAAAGTATAACTTTTCGGGTCTGAGGACTTATAGTCAGGTGCCTCATTCACTTTTAAGGATAAAGTGTAACACTCAGGTGCCTCGTCACTTGGATCATCCAATTTTTATAATGATTCAGTGAAAATGTGGGCCAAAGTGCAAATTAGGCTTTATTTGACCTAATTGAACTAAATGCACAAATTAATGTTCGCATTATGATTAAATGAAAAGACGGAAGAGCCGGAAATAAAGAAGCAAGACCTGAGAGAACCTTTCACGTGTCCCGAGGTAGAAGACACGTGGAGGGGACTCATTTTGGGAATTGATTGAGGGATCGAATTGGTGGCTAGAAGGGCAGGATGATCTGGGCATTACTCTGATGACTAAGGGTAAATTTGGATTTCCCCGAGGACATGTGCCTATCACATGACCACTCTCCAAAAAACCCTATAAATATCCCTTCCACTCCATTGGGAAAGGGACCTCTCTTCAGACACATAACTTGGACTCTTGGAATATCGAAGGACCTGGGTATTCTCTCTCAACACTCAAGAAGACTCTTGGAATCCCAATAATCCTAACAAGGTTTCCGGATTCTAGGAGTGGAAGGACTCGAGAAGAAAGCTCTTGGAATCCCTGCTACCTAACACGGTTCCAAGATTTTAAGGAGTTCTGTCACGCATCGTTGGAGTAATCGTCCACCCATTCTTCTCCCCTCTTTAATCAATCAATCAATTTCGTACCTTTCGTGGATTTCTCTCCTCTTCAGCCAACACGAAACCCTAACCCTAGCAAGGTACAATTTCCTTGCCCACATTTCTTTGGCAACCCTGCTGGGGAGGTGTATAATTCTTGAAGGGTATGCCCACAACTCAAAGTGGGAGAACAACAGGAAGAGCTTCACCAACAAATAGCATTACCTCACCGGGTCCAGTTCCAAGGCAAACAAGTCAAGCTTTCCAAGGCAAGCAAGTCAAGCTTTCCAAGGCGTGAATCTAAATCTCGATCAACCCATCCTTGAAGACACCTCGGAATGAAGTTTAACATCACCATACATGACTGATCAACAACCAAAGAATGTCAGGCGGACAAGCGAGGGAATGTCAGGTTAAGAAGAAAGTGGAGAGCAGACAAATGTTGTGCAACTGGAGATGCTCAAGGCGTTGAAGGAAGCACGGGAAGGACAAGAGATGATGATGGCTATTATGCTGGAGATGCAGAGGAAGCAAGAAGAAATGGGAAATTTCTGCCAACAGTTGATGCAGATCCCCGCTTTCAAGGCCATGTTCCCAGACAATTCACAGGGAGAACAAGTATGAGTGGAGGACAACAACAATGGCAGCAACAACAAAGAGAACCAGATTTCACTTCCATTAATTGAAAGTCAATCGGTTCCAGTAATCAACTTGGAGCTCCAAAACAGTGGTGACGGGCCACAACCTAGGTTGGAAGCAACTCAGACGAACATCATCCCAACTGCTCTTCCAGCATTTTCACAGGTGTAGATGCCAACCGTCCCAAGCCATGTCCAGCGAATGAACCAGCAAATGCCACGATAAAGGCTTACGCGCGACGATGCAAGTGTACATCAACCAATCTCTTCACCATACACACCGCCAATACAGCAGTATATTACAACACCCCAAAGAGTTCACGCCACAAGCCAGTACGTGACGAAGGATGATATGATCGATGTGATTAATCAACTTCGCAGGCAGACATCCCGACCCTCGGAGTTAGATTTTACTCCACCTTACCCTGCACACATTCGGAGGTATATTGAGCATCCCCCGCAGTTTCCAAAATACAACGGGGATAAAGGAAATGCCAGGGAACACATTGCCAGAGTTCGTAGAGTCGATGTCTCCGTGGCTAGGATATGATGAAGTAAACAACCACAACTTGTTGATGAGGGAATTCAACAAGACTTTGACAGATAGTGCCTTCAGTTGGTACTACAATTTGGAGAAGGGATTAGTCCATGATTGGGATGATCTAAAATTGCAATTTTTTAAGAAATTTTTCTATGTGCAGAAACAGGTAACCATCGTAGAGCTCATGCGATTCAAGCAGAAGCCAAACGAGGAGATGTCAGATTACGTGGATAGGTTTAGGGCCCAAGCACAGAAGTGTGCAGAGCCAATTGAAGAAAATAACTTGGTTAGCATATGCAACAATGGTGTTTTAGACGCTTTCAAGCCACACCTCATTACCAAAGCTTGTGATTCATTTGCGACCCTCTCATCTTTTGCACAAGACTTGGGAGGAATCATGACATTTCCCACCAGCCATGTGATGGTTACATGGAAGGGCAAGAGGACAGCAAATATGGCTTTGGCGGATTCTCAATCAAAACCACAAGGGGACAAGAGGGAAAAGAATGAGAAATTTGAGCAAAGCAGAGAAAAGCATAGGGACAAGTATACCAGAATGCCAGTTCCTGAGGCTATTACATGCAGCGAGAAGGCATTCAGGAGCCTGTACGAACAATGGGTTGAGCATGGAGTGGTGAAGCCTCCAAGGCCCCGGTTGGTTGTAACGGAAGAGATGAAAAGAAAATCGAACTTTTGTGTATTCCACCAATTAATACGCAGGACATTCCACTATAATTACATTACGGTTTCATAGAGGATATACCATGAGAAGCTGGCGGCCGGGGAGATTGAACTAGGAGAAGAAACGTGTAACACTATCACCCATGGTGCAGTCCTGGAAGTCAAGAACCCAAATACTGGCTCTACCATCGAAAAACTCTAAACTAAAGATGAATTAAAAATCCACCCAAGATGGTGGTCCACCAAAAATGGTGGTTTAAGTCCTCAGGAGTATCCCTTGCCAAGTAATTAGATGACCAAGGTTGGAGGCATAAGAATTGACAAATTAAAATATATATATATATATATATATAAATAATAAAAAAATTCACCCAAGATGGTGGTCCACTCTAAATGGTGGTCAAGTCCTCGTAGACTGCACTTGTCAAAAAATTGGACGACCCAAGTGACGAGGCACCCGATTTCAAGTCCTCATAGACCGCACTTGCCAAAAAATTGGACGACCCAAGTGACGAGGCACCCAATTTCAAGTCCTCGTAGACTGCACTTGCCAAAAAATTGGATGATCCAAGTGACGAGGCACCCGAGTGTTACACTTTATCATTAAAAGTTAATGAGACACCTGACTATAAGTCCTTATACCCAAAAAGTTATACTTTCAACTTTAAAAGTAATCGAGGCACCTGACTATAAGTCCTCGAACCAGACAAGTTATACTTTCCAACTTCAAAAGTAATCGAGGATTTATTATTTGAAACGTTATGCTTTTCGTTAAAAGCAATTTTGTTATCAATAAATTGTCAAACTTCCGCTTATGCTTGAATATTTTTTCTAATATTTTTTTTTTTTTTAAAAAAAGGATAGATTCAAGTGTTAGTTTGCATATAAAAAAAACATGTTTTTTCTTGAAAAGATTCATGTTTGCTGTTTTATGAGACCTATTGTTGTCTTGGAATCTTAATTCGAACAACTTAAGATTCAATGTTAAATATTGAGTTTTAAAGAATCGTTCAAATTAAAGGCAATCAATAAGGATAAAAGAAACTATAATTTAATAAATAAAATATATGTACATGAATTTTTTGATACAGGAAATGGAAAAACTATGAAAGCTCATGATCTAATGGCCATGACATGTCGAACTAAAGAGAGGGGAATAGCTAAAGCCTTCAAGTCGACAATGGTGTGGCACCCTGAGCCTTCATATTGGAGGTTATCGAGCCTTCAAGGTCTTGGGTAGCTGACTCAATTTTCCAAAAGCTTGGTCTTCAATTTATCTATGGCGTCTTGAAGCTCCTAAAGTTTACATAAAGTAAGTCATTCTCATGGAGACGTGAAGTGACTTCCGAACAAAGTGCAACAACATGATGATTGGAAATAAAGAGATCCAACCTAACATGGAAGGGAGGCATGTCCAAGGAAAATTAGGAGATACCTAGATATCCTTGAAGAGCTCCTCTAGGGCTTGCCCTCCTAGGGTTTTCTCCCCTAGAGGTTCCCTCTCCTAGGACTTTCGTTTTCAAGGCTTGCAAAACATCAAGCTTCAAGAAGTGAAGACTTCAACACTTAAAAATATTTTGCGCGATCATCTCACCAAAGGCGTGACTCACGTGCAGGGGGGAAATGCTTACTGGTAGATGACATAGACATCCTCCAGAGTAGAGGTGCATTCCCCCCAAGCAGGGATGAATATGCATGTGGAGGAGCACCACAGTTCTGTTGAATACGAGTGTCTCTGCATAGCTGGATGGAACGAAAAATGTCAACTTTTTCTTTAGTACATCCACATAATCAACATTTTCAGGTATATCGTTGATCCAATGCTGCCATTCCTGAAGGTGGCTAGATGAATTAGACAAAATGTGAAGGAGGAGGCCATTAGGTTGGTTCCCCTAGGGGTTGGCCCGTAGGGTTTAGCCACCTAAGGAGCTCTCCCCTCTTACATTTAACTTCTCCTTGCTCGTTGAATCAACTAATTGGAATAAATGGCCCAGAATAGATGATTTCTTCGTTGCGGTGTTGCCTCTTTTCTTTGAAAATATTCGAGCCAGGAACCTTGTTAAGGTGAAATGACTCGAAATGGATACTTCCTCCTTGCGGTGTTGCTTCTTTTCATTGAAAATATCCGAGCCATGATCCTTGTTAAGGTGAAATGTCCCGGAATAGATGCTTCTTCTTTGCGGTATTACTTTCGAGACTATCCTAGCCAAGATCCTTGTTAAGGTGAAATGACCCGGAAAAGAAAGACTATCGAGATGGATGCTTCTTCGTTGCGAAAAAAGGCTCTTCTTAATTGTGAAGGTTAATGATTCTACAATAATAAAACTTGGATTCAGGTCTGAAAAATGAATCAGACATATAATGTGTCAAATAAATCATAATGTGACAAAATCCGGACCAATTTATAAGCACTATTTAGACAAATTAATAAGCAATATTTGTTCATAAGCAGTATTGATACCAAGAAATCAGTCCGAGTAGGTCGTGCATTATATTCAATGTGAATATTTGCAAATCTTGTTCCTTCCGTAAATCAGGATAATATGGGTGAATTAAACGTGATAGTAGTGGAGAGAGAAAGAGTGAAAGCATATTTTATGGATAATTAATTCTTATGAAAACTAAGTCAAGACAAAATAATTAAAAGCAACATACTCCAAGACAATGATGGTGCTTGATTGATACTTGGTACAAAGTTCAGGTCCAGTGCCAAAATTGGTATAAATATATATATATATATATATATATATATATATATATATATATATATATTAAATATCGATGGATGTATATAATATATATTATATCTAATGATATATGCGGTTTATGCTTCTACTACTAAGTGAGAAACACCATTGCTGAAAATGGGAAACTTAATTGTATAATATAAAATTATTAATAGTATATATATATATATATATTAATTTCTCAAAAGCTGGGAAACACCATTTCTAAAAATAAAATAAGTGTGTCGCCCCCAAAAATAGGTATACATCACCCATTTTGAGTCGCCAAATACATGGTACAAAAATACAAATACAACTTAATAATACAACTGTCGTGTAAAATACGAAAAAACATATGTTGTGAGTTTTAATACAAATATTGTCATCTAGACAATATCCACACTCAATGGAGTCCTCATTACATTTATTATTACACAATTTCACAGAATAGTGAGGACTACTAATGCACCATCTAGGATCATCACTCTGTTCCCGACTAGTCTCAGCTACGTTCTCATTTTCTGAAGAGAGCAATGAAAGAAAAGGGTGAGCTCAACTAGCCCAGTAAGAAATATTATAACTAAGATAATGTAGAATAAATTATCATTAGCCTTCAACAGTATTAAACTGATAAAATATAACAAACATCAAGTTTAACTGCGGGGAACAAGCAATCCATTAGAAGAGTCAAGTAGAGAATAAAATCTAATATCTTCTATGATTTAAAAAAAATTTCATCACTTTTATCGCTGGGACTCAGCTTAATAAATTATCCACATTATCAATTCATCTCTGCACTACAGGCCAAGGATATTATTTAGTATCATGACCACGAATTATCCATACACTACGGGCCAAAGATAATTGTGTTTTCATCAACGGTCCTGATCATGCCATAAAATAATTCATCTTTGCTCCCTTGGCCGAAGAGAATCCATAGCCATAATCATACCAAAAACTGTCCATCAATGCACTACGGGCCAATGAGGACTTTTTTCACATCATTTGTAATATTACGGTCATGATTATTCCGAATAATCTCTAGTCAGAATCATACCAAGTCCATCTATGCACTACAAGCCACAGATGACTTTCAACAAAATATAAACATGAGGATTGATGACAATGATATAAAAATTCAATAAAACAAGTTCAAGAATTAAATTATCCAGGAACTAATAACGTCCAAATTGTCAACACGATACTTCTTTGTAGAGTAAAATTCAAGAATGCTCAGAAGAATATTTTCATGAAAAGATATTGGATGAAGCGCAATTATCAAGGATATTCCACTAATTTCATGGAGTATAGAAGTCAAAACTTTAACCAACTAGGTATAATAAAGAATGAAAAAAAAAAAATCACCATGCATGCGGTACTCAGATGAAAAAGTTATTCCAACAGAATAATAAATAACGGAACCGTGTCAAAGTAATGTCGCGCAAGCGAGGATATTCCAATGAGAATAATAAAGAGCGGAACGAGTCCCAAGTAAAACGCATTATGACAGGATATTCAAGCAGTAATAATAAAGAGCGGAACCCAGTCCTGCGTAAAATGCATGCATACGAGTTATTCCAACAGAATAATAAATAATGGAATAATGTAAGAATTTCACCAAGTATAGGATAGCCCACGCGATTATCTGAGTTATTCCAAAGAGAATAATAAGTAATGGAATAATAGAAGAATTTCACCAAGTATAGGGTGATCACAGATATCAAAAGTTATTCCAACAGAATAATAAATAATGGAATAATGAGAATAATTTCACCAAGTATAGGGTAGACCGCGTATACAGGTTATTCCAACAGAATAATAAAGAATGGAATAACTGAAGTTCTCTTCATGAATATGAAAAAAAATAATACCCTTACCTTAGAATAAAAATTTGGATATAGGAGTAGTGAAGTAGCAGAATACTTTTCTTCTTTTCTCTATAGTTTTCTCTCTACAGAGTTTCAATTGAATTCGTAAGAAATAATGAAGGAATGAGCTTTCATTTATAGGAGAATGGATTGAATAGTAACTAATTCCGAAGCGGTCCAGATTGATTTATTTTTAAGCAGATGGTTCGATTGATTTAATAAAATATTCTAATAAAACAAAATCTTATTAAATAAAATATATATATATTATATTTATAATCTAATAAATAGAATATATAAAAGATTTTACTATACGAGGCACTATGCATAATTAAATATAATATATTCTAATTATTGCCTAATAAAATAAATAACTTTATAAAAGTATTTTGTTTTTATATAAAAGATTTTACTATGAAAACACTCTGCATAATAAAATATAATATATTCTAATTATTGCTTAATAAAACAAATAACTTTATAAAAGTATTCATTTTATATAAAAAGCTTTTACATTTTATTACATTAATAATACTAATAAAACAAAACCGAGTGACTTATCACGTAAGCATCAATAATCAATACCGGTATGCTACTATGCAACCACGCGTATTACTGTACTTTTACTACTGAGTAGTTCAACATTATTAATGGTAAAACTTTTGCCAGTTATTTTCATAAAATATTTTTGTCATTTTCTCAATCCGACAATAATTCGATTCAAGAGGGTCCACCAATGATTGTCTTAGTTATTTAATATTTCTCGACAAAAAGAATATTCCCCGACCAAACGAATATTATACAACAACTTGTATACTTTTCAAAATTTATAAATATTACCCACAACTATAACATTATCTCAAATCCACACCATAATATTCAAAAAAATATTTTGAGAAAATTAAATCTTTATTCGTAAAATTTGGAGTTTTACAATCTCCCCTCCTTATGGAATTTTGCCCTCGAAATTTACGTACGTACCTAGTATGCTGAAGATGTGAGGATACATTGACTTTATTTCAGATTCTAACTCTTGAGGTATAACCCTTGAGTGTTGAATACGATCATTCTTATCCAAGATTTTAACACGTATCTCCTCATACGTTAAATCTTCTGCTATATCGTCTAATTCTAATTTAATAATGTGGTTTGGGTCATCCACATATTTACGTAACATCGATACGTTAAAAACATTATGAACACGCGACATACTTGGCAGTAAAACGAGTCTATAGGCCACAGTTCCTACTCGATCAAGGATTTCAAATGGGCCAATTAAATCGAGGGTTAAGATAATGCCTTCTTTAACCTTCTTCTTCATATTCATCAACTCTGAGTATGTAGTTTGAG
This sequence comes from Panax quinquefolius, assembly GCA_020205615.1. NCBI lineage: Eukaryota > Viridiplantae > Streptophyta > Magnoliopsida > Apiales > Araliaceae > Panax > Panax quinquefolius. Next base: position 13,878,133 of record CM035152.1, read on the forward strand.
CGGCTTTAACTTTATCGATAAAAGTCAATTCTACTCGTATATTCGTTATCTTCACGTGGGTTCATATATTCACACTTGTAACCACATATGATCTTCTACTCAACGCTTCAGCTACCATGTTCATTTTTCCTATGATGGTATTGAATGGTACGATCGTAATCTTCAATGTACTCGAGTCAACGTCTTTGGCGCATGTTACGTTCATTTTAGTTGAAGAAATATTTGAGGGTTTAAGAAATGGGTTTTGTACTGGGGTCAATACAAAATTTGATTTCACGCTCTAGGGGTAGGCTAGGAAGTTTTCATGAATACGTCAGGAAATTTATTAACGATAGAAATATCATTCAAAACTGTGACCCTCATCCAAGACTTGGATAGTAAGTCACATTGATACCTATCAACTTGTCATCTTCATTCACGATGTCGCCTCTGAGAAAGTCCGGCGGTGCATTCCACACTGAGGAAGTCAACAAACGAAAGGATCGGGCTCTTTACTTATGGCTTGATATGACAATGATTGACTTTAGTGGTTTGGTTGCTTGAATTCGCATAACAGGTTGGTTAGGAATATTAAAGCTAACAACCTTACAAAAAGCTTGATGAATAGTTAACCAATCAATTCCTAAAATCACATCAAAGGCAAATATTTTCAAAGAGATAAGATCGACAGGTAACGTGAGGGTATCGATATGAATCAAACAAGAATTATAGACAGTGGAGGTAATGAAGGTTTCTCCTAATAGAGTTTTAATAGATAAGTCAAAGTCTAATTTCTCAGGAGTCAAATTTAAACGTTGAGCGCAAGCAAGAGAGATAAAAAGGTATAGACTTTGTAAGAGTTTATGACTAACATACCCGTGATAATTTTATTCAAGTTCCTCGTCACAAAAAAAAATGCTCTCTCTTAAACTATCGGCTTTGGTTTGTCTGTGATATCCTTTGGCATCACTATTCCAGCTGGACTTGACTTCACCATATGACAAAATCGAGCTAGGTGACCTTCTCTTTCGCAATTAAAACACGCTTTGGATTGTTGAGTACAGTTTAGACGGATGTATCCCTCCTATCGCATTTGAAACATACGACTGGTGGTCGTTCTTCTTCCTTTGAAACGGGTGCTGGTGCCGACGTCTTCACGTCATTGTTGAACTTTCTCTTTTTGAAATGTCCATTCTTATTGTTTTGGTCATGATTACCATCGAAGTGGTTACCATTTCTGGCATGTTGATTCCCTCCATACTTATTGTCACCGCTTTGATGACTGTTATCCCGGTATTATCATTTTACCGGCTTCTCTCTTTTGGTTGGGTTGACTCATTATCGCGCTCCAATAACTGAGCCCTATTAACAACATCTGAATACAAACAAAGTTTATGAGAAAATGAGGTATTGACGTATATCGGGTTTCAAACCTCTTAGAAACATTCGCATCATTCGCTCCTCATTATCGACCAAATGGGATGCAAACCGGGATAACTCCGTAAAGTTAACCTTGTACTGCGATACGGTCATATTATTTTGCTCCATTGCTTATCTCAGCATTTTCAGATGCCATTTTCAAACACTGTCACAAAACAAGGGTTAATTAACATGTCACATATTATCCCTATACTCTAACCGACCAATTAAATATCAAATAAACTTAAGTAGGTCATACTATCGAAAGAATTCCCCGTCTCTCCCCTCCTAGTTCTTATCTCACATCTCAGCCAGGGATCATATCCGTAAGCTTTGATACCAACTGTGACGCCCCCAAAAATAGGTATGCATCACCCATCTTGAGTCACCAAATACATGGTACAAAAATACAAATACAACTTAATAATACAACTATCGTGTCAAATACGAAAAAACATATGATGTGAGTTTTAATACAAATATTGTCATCTAGACAATATCCACACTTAATCCATTAGAAGAGTGAAGTAGAGAATAAAATCTACTATCTTCTATAATTTAAAAAGTTTTTCATCACTTTTATCACTGGGACTCAGCTTAATAAATAATCCACATTATCAATTCATCCCTGCACTACAGGCCATGGATATTATTTAGTATCATGACCGCGAATTATCCATGCACTACGGGCCAAAGATAATTGTGTTTTCATCAACTGTAAGACCCCAGCTTTTATAAATAAAGATGAATTTTTCTATAAATATTATTTTTGAATATTATGGAATAAATTTGATATAATGTTATAGTTGTGGGTAATATTTATAAATTTTGCAAAGTATGCAAGTTGTTATAAAATATTCGTTTGGTGGGGGAATATTCTTTTGTTAGGAATATTCATAACAACGGCTCAATCATTGGTGGACCCCATAATGTAATTATTGTCGGATTGAGAAAACGACAAAAAAATATTTTATAAAAATAAATAACTACGGAGGTGTTACCGTTAAAAGCTGCTGAACTACCTTAAGTGGTAAAAAAACAAAGAATACGCTGTGGTTGCATAGAAAGACACGGTATTGATTATTGATGCTTACGTGAGAAGTCACTCAATTTATGCTCAATTATTGCTACAAGAATTGCTTTGATCATATCTCTTATATTATTGATTCAATTATTGTCACAAAGATCATCTCAGATAATATGTTATAGTATTAAATCAATAACCTGAGACGACAAGTTATAAATGATTAATAATTGTTGAAAGATTAAATATGTGTTGATGAAAAAAAAATGATTTGTGGTAAGTTTGATTATTTTATGGGGGCTCATATGTCATCATCTAAGAGTCTCTTCACAATAAGATAGTATTTACCTTCATTAATAGTAATTACCTTCGTCACAATAGTAATTACCCTTGTGAATAGTATTTACCTTCGTCAATAGTAATTACCTTCGTCAATAGTAATTATCCTTGTGAATAGTATTTACCTTCGTCAATAGTATTTACCTTCGTTAATAGTAATTACCTTTACCGTAGACGTCGACCCACTTGTCGCTTCACATTACAAAGCGCCGAACCACTTGTCGTTTTCACATTACAGCGCCAAACCACTTTACTTTTCACATCATTAGTCGTCAAGCCACTTGCCTTTTCACATGGCAGAGTGCTAAGCTAGAAATCTTCTATAAATAGAGGCCTAGGGCTTCATTATTTTTCACTTAATTCATTCAAGCTATAGAGAGAGAAAGTATAGAGAGAATAAGAGAGAAAGAAGAAGAGTATTTTGTTACTACATCGCCGCAAAGATTCAATCTCCTACCAAATGTAAGGGGTGTTATTCTTTCTTATTCATGAAGAGAACTCGTTGTTATTCCATCGCTTATTATTCATTGGAATAACTTTGTATATGCTTGTTTACCCTATACTTGGTGACATTCTTCTATTATTCCGTTGGAACATCCACATGCTCATGTGTTTTACAGGACTCGGTTCCGCTCTTTATTATTTTGTTGGAACATCCTCATGCATGTGTTTTACACCGACTGGTTAAAATCTTTTATTATTCTCATTGGAACATCCTCGTCATGTGTTTTACAATCGACTGGTTCCGCTTCTTTATCATTCTCATTGGAATATCCTATCGTGTGTTTTTTAACGGATCCGGTTCCATCTTTATTATTCATTGGAACATCCCGCTTGGTGTGAATTTCACCGACTCGGTTCCGTTATTTATTATTCATTGGAATAACTCGTCTGTGTGGTCTATCGCATTTATGGTGATTTCTTTTGTTATTCCATTCTTTATTATACCCGGTTGGTTAAAACTTTGACTTCTATACTCCATGAAATTAGTGGAATATCCTTGATATTTGCGCTTCATCCAAAGATACCTTTTCATGAAAATATTCTTCCGATCATTCTTGAATTTTACTCTACAAAACAAATTATCATGTTGATAATTTGGACGTTAATAATTTCCGGATAAAATAATTCTTGAACTTGTTTTATTGAATTCTTATATCATTGTCATCATCCTCATGTTTATATTTTTTAAAGTCATCCTGCATGGCAGTAGTGCATAGATGGACTTGGTATGATTATGACCAGAGACTATTCGGTGTAATCATGACCGTAATGTTACAAATGATGTGGTAAAATCCTCTCAGTCAGTAGTAGTGCATTGATGGACGATTGTTGGCATGATCATGACCATTAATGAATACACAAATATTCGTGGTCAGTAGTGCATGAATAATTGTGGTCGTGATACTAAAGAATATCCTTGGTCGTAAAAGCGAGTGGGTGATTCGATGATGTGGAATATTTATTAAAGTCGAGTCTCAAATATATAATGTTGATGAAAAACCTTTTAAAACCTAAAAGATAGTAGATTTTATTTTCTACTTGACTCTTTTTAATGGATCAGATATTCCACCGCAGCTTAAACTGGTTGTCTATTGTATTTTATCGTTTAACAATATTGAAGACTATTGATAATTTATTCGCATTATCTTAGTCATAATATTTCTTACCGGGCTAGTTGAGCTCACCCTTTTCTTTCACCGTTTCTCTGTGAAATGAGAATATAATTGGGACGAAGCCTGGGAAACGAGTGATGGTCCCAAGATAGCATTAGTAGTCCTCACTATTTCGTGAAATAGTGTGATAATAATTGTAATGAGGACTCCTTTTTGAGTTTGTATAATATCTAGTAGACGATATTTGTATTTAAACTCACGCTTTATGTCGTATTATACACGGCGCTTATGTTAGTAAGTTGTATTTAAATTTGCACCATGTAAGTGGCGACCCAAGATGGGTGATGTATACCTAATTTTGGGGCGCCACGGTTGGTATCGAGCTTAGGGATATGATCCACGCTAAGATGTGAGAATAGTACTAGGAGGGAGAGACGGGAATACCTTTCGCAAAGCATATGACCTACCTAAGTTTATGTGTTTATTTTATTGGTTGGTCAAGATAGGGATAATTTGTTACATGTCAATTAACCTTTTGTTTTGTAAGATCTCGAAAATGACATCCGAGAATGTTGAGAATAGAATGGAGCGCAGGCGATCGTTGATTCACCACATATCAATAATCAGGATAATGTGCATCAGGAAGGCGACAATCCTCATGCAAACAACAACACTGACCAAATGATGAATGATCAAATGTTCAGAGGCTTTATACAATTTATGCAACAGCAGGCGAGAGCGACTCCTGTCCAAAACGTAGGTGGAAACACGGAAACTCTCTGGCGGCCACCGCTAAACAATTCAAGGAGCTGGGACCACCGGAGTTTAAGGGAGAGCCAAAACCACTTCAAGCGAAGCATGGATAAAGCAGATTACCAAGATATTTGATGTCTTGGGATGCTCCGAGGAGCAAAAGGTTCCCTTTCACGCTTTTATGTCATGGCGGAGAGGTGGATTATTGGTGGGAATTCCAGAAACGACTCAACTCATTGTCAGATCAAGATATCTTGGGAGAAGTTCAGAGAGTCGTTTCAACGACAAATACTTTCCGAAAGTATTCGCCATACATGAAGGAGGTGGAATTTATCAAGTTCGAACAAAACAATACGACCGTGTCGCAATACGAGGCAAAATTTATGAGTTATCACTTTCAGGCCCCACTGGTGGATAATGAAGAGAGAATGGCGCGAATGTTTTTAAGAGGTTTGAAGTCGAGATACGTCAACATCTTATTTCTCATAAACTGTTTGTATTCATATGTTGTAAATAGGGCTCGCTTAGTGAAACGCGATAATGAGTCAACACAACTAAAAGAGAATTTTGCAAAATTATATATACCAATGAGAGTAGTCATCGGCGGTGACAACAAGCGTGGAGGGAATCAACAAAGCCGATATGGTAACCACTTGGTGGTAATCGTGGCCAAAACAATAAGAATGGACATTTCAAGAAACGGAGATTCAACAATGGTGGAAAGACGTCAAAGACCAAAGACCCATTGTTAAGGAAGGAGAAAGACCACCTATCATATGCTTCAAATGCGAGAGAGAGGACACATCATTCAAACTGCGTCATGCCATCCAAAGCATGTTATAATTGTGGAAGAGATGGTCACTTAGCTTGATTTTGTCGCTTACTCAAAGACAAATTCAACTAGGATGGAGGCACCAAAGGCCATCCCGGAAAATTCAAAACCGGTAAAGTAAGGGAGAGCGTTTGTTGTGACCTCCCAAAGAGCAAGGAACTGAATGAGGTCATCACGGGTAAGCTTATCATAAACTCTAATGAAGTCTATACTTTATTTGATACTGCTTCTACCCATTCTTTTATTTCTCCTACTTGCGCCATCGATTAAATTTGACTCGAGAAATTAGACTTTGACTTATCTCGTGGAAACTCCGCTGGGAGAAACCTTCATTACATCCACTCGCTTATAAGTTTTGTTTGGTTCAAATCGGCACTCACATTACCCGTCGATCTTATTTCATTAAAAATACTTGCATTTGACGTGATTCTAGGATTGATTGGTTAACTACTTATCATGCAAAAATTGATTGTTTTCGTAAGGTTGTTAGCTTTCATATTCCTAATCAACCTATTATGCTAATTCAAACGACCAAACCATTAAAATCAATCACGGTTATCTCAAGCCATAAAGCTATTCGTTTATTGAAAAACGGATGTCAAGCTTTCTTAGCTCATGTCTGATTTAAATAAAAAATACGCTTGTTTTAAACGATATTTCTATTGTTAATAAATTTCCGACGTATTCTCAAGAACTTCCCGCCTACCCCGAGAGCGTGAAATTGAATTTTGTATCGACCTTGAAACCTAGACAAAACCTATTTCCAAAGCCCCATATCGAATGGCTCTATTGAACTTCGTGAGTTAAAGACCCAACCGCAGGAATTGTTAGACATTGGCTTTATTCTTCCCTAGTACTTCTCCTTGGGGTGCTCCTGCTCTATTCGTGAAGAAGAAAGATGGGAGTATGCGATTTTGTATTGATTATCGGGAGTTGAATCATGTCACCATCAAAATAGGTATCCATTGCCACGTATTGATGACCTGTTTGACCCAATTGCAAGGAGCCAAATTCTTTTCAAAGATTGATCTTTGTTCCGGATATCACCAATTGAAGATTAGAACCATTTGAGATTCCAAAGACGGCTTTTAACTCCAGACGGGCATTATGAATTCTAGTCATGTCCTTTGGATTGACTAATGCCCCGCCGCCTTCATGGATATGATGAACCGAGTATTCAAGGAATATTTAGATCACTTTGTGGTCGCTTCTTTATTGATGACATCCTTATTTATTCCAAAAGCCGTGAAGATCATGAGCAACACTTGAGGCCGACACTCCAAAAGCTTCGTGAATATAAGCTTTATGCCAAGTTGAAGAAATGCGAGTTCGGGGTCAAGAAGTAGCATTCCTTGGGCACGTGGTATCAAGTCATGGAATATCATTGACCCAAAGAAAGATTGAAGCTATTCAAAGTCGGGAACAACCTAAATCGATGATCAAGCACGTAGCTTTCTCGGTTTAATTGGTTATTATCGGAGATTCGTGGAAGGATTTTCTCGAATCGCTACTCCATCGACTCTTTGACTCGGAAAGATACAAAGTCTGGGTTGGAGCGAAGAATGTGAGAAGAGTTTTCAAGAACTCAAGAGGAGACTTATTTCAAGACCTTCGACAATACCATCCTGCCTTGAGGGATTTGTCATCTACAAAGTGATGCTTGAAGGCAAAGGGTTGGGATGTGTTCTTATGCAACATGGAAAAGTTATAGCTTTATGCCTCGCGATAACTCAAAGAATATGAGAGGAATTATCCTACTCATGATCTAGAGTTGGCATTTGTTGTCTTTGCACTTAAAATTTGGAGGCATTACTTGTATGGGAGAAAATGGAGATCTTTACGGATCATAAAAGCCTCAAATATTTCTTCACTCAAAAGGAACTCAACATGCGATAAACGATGTTGGCTTGAACTGTTGAAAGATTATGATCATACCATCCAATACCATCCCGAAAAGCGAAAGTGGTAGCCGACGATTGAGTAGAAAATCATATGCAAGCACGAAAGCGATATTGTCAACGCAAAGCAGCCCATTTTGTGTGACTTGCAAAGGATGGAGATAGAGTTAAAGACTCCAGGACGATGTGATGATAGCGTAGTATACAAGTAGAACCGACTTTAATCGATAAAGTTAAAAAGTCGCAGTTACGCACACGGAGTCTGATCGCGTATGAGGAAGAAAGTGCAAGAAGGTGCTACGCTTGGAAGCAAGAATCGATGAAGAAGGAATACTTGAGTCAACTCTGCACTTTGTGTTCCTAACGACCACGATTTAAAGTATAATATCATGATGGAGACGATAACACACCATTTGCAATCCATCTAGGAGTACCAAAATGTATCATGATATTCGGCCATACATTTTGGTGGAGCAATACGAAGAGAGAGATAGCGTTGTTTATCTCAAGGTGTCTAACTTGTCAACGAGTTAAAGTGGAGCATCAAGTACCAAAAGGTCCATTGCAACCACTTGAAATTCCGAATGGAAGTGGGAGCACATTACCATGGATTTCGTTCCACGGCCTTCCTAAGGTTTCAAGGCATTGATGCGATTTGGGTCATTGTTGATAGATTGACCAAGTCTCCGCTCATTTCTTACCGATACGAGAAACTTATACACTTGAACATCTTGCTTCAGTATGTACATAAACTAGATTGTAAGATCGCATGGTATGCCGGTCAGATCCATAGTTTCCGATCGAGACCCAAGATTCACTTCACGATTTTGGGTTAGTTTGCAAAAAGCTATGGGCACAGATTTCACGATTTAGCTCGGCATATATCATCCTCATTTGGACGGACAATCGGAGAGGACTATTCAAACTCTTAAAGATCTATTAAGACTCGTGTCCTTGATTTCAAGGGAGTTGGGACAAGTTCTTACCATTGGTGGAGTTTTCTACAACAACAAGTTATCAAGCAAGTATTCGCATGGCTCCATTCAAGCGCCAGATGGAAGAAAGTGTCGTTCTCAAAGATCGCTTTGGGATGAGGTGGGTGAAGCAACGTTGTTGGGACCGGAGTTGGTACGTATGACTACGGAAAAGATTCAAACGATCCACAACGATAAAAAACCTCACAAAATCGACAAAAGAGTTATCTTGATCTTCATCAAAAGGACGGAATTGATATAGGAGATCATGTGTTGTTAAGAGTTGCTCCATGGAAAGGAGTTACAAGATTTGGAAAGAGAGGAAAACTTAATCCTCGATTCATCTGGTCCATTTTAATCCTCGATCGAGTAGGAACTGTGGCCTATAGACTCGCTTTTACCGCCAAATATGTCTCTCGTGTTCATAACGCTTTTCACATATCTATGTTACGTAAATATGTGAAAGACCCAACCATATTATCGAAAGTTAAAACCAGACGAAATAGCGGAAGATTTGACGTATGAAGAGGTTCTGCTCAAATTTTGATAAGAATGAACATATTCTACGCCCAAGGTTATACCTCAAGTCAAAGTTTTGTGGAGGAACCACGATGTTGAGGAAATGACTTGGGAGTTAGAATCAAATGAAATCAAGGTATCCTTACCTCTTCGACATACCGTATCGCACCCTAATTTCGAGGGCTAAATTTCATAAGAAGGGAGGTTGTAAGACCCCAACTTTTATAAATAAAGATGAATTTTCTATAAATATTATTTTTGAATATTATGGAATAAATTTGATATAATGTTATAGTTATCAGGTAATATTTATAAATTTTGCAAAGTATGCAAGTTGTTATAAAATATTCGTTTGGTCTGGGAATATTCTTTTTGTTAGGAATATTCGTGCATAACGGCTCAATCATTGGTGGACCCCATAATGTAATTATTGCTTAGGATCGAGAAAACGACAAAAATATTTTATAAAAAATAACAAATGGAGGTGTTACCGTTAAAACCTGTTGAACTACCCGGTGGTAAAAGTACGATGAATACGCTGTGGTTGGTAGTAGTAAACACTTTACCAGATTGATTATCGATGCTTACGTGAGAAGTCACTCACCTATGCTCAATTATTACTCACAGAATTCTTCACGATCATATCTCTTATATTATTGATTCAATTATTGTCACAAAGATCATCTCAGATAATATGTTATAGTATTAAATCAATAATCGAGATTTACAAGTTATAAATGATTAATAATTGTTGAAAGATTAAATATGTGTTGATGAAAAAAAATGATTTGTGGTAAGTTTGATTATTTTATGGGGGCTCATATGTCATCATCTAAGAGTCTCTTCATCAATAGTATTTACCTTCTTCGTCAATAGTAATTACCCTTGTGAATAGTATTTACCTTTCACAATAGTAATTACCTTCGTCAATAAGAATTACCTTGTGAATAGTATTTACCTTCGTCAATAGTATTTACCTTCGTTAATAGTAATTACCTTTTACCTTTTACTTCCGACCCACTTGTCGTTTCACATTACTGCGCTAGAACCACTTGTCATTTCACATTACAAAAGCGCCGAACCACTTTTCTTTTCACATCATTAGTCGTCAACCCACTTGCCTTTTCACATTCAAGAAGAAAAGTTAAGCTAGAAATCTTCTATAAATAGAGGCCTAGGGCTTCATTATTTTCACTTAATTCATTCAAGCTATAGAGAGAGAAAGTATAGAGAGAATAAGAGAGAAAGAAGAAGAGTATTTTGTTACTACAATCACGCGCAGATTCAATCTCCTACCAAATGTAAGGGTGTTATTCTTTCTTATTCATGAAGAGAATCGCTGTTGTTATTCCATTGCTTATTATTCATTGGAATAACTCGTATACTGCGGTTTACCCTATACTTGGTGACATTCTTCTATTATTCCGTTGGAACATCCTCGTCTGTGTGTTTTACAGGACCTGGTTCCGCTCTTTATTATTTTGTTGGAACATCCTCTGCTCGTGTGTTTTACAGGACCTGGTTCCGCTTTTTATTATTCTGTTGGAACATTTCGTCTGTGTGTTTTACATCGGACTGGTTCCGCTTCTTTATCATTCGCTGAATATCCTATCTCATGTTTTTTACACCGGATCCGGTTCCATCTTTATTATTCTGTTGGAACATCCGCCGGTGTGAATTTCACCCGACATGGTTCCGTTATTTATTATTCGCTGAATAACTCGTGCATGCTATGGTCTATCGCATGCATGGTGATTTCTTTTGTTATTCCATTCTTTATTATACCCGGTTAAGTTAAAACTTTGACTTTATACTCCATGAAATTAGTGGAATATCCTTGATATTTCATGTTTCATCCAAAGATCTTTTCATGAAAATATTCTTCCGATCATTCTTGAATTTTACTCTACAAAACAAGATTATCATGTTGATAATTTGACGTTAATAATTCCCGGATAAAATAATTCTTGAACTTGTTTTATTGAATTCTTATATCATTGTCATCATCCTCATGTTTATATTTTTTTAAAGTCATCGTGGCACATGAGTGCATAGATGGACTTGGTATGATTATGACCAGAGACTATTGAATTGTAATCATGACCGTAATGTTACAAATGATGTGGTAAAAATCCTCAAATGGGCAGAGTGCATCGATGGATGATTGTTGGCATGATCATGACCATTAATGAATACACAAATATTCTTGGGTCCGTAGTGCATGAATAATTGTGGTCGTGATACTAAAGAATATCCTTGGTCAGAAAAGTGGGGGGTGATTCGATGATGTGGAATATTTATTAAAGTCGAGTCTCCTATAATAAATGATGAAAAACCTTTTAAAACCTAAAAGATAGTAGATTTTATTTTTTCTACTTGACTCTTTTAATGGATTGCGATATTCCACCGCAGCTTAAACCGGTTGTTTCATTGTATTTTATCGTTTAATAATATATCAAGACTATTGATAATTTATTCGCATTATCTTAGTCATAATATTTCTTCGGGCTAGTTGAGCTCACCCTTTCTTTCACCGCTTTCTTCGTGAAATGAGAATATAATTTGGATTTAGCCTGGGAAACGAGTGATGGTCCTCAAGATAAGATTAGTAGTCCTCACTATTCGTGAAATAGTGTGATAATAATTGTAATGAGGACTCCTTTTTGAGTTTGTATAATATCTAGTAGACGATATTTGTATTTAAACTCACGCTTTATGTCGTATTGCATACCTACGCTTATGTTAGTAAGTTGTATTTAAATTCGCATTACATGTAAGTGGCGACCCAAGATGGGTGGGTGATGTATACCTAATTTTGGGGGGCGTCACATCAATGATCTGATCATGCCATAAAACAATTCATCTTTGCTCCCTCGTCAAGAGAATCCATAGCCATAATCATACCTAAAACTGCCCATCAATGCATTACGGCCAATGAGGACTTTTTCACATCATTTGTAACATTACAGGCCATGATTATACCGAATAATCCCCTCGGTCATAATCATACCAAGTCCATCTATGCACTACAGCCATGATGACTTTCAACAAAATAAAAACATGAGGATGATGATAATGATATAAGAATTCAATAAAACAAGTTCAAGAATTAAATTATCCAGAACTAATAACGTCCAAATTGTCAACATGATACTTTTTTGAGAGTAAAATTCAAGAATGCTCAAGAATATTTTCATGAAAGATCTTTGGATGAAGCGCAATTATCAATGATATTCCAATAATTTCATGGAGTATAGAAGTCAAAACGTTAACCAGTGAGTATAATAAAGAATGGAATAACAAAAGAAATCACCATGCGTGCAAGATTACTTGCAGATAAAAGTTATTCCAATGTAATAATAAATAAACGCAAACCAAGTTAGGTATAATCATAACCGGCTGTGATATTCCAACAAAATAATAAAGATTTTAATTCAGTCCCTAAAGAAACGCATGCATGTGGATATTCAATGTAATAATAAAGATGTAACCGTGTCCATGTGTAAAACGCATGCATGTGATATTCCAAATGAATAATAAAGAATGGAATAATGTAAGAATTTCACTAAGTATATAAGGTAGACCGCTCACAAAGTTATTCCAAATGTAATAATAAATAATGGAATAATGAGAAGAATTTCACCAAGTATAGGGTAGGCTCACAGTACAAAAGTTATTCCATCGAATAATAAATAATGGAATAATGTAATAATTTCACCAAGTATAGGGTAGACCACGATAATTATTCCAATGTAATAATAAATAATGGAATAACAAAAAAATTCACCAAGTATAGGGGTAATCGCGTATACAAAAGTTATTTCAACTGAATAATAAAGAATGGAATAACAGAAGTTCTCATCATGAATATGGAAAAAAAAATACCCCTTACCTTAGAATAAAGTTGGATATAGGAGTAGTGAAGTAGCAGAATACTTTTCTTCTTTCTCTCTCTAGAGTTTAAGTGAATTCGTAAGAAATAATGAAGGAATGAGCTTCTATTTATAGGAGAATGGACTGAATAGTAACTAATTCCTGAACGGTCCAGATTGATTTATTTTTAACGGATGGTCCAGATTGATTAATAAAATATTCTAATAAAATAAAATTTTTTAAATAAAATATAATATATTCTATTTATAATCTAATAAAACGAATAACTTTATAAAAGTATTATGTTTTATATAAAAAGATTTTACTATGCAAAACACTATGCATAATAAAATATAATATATTCTAATTATTGCCTAATAAAACAAATAACTTTATAAAAGTATTCTGCTTTATATAAAAAGATTTTACTATGCAAAACACTGCATAATAAAATATAATATATTCTAATTATTGCTTAATAAAACAAATAACTTTATAAATGTATTACATTTTTATATAAAAGCTTTTCTATTTTATTACATTAATAATACTAATAAAACAAAAGAAAGTGACTTATCACGTAAGCATCAATAATCAATATTGTGTGCTACTTACTTAACCACGCCAGACATCGCATTTTTACTACTGAAGTAGTTTAACAAAGATAATTCTGTAAAATTTTCATAATTATTTTCATAAAATATTTTGTCATTTTCTTAATCCCACAATAATTTTAAGTTGCGAGGTCCACTAATGATTGTCTATTGTTATTTAATATTCCCCGACAAAAAGAATATTCCTCGACCAAACGAATATTATACAACAACTTGCATACTTTTCAAAATTTATAAATATTACCCAAAACTATAATAATATCTCAAATCCACACCATAATATTCAAAAAAATATTTCGAGAAAATTAAATCTTTATTCGTAAAATTTGGGGTTTTACAATCTCCCCTCCTTATAAAATTTTGCCCTCGAAATTTACGTACGTACCTAGTATGCTGAAGTGGTGAGGATACATTGACTTCATTTCAGATTCTAACTCTTGAGGTATAACTCTTGAGTGTTGAATACGATCCTTCTTATCCAAGATTTTAACACGTATCTCCTCATACGTTAAATCTTCTGCTATATCGTCTAGTTCTAATTTAATAATGTGGTTCGGGTCATCCACATATTTACGTAACATCGATACGTTAAAAAATAAATAATCCACATTATCAATTCATCCCTGCACTACAGGCCAAGGATATTATTTAGTATCACGACCACAAATTATCCATGCCCTACGGGCCAAAGATAATTGTGTTTTCATCAACGGTCCCGATCATGCCATAAAACAATTCATCTTGCTCCCTGGTCAAGAGAATCCATAGCCATAATCATACCAAAACCGCCCATCAATGCACTACTACGCCAATGAATACTTTTTCACATCATTTGTAACATTACGGCCATGATTATACCGAATAATCTCTCGTCATAATCATACCAAGTCCATCTAAGCACCATGCCCACGGATGACTTTCAACAAAATATAAACATGAGGATGATGACAATGATATAAGAATTCAATAAAACAAGTTCAAGAATTAAATTATCCAGGAACTAATAATGTCCAAATTGTCAACATGATACTTCTTTGTAGAGTATAATTCAAGAATGCTCAGAAGATTATTTCTATGAAAAGATACTGGATGAAGCGCAATTATAAATGATATTCCACTAATTTCATGGAGTATAGAAGTCAAAACGTTCACCAACTGAGTATAATAAAGAATGGAATAACAAAAGAAATCACAATGCACGCAGATTAAGATGCAGACAAGTTATTCCAAATGTAATAATAATAACGGAACCAAGTTAGCGTAATACGCACTTAATCGGATATTCTAACAAAATAATAAAAATTTTAACCAGTCCAGCGTAAAAACGCACGCATGTGATATTCCAAAAAAAAATAAAGATGGAACCAGTCCCAGAAATGCATGCACAGGATATTACAAATGTAATAATAAATAATGGAATAATGAAGAATTTCACCAAGTATAGGTAAATCACAGATACAAAAAGTTATTCCATCGAATAATAAATAATGGAATAATGGAAGAATTTCACCAAGTATAGGTGTAGACCATTATACAAAGTTATTCCAATGAATAATAAATAATGGAATAATGTAAGAATTTCACCAAGTATAGGTAGATAGCGTATACAAAGTTATTTCAACGTAATAATAAAGAATGGAATAATGTAAGTTCTCTTCATGAATATGGAAAAAAATAATACCCCTTACCTTAGAATAAAATTTGGATATAGGAGTAGTGAAGTAGAAGGTAATACTTTTCTTTTCTCTATAGTTTCTCTCTCTAGTTTCAAAGTGAATTCGTAGAAAGAAATAATGAAAGAATGAGCTTTCTATTTATAGGAGAATGGGTGAATAAGAATTAATTCTCGAAGCGGTCCAGATTGATTTACTTTTTAAACGGATGGTCCATTGATTTAATAAAATATTCTAATAAAATAAAATCTTTTTAAATAAAATATAATATATTCTATTTATAATCTAATAAAACGAATAACTTTATAAAAGTATTATGTTTTTATATAAAAGATTTTACTATGCAAATACTACGCAGGCACTATGCAAACACTATGATAATAAAATATAATATATTCTAATTATTGCCTAATAAAACAAATAACTTTATAAAAGTATTACATTTTATATAAAAAGATTTTATTATGCAAAAACACTATACATAATAAAATATAATATATTCTAATTATTGCCTAATAAAATAAATAACTTTATAAAAGTATTCTGCATTTTTTATATAAAAGCTTTCTGTTTTATTACATTAATAATACTAATAAAACAAAACCGAGTGATTTATCACGTAAAGATCAATAATCAATACCGCAGTGCTACTACGCATAAATGCAGTATTAGTGTATTTTTTACTACCGAGAGTAGCTCAACAAAGATTAATCAGTAAAACTTTCACCGTTATTTTAATAAAATATTTTTGTCTTTTTCTCAATCAAATAATAATTCCGCTATGGGTCCACCAATGATTGTGCTAGATATATCTAATATTCTAAATAAAAAAGAATATTTAAAATAAAAATAATATTATACAACAACTTGTATACTTTTTAAAATTTATAAATATTACCCACAACTATAACATTATCTCAAATCGACACCATAATATTCAAAAAAATATTTTAAAAAATTAAATTTTATTCATAAAATTTGTAGGTTTTATAATAAGCGTCCATTCTTTGTGTGCATTACTTTTCATACGCGCATTAGCAATGAACTATTTATATTTATTATACTATTGCACATATACAGTTTTCCATATAACAAATGTCAGTAAAATGAAGAAAATGGAAAAAGTAATGGTACAACACATGTAAAAAAATAAAATAAATAAATAACATACGTGTGGGACTATGTGAATGTGGGCAGCAACTTTGCAGGTGAGAAAGAAGAAAATATATATACAAGGGCCCATATATTTTGCTCACACAAATTAATGCCCAATCACATGCTAAACAAATATAAACCCTTACATGCTACTACATGTGAGCGGTCCAGTAATATTATATATATATATATATATATATATATATATATGTATAGATTTTTAATCGTAATTTTGTCAAATTCGGTGGTATATTACTATGGATAGCAAAAATTTATTTGCCAAGATCAGTGTGAATTTATGTCAAGCCAGGCTAGCCAGCCCTTCAAAAGTTAACCGAGTACACAAAGGAGTTCTCACAAGAAACCTTCTATAAACACAGCTCCCGATGTGCTTAGGCAGAATAAAAAAAAAAGGCTTAAGTTCAGAAGATTCACATACTTGAGGAGGGTTAATCGAAACTCATCGTTGGCTTCGAAAGATACTATTTTGGAGAGACAATACAGAGATAAAGGTTTGTAATTGTGTTTTCCTTTCCTTCTATATCTATTTTGTATGTATATAAGAATAAAACATCAAACATGAATCTTTTCAAGAAAAAATATGTTTTTTTTATATGTAAATTAACACTTGAATCTATACTTTTTTTTTTAAAAGATTAGAAAAAATATTCAAGCATAAACGGAAGTTTGATAATTTATTAATAATAATAAAAAAAATTAACGAAAAGCATAACGTTTCAAATAATAAATCCTCGATTACTTTTGAAGTTGGAAAGTATAACTTGTCTGGATCGAGGACTTATAGTCAAGTGTCTCGATTACTTTTAAAGTTGAAAGTATAACTTTTTGGGTCTGAGGACTTATAGTCAGGTGCCTCATTCACTTTTAATGATAAAGTGTAACACTCGGGTGCCTCGTCACTTGGATCATCCAATTTTTTGGCAAGTGCAGTCTACGAGAACTTGAAATCGGGTGCCTCGTCACTTGGGTCGTCTAATTTTTTGGCAAATACAGTCTACGAGGACTTGACCACCATTTAGAGTGGACCATCATCTTGGGTGGATTTTTTTATTATTTATATATATATTTTTTAATTCATCAATTCTTATGCCTCAACCTTGGTCATCCAATTACTTGGCAAGGATACTCCACGAGGACTTAAATCACCATTTTGGTGGACCACCATCTTGGGTGGTTTTTAATTCATCTCGTAGTTCGAGTTTTTCATGGTAGAGCCAGTATTGGGTTTCTTGACTTCCCGTGATCGCACACGAGTGATAGTGTTACAAGTTTCTTCTCCGAGTTCAATCTCCCACCGCTTGACTTCAGCATGGTATATCCTCCATGATCGTAATAGTCCATAGTGGAATGTCCTGCGATTGGTGGTATACACGTAAGTCCCGTCTTCTTTTCATCTCTTAATTATAACCAACCGGGCCTTGGAGGCTTCACCACTCCACGCTCAACCCATTGTTCGACAGCTCTCTAAATGCCTTCTCATTTGCATGTAATAGCCTCCTAAACCGGCATTCCGGTATACTTGTCCCCATGTTTTTCTACTTTGCTCAAATTTCTCATTTTTTCCCTCTTCCCCTTGTGGTTTTTTGAATGAGAATCCGTCAAAGCCATGCTTGTCAATCCTTTTGCCTTCCATGTAACCATCACATGGTTGGTAGAAATGTCATGATTCCTCCCAAGTCTTGTGTAAAAGATGAGAGGGTCGCAAACGAATCACAAGCTTTAGTAATGAGGTGGGAATTCAAGGCGTCTAAAGCACCATTGTTGCATAATATATGCTAACCAAGTTATTTTCTTCAATGGCTCGCTGCACACTTCGTGCTGGGCCTGAACCTATCCATGTAATCTAATGCCTCGCTTGGCTTCGCTTGAATCGCATGAGCTCTACGATGGTTACTGTTTTCGCACATAGAAAAATTTCTTAAAAATTACAATTTTAGATCATCCCAATCATGGATCGATCCCTTCTCCAAATAGTAAATCAATCAAGGCACTATCCACAAAGTCTTGTTGAATTCCCTCATCAACAAGTTGTGGTTGTTTACGTCATCATATCCCCAGCCACGGAGACATCGACTTCACTTAACCCGCAATGTGTTCCCCGGCATTTCCTTTATCCCGCCAGATTTTGGAAACTGCGGGGATGCTCAATATACCCCGTCGGATAAGGTTGCCTCCGAATGTGTGTAGGGTAAGGTGGAGTAAAATCTAACCCGAGGGTCGGATGTCCGCTCATGCGGTTGATTGATCACATCGATCATATCATCCTTCGTCACGCATCTTGGCCAGGGCGTGAACTCTCCGGGTGTTGTAATATACCGTCAGATTGGTGTGTATGGTGAAGAGATTGGTTGATGTACACTTGCATCGTGCAAAGCTGGCACTGGTGGCATTTGCTGGCTCATTCGCTGGACATGGCTTGGGACGGTTGGCATCTGCACTTGTGAAAATGCTGGAAGAGCAGTTGGGATGATGTTCGACTGAGGTTGGCATACTTCCAACCTAGGTTATGGCCCGTCACCACTGTTCTGGAGCTCCAAGTTGATTACTGGAACCAATTGACTTTCAGTCAATGGAAGTGCAATCTGGTTCTCTTTGTTGTTGCTGCCATTGTTGTTGTCCTCCACTCCTGCTTGTTATCCCTGTGAATTGTCTGGGAACATGGCTTTGAAAGCGGGGATCTGCATCAACTGTTGGAGAAAATTTCCCATTACTTCTTGCTTCCTCTGCATCTCCAGCATCAACTAGTCGGGGAATAGTCTAAGACCCCAGCTTTTATAAATAAAGATGAATTTTCTATAAATATTATTTTTGAATATTATGGAATAAATTTGATATAATGTTATAGTTGTGGGTAATATTTATAAATTTTGCAAAAGTAAGCAAGTTGTTATAAAATATTCATTTGGCTGGGGAATATTCTTTTTGTCGGGAATATTCAGACGACTACCAATCATGGTGGACCCCATTAACGGAAGTATTGTCGAAGTTAGAAAAACGACAAAATTATCTTTCTATAAAAATAACGGCAGAGGTGTTATCGTTAAAACCGCTGAACTACAAGAACTAAAAAGTAGTAAAAGCGACAAATACAATATACGTGGTTGCTACTGATAATTCATCGCATCATATCTCTTATATTATTGATTCAATTATTATATTATCACAAGATCATCCAGATAATATGTTATATTATTAATCGAGACGACAAGTTATAAATGATTAATAATTGTTGAAAGATTAAATATGTGTTGATTAAAATAAAATGATTTGTGGTAATATTTATTCAATCCTGATGTATATAAAGAGTCTCATTATGAGACGTTTGTGGTAAGTTTGATTATTTTATGGGGGCCCATATGTCATCATCTAAGAGTCCTTCACAATAATAGTATTTACCTTTGTGAATAAGTAAGAATACCTTTGTGAATAGTAATTACCTTCGCCAATAGTATTTACTTACGTCAATAGTATTTACCTTTGTGAATAGTAATTACCTTTGTGAATAGTAATTACCTTCACAATAGTATTTACCTTCGTCAATAGTATTTACCTTTGTGAATAGTAATTACCTTTGTGAATAGTAATTACCTTCACAATAGATAGTATTTACCTTTCGGCCAATCGCTAATAGTATTTACCTTCTTCAATAGTAATTACCTTCTTCAATAGTAATTACCTTCTTAATAGAATTACCTTCACAATAGTAATTACTTAATTCAAGAGTTAAATCAAAGGAGTAATTGTCTCTTCAATATTACCAAGAGTCATTTTGACCTCTCGTTAAGACCAAGAGCCACCCTCAATTTTTTCTATAAATAGAAAGCTCATTCCTTCATTATTTCACTTAATTCATTGAAACTCTGTAGAGAGAAACTATAGAGAAAGAAGAAAAGTATTCTCGCTACTTCACTTTTCCAATATTCAATTCTTCTAAGGTAAGGGTATTATTTGTTGTAGACCGTAAGGGTGTTATTCTTTCTTATTCACGAAGAGAACTTCGTTATTCCATTCTTTATTATTTCATTGGAATAACCTATATACGCAGATACCCTATACTTGGTGAAATCCCTCCGTTATTCCATTCTTTATTATTCTCATTGGAATAACTCAGATACGCTGTGGCAGATACCCTATACATAATCTGATATCGTGGTTTACCCTATACTTGGTGACATTCTTCTATTATTCGTTTGAACATCCCGTCTCGTGTGTTTTTACACCGGAATTGCTTCCGCCTTTATTATTATTCTCGTTGAACATCCCATTCATGTGTTTTACATCGACCGGTTCCGCTTTTTATTATTATTCTGTTGGAACATCCTCATGCAGGTGTTTTACACCGGACCGGTTCCGTTATTTATTATTCTCGTTGGAATAACTTTTGCTGCATGCGGCCTATCGCATGCATGGTGATTTCTTTTGTTATTCCATTCTTTATTATACCCAAATTGGTTAAAACTTTGACTTCTATACTCCATGAAATTAGTATAATATCCTTGATATTTGTGTTTCATCCAAAGATCTTTCATGGAAATATTTCAACGATCATTCTTGAATTTTACTCTACAAAGCAAAGATCATGTCGACAATTTGGATGTTAATAATTCTGAATAAATTAATTCGTGAACTTGTTTTATTGAATTATTATGTCATTCATCATCATCCTCATGTTATATTATGTTATCTTTGGCTTACGTGCATAGATGAACTTAGTATGATTTATGACTGTGGATCATTCGGTAGATAATCACGGCTTGTTATAAATGATGTGATAAAAGTCCTCAAAGTGGCTGTAATGCTTTGTGATGGATAGTTTTTGGTATGATTATGACTGGGGTGATTCTAAGATAGTCGTGACCATTGATAATTTGATGAAAATCCTTGACCGTGGGTGCGTGGATGATTAGATATTGTGGTTTATTCATTAAACCGAGTCTTAGTGATAAAATTGATGAAAACCTTTTAAAACCTAAAAGATAGTAGACTTTATTTTCTACTGACTCTTTTAATGGATTGCGATATTCCACCGCAGCTTAAACCGGTTGTCTATTGTATTTTATCGGGCTTCAACATTGTTGAAGACTATTGATAATTTATTCGCATTATCTTAGTTATAATATTTCATCTACTGGGCTAGTTGAGCTCACCCTTTCTTTCACTATTCTCTTCAGAAATGAGAATATATTGGGACGAGTCTGGGAAAAGAGTGATGGTCCCAAGATAGCATTAGTAGTCCTCACTATTCTCGTTAAATAGTGTGACAATAAATATAATGAGGACTCTTGAGTATGGATATTGTCTAAATGACAATATTCCTATTAGAACTCTCGGTTTATGTATTGTCGTATGTTATACGATAGATGTGTAATTAAGTTTGTATTTGAATTTATGTACCATGTAAGTGGCGACCCAAGATGGGTGACGTATACCCAATTTTGGGGGCGCCACAACAGTATCGAGCTTAGGATATAATCCCTGCTAAGAGATGAGAATAGTACTAGAGGGTAAGACGGGGAATACCTTCGCTAGTATGACCTACCCAAGTTTATTTGTTATTTAATTGGCTCACGTAGTATAGGGATAATATTTGATATATTAATTAACCCTTTTGTTTCACAATTCCTTTCGTAATAAAAGTGTAGTTGGGTGAAGCGGGGGATAATGAGGAATAGAATGGTGGTCTATAGATGTTGAGGTGAGGTGAATTTAACTTGGAAGGGTGTTTTGCCACTATCATACAAGATGTCTAATGACATACAACCTCGTGTCATCATAAGACATGGTTGTGTTTCATCCACTTGTCGAGTATATTTACAAGCACTACCTATATAATCTTGGTGTTTGTTTGGAGTATAATACCCAATTAGAGACAGTGGAGATAATGATATGTCAAGAGAAGACTCACCATTGGGAAGAATATGATAGTAATCTTCTCGCTTTTTTTTCGGGGTCTATTGGGTCAACCAAGGATAATTTCGTGGCCATATGATATCTACCATAACCCAAAAGCATGGCCTCCCATGTACGAAGGTTTCCTTGAGCACTTTCCAAAGATTCTAATTTCTAAAAACAGCTTTTTTGACTATACCTTTATGTAAGGTATCATTGTGAGGTCTTATCTAGGTTAAAGGATAGAAGTCACGATTGGTATCAATGTAACGTATTATCCAAGTCTTGGATAAGAGTAGCGATTTTGAATGATATTTCTATCATTAATAAATTTCTTGACGTATTCTTGAAGATTTCTAGCTTACCCTAGTAGCGTGAAATCGAATTTTGTATTGACCCCAAAGATAAAAACCCATTTCTTAAACCCTCAAATATTTTTTCAACTAAAAGGATCTGCTTTTACGAGGATTATGATGAAAGTCATAATAAAAGCATTGGACTAATGAAAATCATGGGTATATGAAGTATTAGTAAGTGTTATGATGAGTTATGTGGTTATTATGTGAAAACATGAAAGTTTCTTAGAAATCACAAAGGGTTGAAAAATCGATTTTGGTAAAAACGTAATATGAAATTCAATTGACCATATCTCCTATTATATTTTGAATTTTTGAGTATGGTCAAGTCCTAGAGTTAGATCTATGAGTTACCTAACTAATCCAAGTGGAATCAATGAAAAATGTGTTGTAGATTTCGTGTGGACTGATTTTAGCAAAGGAGTCAAAACTTCAAAATGTCCAAAAAGTCACGCCACATTTTTGTAAGGGCTGTTTTGGCCACTTAATTAGTGAGAAAAATTCAGGCCTTTTGGGACATAAAAGTATATGGTATAAAGAATATCGTGTCCAAAAATGAGCTCATTCCGACTTAAAATGAGCAAGTTATGACCATTTCAATATTTAGGATTTTCTGACGAAAAATGCTATAACCAGAGTTCTACAACTCCGATGACCATGAAATTTAAACTGGAGGCTCACATTAACATGTGTAAGGTCCTGCCAAGATTTGGGAATTTTTGGAGTTAAACTTGAGGTAGCTAATTTCTTAAGGAATTAATTAGAAATTGATTTTTGAAAAATAGTAAATGAATTTTAAAAATTCGAGAAAAATATATTTTCATTATGGGACTATATTATGCTAAATCTCAGAAAAAAAAATATTTTTGGGACTGATTTGGTATTTTCATGAAAATAGTTTAGTTACTTAACATATATGAGTTAAATATGTTATGTGAAGTAACAAAATTGAAAATAGGATTTTATGGCTAGAGAATCCTATATAGAGTATATGCATATTTTTTTTTTGGGGATTTGATAATTGGTGATGATATCTTATGAGTATGGCATTTTTGAATGATTAAATGCATTATATGGTAAAGCGTAAACAATTGAGATAAATTGTTTATAAATTTAAGAAGTGATTAAAATATTGTTATAATATTAATGATATTAGATTATGAGATTATTAAGTGATTGATAACATGGGGATATTCTTGAATCCTCGGATAAATTATATTATAAATGTTTAATATTTATCCTTTATCTCATTTGATTGATTCTTTATATCATTATCCTCATGCTTATATTATGTTGAAAGTCATCTCATGGCCTATAGTGCGGCCGTATAGATGGACTTGGTATGATTATGACTGTGGATTGTTTCTAAGATAATCATAACCAGTAATTGAAAACACGAATATCCTCGGCTCAGTAATTTGTGCAGGATGATTCGATGATATGGATTAATTATTAATGAAATGAGTCTCAAAGAATGAAATATTAATTCATGGATATGGTAAAAGTCATCTTCGTCAGTAGTGCATTGATAGACTTGGTATGATTATGACCAAGGATTATTCGGTATAATCATGATCAGATTGAAAACACGAATATCCTCGGCACGAATATCCTCGCCGAAGAAGTGCATGGATAATTCGTGGTTGTGATACTATTAATCGCTGCCTCAAAGATTATTGGTTTTATAAATTGTATATCTTTAAATTCAGAAGTGCAAAAGATGAATTGTTAATGAATATCTTTGGCGGATTGCGAAGATGAATTTAATATTTTAACGATAAAGGTATTCAAGGTATCCTCACCTCTTTATCATATCAGTAATGCACTTAATTTCGAGGGCTTAAATTTCATAAGAAGGGAGATCAGAAGACCTCAACTTTTATAAATAAAGATGAATTTTCTATAAATATTATTTTTGAATATTATGGAATAAATTTGATATAATGTTATAGTTGTGGGTAATATTTATAAATTTTACAAAGTAAGCAAGTTGTTATAAAATATTAGTTTTGGTGGAAATATTCTTTTTGTCGGGAATATTCAGACGACTACTCAATCATGGTGGACCTTAATAACTAAGTATTGTCGTAGTTAGAAAACGACAAAATTATCTTTCTATAAAAATAACTTGGCAGAGGTGTTACCGTTAAAACCGTTGAATTACCCTTTAGTAAAAGTACAAGAATATCGATGCGGTTACTACTAAAGAATTAATGTGATCATATCTCTTATATTATTGATTCAATTATTGTCACAAGAATATCCAGATAATATGTTATATTATTAATTGAGACGACATAAGTTATAAATGATTAATAATTGTTGAAAGATTAAATATGTGTTGATTAAAAATAAAATGATTTGTGGTAATATTTATTCAATCCTCGATGTATATAAAGAGTCATTTATGAGACGTTTGTGGTAAGTTTGATTATTTTATGGGGGGCCCATATGTTATCATCTAAGAGTCCCTTCAATAATAAGATTTACCTTTGTGAATAGTAATTACCTTTGTGAATAGTAATTACCTTCCTTCAATAGTATTTACCTTCGTCAATAGTATTTACCTTTTGTGAATAGTAATTACCTTTGTGAATAGTAATTACCTTTCACAAGTATTTACCTTCGTCAATAGTATTTACCTTTGTGAATAGTAATTACTTTTGTGAATAGTAATTACCTTCACAATAAGATTTACCTTCATCAATAGTAATTACCTTTGTGAATAGTAATTACCTTCGTCAATAGTATTTACCTTCATCAATAGTAATTACCTTCTTCAATAGTAATTACCTTCATCAATAGTAATTACCCTTCGCAAATAGTAGTTGTAGTTTCTTCAATATTACCAAGAGTCATTTTTACCCTTCGTTAAGACCAAGAGCCACCCTCAATTTTTTTCTATAAATAGAAAGCTCATTCCTTCATTATTTCTTTTAATTCATTGAAACTCTAGAGAGAAACTATATAGAGAAAGAAGAAAAGTATTCGCTACTTCACTTTTCCAATATTCAGTTCTTCTAAGGTAAGGGTATTATTTGTTGTATCTGTAAAGGGTGTTATTCTTTCTTATTCATGAAGAGAACTTGTTATTACATTCTTTATTATTCTCATTGTAATAACTTTGATACCCTATACTTGGTGTGCATATTCCATTCTTTATACATAATCATGTATACGTGGTTTACCCTATACTTGGTGACATTCTTCTATTATTATTGAACATTGGAACATCCGTTCGCTTTTATTGTGTTTTACAGGACAATCGACCTCGTTCCGCTCTTTATTATTATTCTGTTGAACATCCCATCTGTGTGTTTTACACCGCACTCGGTTTTATTATTATTTATTATTCTCGTTGAATAACTTTTGCTATTATTCAGTGATCTCTATCGCATGCATGGTGATTTCTTTTGTTATTCCATTCTTTATTATACCCAAATTGGTTTAAAACTTGACTTTATACTCCATGAAATTAGTAGAATATCCTCGATATTTGTGTTTCATCCAAAGATCTTTTCATGGAAATATTCTCGCGATCATTCTTGAATTTTACTCTACAAAAGCAAAGATTATGTTGACAATTTGGACGTTAATAATTCTGAATAAATTAATTTGTGAACTTGTTTTATTGAATTATTATGTCATTGTCATCATCCTCATGTTATATTATGTTATCTTTAGCTTACGTGCATAGATGAACTTAGTATGATTATGACCAGGATCATTCTAAGATAATCATGGCTTGTTATAAATGATGTGATAAAAGTCCTCGTTGTATTGTAATGTCATGATGGATAGTTTTTGGTATGATTATGACTGGGGTGATTCTAAGATAGTCACGATCATTGATAATTTGATGAAAATCATTGACCGTGGTACGGAGATGATTAGATATTGTGGTTTATTCATTAAACCGAGTCTTAGTGATAAAAATTGATGAAAACCTTTAAAACCTAAAAGATAGTAGACTTTATTTTCTACTTGACTCTTTTAATGGATCAAGATATTCCACCGCAGATTAAACTGGTTGTCTATTGTATTTTATCGTTTAACATTGTTGAAGACTATTGATAATTTATTCGCATTATCTTAGTTATAATATTTCATCGGGCTAGTTGAGCTCACCCTTTCTTTCACTCGTTTCTCGTGAAATGAGAATAGCCGGGACGACTTAGCCTGGGAAAAGAGTGATGATCCCGAAGATAGCATTAGTAGTCCTCGCTATTTTGTTAAATAGTGTGACAATAAATGTAATGAGGACTCTTGAGTATGGATATTGTCTAAATGACAATATTCCTATTAGAACTCTCAATTTATGTATTGTCGTATGTTACACGACAGATGTGTAATTAAGTTTGTATTTGAATTTATGTACCATGTAAGTGGCGACCCAAGATGGGTGACGTATACCTAATTTTGGGGGCGTCACAAATAGTGTGATGGTCAGAGTTAGATCTGTAGAAGTCCTCACTATTCTATAAAAAAGTGGGATAATAATTGTAATGAATAAATGATGAATTTGAATGTTTAAATTTCGTATTATATACGATTTGTATTCAAATTCATAGTTGTATGGTCGTATTTCTCACGACCTTTTGTTATAAAAGATTTGTATTTGATATTCTGTATAATGTAATTGGCGACTCAGAATGGGTTGGTATTGAACCTATTTTGGGGGCGTCACAAAATAAATATACACTACATTCAAACATTTTAACTTAATAATTAATCGAAGTAACATATAATATATAATCGACAGTGCTTGCAAGTAGCACGAAAATTCAGGTATCGGAGGTGCTGCTAATCGATAGTGCTTGCAAGTAGCACGAAAATTCAGGTAATCAACGCCAATCAAATCCTCAACAATCAAATCTAGAATATGAATATGATCCGTGTCCTCCTTGCCTTCAGAGTCATAAGAAACTGACCAAGAGTATTGTAATGGGGGCACCGAACTCTTTCTCCCACAACAAATCTGATGATTCTCCATCAATCAATGTATCTTTGTCTAAACAAAGAGGAAGTAGTAGTAGTGATACGATTGAGGTCGTGGTATTTATAAATATATATTTGGTTTTTTTCCCCAATTTCAAAACCCTAATCTCTCTCTCTCTCCCCCATTTGCTCTCTCGCTCTGCGAGCGTTAAGTTTGTATAACAGAGGGAAATAGAGGGTGGAACGACAGCGTTTCAATTTTAGCGTCTTTTTCTTTTTTGATGCTGATTACCCTTATTATCCTTACAAGCTCATCAACTTGTGCAAAACACGGGAGATATGGATAATAATTTATTATATTACATATTAATGGAGATTTTAAAATGATAGTTGTAGTTATTAGATTATTAATATTTATTTACATATTAAATTATATATTATATGTTACTTCGATTAATTATTAAGTTAAAATGTTTGAATGTAGTGTATATTTATTTTGTGTCGCCCCCAAAATAGGTTCAATACCAACCCATTCTGAGTCGCCAATTACATGGTACAGAATTTCAAATACAAATCTATTATAACAAAAGGTCGTGAGAAATACGACCATACAACTGTGAGTTTGAATACAAATAGTATATAATACGAAATTTAAACATTCAAATTCATCCTTTATTCATTACAATCATTATCTCACTATTTTATAGAATAGTGAGGACTTCTACAGGTTTAACTTTGCTCATCCCACTGTTCCCCGACTAGTCCCCGCGATATTCTCATTTCCTGAAAAGGAAAATAGATAAAAAAGGTGAGCTCAACTAGCCCAATAATGACTAGGATAATGAAAAATAAATTATTGTTAGTCTTCAACAATTCAGATAAAATATTATGGACAACAAGTTTTAGATCAATATTCGCAGCGGAAATAATAATTCATTAGAAGAGTTAAATAGAGATGAAGTCTATTATCTTCTAAGATTAAAAGTCCATCGTCAATATTTTATTCATGTAACATCAATCTATATACATCTTGAATCAAATATTCATCTTTGCACTACGGGCCAAAGATATTCATTTGTATCACCAGTTGGTCATGTTCATCTCAACACCTGTCATCTTTGCACTACGGCCAAAGATATTCATCAGGTAATCATTCATCTTTGTACTAAAGGCCAAAGATATTCAGTTATATCACCATTTAGGACTGAGGATGATGAAAAATATTTTAAAGAACGAATCCAGTGAGATAAAGGACAAAAATTAAGGATTCGTATTTTAGTTTATCCAAGTTCAAAAACACTCCATAATAATACTTTTGGAGCAAAACTCAAGAAATAATACTCAAAACTTGGATCCATTCAAAGATATGAACCTTAACATATAACTTCGACAAATAGAAGAAAAATAAATTTTTTCGTGAATAGTGTCGTATACGTGAATAGTAACCCCGACATGAAAAAGATAGAAATTTCATAAGAAAAATCATACTTCGTGAATATTACTCATGAACAATACCGTATTGGTGAATAGTATCGTATACGGGAATAGTAACCCCGACGGAAAAAGTAAGAATTTCAAAATAAAATTCATGTCAATATTTTGGTATAATGATATTGAGAAGAATAACATCATTTACAAAAGAAAATATATCTCTTACCTCAAAAGAACATTACTTCTGACTGGAATATCGGATATAAGGCTGAATAAAACTTGAACTGAATAGCAACTCTCAAAGTATCAAAATACTCATAAAAATACGCTCGATAATATAGAGAGAGAAAACTTATGTTTCTGGTGTGATTTTCAGTCCTAACCTAAGCACCTATTTATAGAAAAATGCTTAGAACGCGAAAGCTGACTTTCTCTTTTTTTTTCTTCTCCGGCGGCTTCAACACATGTTTTTTTTTTGAAAAATCCTTGGCTGCTTCAAAAATCTAATTTTTTTCAACAAAACAACAAAAGTGGGGCCCACCCATTATTTAATAAAAATATTAATTAAAAATATTTATTTTTAAAATTCAATAATTCATAATAAATATCCTTTTATCAGAAAAATATAAATTTTATGTCTTTCTATATGAAATTTAATTCTCTACAACTTTGTAGAAGGAAGTTTTTCCAAATTCCCAACCGAAAATATCCGAAATCCACAAATTGATGATTTTTAATACCTTCATTCTGACAAAATACTGATAAAACACCTCAGCATTAATTCCTTCATTTATATCCACACAAAATAAATATATTCATCATTTATATCCACATAGAATAAATATTTCCTTATCATATAAATTAATAATTAATTATTCACAAATAATATTACAGAATCACAATAATGACAACCAGGTCGTTCCCAGGAAAGAGAGGGCTTTCCGATAAGGATTTCTCCTTACTGGCGTACAATTAAATTAACCTAACCCCTTTCCTCGACAGAGCTTTCTTAGACATTGCCAATAATGCTATCTAATAATATTATTCAAATAATATGAATTATTAATTTGATAATTTAAAATACTGTGCAATGACAATTATTGAATATAATATTAACGTAGCAATTATTGAATCAATAAAATATTATGCAATTATTGAATCAATAATATAAAATATCTTTGAAAGATAATTCTCGTGCAATAATAATTAAGTAAGTGCCTTTCACGTAAGAATCAATAATTTAAAATTATTGTATGTAATGCCATGTACATCACTAATGCAACACCGCCAGACATCGTATTTTAATCACCGGTATTTCAACAGCTTCTAACTCAGAATAATAACGCCGTTATTATTAAAAAACTCATTCTTGCTCGTTTTTTCATCCGGACGCTTTTTTTACGCAGTAGGGCCCACAGATGGATCATACTGTCGCATTTAATATTCCCCGACAATAAGAATATTCCACGACCAAACAAATATTCCCCGACACAAAATGAATATTATATTACCACTTGCTAACTTTGAAAATTTTGCACATTACTCCCATAACTTACCACATTTATCAAGACAACACATTACTGTTTAAAACAATATATAAAGAAAATTAAATCTTTATTTATAAACTTTTGGGGTCTTACAACCTCCTCTCCTTATGAAATTTCGTCCTCAAAATTGACGTATGTACCTGGTATGTCCAAAAGGTGAGGATACCTTACTTTCATTTCTGATTCCAACTCCCAGGTCATTTCCTCAATAGCATTGTTTCTCCACAAAACTTTAACTTGTGGTATAGCCTTTGTGCGTAGAACATGTTCCTTCCTATCTAAAATTTTGACAGGTACCTCCTCGTACATTAAATCTTCGGCTATCTCGTCTGGTTCTATCTCAATGATGTGGTTTGGGTCTTTCACATATTTACGGAGCACAGATATGTGAAAAACGTTATGAACACGAGACATGCTTGGAGGTAAAGCGAGTCTATAAGCCACTTTTCCTATTTGGTCAAGAATCTCAAATGGACTAATGAATCGTGGATTGAGCTTTCCTCTTTTGACGAATCTCGTAACTCCCTTCCATGGAGCAACACGTAGCAATACATGATCCCCAACATTAAATTCCACGTCCTTTCGATGAAGATTCGCATAACTCTTTTGTCGATCTTGTGCGGTTTGTATACCTTGCCGTATCATTTGGATCTTTTCCTTAGTTATACGTACTAACTCCGGTCCCAACAATGTTGTTTTACCCACTTCATCCCAGCATACTGGAGAGCGACACTTTCGTCCTTACAACGCTTCGAATGGAGCTACGTCTATACTTGCTTGATAATTGTTGTTGTAGGAGAATTCTACCAATGGTAAGTAATTATCCCAACTCCATTTGAAGTCTATAAATACAGAGTCTCAATAGATCTTCAAGAGTTTGAATAGTCCTTTCTGATTATCTGTCTGTTTGAGGGTGATATGTCGAACTAAATCGTAAATCCGTGCCCATAGCTTTCTGCAAACTGATCCAAAATCGTGAGGTAAATCTGGGGTCACGATATGAAACTATGGATATTGGCATACCATGCAATCTCATAATCTCATTCACGTACATACGAGCAAGACGTTCAATGGAATAAGTCTCCCGTATTGGCAAGAAATGAGCAGACTTGGTTAATCTATCGACAATAACCCAAATCACATCTATGCCTTGAGAAACCTTGGGAAGACCCTTAACGAAATCCATGGTAATGTGTTCCCACTTCCACTTTGGAATCTCAAGTGGTTGCAATGGACCTTTTGGCACTTGATGTTCCGCCTTGACACGTTGACACCTTAAACACCTCGAGATAAACTCCGCGATCTCTCTCTTCATATTGCTCCACCAAATGTATGTCGAAGATCACGATAGATTTTGGTACTCCCAGGATGGATTGCAAACGGTGTGTTGTGAGCCTCCATCATGATTCTATACTTTAAGTCAGAATCGTTAGGAACACAAAGTCTGGAGTTGACTCGAAGTATTCCTTCTTCATCGATTCTTGCTTCTGGAATAGCACCTTCTTGCACCTCTTTCTTCATCTTTATCAGCTCCGGGTCTGTAGCTTGAGCAACTTTAACTTTATCAATTAAAGTTGGTTCCACGTATATACTTGACATCATCGCATAGGTCCCCGGAGTCTTGAACTCTATCTCCATCTTTTGTAAGTCACACAGAATAGGCTTTGACAACATCGCATTTGTTCTCGCATATGATCTTCTACTTAACGCGTCAACTACCACGTTCGCTTTTCCAAGATGGTATTGGATGGTATGATCGTAATCTTTCAACAACTCAAGCCAACGTCGTTGCCGCATATTGAGTTCCTTTTGAGTGAAGAAATATTTGAGGCTCTTATGATCCGTATAGATCTCCACTTTCTCTCCATACAGGTAGTGTCTCCAGATCTTCAACGCGAAATGACTGCTGCCAACTCTAGATCATGAGTAGGATAATTCCTCTCATATTCTTTGAGTTGCCGTGAGGCATAGGCTATGATTTTCCCATGTTGCATGAGAACACATCCTAACCCCTTGCCCGAAGCATCGCTGTAAATGACAAATCCATCTGAACCAGATGGTATCGTCAGAACAAGTGTCGAAATGAGTCTCCTCTTGAGCTCTTGAAAGCTCTTTTCGCATTCTTCGTTCCGTACGAATTTTGTATCTTTCCGAGTCAGCTGAGTTAATGGAGTAGCGATTCGAGAAAATTTTTCCACAAATATCCGATAATAAGCAGCTAAGCCCTGGAAGCTACGTACTTCGGTCACTGACTTAGGTTGTTCCCAACTTTGTATGGCTTCAATCTTCGCCGGATCAATATATACTCCATGTTTTTATACTATGTGCCCAAGAAAAGCTACTTCCTCAAGCCAGAACTCACACTTCTTCAACTTGACATAAAGCTTATTATCACGAAGCCTTTGGAGTACCAGCTTAAGGTGGTGCTCATGATCTTCATGGCTTTTGGAATATATGAGGATGTCATCAATAAATGCTAACATTCTAAAAGGGTTGCCACATAAGCGATAATAATTCGTGTGGGCCTATCATGTCATGAGTCAGCAACAACATCTTCTATATGCTTCTCGAAGCCAACAAAGGCAATGCAAGCCCATCGGCTTCAGCAAAATGAAACTAGCACCTGGAATCAACATTGATCGTCGGGAGAATAACAAGCCTCAGATAGAATATGTGTGGCTCTTAATTTTCACAAATAGAGGGGAGCGAGCAATCACCTTCACATATTACATAAAAGGTTTCGTTGTCCTTCGTCACTATCAACATCTGCCGACCACATGGGAACAAATGAAGTTGGGTTCGGACACTTCGACAATCTCTTTGGCAATTTCTCTTCGGGTCGGGACTGATATTATGGCGGCATAAGGTCGGAAAGGGTTATAAGGTCGGGCAAACGTCCTTCGGGAAGGTTCCGATCTCCCGAAAGGATGAACATTCTACGGATATAAATCCCGAGGATATAAATCCCAAGGATATAAATCCCGAGGATATAAATCCCGAGGATAAAAATTCCACGGAGACTTTTTGAATAGTCTCTTATAAATAAGTTCCTTATAAATAAGAGACTGGGGGGCAATGTTGGAGTGTGATTATTTGGGTCTAGCCAATGTGTAATTAACCCAATTTATTTAATGGGCTAGATTTGGTGTTGACCCATAATATATATTTATTGTGACAGCGAGAGAGTCCTTATTAAAATAGGATTGCGTTTCCTTATTTGGTGGGATAAGGAGGTTTAATTAGGACTCCTACTCCTAATTGGATTCAGTAGTGATAAGGTTGGTTCGGTTGGTATAAGGTTGGTTCTTTATATCTTCGGTTGTGATAAGGTTTGTTCGGTTGGTATAAGGTTGGACCTTTATATCTTCGGTAGTGATAAGGTTGGTTCGGTTGATATAAGGTTTGTTCTTTATATCTTCGGTAGTGATAAGGTTGGTTCGGTTAGTATAAGGTTGGTTCTTTATATCTTCGGTAGTGATATGGTTGGTATAAGGTTGGTTCTTTATATCTTCGGTAGTGATAAGGTTGGTTCGATTGGTATAAGGTTAGTTCAGTTGGTATAAGGTTGGTTCTTTATATCTTCGGTAGTGAATAAGGTTGGTTCTTTAGTAGCAATATTATAAGGGCAATTGTTTATCTATTTAGGAGTAAACAAGAGTAGTGAGGCGACAATATGGGGAGCCAATAATTTTAGTTCGGCACATGGAGTTCAGGTATGATATTTTGTCTTCGGCAAATATGGTCGTTTTGTTGGGATAAACTTGTATACTCTCTCATTTATAAGTTCCTTATAAATAAGAGACTAGGGGGAAATGTTGGGATGTGATTATTTGGGTCTAGCCATGGTGCAACCCAGTCTATTTAATGGTTCGGATTTGGTGATGACCCATATGTATTTATTGTGACAGTGGAGAGTCCTTATTAACATAGGATTGTGTTTCCTTATTTGGTGGGATAAGGATGTTTAATTAGGACTCCTACTCCTAATTGGATTCAATAGTTATTATTAACATAGGATTGTGTTTTTTTATTTGGTGGGATAAGGATGTTTAATTAGGACTCCTACTCCTAATTGAATTCAGTAGTTATAAGGTGATTCTACAAAAGGAGTTCTTCTCCTAGTTGGATTCAGGGAGAGGTGGCTTCTATATATACGGCTACAAGCTAGGACACAAGGGACAAGAACACAAGAGATACAACACAAATACACAACTTGTACTCTCCATATTATCAACTTGTACTTCCAATATTATTATAGTGGATTACTCTCTCTCTCTCTCCGTGGTTTTTTCCCAATTGGGTTTTCACGTAAATCTTGTGTTCACACTTTATATTTCTTTATTTATGTTTATGTGAATGTATTTCGTGAGTTTGATATAATCAACTACTCCATCAACCGTTAGCGCAATTTTAGCCTGTTGTTTTGGTGATTTCGTTAGGCGTACAAAATTTGGCGTTAACACACACACACACACACACACACACACACACACACACACACACACATATATATATATATATATATAGGGAGCCCTTCCATAAGAATCATATGGTCTTATCACTGCAACACCTTTTTGACAGTTGATAAACTTATTGGAAGGCTGAGATTGAAACATAAATATACCAAGCCAGCACAACTTGTACCGGCTTTTATTTTAATATGAGGACCCCACCATAGTCAACATGTTGTCAGTTTGTTTAACTAAAACGAATCTTTAATATTAAATAATCTGAATAAATGCGACTTATGCAAAACAGTATAAAAAAAAAAAAATTCCAAACCGTAAGAGCCTCTTAAACAAAAAAAAAAAAAAAAAAATATATCTAAACCCAGCACAACCTCTCACTACTTGTATAAAAATCAAATAAGTGGCACAAGTTCTTTATTTGTTATTTTTATAACAATATTTGTTATTTTATAAAACAAATATTTTATAAAAACAAATATTTTATAATAACAAATAAAGAATATAAAATATTTTATAAAAATAAATATTTTATAATAACAAATAAAGAATATAAAATATTTTATATCCTATTTTATATTTTATAAAATATAAAATATTTGTTATTATAAAAATATTTGTTATTATAAAATATTTTATAATAACAAATATTTTATAATAACAAATATTTTTATATTTTTATACATGCCGTAAGAGGTTGTGCTTGCTTAGAATTTTTTTTTTTTTTTTTTTTTTTAAGCGAAAGAGGCTCTAACGGTTTGGAATTTTTTTTTTTTATACTTTTTATAGATGTTGCAACTTTATCGTATTATTTAATATTAAAAATTCATTTTAGTTAAACAAATGACAACACGTTGACTATGGTGGGTCCTCATATTATAAAATAAATATATATATATATATATATATATCTGACACCCCTTTTGGATAATTGATAAACTTATTGGAAAGGTGAGATTGAAACATAAATATACCAAGTAGCCTGACAACATTTAGGCTTTTATTTTAATATGAGGGACCCCACCATAGTCAACATGTTGTCAGTTTGTTTAACTAAAAGCGAATTTTTAATATTAAATAATAACCGTATGACACATCTATTGTATAAAAAAAAAAAAAAAAAAAAAAAAATCTAATAGTAACAAGCTTTTACTGACTTAAAAAAAAAAAAATCAATCTCTCTTCTTCTCTCTCTCTGTAAATAAAGGCATGCAAACTGTATATATATATATAAAATTTTCATGTCAGGAGACTAGGACATCTTAGTAAGAGAGAGAGTCGAGAGAGATTGAATTTTTTTTTTTATGTCGTAAAGAGCTTGTTACTGATTTAGATTTTTTTAGCCCTAAGAGGTTGTAAAAAAAAAAAAAAAAAAAGAAATCTAAATCAGAAGAAGCTTTTACGACTTGTAAAAAAAAATTTCAATCTCTCTCCGACTCTCTCTTACTAAGATGTCCTAGTCTCCTAGACATGAAAATTT
The DNA here is from genome assembly GCA_020205615.1 of Panax quinquefolius. NCBI lineage: Eukaryota > Viridiplantae > Streptophyta > Magnoliopsida > Apiales > Araliaceae > Panax > Panax quinquefolius. Next base: position 13,914,929 of record CM035152.1, read on the forward strand.
TATATATATATATATGATTTGCATGCCTTTATTTACAGAGAGAGAGTAAGAGAGAGATTGAATTTTTTTTTTTTTAAGGCGTCGTAAGAATTACTATTTAGATTTTTTTTTTTATGTCGTAAGAGCTTGTTCCGGTTGGTATTTTTTTTTTTTTTTATTTGTTTAAGATCAAAGGTGTAATTGGCACGTATTATTTAATATTAAAATTTGTTTTAGTTAAACAAACCGACAAATATTCGATTATACATGGTCCTCATATTAAAATAAAAGTTCTGCATGTTGTGCAGCTTTTGCAGTATATTTATGTTTCAATCTCACCTTCCAATAAGTTTATCAACTATTCAAAAAGGATGTTAAGAGATAAAGACCCATAAAGAACTTATGGAAGAACATATATATATATATATATATATATATATATATATATATATATATATATTGAATAATAGGCTGGCCGGTGAGTGCTGATTACACTATGAAAAAAGCAAGTTGCTCAACTTCTTAACTTTGATTGCATAAACTATTCTTTTCAATTTCACTTTCAATTTCTACAACATTTTCAAACTTCATTTAATGTAACTAACTATATATAATATTCTATTTATTCCACAAAATGTCTTATTTGCAAACAATTTTGTTAACGAAAGGATCGGAGCTTCTTGGTTTTTATATTTTTATGGTTACATAATAGTATAAAATGCCTTACGTTCTTAAATTTATTATTATAATTTTATTATAAGATCATCATTATTAAATTAACAATATTATTTTTAAAATAAATATTAAAAATATATATTTTAATATTTACAAATTTTAACAAATGCACGCAACTCTTCTAACGAAACAAAGAGACTTATAATGTAATAATCTCTCTCTTAATATATATCGTTTTAAATTTTATGCATGTTAATTAAAAAATAATTGTATAGTATTAAATATAATAATAATTGTCTATAATACACTTAAATTTTTATAATTATCATACTTATCTCACTCTCTTTTTATCTGTAATATTTTCTATAATTTTAAAAAAAACTGTAATTAATTCTTCCAAATTATATAAAATAATAAATAATTAAAAAATAAAATTATTTAAAACTATATATATTAATAGACGTATGAAGTATATAGAGAACAAGATAAAATTAATATATTGATTTGAATATAACAAACTAGTAAGATTATCATATTCTTCCATGACATAGGCATCCATATATAGACTATGTATAGTCCAACTTTGGCAGTGGGCGAAATTAGTAAAATAATATATAAAGAATCACCGGCCATAAATAGTATATATATTAACGAACCTAATACCATAGGGAAAAAGAAAATAATTGTATACTAATTAACTTTTGCATAGGGTGGGACCCAATACCCACGATCATGCAGTGTTTGGGAAAGAAATTAAGATATATATATATATATATATATGACACAATCATACCATCAAATTCATTTATTAATAACAAAATGCACCTATATATTTTTGTAGCTAGAAAAAGAACTACAGCTTCTTTGTATTTTATTGCTTAATTAAAATTGATATTTTTTTTATTTGGAAAACTATAGAATTATTTATTTATTCATGTCACACATTGAGTTGAATTGATTTTTATTGGTCGAGCTGCAGGCCTTTGTAGCCTAACATATATGTGTACTAATTAATTTTATTAATAAATAAATTAATTATTAAGAACTATTAGTAAAGTTATTGGTTTACAATCTCTTATCTTAACATGCATGCCCTCAGATTGTTGAACAAAATAAATCGCATTAACATATTTATTTCATCCATTTTGTCCGTACAAGTTAAAAATGATACGATTAAACATTATGAAAACTAATATTTACAAAAATGATATTATCAAAATAAGAAATATCGTTTAAAGGATTAAAAGTTATTAAAATAACTATAAAATATGGGTAATATATACTCTATTCGTCCCTCGATATACGCCATATATAAGAGTTATGTTAATTAAAGAAATAATTATATAATATTAAATATAATATTAATTATCTATAATATCCTTAAATTTCATAATTATCATACTTATCTCATTCTCTCTTATCTGTAATATTTTTTTATGAAAGATAATTTAAAAAAAATTATAATTAATTTTATTAAATTATATAAAATAATAAATAATTAATAATAATAAAAAATTATCTAAAACCACATACTCCTGTATAAAGTGAAGGACGGAGTATTAATCATAATAGGCAACATTATTTTTCTTAATAATATCAACCGCCACAATTTTTAGTTGCATATTTTTATTCGTCGAGCAATCTTTTTCCACACATAAATAGGTGTGCCTAACCTCTTGGTAATATTCTTAACACTAACGAATCTACCTTAACAATTGTCCTACTAAAAACCTCCCTCCCTCTCTCTCTCTTCTAATTTTTTTTACCAGCAATGACTTCTCACCATCCTACTGAGCTCGACTCGGCCACCACCGATTCAGTCACCTCCACACCTCGCTTCGACCACCCCATGAATGACGAACCACGTGTCCGCTTCATGTGCAGCTTTGGCGGCAAGATTTTGCCCCGACCCCACGACGATCAGCTCCGGTATGTTGGCGGGGACACCCGCATAGTCGCGGCGAACCGCCACGCCACTTTTTCATCTCTACTGGAAAAACTATCTAAATTTTCAGGTACAAGTAACATAAGCATGAAGTACCAGCTGCCAAACGAGGATCTTGACGCTTTGATCACCATAACCAACGACGAGGATGTGGAGAACATGATGGAAGAATATGATCGGTTAGCACAGAATGATACCCCTCACTCCAAAATGGCTCGGCTTCGGCTCTTTTTGTTTCCTAATGATCCTGTTTCTAGAACTAGTAGCATCAGCTCGCTCCTTCACGGCTCGGTTAAGCGCGAGCATTGGTTTTTTGATGCTTTAAATGGCGGGATGGGTACCGGGTCGGTTCTTGAGCGGGGCAGGTCGGAGGCATCATCGATTTTGTCTGAAGTTCCTGACTATCTCTTTGGGCTGGAGAATTCAGATGACACACCTCGCGAGTCTAAGATAAAAACCCGGCCAATTTTGAATGATAATGTTTCTTCTTCAGATCCGGGCTCTCCTGCTCATGTTGTTTCTTCAGCATTTTGCTCAACCTCCTCGGGATTAGGCCCATCTTATGTGTCGCCTATTCCCGACCTTCGACCTGTTAAAACCAAACCCGACAACCCGATTTCCATTATGGAACCAGGTCAAAGTTTAATAGAGAGTGTTATGGATACGGGTGAATCGATAGTTTTGCAACCAACTGTATATGGAGGTAACCCAATGTGGCATTATGTTCCAGGTTCTCACTATTCAAGTCCAACAATGCAAAATATGTCCGTTTATCATCTACCGGGCTCCGGCCCATCACCAGAAAAAGTAGCGGTCCAACAAGTTCCAATTCAAGCCCAATATATTCAACAATTTTCAGGACCTCCGGGTCAAATACCTGTAGGGCTCCATCAGCAAGTGCCGGGTATGGGTCAAGTGTATGTTAGAGAAGTGAGGCCAGTTCCATTAATAGATCCATATAATACTCGAAGAGCAATTCCGGATGGGGTGAACCAACAGGTTTACTATGACATGAGAAATGCTGGTGTAGTACCCACGTATCCCGGAATGGTGGTTCCGGGTGGGGAAGAAATCCATGGAGCAGTAAACGAGTCAACTTCGGGTCGGGCACCTTAGCCATCCAATGGTTCACTTAATAAAAAGACCATGATTTTTGTTTTCATGTAATGTGTGTATCTAATGGTGGAGACTGGAGAGTACTATTCACTTATTTTATGCTTCAAATATTTGTATATATAGCTTGGATTGTGAAATCAGTTTCCATATATTAATGATGTGAATAAATACTTGCAATATTGTTTGGTTTTGGTTTAATTTCTTTTATATATGAAGTAATCCTTCAGTTTCATAATAATAGACTTTTCGGAAAGAAAAAAAATTTGTTCTAATTTATTTATCGTTTATAATTTTTAGGAGAATAAATTATTTATTTTACTATATCACCCATAATCTCTCTTATTGTTCTAAAAAATTCTCTCTTGTATTAGTAGTTTTTAACTTCTCATTATAGGGCAATACTGAAATTTTACACAAATTTTAATTATTCAATGATAATATTAAATGACTTTTTTAATCCATGTATATGAAGTTAAAACGACTATTATTATGGAATTGAGAGGGTATATTCTTGAGAACATGTAATGCATTTTTGTCACTCAAAATTTTGAGCGCTAAAAAGAAAGACTACTCCCCTAAATAAGGGATCAAACGAGTCTTTAATCCAATTAGAAAACAATCCACATTATGCTCCCATCCCATGTGCTAAAGAAGGTACTCCCTCCATCCTTTTATATCTGACATTTTAAAGTCTTTTTTTTTCAAAATATTTGAAGTTCTACAATATTAAGAATATTTTGGCTATTTATTTCATTCTCTACTCTTCCTTCTCCACGACCATTAATGTTTATTTTCTCTGTTTTCAAAAGACAGCAAGCTACTACAGATCCACCATTATAGGCAGGCTATTACCAAACAGAACTGAACTGAAAACAGGGAGCTCAGTTTTGGTTAATTAAAAGTCATCGTTTCAGAACAGAACTGAGACAAAAGGAAGCTCAGTTTTGGTTAATCCATTTTAAGAAAGGGAGAGATGAATGTGGTGGGGAAGAAATCCGGTGCATCGGCGGCTCATCACCAGCGACAGTACTCAGATAACTTCATCGACACATCATCATCATCGTCGAACGGTCGCTCCCTTTTGTTTCAGTTTTGTTCTGAGATTGTTAGATACAATCTCGACCGTTGAATCATTCATTAGGTAATAAACATTTGAATTACTCCTACAGTTCTACTACTGCCAAAAGTAATAGACGAAAAGAAAAGCTCAGAGAGAGAGAGAGGGTTTTTGATTGAAGCTTTGAGAGACAAAGAAATTACTACAGATCCGACCGATCCGGCCGATGAAGCTTTCGTCTCACTTGCAGAGGCCTCAGTTTTTAGCTCCATTGCTGGATCTGGAGATCGAAGATGAAGACGATGAATGTAACGAGAATTGCAAACTTAAGGCGAGAAGAGGGAGGGATCTGAGTCTGGTAAAATAGCATTAATTCAAGTATTAATTAAGGGTAAAATAGTAAAAGTCTATTCTTAATCTATGTGAAAATTTCTAGAACGTCAAATATAATGGGATGAAGGGAGTATAAAATATATAAATTTAGAAATCAAATCATTACTAATAATTAATAGGATAAATTACATATATTAGTACATTTTTAAAAATAATTACAAAAATCATACCTAGCTCTATAAAATAATAACAAAAATATTACACTTTTTTATTTTTATTTACAATATTAATATAATTAAAAGTCCTTAAGTTAAGGGATTAATATGTAATGGCTGACATGGCAATATTAATGGGTTGTTTTATTTTGAAAGACGTGATAACTGAAGGGTTTCGACACAGAAACATACAGCGAAAATAAAACAATTTAAACCAAATTCGAAACCCTAAACAGGATCCATGCGAAAAACAGTTAATTCAGTGGTTAGAAATTATACCGATTAAGAAATCGATTAAACGATGCGGTCGAATCTCCAACGTAATTCAAACGAACTGCGTCTCTACGATATCCACACGAACGCTCCACGAATCGTCCTACGATCTGCAGAAGAAGGAATCGCGGTACTAGCCACCAAGGATGAGGATTTTTGAAACTGTTTTCTCTAGTCTCTCTAAGCGGCTAGGGTTTTTGTTTTGATTAACTTTCCAAAGACGCCGATATATATCATATATATAGCAATAAATCGTAATTAATCAAAACCCTAATCTAATTAAAATAAAATCCAAATTATATATATATATATATATATTATATCTTAATTAAGTCTTACTTAATTAATATATATAAATATACAAAGCATCCTTTTAATTTAAATTCGTGATTTAAATACTATCAATCATATTGATATATTTAAATCTTACAATTTAAATTATTTCCCTTTCAATAACGTTCTTTGTGTGTGACCCCTATATGTTATTATTACGTTGGCAATAATTTTAAAATCATATTATAAAATTATAAATAGTGAGCCAACATCTAGTAATGCATCATCGCTACCCAAGTAATAATAAGATCGATGATTCGATGCAACCTTTTCGTGACCAATGTTTCAATGTAATTTAATCCTTTTAACCTTAATATCCTAGATTAAACTCGAGTCATGGAATGTGTTATACCCTTCATAATTTAATCTGAGTTTTCTTGATCAATGAGTAGACTATATGAAACAAATCACTATTTGAGCATGGCCATGCATTTCATAGTCCTACTCAATCAAAAGGCCTATGGATATCACCCATAATATATAGGATGGTTAAATTTCATCTAGATCACTCATATTTCTCACACGATTCATGATGAACCCAATAATCACCTTTATAGTCCACCCTATTAAAGGTGACATTTGATGATATCAAAGTACATAAATTCTCGTGTAGTAATATAGCGATTTTAGGTCGGAGGACCATTACATCATTGTCACTATGAGAATTGCTAATGGCACTTCGCATAATGCTCCATATAGAATTCTCATGGTGGGTCTGTGCAGTACATCATTCTCTAACATGTACCTATGGATTGACTTAATATCTCATATATTTATGACCAATGAGATTTGGTCATCAGTCAATCCACATACTAGTCTCAATGCATCATTGTTGTCCCATCTACAATGATACTCGACTAGGGACATTTAAGAACAATGATACTAATTGTAATTATATAATCTCATGTTCAAGTCACATACTTGAAACTATATAATTTGTGTCACTATTCTAAGAAATATTATTATGTTAACAATTATATTACGCAGTAAATAAAACCATAATAAAATTATTTATTTATTCAATCAAATATAATATCAAAACGTTAAGCAATTATATCAAATAATTGGCCTCAGAGGCATAAACTCTAACAGTCTCCCACTTGCACTAGAGCCAATCACTCATGTATGTAATACCCATGGAACTAGTGCGAAATTCGTTAGCCTGCTGCACGTGACAAAGCCTTGGTCGAGTGGATCTGCAACATTATCATCCGTTGGCACTCTTCCTATATGTACATCTCCTCTATCAATGATTTCACGGATGAGATGGTACCGCCTAAGTATATGCTTGGATCGTTGGTGAGATCCGAGTTCCTTAACTTTGTCGTAATGGCTCCATTATTATCACAAGATATATAGAAAGCAACGGATCAACAATATATGGTTGGAACAACACCAAGTTCGATGATGAACTTTTAATCCATACATCCTCCTTGGGTCGCACTAGAAGCAAAGAATATACTCAAACCTCATTGTAGAATCGCCATCGTCTCTTGCTTTGAACTCTTCCATTCCTAACAAAGACCACCATTAAGGCAAAAACACAAAACCCGACCGAGACTTATAGTCATCATCATCATCGACCTGAAAACTAGCATCTGTGTAACCCTTTACTACCAGTTCGCCTTCACCTCCATATACCAAGAATGAATCCTTAGTTCACTTTAGGTACTTGAGGATATTCTTCGATCAACGTCGATGACCTTCACCGATTCGATCAGTATCTCGCTCATCATGCTCAAAGCATCTGAGACATCCGGACAGTACATATCATCAGATACATGATAGATCCAATTGTCAAGCATAAGGGATCTTTCTCATACACTCCTCATCATCTTGTGATTTAGGACATTGGGCCTTAGAGATCTTTATACCATGAGTCATGGGTAAGTGTCCTCTTTTTGCCTCTTGCATGCTGAACCGTTTCAGCACTTTATCAATATATGTACTCTAACTTAGGCCGAGCATTTTTCTCGATCTATCTCGATAGATCTTGATACCCTAAAATGTAGTCAGATCGCCTAAATCTTTCATGGTGAAACATTTTCCTAACCATGTTTTTACATTTTGAATGAAGGAATGTCATTCTCAATAATTAATATGTCGTCAACATATAATACTAGGAATATCAATGTGACTCCCACTAACCTTCTTATATACACAACGTTCATCTTCATTTTTAATAAAGTCAAACTCTTTGACTGCTTCATCAAATCAAAGATTCCAACTCCGAAAGGCTTGCTTCAATCCATAAATGGATCGTCGTACTTACATACCTTTCCAGCATCCTTTGGAGTGACAAATCCCCCAGGTTGTGTCATATACACATCCTCAAGGAGATTTCCGTTAAGGAAAGCAGTTTTGACATCCATCTACCAGATTTCGTAATCGTAAAAGGCTGCAATAGCAAATAAGATCCTGGTGGATTTAACCATTACCACTGGAGAGAAGGTTTCATCATAGTCAACACCTTGAACTTGTTTGTAATCTTTTGCTACCAGTCGACCTTTGTAGGTTTGTACATTACCATCCATGTCGATTTTTTTCTTGAAAACCCACTTGCACCCGATTGGTTTTACCCCTTCGGGTGGATCAACCAAAGTCCATACTTGGTTAGTATACATGGAGTCCATTTCAGATCTCATGGCTTCAAGCCATCTCTCAGAATCTGGTCCATTCATAGCTTCTTGGTAGGAAGCAGGCTCATCCTGATCTATGAGCATTACATCGTCGTTTTGAGTCACAAGATATCCATAATATCTCTCGGGTTCTTGGCGTGTCCTACCAGATCTACGAATTCCTTGTGTAATTTGAGCAAGTTCACTTTCCACAACATCTTGTGGTTCCTACTCACGTTCCAACTTAGGTTCAATGATATTCTGTGGTTCCCAAATTTCTTCGAGTTCTACTTTCCTCCCAATCGCTTCCTTTAGAGACAAATTTCTTTCTAGAAGAAAAATACCGATTCGAGCAACAAACACTTTGTTCTCAGAAGGTTTGTAGAAATAATACCCTTTTGTTTCCTTTGGGTATCCCACAAAATTACATTTGTCAGATTTGGGTCCGAGCTTGTCAGAATCTAGATGTTTTACAAACGCCTCGCAATCCCAAATCTTCATGAACAACATACTAGGACGTTTCCCAGTCCACATCTCATATGGTGTCTTCTAAACCGTTTTTGTAGGAACATGGTTAAGTGTGAATGCAGCTGTCTCTAGGGCATGACCCCAGAAGCTTATTGGAAGATCTACATGACTCATCATTGATCGTACCATGTCTAACAAGGTTCGATTCCTCCTCTCAGACACACTATTCCATTGTGGTGTTCCAAGTGGAGTGAGCTGTGATATAATACCACACTCCTTTAGAAGGTCATCAAAGTCTTGGCTTAAGTATTCACCTCATCGATCGGATCAAAGGGCTTTTATGCTTTTGCCAAATTGGTTTTGAACTTCATTCTTGAATTCCTTGAACTTTTCAAAGGATTGGTTGTGTCTCATAAGATACACATATCCATATCTCATCAAGTCATCGAAGAAATATAATGAAGTAATAAAACCTACCTCTTGCTAACGACCTCATGGGTCCACATACATCACTATGTATAAGTCCCAATATATCGCTAGCCCGTTCACTGTGTCCAGTGAAAGGGGCTTTAGTCATCTTGCCTAATAAACAAGATTCACATTTTTCATATGATTCAAAATCAAATGAATCCAAAAATCCATCCTTATGGAGTTTTGATAGGCGTTTCTCATTTATATGGCCCAAACGATAGTGCCAGAGATATGTCAGATTTGAATCATTTGATTTAAATCGTTTTGTATTTATGTTATAGATAGGCATTTCCAAATCAAGAATATAAAGACCGTTAAACAATTATGCAACACCATAGCAAATATCATTTAAGTAAAACGAACAACGATTGTTCTTAATTATAAATGAAAACCTTTCTTGTCAAACAAGAAACTGAAATAATGTTTTTGCTTATAGCAGGCACATAATAACAATCCTCTAATTCTAATACTAGCCCATTGGGCAAAGATAAATGATAAGTTCCTACGGCCAGTGCAACAACTTTTACTCCATTCCCAACTCGTAGGTCAACCTCCCCTTTTGCCAAAGTCCTACTCCTTCGAAGTTCCTGCACATTAACACAAATGTGAGAACCACATCCAATATCCAATACCCATGATGTAGAAGTAGAAAAATTGACTTCTATAACATATATACCTGAATCAGAAGTCACATTTCCTTTCTTTTTCTTCACTTCTTCCAAATAAATATGACAATTCCTCTTCCAGTATCCAGGTTTTCCACAAAAGTGACAATCACCTTCTTTAGCCACCCCACCTTTAGGTTTTAAAGCTTGTAGGTTTGGCACCAGAATTAGATCCTATCTTTTTCTTGCCTTTCCATTTTACCTTAGCGTTCCCCTTTTGCACCATCATTATGGGAGTGGGTCCTGCCTTTTTTATGTTGTTCTCTGCAGTTCTTAACATGCTAAACAACTCAATAAGTGATTTCTCAATTTCATTCATTAGATAATTCATAACTAATTGAGAGTAGCTACTGTTCAATGATTGCAAAATAAGATCAGTTTGGGCTTCGGAGTGATTGGAAAATCCAACCTATCAAGGTATTCAATATACCCAATCATTTTCAGCACATGTGGACCAACTGGATCACGTTCACCCATTTGCGTTGATATAACGCCTTTCAGATTATACCTCTCTCTGTCGAGCATGCCCTTCGAACAATTTCTTAAGATGCTCGATCATCTCATAAGCATCCATCAACTCATGTTGCTTCTGAAGCTCAGCGTTCATGGTTGCTAGCATGAGACAACTCACGTCCAGAGCATCATCTTGATGCTTCTTGTAAGCATTATGCTCGTGACGTAGTGCGATGATGACCGAATCTTTGCAGAATGGGCCCATCAAGGACATATAGCTTACGCTCTTGTTTGAGGACAATCCTCAAGTTCCTGTGTCAGTCAAGGAAATTAATCCCACTTAGCTTGTCCTTCTCAAGGACTGATCGTAGTGAAAGACTACTTGTGTTGTTGTTTTTTGTCATTAATATCTACAATTTATAAGTGCCAAAATAATAAGTCAAATTGCAGAGTTGATATTATGTAATTGATAATAATACATTCAAAATATACCTCCCACTATTTTATTCAAATTAATAGCTCTCACCATTAATTTGGAAAGCATTTTCTATTAAATCTTTCTAGTGAGCCAAGATCCATATTTCATTATGACTTAAGTTAGCTTTGGCTAATCTCTTAAAACACAATTAATTAGGTAGACAACCCTTTTGTCAATTATATCATATATAACTCTTGGATAGTTTGGTAAACAACATTTGTTTCTAGTCCATCTAATGGTACCAACCAAACTCTATGCCTCTAAGTCCACAATCCTATTGAGATAACTTAGTTAAGTCAGGCCCAATGATTTTAACAGTTTGGATATCACAATTATCCTATCGCATCTTACCTAGATAAATAGGGTACTTTGCTTTGGTAAACCTACATCTATTGATCAAGGTCTTGATGAGTGTTATTCATTGGAAGGCATCTGATTTAGACTTAATAATTTAATGAGGGATTTTATTAAAAAAAATAATAATTTAGATCTCACCAATTTTAATCTTATTAAGCATGCACATTATTTATCATATCATATCGCATACAAGCATAAATAAAGTGCAAAATTAAATGTGTCACAATTATGGCCCAATCCACTGTCAATCTTTTCAAGCTAATGAAATATTGAAGGTCAATCTAAGGTGGTAAAAGATCTTAAAATAAATAGCTTCCTTGGATCTTCCTCAAGCATGTGCCTCCTCTCCATCATCATCTTTCCATTGTGTTCTCCATCTTGACATCTTCATCAATTACAGATTATTACATGACATAAAGAAACCTCGAGTTACATTCGAGGGGATTTAGATGAAAAGAGAATATTACATTAGAATTTATAGAAAGGCACGACATACGCAGTGTCGTATTTCAAAACCAAAACCACTAACCTATGGGTCAAAAGGCTATAATCAGGCACCATGCATATCACAATAAGCATATAACGGTTTATATAAAATTAAAAAATATATAACAAATTTGGGGTCACGACCATCGTGTATGAACGACGGGAGGGGTCTCTCCACAGCGGTGGTCCTACCGATCGATCGATCGGTGGGTGGTCTCAGAATCTGTATTGCAGATTTTTTTTTCCATACGAATCTTTGAAAAAGTTTCAGAATCATACATTTTAATCCACCAAGACACCCATAATAACAAATCATATATGTCCATAGGCGATTTAATCATATTAAAATGAATAATAGTACACCCAGAATTTATCATATATGTCCAGTTTTGATTAATCATATTAAAACGATTCTTCATGCTTCTAATCCGATTAAACAGTTATATTCCGATTAGATACAAGTAATTATATTGTTATTCCACCGATTAAAGATATCGATCATATACAATAGATTAATCATATCTATTACCATAATACACATACAACTGAATATCATATATTCAATTTCATATCATGTAAGAAAAACATTTAACAGGTTAGAAATTACATGCATATATATATCATATATATCGAATACAATTACGATCTGCAGGAAGAAGGAAAAACACGATAATCAATTAATCTTTTCGCAAAGTATATATCGTATATATAATGATAATTATCAATCATATTGATATATTTAAATCCTTAACAATTTAAATTAATTCCTTTCAATAACGATTTCTTTGTGTGATGATTTAAATAGGTTATTATCAATACGTTCTTTGTGCAATAATTTTAAAATCATATTATAAAATTATAAGCAAGTGAGTGGCATCTAGTAATGCATCATCGCTACCCAAGTAATAATAAGATCGATGATTCGATGCAACCTTTTTCGTGACCAATGTTTCAATGTAATTTAATCCTTTTAACCTTAATATCCTAGATTAAACTCGAGTCATGGAATGTGTCATACTCTTCATAATTTAATCTGAGTTTTCTTGATCAATGAGTAAACTATATGAAACAAATCACTATTTGAGTATGAACATGCATTTCATAGTCCTACTCAATCAAGAGGCCTATGGATATCACCCATAATATATAGGATGGTTAAATTCCATCTAGATCACTAATATTTCTCACACGATTCATGATGAACCCAATAATCACCTTTATAGTCCACCCTATTAAAGGTGACATTTGATGATATCAAAGTACATAAATTCTCGTGTAGTAATATAGCGATTTCAGGTCGGAGGACCATTATATCATTGTCACTATGAGAATTTCTAATGACACTTCGCATAATGCTCTATATAGAATTCTCATGGTGGGTGCATGCGCATGCAAGACATCGTTCTCTAACATGTACTTCTATGCATTGACTTAATATCTCATATATTTATGACCAATGAGATTTGGTCATCGGTCGATCCACATCTTAGTCTCAATGCATCATTGTTGTCCCATCAACAATGATACTCGATTAAAGGACATTTAAGAACAATGATACTAATTTTAATTATATAATCTCATGTTCAAGTCACATACTTGAAATTATATAATTTGTATCACTATTCTAAGGAATTTTATTATGTTAACAATTATATTACGCAGTAAATAAAACCATAATAAAATCATTTATTTATTCAATCAAATATAATATCAAAATGGTAAGCAATTATATCAAATAATTGGCCTCTAGGGCATAAACTCTAACAATAATCGCCATTACGTCTCTTCTTTTTTAAACCCTTGTTTTTATGCTGAAACCCTTTTTTCTCTTTTTGTTCGTCTTCTTCCCTTTCTTCTCTCCATGCTCGTGTTATTCTTCAATAGTTTGATCGCCATTTTCGTCTTGTTGTATAGTTATCGTTGGTACTTGTTGTCGTTGTTTATTGTTATTGTTATTACTCTTTCAGTACAGATAACTTCTGTTTGTTGGTTGCCATTTTCGTTGTTCTGTTCGTTCGATTAGTTGTTTTGTTTTGTTCGTTCGATTTGTGTTGAATGGCTGATACAAGGAAGAAGTACGGAAAAAGAAAGAGAATCACAAAGGGTGATTCTGTAAAGGTATTAAAGAAGTTTGTTGTGGAGAGAAAGGGGAAGGGGGAGAATGTAGGTCATAAATCGAGTAAGAGTGAGCATAGGTTGGTGTTATATAGTGATATCAAGCATCCTGAAGTGCAGTTAGATTTTGAGTTTGATGTCGATGTAGTTAAGTCAGAAGGACAAGTGCTTAGCCAGAATATAATTCCAACAGAAAGAATTTTAAAGGTTTGTTAATTTAAATTTTGTTATTTTACGATCATATAAATGTTTGGTTTCTTAGTTAGTATGTTTTTGGTTATTGTTAGATTCTGTTTTGGATACCACTTGTGTTCAATCGATTTGGAATGTTTGGTTACTATTTTATTCTGTTATGGTTACCATTAAAAGATGTTTTGGTTACTATCATATAATTGTTCGATTATTGTTAGATTATGATTTTGACACCACTTTTGTTCCCTTGAGTTGGGTCTTTGGTTACTGTTTGTTGTTGTAATTGTTACCATATATTTGCTTTAGTATACATGGTTTGGTTACTATCATATAGCTATTTGGTTACTTGTTTAGTATGTTTGTTGTTAATGTTTGATTATGATTTGGAATCTATTATTGTTCCCTCAATTTGGTATTTTGGTTACTTTTTTATGTTGTTTTGGTTTCCATGTATATATGTAGTATACATTTGTTGGCTAAAATGGATTTGGTGTACATGTTGATCATGTTTTGGTTACTATGATATAACTGTTTGGTTACTATCATATAACTGTTTGGTTACTATCATATAAACTGATGTGTTACTATATAAACATGTTTTGGTTACTATGATATAACTGTTTGATTACTATCTTATAACTGTTTGATTACTATGATGTAAACCGATATGTTACTATATAAACATATTTTGGTTACTATGATATGTTACTATGATATAGACTGATATGTTACTATGATATAACTGTTTGGTTACTATCATATAACCTGCTTTTGTTACTATCATATAAATGTTTGGTTTACTATCAAATAATTGTTTTGTTACTATCTTATAACTATGTAAGGTTACTATCATATAACTATTTCGTTACTATCATATAACTGTTTTGTTCTTTGTTTTATTATGTTATGGTTCTAGTTATATTACGATATGGTAACTATTTTTTGTGCGATCGATGTGGGATGTTGGAAACTTTTTATAGTATGTTTTGGCGACTGTGTAATTGTTATATTATGTTTTTGCTAGTATGATATTATTTGTTGGTTACTATGTAACTGTTTATGGTATAAAAAATGTTTTATATTGGTTACTAATAACTGTGCAAATTTGATTTTGTTTATTTGCAGTTATAGGACATGTATTATGAGGGATGTAACAGAAAATTTACTGGAAAAGTTATTTATTGGTGCGACGTGGAAGTTCCTAGCATGATTGCCAAGAAACTGAACGAAAGTCAGTTGGAGAAGTTCAAGGCAACATGTTTTGGGAATTTTTGGAGTTCGGTGATCAGCACCAAATGTATTCCCAGATTATTCACCATGCTCTTATACGGGAGGTTCACCAGAGTGATGCTGGTGAAATGTGGTTTTTGTTTGGGGATAAAAGGGTCAGATTTGGTTTGCTTGAGTTTTGTCTAATTTTTGGGTTGAGATGGCAGGGTGACGATGATATTACTGCATATAAAGGTATGGAGAATATGCTTATTGAAAAGTTTTTTGGGCATGAAGCTGTTACGCGTAGTAGTATAGGTAGGATTTATCGGAAGGCCGTTTTTGATGACGATGATGAGGCTATTAAGATGTCATTTATTTTTTTGGTGTTTAATTTCATTTTATCCACATTTTCTGAAAATCATGTGGATGGGGCAATGGTCAATTTTCTATGTTATGGTGATGTTAATAGTTTTCCTTGGGGGAAATTTGCATTCGAGATGACAAAGTACTCTTTGTCAAATGCTTTGAAGGGTAGATTGAAGAAAGGAAGGAATGGTGGGTTAATATATAATTTCTACAAGGATCATTATACAAAATTGTACAAGTTGAATGGTCTACCTTATGTATTCCAAGTTTTTATGTTTGAGATCATTCCGTTATTCAAAACTCTCGGGGCATATGCAATGATGAGCATTAAATCGATATCCGTTTATTTAGATGGAAGGAGCTAGTGAAGCCCCTACGAATGACAAGTTGAATGATTTAGTATTTTGTTCTTAGACGGTGTATGCAGCTTTACTATTAAGAGTATAATCTGTTACCTTTAGTTATATATTTAATTCTTGATTATATTTTGTGATGTTTTATGTTAACAAAGTATTTAGTTACCTTTATATACTCATTTGTTCTTGATATGTTATGTTTGTGTTAATAATAACAATGTTTTTTGTTTACTCGAATATACGCATTTGGTTACTAATTAAATTACCTCGTGTTGCTAATAACAATTTTGTTGGTTTTTAGGTTATACAAATTTTGTCTACCTTTCTTAATTATTTTGATTCTTGATTTATATAAATTTGGTTACTCTATATATATGTAGTTGGTTACTAATTATGTTTCATGATTCTTTATTTACTATTTTTTTACTGTATTTGTTCAATGTTTGTCAGATATTATACTAAATGTACTTAATGTTTTTAAGTTGAGGATAAAAAGTCTGATTCCCACGTCCGAGGAGAAGGATCGGCTTAATTTGGGTGGGCTTCAATTTTTAAATGGGAAGGATGCTGATAAGAAGGTTTCAAAAAAAGTTAAGGGTGACAACATTGGATTTGATATGTCTAAAGTTAAAGATGCAATTGATGCACGGTTTAAGTAGTTGGAGAAGAAAATGTCCAAATTAAGAAAGACATTGTAAAATTGAGGGCTGATATTAAGGATGATATGCATGTTTTTCATGTTCATTTATGTAGGGACTTTAGGTCCATTATTAGAGATGAGTTACGCGGGATCAAATGTGTTGGGGACAAAAAAGTTGATGGTGATTCTGATGATGATTCTGATTCTGATGATGATGATGATGATGATGATGATGATGATGATGATGATGATGATGATGATGATGAAGATGATGTAGGTGATGAAGCTGATGATGTAGCTGATGAGGCTGATCATGGTGTTGATGATGATGATGATGTTTTTAAAAGTAATAATAATGATGATGATGAGGTTTGTGATGATGGGTTGAAAGGCGATGAGAAAAATGATGAGTTTGATACTGAAGTCGTTAAAGAGTGTGAAGATGTTGTTATGGTTGATGAAATTGTTAAGGATGATGAAGTTGTTAAAGAGTGTGAAGACCCCCATGTTGATGCGGATGTTGATGATGGTTCAAAAATAAATAAGAATAATGATGGTGATGATGTGTTGAATTTTGTTGAGAAGAAGGATGGGAATGAATTTGAGATTGGTAATGAAGTTGAACGTGATGTTGTGGTTGAAGAACATCATGAAATAAAAATTGATGATGATGCAGAAAATGTCAAGGTTAGACATATTTGTTTGTTTTGTTGTGTTATATGTCTTTTTTTTAATGATTAATTGGTTATTTTTTATTTTTCACAGATTGTCAAGAATAATGACATGCCATCGTTTGACATATTAAGTCAATGCACTGATAAAGAGATTGTTGTGTATGTTGCTGATGAGGTTAGTGTTATAATGACATGCCATCCTGTTTTTTACATGTTTTTGATTTTTGGTTACTGTTATATTGTGATATGGTTACTATTATATATTATGTTTACTATTATAATATTGGTTGGTTACTATTACATTGTGTGTTAGTTACTACTATATTATAATATGATTAGTAATTTATTTTGTTTTGGTTACTAATATGATATGTTCACTTTAATATGTCGATTATTATTCATTCATTTTTTTTTATTAAATATAGTTGTTAACTGAATGTGTTTATGTTAAAAATATAATTGTATTTGTTACCCTTTATGTCAATATAAACAGGGGAATAAATTTGAGGCAGAAAGCAAGTCTGCCCTTGATCAGATGGTTTTGACTACATAGGACATAGTTCAATGTGATGAGTTGGAGAAAAGTGTCCATAAAGCCTGTGGTAGACCTGTCCGTGAACATGCAAAGAGTGCCGTTTTGCAGTCTCCATATACATCAATGTTTGGATCGGCTGGTTCATCGTCTACTGCCGTGGGTGCTAGTCAAACACTTGCATATTTTTCTGCATTTCCAAAAGTATGCATGGATATGCCATCAAAGTTTAAAGAGACATTGTTTGAACAATGGTTTAAAATTGGTCTAAACAACAGGAAAAAGGTTTGTTTTTTATTGTTAAGAATGCTATAGTTTTTTTATTAAACAAGTAAAATTTTTTTCTTTGTAGAAACACTTGGTTAATATTAAATAAATGTTATGGTTAGTGTTATTTTATGTTTTGGTTACTGCTTTATCATGTTATGGTTACTGTTATTTTATAAGTTGGATACCATTTTTGTTTTGTCAATTTGATTTTTTGGCTACTATCATATTATATGTTAGTTACTATATAATTGTTAGGTATATGTATGTTGGTAAAATTGTTTTTATTACATTATATTTTCTGCTTTTATTTATTATCATATTGTATGTCAAGTTCTTTGTCATATTATGTTTTGGTTACTAATATATTATATGTTGGTTACTATCATGTAATATTTGTTTTATGTTAATGTTCAATTGAAGTAAAGTGTTTGTTACTTTATATTATATTTTGATTGATTACTAGGTATTTGTTTAGTACATTCATGTTGTTTAAAATTATTATTGAGTAGATGATGTTGTTGTTTTGGTTACTATTAAATTATTTTATGGTTACTATTATGTTATATTTTGGTTACTGTTTTGTTATGTATTGGTTACTATTTGATTATGGTTATTATATTAATATTTATTGGTTACCAGTTTACTGTTTACAATTAAGTTGTTGATTAGTATGTTAATTATTGATTGTTCAAGTCTGATTTTGGGTAGTGTATACTAATACGGTAACTGTTAATGTTAGCGTGTATACTAATATGTTTTTATATTGAAGGACCAACAAATTTCCTGGAAAGAACGATAATATTGAACCTACTTTTGTATTTGGGTCTGTCCCAATATCATCAAAGATGTGGTTCTACAAATTATAGACTCCCGGACAATGGTTAGACGACGATGTGAGTTCTTTTTTTTAAATCATGTTTTTATAGATATGGTTACATTTTTTAGTTGGGGTAGTAACTAGTGTTAACCGATTTGGTTATATTCATTACATACTTATATTTTTCAGCAACTGTGTAATATTATATGTTTTTTTTCTGGTTCAGCACATCAATGTTGTGTTTTATTATTTCTGTAAATTGGCCAGACATTCCGACAGTGTTCATATTAGGGAAACGACTACGGATTGTTGGTTTCATAACAAGATGATTGCTCTTTTCGAGGAGTATACAAGTAAAAATGCAGATAAGAGTGTTTTGACAGGGGAGGGTGATGTTGTTGAATACATCCATGGTCTGTTTATAGATGTCAACACACCATGGAGAAATGTTGATTACGTGTTGTTCCCCATTCATATGTCATCACCGGAACATTAGTTTTTGTTGACATTTGATGTGCAGCATAGACGTCTAACTGTTTATAATTCTTTGCGGCCAAAAAAGAAATCCATGCAAACAAAAATTATGGATGTTTGTGAGCCTTATATATTTATTCTTCCCACTTTACTGCGGAAGAGTGGGTTTTGGAGGAATAGGTCTGACATTGACTTTAGCAGTGA
Source organism: Panax quinquefolius (assembly GCA_020205615.1). NCBI lineage: Eukaryota > Viridiplantae > Streptophyta > Magnoliopsida > Apiales > Araliaceae > Panax > Panax quinquefolius. The sequence goes on from CM035152.1 coordinate 13,934,703, forward strand.
ATCGTATCGCAACAAAGAGGAAGATGATATAATTGAGTTGGAATTTGCAGAGGCGGTTCTTGAACAGGTTGAGGGGTAAGGGTTACATTGTTTACATTTTTTTAATTATTACATATAGGTTGATTTAAGTTTTGATTTTTGTTATCTTTTTTCTGTTTGTGTAGTGATTACGGGATGTTCACGATATGTTTCGCTGAGCATGTCATTCATCAGAAATAAGATGAAATTCCTATTCCATTCCCCATTGCACAGTATCGGAAGAATTTATGCACAAACCAATATATGCATGGAAGGAACAAACAGTTGGAGGGATACGAGACTGACAGAGAATTTCCAGGAAGATTTGTTCCAGATTTTGATTAGTTTGGATCTCGTTGTTTTGTATTTTATGAATTGTGTTTTGTATTTTTTTTTTGGGATATACACAACATTTTTGTATGGGATTACATATTTGAGAATTTTAGTAGTAATGAAAGTAACATTGTTTGTTGGTTGGTATTTGTTTCTTTTAAGTTGTGTTTGCTGCATTATTTGAGATGTACTGTTGGTATCCAAATATGTATAAAAAGATAACCAACTATTGTTTTGATAGTAACCAGAGAGTTACAAGCTTGTTTTAGGACATATATCAATTGTGAAATGTACATGTCATAGTATACTTGAGTTGGCTAAACAAACAATATCACTTTCATTACAGGATGCGGTGGATACACAGGTTGTTTTATGTTTTGGTTACCATTAAAACATATTATGTTTACTATTATGTAACTATTTGGTTACTTATAATATTTAAGTTGTGTTTGCTGCATTGTCTGAGATGTATAATTGGTAACCAAATATGTATTAAAAGGTAACCAACTATTATTTTGATAGTAACCAGAGAGTTACAAGCTTGTTTTAGGACATATATCAATTGTGAAATGTACATGTCATAGTATACTTGGGTTGGCTAAACAAACAATATCACTTTCATTTATTTTGGATGTCGGATACAGGTTATTTTATGTTTTGTTTCCATTAAAACATATTATGGTTTCTTGTTATGTAACTATTTTACATTACTTATAATATTTAAGTTGTGGTAAACAAATTTACATAAAAATATTTTAGAATATTTAACAATTGTACAATGTATATATATGTGTGCTTTATATTAGAAACTCATAATGAAATCAGAAATCAAAATATTAATCAATAACAATTTTGTTTATCAGACATACTGAAAAAAAAGTGTCCAACCATATGGATACTGGTTACTCATAGTAAACAATTATATATTCTTGTATTTACACTCTTAATGTAATTGCAATATATCAGACCTTTTTTGGTCTAAAAACAGGTGGATTATTGCATGTTTTTCTGTTGTGTCCTTTTTCATGGCACCCGCTGCATTTGTTTTGAATTTTGATTTCAGACCCGTGGTTGTACCTCCCTATTTTTGGTCTTCCCGCTGGTCTTCTTGTGTTCGGTGGTTTTACATATATGTTTCTTACTTCCTCTGGTATATCCCAGTTTTCTTTGTCATCTAACGGCATGATGGAAGCTGAATATGTGTCAACCAAATTTATTTTAGAGTAATTTTTTGAGCAAAAATCATAACAGCTCAAATTTTGCTTGTTTATAACAGCAGCAACATGTGGACAAGGCATCTCATGGTACTGAAATTTATGACATGTGCATGTCTTTTGGTCGATGTCCATAATATATTGTTTGGCAACATCGTAAACAGTGAAAATCACTAAGTTTGATGTCTCAACCTACAACACAAATTAAGTGTTGTTAGAATAAAGTACAACTGGAATCATTTTCATTGTCTGAAAAAAGAATAAATATAGTAAAGTAAACAACTCAATGTTATAATTACAAAACACAATAACATTATAATTATCTGAGAGTAAACAAACAAGCATCGAGTTAGTAACCAATTATAATGATACACGGTAAGAACTAACTCAAAGAAGAGTCAAGTAACCATTATAATGATATGCAGTAAGCAATTAAGTATTAGTTAGTAACCAATATAATATTACATAGTAACCAAGTTACCATTAGTCAGTAAACAAGTCAGTATTAGTCAGTAACCATTAAAATGTTTCACAGTAAACAAGTCAGCATTAGTCAGTAACCAATTCAACATTAATTAGTAATATTATGTTAGGTTTGTAATATTCAAGAACGCAATCAAATTGCATAAAATAAGCAAAAACGTGTAAAATCAGAGTTTTAAAATTTTACAAACCATATACCCGGATCATCCTTTATGCACAATTATTAATTAAACGAAAAGATAAAGAATGAGAATCATATCCTTGAATATCCGAGCTTCCTCAGGTACAAGTTCACCTCCAAATCCTTTCACGTTCAACTTGAATCCAACGGGTTTGGTTCCTTCCTTTGATCAATGTTACCCACCCAAGTGTTTGGCCTCTAGAGATGATCCACCAAGGAATAAGAAGGATTCAAGAAGATGGGTATTTGGCAAAACCCTAGTTTTTCTATCTCTATAGAAAAAGGCGTACCCTCCCAACTATTGGAATTGCGTATTCATGTGTTGTGAAAGTGTCAACCTATTCACCCATAATAAGACTCCTCTTATTTATAGATGTAGACAACCCTCCTTAACAATTAAGGAATTGGATTTTATTTAATTAATTAAATTCCTTTTAATTAATTAAGCTCCCCAATCTTATTAGAGATAATTAATTAAACTATTTTAATTAATTTGCCTACTAATCTTATTAGGAATAAATGAGAGTACTAATATTAAATTAATTTCTAACTCTTTAGAAATTAAAATAATAATAATTGTAATAATATTAATAAGACTCCTCTTATTAATTTATATATTTAGTATTTCTAAAATATTAAATAATAAATATTAAGCTATTTAATTTATTCTATCACCATAGATTAAATTAATTATTACGATTATGCCATTAACTTCTTAAATAATTATTCTTCCTTTTATGGTGTGACACTTTAGGTTCTCCATATTAAACTTTGTTGTGAATAAATCCATTAGAAAATTCTAATCTTATTTAAATAAATAAATTAAATTATTAATTTATTTAAATAAATAATATTTATTATACAATAGGGATAAGCCTCCTATCGATCAACGACTTTCCGGATAATATAGATTTCAACATTAATCATAAAAGAACCTTTGAGTAATAGTTACCGTGATAATTCAATCCTTCCACCATACAATGTCCCAATTAAATATAAGGCATGGAATTTATCGTCAAGTCTTATTTTATTTAATTATATGTATTCGACTCTTAAATGAATAACCCCAAATAATGCAAATTAGAAACTCCTTTCTAATTTCATTCTGCCTTGGCCAAGGACTACTGGGTTGTCATTTGTCGAATCACATAGGACATATCTCTTCTTTTACTAGAAGTGGTAGATTCTTTATTGATCACATATTATCTCCATGTACAACTTATTATACCCAAGCATACCCTTTGATATACCCTAAGGGTCTTAAGGAATAAGTCAAAGTATAACTCATCATACACAAGATACTATGATGATCTCAAGTCCAAGGATAACTTGTACTACTATCACTATAGGAATTCCTATCGATGCACAAGTAAAACTCCATTAGGTATTCCTTATGAGCCACGCTCGGTGAACTTATTCTCTAATAAGCACCTACATACTTGCTTTAGTGTCTCCACACAAATGAATGATGAGATTAATCATCCTCATCCAATGAAAGTTAACGATGTATGTACCAATCTATTCGGATTCACTAATCCCCAATTTAGTAATCCAACGATTGGGAACTATTTTAGTTTTAAGCTTTCTAAGAATTTAGATCTCATTAGAATGATCATCATCATTATTCTAAAAGCATTGCTTAAAACTATGAGTTTATCACATATTATAAAAACAAGATCATGTAGATAATTAAAAGTCTTTAATAAATTAATACTTTTTATTAATAAATGAATAAGATTTTTACAAAGTATATGCTTTATCATCAAACATGATTGGCTTGTGTGCATACTACTTTCATATTATGCAGTAACCAAGACAATATTAGTCAGTAACCAGTACAATGATACATAGTAACCAACTCAGCAGTATTCAGTAACCATTATAATGTTATGCAATAAGCAATTAAGTATTAGTTAGTAACCAATATAATATTACATAGTAACCAAGTTATCATTAATCAGTAAACAAGTCAGTATTAGTCAGTAACCATTATAGTGTTACACAGTAACCAAGTCAGCATTAGTCAGTAAATAATTCAACATTAATTAGTAATATTATGCAGTAATCAAGATAACATTAGTCAGTAACTAAGACAATTTAAAATTTGATAAAATACTTTATAATTTGTATTAGTTACCTTAAGTTTCTTTGATTTAATGATATTAGATTGCAACCTTCCTTCAGCTGTTGTGGAAAGTGTTGTGAATGTTGATAGGGTTGCTTGTTTATTTATAAAATACCATCTTTGAACCAGACAATGTAGGCATTCAATCAATAATGCAACTGAAAGATCCCTAATCATCTTGATTGCGTTGTTAATAGATTCGGCGGTGTTTGAAGTCATTGTTGAGTATCTGCTTACAGTCGCATGGAACCTGGTGTACTTCTTCAACTTAACCTCTTCCTTCAAATATGTCCTTATTCGAGGATCAATGGCATCAAATTCAGCTATGTGTTTGTTGAATTGTTCAATAGTGTAAGCTCTACAAGTCCCGTTGTAAGCCTGTTTAAGTTCTTCTCCTCTCTTTTTGAATCTATTTTTTATATCTTTCAGTACATGGTATGTGCAGGAACCATGCATGACGTCCGAAAACACAAAATCCAGTCCTTGTATAATGGCTTCATGTCTATCTGAGACAATGCATTGGCCTTCCCTAACTCCACAAGCAATTCTCAAATTTATGAAAAACCATCTCGAAGATAATTCATTTTTGCTGTCAACCACTGCAAAAACAATCGGAACAATGTTTCGGTTTGCATCTTGTGTGCTTGCTATCAATAGTGTCCCCCCGTAAGTTGATTGTATGAACGTTCCATCGATTAAAATTATTGGAAAGCAATGGTTCCATGCTTGAATGGATGCTCCAATGTCAAAGAATAAATACTTGAAACGACCATTTGTTTCCAACTCAAGGGATGTGACAGAACCTAATATGAAACATGAGCATTATCATTAGAATTCAAGTAGTATACAGTATCCAAATCACTAGTAATTGGTAACCATTCAGTTGGTTAATGGTATCCAAATCTGTTGAGTAGGGTAACCAAATCAGTTTAGTTGGGTAACCAACTAAGTATGAAAAAACCAATAAAATGTCATTAGAATTCAAGTAGTATACAATATCCAAATCACTAGTAGTTGGTAACCTTTCAGTTGGTTAATGGTATCCAAATCAGTTTAGTTGGGTAACCAAATCAGTTTAGTTGGGTAACCAACTATGTATGAAAAATCCAATAAAATGTCATTAGAATTACAAGTAGTATACAATATCCAAAGCACTAGTAGTTGGTAACCATTCAGTTGGTTAATGGTATCCAAATCTGTTGAGTAGGGTAAACAAATCAGTTTAGTTGGGTAACCAACTAAGTATGAAAAAACCAATAAAATGTTTTTAATTGTTACCTGGATTTGTTTTCTTCAGCATGTGTAACCACAATGGGATCAATGAGTAGTCGTGTGGATTTCCTCTTACCTTTTCCAACGCTTTCTCCTTCGATCTCCATGCTTTTTGGTAAGAGATAGACACATTATATTATGTCATCATGTCCTCCACAATATCGGTTTGTGTGTATATTTTTTTTCAAATTTGTTAATTTGTGCATTATGCATTCACTGATCAACTCACTATTTGCCTGCCTGTGGTCTCCCAGCAATACGTTGACTGAACACTTGTGGATGTCGTTGAATTCCCTCACCTTAAACATACTGGTTTTTCGAAAACTCGATGCTCTCATCTTCTAACTGCAATTTTCATCATATACGCACACTAGCACAAAGTCTCTATGACTTGTTCGTTGATCTTTGTGTTGTCTGTTTTTCCTGATTGAATGTAGCCTCGTAGCTTGTGATAAGATTTTTTTGTCTTTGTAGGTTTGATGTAATCGTACTTCACGTTCATTCGGATCTGTTATTACATCATCATATCGTTCTTCTGTGTATGATCTTTCATGTTTTCTGCCTTTTTGTTGTTCAATAATTTCCATTGCAAGGTGATCAGCATATTGCGTTCCAATTTAGCAATCGTGTGTTGGTAGTGGAACTAGTGCTTGTAATTCCTTGTGTTGATCGATCGATCATTACATTGTGAATTATAGTTTCTTCTACATTTGTCAAGTTATGTAATATTGTTGGCGCCCCTTACGTGTTCGGGGCTTATAATCTTTGGGAATTTACCTTGTTCATCGATTTTCTCATCGACTTCAATAAAGAATCTTAAGGTTGCTTCATCCGATATCTTGATCGGTGGAATATCGCTTCTAATCAAATTTGATTGACAATGTTGTTGCGTTTGTGTTCAGCCGTAATGCAATCGCATATCATGTTTTCAGATCTCTCCGAAGCGAACAAGTTGATGGAACTAGTATGTTGGTAACTTCAAATTTAGTGTATTAGTTACTATCAGCCCATGTACCATTGAAATAAAGTACAACTGGAATCATCTCCATTGTCTGTCAACAGAATAAGTATTTTAAAGTAACCAAATCAATGTTAACTAGTAACCAAACTGTGACGCCCCCAAAATTTGGTATACATCACCCATCTTGGGTCGCCACTTACATGGTACATAAATTCAAATACAACTTACTAACCTAAGCATGCCGTGTACAATACGACATAAACGTGAGTTTGAATACAAATATTGTCTACTAGATATTATACAAACTCAAAAAGGAGTCCTCATTACAACTATTATCACACTATTTCACGGAATAGTGAGGACTACTAATGCTATCCTCCGGACCATTACTTTGTTTCTCCGACTCGTCGTCAAATATGTTCTCATTTCAAGAGAACAGTGAAAGAAAAGGGTGAGCTCAACTAGCCCAAGAAGAAATATTATGACTAAGATAATGCGAGAATAAATTATCATTAGCCTTCAAATAATGTTGTTAAACCGATAAAATACAATAGACAACGGTTTAAGCTGCAATGAATAAGCAATCCATTAACAAGAGTCAAGTAGAGAATAAAGTCTACTATCTTTTAGGTTTTAAAAGGTTTTATCAATTTTATCAAACTCGACTTAATAAATAAACCACCACATCTAATCATCCCCGTACCACGGTCAAGGATTTTCATCAAGTTATCAATGGTCATGACTATACCGAATCACCCCGGTCATAATCATACCAAAAACTATCCATCATCGCATTACGTGCCACCGAGGACTTTTGTCACATCATTTATATCAAGTCATGATTATACCGATTGATCCTGGTCATAATCATACTAAGTTCATCTATGACGTAAGCCAAAGATAATATAATATAACATGAGGATGATGACAATGACATAATAATTCAATAAAACAAGTTCAAGAATTATTTAATCCATGAATTATTAACGCCCGGATTATCAATAATCTTTGTTTCGTAGAGTAAAATTCAAGAATGATCGGAAGAATATTTCCATGAAAGATATGGATGAAACGCAAATATCAAGGATATTCTACTAATTTCATGGAGTATAAGTCAAAGTTTTAACCATTTGGGTATAATAAAGAATGGAATAACAAAAGAAATCACCATGCATGCAGACTTCACATGTAGCAAAGTTATTCCAATGTAATAATAATAATAACGGAACGGTCGAGGTGAAATTCACACCAAGCGGGATGTTCAATGAATAATAAAGATGGAACCGATCCGGTAAAACACATGATAGGATATTCCAACAGAATGATAAAGAGCGGAACCGGTCCGGTGTAAAACACATGCAGACAGGATGTTCCAACGGAGAATAATAAAAAGCGGAACCAGTCCGGTGTAAAACACATGATGGGATGTTCCAATGTAATAATAGAAGAATGTCACCAAGTATAGGTAAAAACAGCGTATACTGAGTTATTCCAATAGAATAATAAGCAATGGAATAACATAAGGATTTCACCAAGTATAGGATATACGCATATATAAAGTTATGTATAGGGTATATCACTTTTACGAGTTATTCCAATGAGAATAATAGTGAATGGAATAATGAAGTTCTCTTCAAGAAGAAAGAATAACACCACTTACTAGTAAAAGAACCTGAATATCAAAGTAGTGAAGTAGCAGAATACTCTTCTTCTTTCTCTCTATAGATTTTTCTCTATAGCTTCTCTCTACAATTTCTCTCTGTAGTTTCAATTGAATTCGTAAAGAAAATAATGAAGGAATGAGCTTTATTTATAGGAAAATGGAATGCATAGTAACTAATCCATGAACGGTCCAGATTGATTTACTTTAATCGATTTTATTCATATTTAAAGAAAAATCTTTTAAATAAAATATAATATATTCTATTTATATAAAAACATTTTACTATGCAAAACACTATGCAAAATACTATGCAACACTATGCATAATAAAATATAATATATTCTATTTATGAATAACTTTAATAAAGTATTCTATTTTATATAAAAAGATGTTTCTATTTTATTACGTTAATAATACTGAATAAAACAAAACGTCATTATCGCTATAATAATTCATATTATTAATCGACAAGAATGGAATCAAACCGAGTGACTTCTCACATAAGCATCAATAATCAATACTTGGTATGTTTCTACTATGCAACCACACGTATTCATCGTACTTTTACTACCGAGTAGTTCAACAAGAACTACGGTAAAACTTCCGCCGTTATTTCAATAAAATATTTTTGTCGTTTTCTCAATCCGACAATAATTACATTGTGCCAGGTCCACCAATGATTGGTAGTTTATACGAATATTTCTACTAAACCGAATATTCCAAGACCAATCGAATATAATATAACCATTTGCATACTTTGCAAAATTTATAAATACTACCCACAACTATAATATTATCTTAAATTCACACCATAATATTAAAAAATTATTTCAACAAAATTTAAATCTTTATTGATAAAATCTGGGGTCTCCACAATCTCCCTCCTTATGGAATTTCGCTTCAAATTAGTGGTACGACTGATATGATAAAGAGGTGAGGATACCTTGAATACCTTTATCGTTGAAAACATTAAATTCATTTTTGCAATCCTACCAAAGATATTCATTAACAATTCATCTTTGCACTACAAAGCTAAAGATATACAAATCAGTAAAACCAATAATCTTTGAGACGCAGCTTAATAGTATATCACGACCACGAATTATCCATGCACCATCGCCAAGGATATTCGTGTTTTCAATTCTGATCATGATTATACCTAGAATAATCCTTGGTCATAATCATACCAAGTCTATCAATGCACTACTACCAAAGATGACTTTTACCACATCCATGAATTAATATTTCATTCTTTGAGACTCATTTCAATAATTAATCCATATCATCGAATCATCCCCGCACTACTGTGTGCAAGGATATTCATTAGATCACGACCACGAATTATCCATACACTACTACCAAAGATAATCGTGTATTCATTAGTATCACGACCACAAATTATCCATGCACTACTACCAAAGATAATTGTGTATTCATTAATATCACGACCACAAATTATCCATGCACTACTACCACGAATATATCGTGTATTCATTAGTATTACGACCACAAATTATCCATGCACTACTACCAAAGATAACTGTGTATTCATTAGTATCACGACCACAAATTATCCATGCACTACGACCAAAGATAATCGTGTGTATTCATTAGTATCACGACCACAAATTATCCATGCACTACGGCCAAAGATAAATCTGTAGTATTCATTAGTATCACGACCACAAATTATCCATGCACTACTACCAAAGATAATCGTGTGTATTCATTAGTATCACGACCACAAATTATCCATGCAATCGCTGCGGCCAAAGATAGCTGTGTATTCATTAGTATCACGACCACAAATTATCCATGCACTACTGCCAAAGATAACGTGTGTATTCATTAGTATCACGACCACAAATTATCCATGCACTACTACCAAAGATAAGCGTGGTATTCATTAGTATCACGACCACAAATTATCCATGCACTACTACCAAAGATAAGCGTGTATTCATTAGTATCACGACCACAAATTATCCATACACTACTACCAAAGATAATCGTGTATTCATTAGTATCACGACCACAAATTATCCATGCACTACTACCAAAGATAACGTGTATTCATTAGTATCACGACCACAATTAATTATATCCATGCACTACGCCAAAGATAATTGTGTATTCAATTCTGATTATGATTATTATAAGAACAATCCACGGTCATAATCATACCAAGTCCATCTATGCACTACTGAAGCCACAGATGACTTTCAACATAATATAAAGCATGAGGATAATGATATAAAGAATCAATCAAATGAGATAAAGGATAAATATTAAACATTTATAATATAATTTATCCAGGATTCAAGAATATCCCCATGTTATCAATCACTTAATAATCTCATAATCTAATATCATTAATATTATAACAATATTTTAATCATTTCTTAAATTTATAAACAATTTATCTTAATTGTTTACGTTTTACCATATAATGCATTTAATCATTCAAAATGCCATACTCATAAGATATCATCACCAATTATCAAATCTCTCAAAAAATATGCATATACTCTATATAGGATTCTCTAGCCATAAAATCCTATTTTCAACTTTGTTACTTCACATAACATATTTAACTCATATGTTCAGAATTAAACTATTTTCATGAAAAATACCAAATCAGTCCCAAAAATATTTCTTTTCTGGGATTTAGCATAATATAGTCCCATAATGAAAATATATTTTCTCGAAATTTTAAAATTCATTTACTATTTTTCAAAAATCAATTTCTAATTAATTCCTTAAGAAATTAGCTACCTCAAGTTTAACTCCAAAAATTCCCAAATCTTGGCAAGACCTTACACATGTTAACGTGAGCTTCTAGTTTAAATTTCATGGTCATCGGAGTTATAGAACTCGGTTATAGCGTTTTAAATTCGGAAAAACCTAAATATTGAAATAGTCATAATTTGCTCATTTTAAGTCGAGAATGAGCTCATTTTTGGACAGGAGGTACTTTATACCATATACCTTCATGTCCCAAAAGGCCAGAAATTTTCTCATAATTTAAGTGGCCGAAACAGTCCCTTAAAGTTTCAAGGCGGTAGCATTTTTTGAAATTTACAGCTTTGGCCTCCTTGCTAAAATCAGTCCACACAAAAATCTACAACACCTTTTCCAGTAATTCCACTTGGATTAGTTAGGTAACTCATAGATCTAACTCTAGGACTTGACCATACTCAAAAATTCAAAATATAATAGGAGATATGGTCAATTGAATTTCATGTTACGTTTTTCACTAAAATCTGATTTTCAACTCTTTGTGATTTCTAAGAAACTTTCATGTTTTCACATATTAACCAACATAACTCATCTTAAAACTTACTAATACTTCATATACCCATGATTTTCATCATTTCTATGCTTTTATTATGACTTTCATCATAAACCACGTAAACTGTTCATTTTAGTTGAAGAAATATTTGAGGGTTTAAGAAATGGGTTTTTGTCTTTGGGTGATACAAAATTGATTTCACGCTCAGGGTAGGCTAGAAAGTCTTCAAGAAAACGTCAAGAAATTTATTAATGATAGAAATATCATTCAAAACTGTGACTCTCATCCAAAACTTGGATAGTACGTCACATTAATATCAATTGTGACTTCTATCCTTTAACCTAGATAGCACCTCATAATGATGCCTATCAACTCGCCAACTTCTTTCATGATGTCGCCTAGAGAAAGTCTCGCCTCGGTGCATTCCACACAAGGAAGTCAACAACGAAAGGTTCAGGGATCTTTACTTATGGCTTGATATGACAATGTTTGACTTTAATGGTTTGGTTACTTGAATTCGCATAACAAAGTTGGTTATGAATATAAAAGCTAACAACCTTCTGAAAAGCATGATGAGTAGTTAACCAATTGATTCCTAAAATCACATCAAAGGCAAATATTTTCAAAAGATAAGATCGACAGTAACGTGAAAATGTTTATTTGAATCAAACCAGATTTAAAAATAGTAAGCGGTGTGAAGGCTCCTACTAACGAAGTTTCAACCGATGAGTCAAAGTTTAACTTCTTTGAGTCAAATTTAAACGTTGAACGCAAAGCAAGAGAGACAAAATAATGGGTAGAACAGGTATCTTATAAGGTATAGACTTCGTAATTTATAATTAACTAACCTGTGCTAACTTCGTTCGGTTTACTCACTTTTGAGAAGTCATGAAAATGCGCTTCCTAAAACCAACGACTTTGTTTTGTCCATATCCACCTTTGGTGCCACCGTCCCAACTAGACTTGACTTTGGTGTACAACAAAATTGGCCTAAATGACCTTCTTCTTGCAATTTCCACTTCTATTATCTTTGCCATGATTACCACCAAGTGGTTACCATTCTTGGCATGATAATTTCCCCACGATGGTTATCATTGTTACGATAGCCGTTGTTACCAAAGATATGATTATTATCGTGTTGTTTGTCGTTACCTTTTGTTTGAAATTTGAATCAACACTCATGTGCTTCATTGCTTATCTCAAAGCATTTTCGGATGCCATTCTCAAACACCGTCACAAAACAAGGGTTAATTAACATATCATATTATCCCTATACTCAACCACCAATTAAATACCAAATAAATTTAGGTAGGTCATACTAGTGAAGGAATTCCCGTCTCTCCCTCCTAGTTCTTATCTCACATCTCAACCAGGATCATATCCCTAAGCTCGATATCAATTGTGACTCCCCAAAATTTGGTATACATCACCCATCTTGGTCGTCGCCACTTACATGGTACATAAATTCAAATACAACTTATTAACCTAAGCTATCAGGTAATACAATACGACATAAAGCGTGAGTTTGAATACAAATATTGTCTACTAGATATTATACAAACTCAAAAGGAGTCCTCATTACAACTATTATCACACTATTTCACGAGAATAGTGAGGACTACTAATGCTATCATCCGGACCATTACTTCGCTTCCCAGACTGTCGTCAAATTTATGTTCTCATTTCAGAAGAAAACGGTGAAAGAAAGGGTGAGCTCAACTATTTAAAGAAGAAATATTATGACTAAGATAATGCAGAATAAATTATCATTAGCCTTCAACAAATGTTAAACCGATAAAATACAATAGACAATCGGTTTAATCTGCAATGAATAAGCAATCCATTAACAGAGTCAATGTAAGACCCCGAATTTTATGAAATAAAAGTATTCAATTTTTCTATTCAGTAAATGGTTAAATTGATAAAAGTTAAAGTTAAGGGTGATATATGAAAAAAAATTTCAAAATACATGTAAGAGGGTATAAAGTATTCATTATTGTCGGGGAATATTCGTTTGGTCGTGGAATATTAAATGATCGTAGAGGGAATATTAAATGCAATGTATGACCATATGGGCCCCATAACTGAAAAAGCGATTGGATGAAGAAAACGACAAATATAAGTTGGTTAAAAATAACGGCGTAGTTGTTAAATTTAAGATCATTGGAATGCGGTGGTTTAAAATATCTGATGTCTGGCGTGGTTGCACAAAGAGTAGCACACGGTATTGCGATATTGTTGAATTATTGATCCTTACGTAAGAAGGCACTTACTCAATAATTTTCCACGATAATTCTTATTCAATATTTTATTTTATTGATTCAATAATTTTGCGTTGATATTTTATATTATTGTTGTTCAATAATTGTCACAACGCACATTATCTCCATTATCGGATCAATAATTCATATTATTTAAATAATATTATTAGATAGCATTATTGGCAATGTCTAGAAAGTTACGTCAAGGAGAGCTTTGGTCACCTAATTAATCGCCACAAGTAAGGAGAAATCCTTATCGGAAAGCCCCCTTTTTCTGAACTACCGGTTTGGTTATCATAATTGTGATTACGTAATATTATTTGTGAATAATTAATTATTGATTTATATGATAAGAAAATATTTATAAATGATGGATTTATTTGTTTTATGTGGTTATAATTGAATGATTTAATGTTGAGGTGTTTTATCAGTAATTTTGTCGGAATGGAGGTATTAAAAAATCAAATCAGTATTTTTACGATATATTGTGTGAGTTATAATTTTTAATCCGACCGTTGGATCGTTGTAATTTTTGGATATGTTATACATACATAAGTTGAGTATATGTCCACAAATTTTGAACCGTTAAAAATGAACGAATGATTTGTTATGAATTTTAAGAGGTGGTGATTGTAAATTAGGTTATAAATGATTTTGGTGGAAAATTCTAGAATTGAGTGGGCCCCACTTGTGGTTGGTGAAGAAATGTGCTGAATTTTATTTCAAATGTGGTGGGTGGGAATAAAGCAGTAAAAGCCATCAAAGTTGCGGTGTCAAGTCTGCTAAAATTTTCCTATAAATAGAGGGCTAAGTTAATTAGAATTGAAAATCACACCGTAAACATAAATTTTTCTCTTTTTCTCTCTAGATTATTGAGTGTATTTTGTGAGTATTTAGATACTTGGTGAGTTGATATTCATCGATTGCAAGTTTCCTTGTTGTCATATCCAGATATCCGGTGGAAGTCTTGCTCTCTTTTGAGGTAAGGGATAGTAAAGGATTTTAAGGGTTATTATGTTTTTAGTTTTGAAATTTTCTGAACCTTCAAAATTCTGGAAAAATTTGAAATGATATTTTGATGAGTTTTATTGATTGTGTCCAAAATGGTGATTTTGGATGTATAGATTAAGAGTTATGAATTTTACGGAAAAGACTATTTTAAAAGTAACCGCTTATAATTCCTTGTGGTTAACTCTAAAATTGATGAAATTTTTATTGGGAGTACATCTATATAATATCAGTGTACTCTGTGAATTTTGGAATTTTTGGATAAAAGTACAATTTATGATAAATGTCTAAATATTAGTGGTTTTGGCCATATGAAAATAGTAAATGATTTTTAAAATTCTAGAGAAAAATATATGTTCAATATGAGACTATATTTTGATAAATCCCAGAAAAGAAATATTTTTGGAACTGATTTCGTATTTTTTATAAAAATGGACTAGTTATGAATAAATGAGTTAAATATGTTATGTGAAGGAAGAAAATTGAAAAATATGATTTTATGGCTTGAGAATCATATATGAGGTATATGCAGAATTTTGATGAGGGTTTTGGTTATTGGTGATGAAATCTTATGAGTTTGGCATTTTATGATGATTAAATGCATTAATTAGTAAAGTGTAAACAATTTAATTAAATTGTTTATAAGTTTAAAAATGATTAAAATATTATTATAATATTAATAATATTAGATTATGAGATTTCTAAGTGATTTATAACATTTGGATTAAGGTGTTATAAATATGGATATGAATTTTATTATTAAACTTTATCTTTTAGGTATCGAGGTTACTTATGCACGTATACGGTACTATGTATCGAATACGAAGTCTTATTCACGACAAATTGATTTCTTCTCGACCAAATTATCGTTGATTTATGAATCTTACTCTTGAAATTAAAACCATGTTTTGATTATATTGTTTTTATATAACATTCTTATAACCCTAATGATGATATTTCTCTTTGACTTGAGTGTAAAGATGGGTAGATTATTGGTATGATCGTGACCATGGGTTCTCTTTGGCGATGTAGTGCAAAAGTTGAATTGTTCAATGGTATGATCATGACCATTGAATTTACAATTGAATATTTTTAGCTTAAGTGCAAAGGTGAATTGATCAACATGGTTATAATTATTGTTATATAACTTCTGAGATGATTATGTATTTCTTTGATATATGAATATCTTTGGCTCGTAGTGCAAAGATGACTTGTTGATGAATATCTTAGCCTGTAGTGCAAAGATGAATTATTGATGAATATCTTTTGCTCGTAATGCAAAGATGACCTGTTGTTGAATATCTTTAGCCTGTAGTGCAAAGATGAATTATTGATGAATATCTTTGGTTTGTAATGCAAAGATGACCCGTTGTTGAATATCTTTAGCCTGTAGTGTAAAGATGAACTGTTGATGAATATCTTTGGCCCGTGGTGCAAAGATGAATTTATTAGTATGATTATGAACAGGAACTGTGATTTGGTATAACCATGATCTTTGATGTTTCAGGTAAAGACAAGTGATGAAAATTATCTTTGTCTTGGATGAGGAAAGGAATTTAGAACTACAATTACGATTATGAGTTATACACGTGATTGTGGGCAGAAATTATTGATTGATGTTACGTGGATAAAACATTGTTGGTGGATTTTTAACATGGAGAAGACAATAGACTTTATAGTCTATTTGACTCTTCTAATGGATTGCTTCATTCATTTGCAACTATGGTTGAAAAGTTTTATCATCTACCATATGTTCTAAATCTCGATTTATTCTTGATGAAGACTATTGATAATTTATTTATCTTTAGTCATAATATCTTTATCTTGAGCTAGTCAGGCTCACCCTTTTGTTTCACAATTCCTTTAGGTGTAATAAAAGTGTGGGTTTGGGTCGAGCGGGGATAGCGAGGGAATAGAGTGGTGGTCTATAGATGTTGAGGGTGAGGTGAATTTAACTTGGAAGGTGTTTTGTCACTATCATACAAGATGTCTAATGACATACAACCTCGTGTTATCATAAGACATGGTTGTGCTCATCCACTTCACGAGTATATTTACAAGCACTACCTATATAATCTTGGTGTTTGTTTGGAGTATAATACCCAATTAGAGCAGTGGAGATAATGATATGTCAAGAAAAGACTCACCATTGGGAAGAATATGATAGTAATCTTCTCGTTTTTCTTTGGGGTCTATTAGGTCAACCGAGGATAACTGTGGCCATATGATATCTACCATAACCTAAAAGCATGGCCTCCGTGTATGAAGGTTTCTTGAGCACTTCCCAAAGATTCTAATTTCTAAAAGCAGTTTTTGACTATACCTTTATGTAAGGTGTCATTGTGACGTACTCTGAGATGGTATATATTTGTATCCAAACTCACAAAGATATGTGTTGTTGTATTTTGCACGATAATTGTTGTAATAAAGTTGTAGTTGTTTTTCGTACCATATATTTGGCTATTTCGAGAATGGGTTGGATGGAATGAACCTATTTTGGGGTTGTTACATTTGGTATCGAGCTTAGGGATATGATCTCTGGCGGAGATCGGGGAATAGAACTAGGAGGAGAGATGAGTAAATCCTTCCGCTAGTGTGTCCTACCTAAGCTTATTTGTTGGTGTCATCATAATATCGAGATATTATGTGATATGTTAATTTGCTCAATTAACCTTTGTTTTGGTTGTATTCTAGAATGATATCGAAATACGAGGAGATGAGCAATGGAGAAATCATGATGATGGGGAGATAGAATCGAAATGAAAACAAGGTATTCTCAACTCTTTGAAATACCGAAGTGCGTAAATTTCGGGGGACGAAATTTCATAAGGAGGGAGATTGTAAGACCCGAATTTTATGAAATAAAAGTATTCAATTTTTCTATTCAGGTAAATGGTTAAATTGATAAAAGTTAAAGTTAAGGTGATATATGAAAAAAAATTTCAAAATACGCAAGGGGTATAAAGTATTCATTATTGTCGGGAATATTCGTTTGGTCGTGGAATATTAAATCGTCGGAGAATATTAAATGCGACGGCGCTAGCGACATGTATGGGCCCCATAACTTGAAAGCGATTGGATGAAGAAAACGACAAATATAAGTTGGTTAAAAATAACAGCGTAGTTATTCAAATTAAGGACCATTGGAATACCGGTGGTTAAAATACGATGTCTGGCGTGGTTACAAAGAAAGACTGCAGTATTGCGCAAAGTATTGTTGAATTATTGATCCTTACGTGAAGGCACTACTCAATAATTTTCACAGTGAATTCTTATTCAATATTTTATTTTATTGATTCAATAATTGCTGCGTTGATATTTTATATTATTGTTGTTCAATAATTGTCCTTTGCATTATTATCTCCATTATCGGATCAATAATTCATATTATTTAAATAATATTATTAGATAGCATTATTGGCAATGTCTAGAAAGTTACATCAAGGAGAGCTTTGGTCACCTAATTGCCATGATGAGGAGAAATCCTTATCGGAAAGCCCCCTTTTTCACAGGGAACTGGTTGTCATTATAATTGTGATTACGTAATATTATTTGTGAATAATTAATTATTGATTTATATGATAAGAAAATATTTATAAATGATGGATTTATTTGTTTTATGTGGTTATAATTGAATGATTTAATGTTGAGGTGTTTTATCGGTAATTTTGTTTGGAATGGAGGTATTAAAAATCAAATCAGTATTTTTACGATATATTGTGTGAGTTATAATTTTTAATCCGACCGTTGGATCGTTGTAATTTTTGGATATGTTATACATACATAAGTTGAGTATATGTCCACAAATTTTGAACCGTTTAAAATGAACGAATGATTTGTTATGAATTTTAAGAGGTGATTGAGAAATTAGGTTATAAATGATTTTGGTGGAAAATTCTAGAATTGAGTGGGCCCCACTTGTGGTTGGTGAAGAAATGTGCTGAATTTTATTTCAAATGTGGTGGGTGGGAATAGTAGCAGGTAAAGCCATCAGGTTGCAGGTCAAGTCTGCTAAAATTTTCCTATAAATAGAGGGCTAAGTTAATTAGAATTGAAAATCACACCAGAAACATAAATTTTCTCTCTTTTTCTCTCTAGATTATTGAGTGTATTTTGTGAGTATTTAGATACTTGGTGAGTTGATATTCATCAGTGCAAGTTTCCTTGACGTCATATATCCGATATCCAAATCGAAAGTCTTTTGCTTTCTTTTTGAGGTAAGGGATAGTAAGGGATTTTAAGGGTTATTATGTTTTTAGTTTCGAAATTTTTCTGAACCTTCAAAATTCTGGAAAAATTTGAAATGATATTTTGATGAGTTTTATTGATTGTGTCCAAAAATGGTGATTTTTGGATGTATAGATTAAGAGTTATGAATTTTACGAGGAAAAGACTATTTTAAAAGTAACCGCTTATAATTCCTTGTGGTTAACTCTAAAATTGATGAAATTTTATTGGGAGTACATCTATATAATATCAGTGTACTCTGTGAATTTTGGAATTTTTGGATAAAAGTACAATTTATGATAAATGTCTAAATATTAAGCGGTTTTGGCCATATGAAAAATAGTAAATGATTTTTAAAAATTCTGAGAAAAATATATGTTCAATATGAGACTATATTTTGATAAATCCCAGAAAAGAAATATTTTTGGAACTGATTTCGTATTTTTCATAAAAATGGACTAGTTATGAATAAATGAGTTAAATATGTTATGTGAAGGAAGAAAATTGAAAAATATGATTTTATGGCTTGAGAATCATATATGAGGTATATGCAGAATTTTGATGAGGGTTTTGGTTATTGGTGATGAAATCTTATGAGTTTGGCATTTTATGATGATTAAATGCATTAATTAGTAAAGTGTAAACAATTTAATTAAATTGTTTATAAGTTTAAAAAATGATTAAAATATTATTATAATATTAATAATATTAGATTATGAGATTTCTAAGTGATTTATAACATTTGGATTAAGGTGTTATAAATATGGATATGAATTTTATTATGAAACTTTATCTTTTTAGGTGTCGAGAGTTCTTACGACGATACTACGGTACTATATGCATTTAATACGGGTACTTATTCACGACAAATTGATTTCTTCTCGACCAAATTATCGTTGATTTATGAATCTTACTCTTGAAATTAAAACCATGTTTTGATTATATTGTTTTTATATAACATTCTTATAACCCTAATGATGATATTTCTCTTTGACTTGAGTGTAAAGATGGGTAGATTATTGGTATGATCGTGACCATAGGTTCTCTTTGGCCAGTAGTGCAAAAGTTGAATTGTTGACTGGTATGATCATGACCATTGAATTTACAATTGAATATTTTTAGCTTAAGTGCAAAGGTGAATTGATCAACATGGTTATAATTATTGTTATATAACTTCTGAGATGATTATGTATTTCTTTGATATATGAATATCTTTGGCTCGTAGTGCAAAGATGACTTGTTGATGAATATCTTAGCCTGTAAGTGCAAATATGAATTATTGATGAATATCTTTTGCTCGTAATGCAAAAGATGATTTGTTGTTGAATATCTTTAGCACGTAGGCAAAAAGATGAATTATTGATGAATATCTTTGGTTTGTAATGCAAAGATGACCCGTTGTTGAATATCTTTAGCCGTAGTGTAAAGATGAGCTGTTGATGAATATCTTTGGCCCGTGGTAAAAAGATGAATTTATTAGTATGATTATGAGCGAGGCTGTGATTTGGTATAACCATGATCTTTGATGTTTGAGGTAAAGACAAGTGATGAAAATTATCTTTGTCTTGGATGAGAAAGGAATTTAGAACTACAATTACGATTATGAGTTATACACGTGATTGTGGGCGTGAATTATTGATTGATGTTACGAGGATAAAACATTGTTGGTGGATTTTTAACATGGAGAAGACAATAGACTTTATACTATTTGACTCTTCTAATGGATTCGCTCATTCACCGCAACTATGGTTGAAAAGTTTTATCATCTACCATATGTTCTAAATCTACGATTTATTCTTGATGAAGACTATTGATAATTTATTTATCTTTAGTCATAATATTCTTTCTTGAAGCTAGTTGTGCTCACCCTTTTGTTTCACAATTCCTTTCGTGTAATAAAAGTGTATTTGGGTCGAGCGGGGATAGCGAGGAATAGAGTGGTGGTCTATAGATGTTGAGGGTGAGGTGAATTTAACTTAGAAGGGTGTTTTGTCACTATCATACAA
Organism: Panax quinquefolius; assembly: GCA_020205615.1. NCBI lineage: Eukaryota > Viridiplantae > Streptophyta > Magnoliopsida > Apiales > Araliaceae > Panax > Panax quinquefolius. Next base: position 13,955,747 of record CM035152.1, read on the forward strand.
GATGTCTAATGACATACAACCTCGTGTTATCATAAGACATGGTTGTGCTCATCCACTTCTTTGAGTATATTTACAAGCACTACCTATATAATCTTGGTGTTTGTTTGGAGTATAATACCCAATTAGAGAGAGAGTGGAGATAATGATATGTCAAGAAAAGACTCACCATTGGGAAGAATATGATAGTAATCTTCTCGTTTTTCTTTGGGGTCTATTAGGTCAACCAAGGATAATTACGTGGCCATATGATATCTACCATAACCTAAAAGCATGGCCTCCCATGTATGAAGGTTTCTTGAGCACTTCCCAAAGATTCTAATTTCTAAAATAGTTTTGACTATACCTTTATGTAAGGTGTCATTGTGACGTACTACTGATTGGTATATATTTGTATCCAAACCCACAAGATATGTGTTGTTGTATTTTGCACGACAATTGTTGTAATAAAGTCAGAAGTAGTTGTTTTTGTACCATATATTTGGCGACTCGAGAATGGGTTGGATGGAATGAACCTATTTTGGGGTTATTACTGGTCAAGTAGAGAATAAAGTCTACTATCTTTTAGGTTTTAAAAGGTTTTATCAATTTTATCATTTGAAACTCAAACAATAAAATAAACCACCACATCTAATCATCCATGTACTACAGTCGAGGATTTTCATCAAGTTATCAATGGTCATGACTATACCGAATCACCCCCGGTCATAATCATACCAAAACTATCCATCAATTGCATTCACAGTGCCAATCGAGGACTTTTGTCACATCATTTATATCAAGTCGTGATTATACCGATTGATCCTGGTCATAATCATACTAAGTTCATCTATGCACGTAAGCCAAAGATAATATAATATAATGAGGGATGATGACAATGACATAATAATTCAATAAAACAAGTTCAAGAATTATTTAATCCATGAATTATTAACGCCCGGATTATCAACATGATCTTTGTTTAAGAGAGTAAAATTCAAGAATGATCGGAAGAATATTTCCATGAAAGATCTTTGGATGAAACGCAAATATCAAGGATATTCTACTAATTTCATGGAGTATAGAAGTCAAAGTTTTAACCAATTTGGGTATAATAAAGAATGGAATAACAAAAGAAATCACCATGCATGCATGCGATTATCATGAGACGAGTTATTCAATGAGAATAATAATAACGGAAACGGTCGGTGAAATTCACACAAGCGGGATGTTCCAACGAGAATAATAAAGATGGAACTAGATCCGGTGTAAAACACATAGATAGGATATTCCAACGAGAATGATAAAAGGCGGAACCGGTCCGGTGTAAAACACATGAGCAGGATGTTCCAACAGAATAATAAAAAAGCGGAACCCGGTGGGTGTAAAACACATGATGGGATGTTCCACAGAATAATAGAAGAATGTCACCAAGTATAGGGTAAACCGCAGATACATGAGTTATTCCAATGTAGAATAATAAGCAATGGAATAACATAAGGATTTCACCAAGTATAGGATATGCCCGTATATACAAGTTATGTATAGGGTATATCACTTTACTGAGTTATTCAGCGGAATAATAGTGAATGGAATAATGAAGTTCTCTTCAAGAAGAAAGAATAACACCCCTTACAAGTAAAAAGAACTGAATATCAAAGTAGTGAAGTAGCGAGAATACTCTTCTTCTTTCTCTCTATAGATTTTCTCTCTATAGCTTCTCTCTACAATTCTCTCTACAGAGTTTGGTGAATTCGTAATGAAAATAATGAAGGAATGAGCTTTATTTATAGGAAAATGGAATGCATAGTAACTAATCCATGAAGCGGTCCAGATTGATTTACTTTAATCTGACGGTCCATATTTAAAGAAAAATCTTTTAAATAAAATATAATATATTCTATTTATATAAAAACATTTTACTATGCAAACACTATGCAAAATACTACGCAACACTTATGCGTAATAAAATATAATATATTCTATTTATAGAATAACTTTAATAAAGTATTCTATTTTATATAAAAGATGTTTTGCATTTTATTACGTTAATAATATGAATAAAACAAAACGTCATTATCATTATAATAATTCATATTATTAATCGACAATAATGGAATCAAATGAGTGACTTTCTCACATAAGCATCAATAATCAATACTGTGTGCTACTATGCAACCACACGACATCGTATTTACTTTTACTAATGAAAGTAGTTCAACAAGAACCACGGTAAAACTTCCGCCGTTATTTTAATAAAATATTTTTTGTTTTTTTCAATCCGGCAATAATTACAATTATAGGGTCCACCAATGATTGAGTAGTTATGCGAATATTCCCTACTAAACCGAATATTCCCCGACCAATCGAATATAATATAACCACTTGCATACTTTGCAAAATTTATAAATACTACCCACAACTATAATATTATCTTAAATTCACACCATAATATTAAAAAAATTATTTCAACAAAATTTAAATCTTTATTGATAAAATCTGGGGTCTCACACAAACTACACGATGTTGGTAACCAGAACATAAAACACATTTGTACATTCATCTTACAATAGAAATAATCAGTATATTGATATTTGTTACCAATTAAATTATAATAGTTGTATGCAGGTAACCAATGTAGCCAATAAGTAACCAACATATTAAAACAAACCAAACTCATGACAACATTATACATTAATCATGACAACATTATTCAGTAACCAATTCCATTTTAGATTGTAACCAACACATATTTATTTAGTAACCATAAGATAAATACATTCTGCATTGCATTTTTATAGTAAAAAACAACCGGTATAATTTGTTTGTTACCAACTAAAGACAAGTTGTTGTAAGAATGTAACCATTGTAGACAACAAGTAACCATTAATATAAAAAACATAAGTAGAAGTGTATACATGAATATGCTTCAAAGAACCAATATTACAAAGAACTAATTAATGTGTAGTAATTAAGTTTGCATTAGTTAGTAACCAAGTCAGCATTAGTCAGTAACCAAGTCAGCATTAGTCACTAAATAATTTTACACAGTAACCAAGTCAGCACTATAATTTTACACAGTAACCAAGTCAGCATTAGTCAGTAACCATTATAGTTTTACACAAAACGAAGTCAGCATTAGTCAGCATTAGTCAATAACCATTATAGTTTTACATAATAACAAAGTCAGCATTAGTCAGTAACCATTATAGTAACCAAGTCAGCATTATAGTCATATACCTTAGTATTAGACAGTAACCAATTCAATGTAGTCAATAAGTAACCTCCAATATAAAAAGAAATAATTATAAAATAATATAACATTATAATCATACACAGTAACTAATTTAGCACTATTGAGTAACCATTATAATTTTATATAGTAATCAAGACAGCATTAGACAGTAACCAAATAAAAATTAGTCAGTAATCAAGTCATCATTTTTCAATAACCAATCAACATTGTTCAATAATATTATGCACTAATCATTATAATTTTACACAAAGAACCAACTCAAAGAATATCCAAGAAGCATATAATGTTACACAAGATGTAGAATCAAAGATTAATCGTTAACCAATATATTGTTACACAGAAATCAATACATCATTAGATAGTAACCAAGACATCATTAGACAGTATAATTTTATATAGTAACCAAGACAACATTAGAGAGTAACCAACAGTTGCATGAAGGTAACCAATTTATTTGATGAGTAACCATTAATATAAAAAAATTAGGAGAACTCATTTAAAAATTATAAAGCCATCAAATAAACATTATTTAGCAAACAAATACACAATAAACAGTAACCAATTTATAACTATTTAGTAACCATAATATAAAACATATTAATGAATCAACCAATCGTTATAGGAATTTATAGTAACCATTTTTAATGTGAAAAACTTAAGAAAGGTTATCAATATAGGAATTCGTAAAAAACTTAGGTAACTATATGCATATGAATTTTTAACTCACATACCTCAGTATTCAGATTTGTATCGAAGTTGCTGCGATTTTGTTACTGAACTTCAACAATCACTGTATTACGATTGTTTTTGGTTATTGAACTTGAAGTTGTTGTTGATTTTGTATGCTATTTTGCGATCTCAGCGTGCCATCGCGACGAAAAGTTTTGTCTTCTCCGATTTCAGTGGCGTGTCGCGCCAGAAGATTTGAATTTTTCCGATATCAAAGTTGCATGTTTTGTTCAGTTGCTTGAATGTAGGAGCGGTTAGTTGCATATAGAAGAGTTCGTAACTGACGTATATACGTGATTTTAGCAACTTTATATTGTGTTGTTTTTTATTTTTGTAATTATATTGTGTGTGTTTTATTTTTATAATTACTTTCTAATTATTGTATATTAGTGTTAAGTACCCTAATTAATAAAGAAAGTTTATAACGTGATCCTATAGGCCTATTTCCCATACTCGGCACATTTGTTAGCCCACTCTCTCGTTGATATATATATATAGAGAGAGAGAGAGAGAGAGAGAGAGAATCCCTTTCTTAACACTAAAAACGAATTAAAGACGAACTATAAAAAAAGACACGGAAGGTATCATACTATCACTTTCTCTCTCTTAAGTCTTCTCTCTCTCACTACGAGTAAAGTTCGGCCAAATCAAAAATTTGTAATCCGACCAAATTGAAAGTTTTGAATTCGGCAAAATCAAAATTCGACCAAAACTTCTCTCTCTGACTCGTAACCTTCTCTCTCTATTCGAATGTATTAATCTTGTAATTTTAAGAAATTTAAAGTTTATTTGGATATGTCATACAACTCATAGCTTGTGCTCTGATTTATTTTTAAGAAATTTAGGATTTATGAGTTCTGATTTTAAAATTTTTGTAACTTCACTTTATTCTTTTTTCCTTTTTCTGAGAGAGTATCCCCTGCCTTTTTGGTTGTCTGTTATTGTTCTGAAAAGGAGTATAATGAAATACTAACCAACTTGAATCTAAAAAATAATAATGAGTACTTTTTTTTTTTTTTTTTAATAATGTGGGGTTTCTAATTGCAGTCGGACTAATCCCCTTAGTCCGGACCAACCTTTTCTTTTGAATCAGCCTGCTTTTGCGCTCCGTGGTCCTATGAGCATTTCTGCCTTGACAATTGTTGCAAATGGAAGTCGAACCTAAGATGTCCGGGTTTACGACTAATCTCAAGGCGACCTTGAAGATACGTGCATTAGTGAAATACGTACATTAGTTCAATTTGTAAGATATGGATCAATTGTCAAAATCCATATTAACACATTAAAATTCATTTCGCCAGTAAGTTATTGGAGAACATATATATGAACTAGCAATCAAGAATAAACTAATGCATGGGACAAGTTAAGGAAATTTGTATAAAAGGGATTAGAAGATGGATCTGGTGTCAGTATGTTGTTATTTATCATAAAACAAAATTTTATTTCTTTCTTTTTTTCTAAAAATTATAATGCTTCTATTCTAAGAATCTTGATGCAGTTTTCCACAATATGCTAGTTTGGCTTATATACTTTTCTGCAATTCCTTTACATTTGGATAACACTAAGAAGTTGACTGGAATTACCTTGCAGTAGTTATGTGATCTAATCTTCATTGAGTTTTGTCTAACCTAGTTATAAAAATATCATGTTATATGTGATATGCTTAGTCTTATACAAGGTTACATATTTTTCTCTAAAGCAAAAATACCTCAAAACCTTGAGCTCACCTTATATTCTTACAATTTATTACTCTGGATATCAGAACATGTGATTTCCAATTCCAGGTCATCTGCCAAAATATATTCAACACTACTCTTAATGCATAATCATTTGGATTTTATTTCAAATTATACATACATTATAAGAGTATATACATGGGATCTAGGCATAATCATAATCATTTTTATCATTGTTGTCTTTCTATGGATTTTGTTTGGAGGATAAGATACCACAATATATTAAACTGGAACATCAATTGAATTGTCTGAGGTTTGAGGCTAGTTTAGTATAATGGAAAGTTAAGCTTGCTTTAAGTTGTGGATAGAGAGAATGTCAAGGGTATTGCACTCTTCATGCTACATAATCTCAAAAAATAAATTGATCCACTTTGAATTTTAGATTGGATGTTTTAAATTCACTACCTTAATTGGATGTTTTAAATTTTAAATTTTTAAAAAAAATGTGTCTTTACATAGTTTAAATGATTACATATAGTATCCAGACTTTAAATAAATGAGTGCTCGGTGTAACACCATAATTAGTTATTGTTGATTGATTTTATGTTTGTAATAGAAAATATGTCATCAAATTCGTCCATAGATCTATTTGCTATAGATCAAAAAGTGGCATATAATATCTTAACCTTCCATTCCAAAAAGACAAAAATGAAGGGCTGCGATTGAAAAGGCCAACATGCCGTTCGCTAGTAGTTCTAGCGGACGTGATTAAGATTGCAGATGTGTAATTTTTAAAATTTCCGCTATTACTTCTAGCGGAGAGCTAGACATAGGAATAGAGTTGAGATTGGTTATGTAATGGCTCCTCCCTCGTGAGATCCTCCTCCTTATTTGATTGAATCATATAGCCACATCTAGCTAACTAGCTTTTTCTTTAGTAGTAGTAGTAATAATCTAAATTAATTACATGCAAATGGATTTGCTTTAATGCATGATGCTTAAAAACACTCGCAACCCATCCCTCTCATCTCCATATGGTCAAGATTCAATAGACAGTCCACCCAAATAATAATAATAATTATAATATCAAAAGCAATAACTTTAAAAAGCAAAAGCTGTCGGCTCTTACTCTCCCCACGCATCCAATTTTTATTTCAGTTTTTATTTTTTGCGCTTCAATGTATCCATGCAAGATTAAATTCAAATTAAGTAAATTTCGTTATAACTGAAAATTGGATTGTAGGTTCAGTTCAGTAGGTCCGTTAAGGAAAGTATGTACATGAAATGCCATATGATCAAGATTTGATGGTGCAAGTTTTTCTGATCTGATCCATTTAAAATGTACGGTGGTTGAATTATGATATATTGTCCAGGTAGGAATTAAAGAAGAAATTAGAATGGGGGGCGGGTCACACTAGCTCGAAGAAGAATAATGTAAGCAGCAGAGCAGAGTATATTATATATATTAATACACTGGCAAACGGGCGGGCAGGTGGGCACTCGCGGGCCGGACCTCTGACGGGTTGGGTCAAAACAGCCCGAATTTTAGCGGCCCGTAAAATATAAGCCCAAAGTCCATGGATTCATGGTAAGAAATTTGGCCATGAAGTCGAGAGTGTTTTATGTCTATTTTTTTGACATTTTTTGAACTCAAAGTGAACAAGTAAGCCGAGCTTTTCTGTGGGCCGGTAAAAGGCCCGGATTCTGTGAGTCAAAAATGCATAAAACTCCGCTTTATACGACGGCCAACCAAATTTAGCCCATGAGTTTTAGGCCCGATTGCCAGGTCTATATATATAGTATGGGAGTTGGGACACATGCAGGTACACGTGCAGTACTGTAAAACACCATCATTCATTCCGGTTGACCTATTTCTGCCTTCAAACATTCTGGGTTTAACTGCGTCGTTGGCTTTGGCCTGAGTGGGGCATTTCATTAATCACGTCCGCTAGAATTACTAATAATATACAGGAACGTGCTATTGCATAGAATAAAACAAAATAAATAATCATAATAATATTAAGTACTTACATGAATTGAGAGAAGATATCTTGTATGTATCAAGATTCTGCTGTGCGTAAGGGTGAAGGTCTTCAATTGCCTCTCTCAATCTTAGGATGGATGTATAGATGTGTATATAAAATTCTTGAGACGACAATTGGAACCAAACCCTAACTGTTTTATTTATAGAATATCTAAGGGTCAAAATCGTCCATCAAGATTATGAAATCCTAGGGCCCATTATGCCAAATTAATATTAGTAATAATATTTATGAGTCACATAATTACCAAAACCCACAAATAAGGTGATTAAATTAAATTCAACGGTCTCCTGTGCTCCATTGATATTCTCAACATTCTCGGATGTCATTTTCAAATACTGTCACAAAACAAGGGTTAAATAACATATCACATATTATCCTATACTAATCGACCACCAATTAAATATCAAATAAACTTAAGTAGGTTATCTTAGCGAAAGAATTTCCCGTCTCACCCTCCTAGTTCTTATCTCACATCTCGGTGAGGATCATATCCTAGCTTTGATATCAAGCATGACGCCCCAAAATAGGTATACATCACCTATTACGAAGTCGCCAAATACATGGTACAGAATACAAATACAATTTTAAATATACAACATGAGCTGTGAGTTTTAATACAAATATTATCATCTAGACTGTATTCAAACTCAAAATAAGTCCTCAATACATTTATTAACACACTATTTTATAGAATAGTGAGGACTACTAATGTTATCCTCTTAACCGTCACTCCGTTCTTCGACTAGTCTCTGCTACGTTCTCATTTCCTGAAGAGAACAATGAAAGCAAAAGGGTGAGCTCAATTAGCCCAGTAAGAAATATTATGACTAAGATAATGCAGAATAAATTATCCATAGCCTTCAACAGTGTTAAACTAATACAATATAACAAACATCAAGTTTAACTGCAGCGGAACAAGCAATCCATTAAAAGAGTCAAGTAGAGAATAAAATCTACTATCTTTTATGATTTAAAAGGTTTTTCATCATTTATATCGCTGAGACTCAGCTTAATAAATAATCTACATCATCGAATCACCCCTGCACTATGGCCAAGGATATTCTTTAGTATCACGACCACAAATTATCCATACACTACGGGCCAAGGTTATTCGTGTATTCATTAATGGTCATGATCATGCCAACAACTGTCCATCAATGCACTACGGGCCAATGATGACTTTTCTACATTATTTGTAACATTACTGTCATGATTACACTGAATAATCCCTGGTCATAATCATACTAAGTCCAACTATGCACTACAGGCCACAGATGACTTTCAACATAATATAAACATGAGGATGATGACAATGATATAAGAATTCAATAAAACAAGTTCAAGAATTAATTTATCCAGGAACTAATAACGTCCAAATTGTCAACATGATACTTCTTTGTAGAGTAACACTCAAGAATGCTCAGAAGAATATTTCCATGAAAAGATACTGGATGAAGCGAAAATATCAAGGATATTCCACTAATTTCATAGAGTATAGAAGTCAAAACTTTAACCAACTGAGTATAATAAAGAATGGAATAACAAAAGAAATCACCGGGCATGCGATAGAATCGCATGCACGAAGTTATTCCAATAGAATAATAAATAATGGAACTGTGTAATGCGTAACCACTTGCAGATGGGATATTCCAATGGAATAATAAATAATGGAATCAAAGTCATGCGTAAAACGCATGCATGTGATGTTCCAACAGAATAATAAATAACGGAACCGGGTCATGTATGTATACGCATGCACATGATGTTCCAACCGTAATAATAAAGAATGGAAATAATGAGAAGAATGTCACCATGTATGCGGTGCCAGCATGTATACGTATAATTCCAACATAATAATAAAGAATGAAATAATGAAGAATTTCACCAAGTATAGGGTAGGCCAGCAGTACAAAAGTTATTCCAACGAGAATAATAAAGAATGAAATAATGAAATTCTCTTCATGAATAAGAAAGAAATAATACCCTTACCTTAAAAAAGAAAAGATTGGATATAGGAGTAATGAAGTAGCGAATACTTTTCTTCTTTCTCTCTATAGTTTCTCTCTATAGTTTCAATGAATTAAGTAAGAAATAATGAAGGAATGAGCTTCTATTTATAGAAGAATGGGTGAATAAGTAACTAATTCATGAAGCGGTCCGTATTGATTTACTTTTTAAGCAGACTGATTCAGATTGAAAGTTACTTTACAAATTATAATAAAATATTCTAATAAAACAAAATATTTAAATAAAATATATATATATTATATATATATATATATATATATAACATATGTTTTAAAGAAACAAGTACATGGATTCATCCCAGTGAATCCATTCTAGCAATTTTTCAAAGTATATATATATATATATATATATATAATACTTATATATATAAAACAAACTTTATATAATATATATATATATATATATATATATATAAATCAACCAACTACCCGTGACTAACATATCAGCCACCTTCCATTTACATTTTCAAATGTGGGCCCCACAGTGGCCCCCACCTATTATTATATTAAATAATTTTCTACCGATTATTTTGAAAAATGGTAAATGGGGGTCCATAAAATAAGCAAAATTTACATCAAATACTTCATAAAAATCCCTCCAATATTTTTAACAACATTTATCATCATTATTATAATTCACAATATTAATCGACCAGGTCGTTCAATTCCCAAGAAAGAGGGGCTTTCCAATAAGAATTTCTCCCTATTGGCGCGCAATTAGGTGACCAAACCTCTCATTGGAAGAACTTCTAGACATCATTAATATTGCAAATAATAATATTAATAATTTTGTTATCTCAATTATTGATTTAATAATATATAAAATACCAACAATAATTGAATCAAATAACATGAGATACTTATGCAATAAATCATCTGTAGTAATAATTGAACAAAAGCGAGTAACTTCTCACGTAAGCATTAATAATCAATACCTGGTGTGCTACTTATGCAACCACGCCAGATTCGCATTTCTTTAACAAGGTGTTTCAACAAGTTAATGGTAAAACTTTTCGCCTTTATTTTCATAAAATTATTTTTATCATTTTCTCAATCCAAACAATAATTGAATTCATGGGGTCCACCAATGATTGTTCATGTGCGAATATTCCCTATTAAAACGAATATTCCCGACCAATCGAATATTATATAACAACTTGCGTACTTTGCAAAATTTATAAATATTACCCACAACTATAACATTATATCAAATTTATTCCATAATATTCAAAAATGATATTTATAGAAAAATCATCTTTATTCATAAAAGTTGGGGTCTTACAACCTCCCCTTCTTAAGAAATTTTGCCCTCGAAATTAGGGTACGTACCTGGTATGTCGAAGATGTAAGGATACCTTGATTTTATTTTAGATTCTAACTCTCAGGTCATTTCCTCAACATCGTGGTTTCTCCACAAAACTTTGACTTGAGGTATAACCTTGGAGCGTAGAATATGTTCCTTCTTATCCAAGATTTGAACAGGAACCTCTTCATACGTTAAATCTTCCGCTATTTCGTCCGGTTCTAACTCAATAATGTGGTTCGGGTCTTCCACATATTTACGTAACATGGATATATGAAAAACATTATGAACACGAGACATACTTGGTGGTAAAGCAAGTCTATAGGCCACAGTTCCTACCCGATCGAGGATTAAAAATGGGCCAATGAATCGAGTATTGAGCTTTCCTCTCTTTTCAATTCTTTGAACTCCTTTCCATGGAGCAACACGTAACAACACATGATCTCCAATATCGAATTCCACGTCCTTTCGATGAAGATCAGCATAACTCTTTTGTCGATCTTGTGAGATTTTTATACGTTGTCGGATCGTTTGAATCTTTTCTATAGTCATACGTACCAACTTCGGTCCCAACAACGTTGCTTCACCCACCTCATCCCAGCATACTGGAGAACGACACTTTCTTCCATAAAATGCCTCGAATGGAGCCATGTCAATACTTGCTTGATAACTATTGTTGTAAGAAAACTCCACCAATGGTAAGAACTTGTCCCAACTTCCCTTGAAGTCAAGGACACAGAGTTTTAATAAATCTTCCAGAGTTTGAATAGTCCTCTCTGATTGTCCGTCCGTCTGAGGATGATATGCCGAACTAAATCGTAAATTCGTGCCCATAGTATTTTGCAAACTAACCCAAAATCGTGAAGTAAATCTTGGGTCTCGATCAGAAACAATGGATACTGGAATATCATGCAGTCTTACAATCTCGTTTATGTACATACGAGCAAGACGTTCAAGTGTATAAGTTTCTCGTATTGGTAAGAAATGAGCAGACTTGGTCAATCTATCAACAATGACCCAAATTGCATCTATGCCTTGAGAAACCTTGGGAAGACCAGTAACGAAATCCATGGTAATGTGCTCCCACTTCCATTCTGGAATTTTAAGTGGCTGCAATGGACCTTTTGGTACTTGATGCTCCGCCTTGACTCGTTCACAAGTTAGACACCTTAAGATAAACATCGCTATCTCTCTCTTCATATTGCTCCACCAAAATGTATGACGAAGATCACGATACATTTTGGTACTCCCAGGATGGATTGCAAATGGTGTGTTGTGCGCCTCCATCATGATTTTATACTTTAAATCAGGGTCGTTAGGAACACAAAAGTCCGGAGTTGACTCAAGTATTCCTTCTTCATCGATTCTTGCAAAGGCATAGCACCTTCTTGTACTTTCTTCCTCATAATGCGGACGGTGTCAGAAGCTCGAAAAACTTTAACTTTATCAATTAAAGTTGGTTCTACTCATATATTAGCCATCATTGCATGGGTCCCTAGAGTTTTTAACTATGTCTCCATTCTTTTCAAGTCACACAAAATGGGCCTTTGCGTTGATAATATCGCACTCGTACCCGCATATGATCTTCTACTCAATGCGTCAGCTACCACGTTCGCTTTTCCAGAATGGTATGATCATAATCTTTCAATAGTTCAAGCCAACGTCATTGTCGCATGTTGAGTTCCTTTTGAGTGAAGAAATATTTTAGGCTTTTATGATCCGTAAAGATCTCCACTTTCTCCCCATACAAGTAATGCCTCAAAATCTTTAGTGCGAAGACAATAAATTGCTAATTCTAGATCATGAGTAGGATAATTCCTCTCATATTCTTTGAGTTCCGAGAGGCATAGGCTATGACTTTCCCATGTTTCATGAGAACACATCCTAACCCTTTGCCCGAAGCATCACTATAGACGACAAATCCCTCCGAGCCAGATAGTATTGTCAAAACAGGTGTTGAAATGAGTCTCCTCTTGAGCTCTTGAAAACTCTCCCCAAAATTAGGTATACATCACCCATCTTGGGTCGCCACTTACATGGTATGTAATTTAAATACAACTTATTAACATAATCTGCTGGGTATAATACGATATAAATCGTGAGTTTAAATACAAATATCGCTCTACTAGATATTATACAAACTCAAACAAAAGTCCTCATTATAATTATTATCACACTATTTCACGTAATAGTGAGGACTACTAATGCTATCTTCGTGACCATCACTGCTTCTCGACTCGTCCCAAATTTATATTCTCATTTCTCAAGAGAACAAAAGAAAGAAAGGGTGAGCTCAACTAGCCCAAGAAGAAATATTATGACTAAGATAATGCAAAATAAATTATCAATAGTCTTCAACAATGTTAAACTGATAAAATACAATAGACAACCAGTTTAACTGCAGCGGAATATGCAATCCATTAAAAGAGTCAAGTAGAAAATAAAATCTACTATCTTTTATGATTTTAAAAGGTTTTTCATCACTGTTATAGCTGAGACTCAGCTTTAATAAATAATCCACATCATCGAATCACCCCTGCACTACGGCCAAGGATATTCTTTTAGTATCACGATCACAATTATTCCCGCACTACGCCAAGAATAGTCAGGTATTCATTAATGGTCATGATCATGCCAACAATCATCCATCAATGCACTACTACCATCGAGGATTTTTTTTTTTACCACATCATTTGTAACATTACGGCCATGATTACAATCAATAATCCTCTCGTCATAATCATACCAAGTCCATCCATGCTCTACAGGTGCCATGTATGACTTTAAAAAAAATATAAAATGAGGATGATGACAATGATATAAGAATTCAATAAAACAAGTTCAAGAATTATTTTATCCAGAATTTTTAACGTCCAAATTGTCAACACGATACTTTTGTAGAGTAAAATTCAAGAATGATCGTAAGAATATTTCCATGAAAAGATATCGATGAAACGCAAATATCAAGGATATTCTACTAATTTCATGGAGTATATAAGTCAAAGTTTTAACCAACGGGTATAATAAAGAATGGAATAACAAAAGAAATCACCATGCATGCAGATTGCAGACAGATAAAAGTTATTCCAATGTAATAATAATAACGGAACTGTGTGTCGTGAAATTCACACCCATGTGATGTTCCAATGTAATAATAAAGATGGAACTGCATCCTGTAAAACACATGAGTATAGATATTCCAAATGTAATGATAAAGATTTTAACCAGTGTCCTGTAAAACACATGCATGTGATGTTCCAAATGTAATAATAATAAAATCTTAACCAGTCCTGTAAAACACATGCATGTGATGTTCCAATGTAATAATAATAAAGACGAAACCAGTCCTGTAAAACACATGCATGTGATGTTCAAATGTAATAAAAGTAAGAATGTCACCAAGTATAGGGTCATCACAGATACAAAAGTTATTCCAATGTAATAATAAGCAATGGAATAACATAAGGATTTCACCAAGTATAGGTATACCGCCAGATACAAAGTTATGTATAGGTACGCCACTTTTACAAAAGTTATTCCAATGTAATAATAATGAATGGAATAATGTAAGTTCTCTTCAAGAAGAAAGAATAACACCCCTTACCGTAAAAGAACCGAATATGTAAGAAGTGAAGTAAAGAGTATATACTCTTCTTCTTTCTATAACTTTCTCTATAGCTTCTCTCTATAATTTCTCTCTGTAGTTTCAATGAATTCGTAAGAAAATAATGAAGGAACGAGCTTCTATTTATAGGAAAATGGAATGCATAAGAATTAATCCATGAACTATCCAGATTGATTTACATTTTAATCGACTATCCATATTTAAAGTAAAAATCTTTTAAATAAAATATAATATATTCTATTTATATAAAAACATTTTACTATGCAAACACTACGCAAAAACACTATGCAAAACACTATGCATAATAAAATATAATATATTTTATTTATAAAATAACTTTAATAAAGTATTCGCTTTTATATAAAGATGTTTCGCTTTTATTACGTTAATAATAATTTAATAAAACAAAACGCCATTATCGCTATAATAATTCATATTATTAATCGATAATAATGGAATCAAACTAAGTGACTTCTCACATAAAGATCAATAATCAATACCGCAAAGCTACTATGCAACCACACGACATCGCATTTTTTTACTACCGAGTAGTTCAACAAAGATCAACCAGAAAACTTCCGCCGTTATTTCAATAAAATATTTTTGTCTTTTCTCAATCCGACAATAATTTTGCTAGGGTCCACCAATGATTGAGTCATTGCATTTAATATTCCCTCGCTAAACCGAATATTCCCCACCAATCTAATATAATATAACCATCAGATACTTTGCAAAATTTATAAATATTACCCACAACTATAACATTATATCAAATTATTCCATAATATTCAAAAATAATATTTATAGAAAATTCATCTTTATTTATAAAAACTGGGTCTTACAACCCTCCCTTCTTATGAAATTTCGCCTCAAATTAGGGTACGACTGGTATGTCAAGAGGTAAGGATACCTTGATTTCATTTCGATTCTAACTCCCAAGTCATTTCTCAACATCGTGGTTCCTCCACAAAACTTCGATTGAGGTATAACTCGAGCGTAGAATATGTTCCTTCTTATCCAAAATTTGAACAGAACCTCTTCATACGCCAAATCTTCCGCTATTTCGTCCTGGCTCTAACTCAATAATATGGTTCGGTCTTTCACATATTTACGTAATATGGATACGTGAAAAACGTTATGAACACGGTAGACATATTTCAAGCAGAAAGTTTAGTCTATAGCCACAGCTCCTACCGATCGAGGATTAAAATGGACCGATGAATCGAGGATTAAGTTTCCTCTCTTTCCAAATCTTGTAACTCCTTTCCATGGAGCAACTTTAACAACACACGATCTCCTATATCAATTCCACGCCCTTTCATGAAGATCAAGATAACTCTTTTGTCGATTTTGTGAGGTTTTTATATATTCATTTGATCGCTTCAATCTTTTCCGTAGTCATACGCATCAACTCCCGGCCCCAACAACGCTGCTTCACCCACCTCATCCCAAAGATACCGGAGAACTACACTTTCTTCCATACAACGCTCGAATGGAGCCATGCCAATACTTGCTTGATAATCGCTGTGTAGGAAAACTCCACCAATGGTAAAAACTTGTCCCAACTCCCTGAAATCAAGAACACAGTAGTCTTAATAGATCTTCAAGAGTTTGAATAGTCCTTCCGATCGTCCGTCTGGCTCGAGGATGATATGCCGAAGCTAAATCGTAAGTCCGCGCTCCATAGCTTTTTGCAACTAACCCAAAATCTTGAAGTGAATCTTGGTCTCGATCGTAAACTATGGATACCTAAGATACCATGCAGCCTTACAATCTCGCTTATGCACATACGAAAAGCAAGACGCTCAAGTGTATAAGTTTCTCAGATTTGCAGAAGAAATGAGCAGATTTGGTCAATCTATCAACAATGACCCAAATCGCATCAACGCCTTGAGAAACCTTAGAAGACCCAGAATCTAAATCCATGGTAATGTGCTCCCACTTCCATTCTCGAATTTCAAGTGGTTGCAATGGACCTTTTGGTACTTGATGTCCGCTTAACTCGCTGACAAGTTAGACACCTTGAGATAAACAAATACGCTATCTCTCCTCTTCATATTGCTTCCACCAAAATGTATGATTTAATATCATGATACATTTTGGTACTCCTGTGATGGATTGCAAATGGTGTCAGGCGCTTCCATCATGATATTATACTTTAAATCGTGGTCGTTAGAACACAAAGTCCGGAGTCGACTCAAGTATTCCTTCTTCATCGATTCTTGCTTCCTAAGATAGCACCTCTTGCACTTTCTTTTTCATACGACGCCTCTGTGTCCGAGCTTGAGAAAATTTTAACTTTATCGATTAAAGTTTCTGGTTCTACTCAGATATTTGCTATCATCACACGCGCCCCTCGAGTCTTTAACTCTATCTCCATCCTTTGCAAGTCACACAAAATGGGCCTTCAGGTTGATAATAACGCACTCAGCATTTTGCATACGATCTTCTACTCAATGCATCGCCTACCACGCTCGCTTTTCCGTGATGGTATCGATGGTACGATCATAATCTTTCAACAGCTTCAAGCCAACGTCGTTGTCGTCGATGTCGAGTTCCTTTTGAGTGAAGAAATATTTGAGGCTTTTATGATCCAGAAGATCTCCACTTTCTCCCCATACAAGTAATGCTCCAAATTTTAAGCAAGAAGATAACAAACCGCTAACCCGCATCACGAGTAGGATAATTCCTCTCATATTCTTTTGAGTTGTCGCGAGGCATAAAGCTATAACTTTTCCATGTTGCATAAGAACACATCCCAACCCTTTGCTCAAGCATCATCAGAGATGACAAATCCTCCGAGCCAAATGGTATTCACGTAACAAGTGTAAATAAGTCTCTCTCGAAGTTCTTGAAAACTCTTCTCACATTCTTCGCTTCCAACCGAACTTTCAGATCTTTTCGAGTCACCGAGTCAATCGGAGTAGCGATTCGAGAAAATCCTTCCACTAATCTCCGATAATAACCAAACTAAACCGAGAAAGCTACGATTTTGGCCATCGATTTAGGTTGTTCCCAATTTTCAATAGCTTCAATTCACGGGTCAACAGATATTCCACGACTTGATACCACGCGGCCCAAGGAATGCTACTTCTTCAAGCCGTAACTCGATTTCTTCAACTCGCATAAAGCTTATATTCACGAAGCTTTTGGAGTGTCACCTCAAGTGTTGCTTCATGATCTTCACGGCTTTTGGAATAAATAAGGATGTCATCAATAAAGACGCACCACAAAGTGATCTAAATATTCCTTGAATACTTGGCTCATCATATCCATGAAGGCGTTAGGAGCATTAGTCAATCCAAAGGACATGACTAGAATTCATAATGCCCGCATCGAGTTCGAAAAGCCGCCTTTCGAATGTCACGGTTCTAATCTTCAATTGGTGATATCCTAACTAAGATCAATCTTTGAAAAGAATTTGCTCCTCAGAATCGGGTCAAACAGTCATCAATACGTGGCAATGGATACCTATTTTTGATGGTGACATGATTCAACTCCCGATAATCAATACAAAGTCGTGATACTCCCATCTTTCTTCTTCACTTAATAGTAACAGAGCACCCCAAGGAGAAGTACTAGACTTAATAAAGCCAATGTCTAACAATTCCTCGCAGCTGGGTCTTTAACTCCTCAAGTTCAATAGAGCTATTCGACATGGGCTTTGGAAATAGGTTTTGTACTGTGTTCAAGGTCGATACAAAATTCAATTTCACGCCTGGGGTAGGCCTGAAGTTCTTCTGGGAATACGTCAGAAATTTATTAACAATAGAAATATCGCTTCAAAACCGACGATTTTTGTTTAAATTCGGATATGAGCTAAGAAAGCTTGACATCCATTTTTCAATAAACGAATAGCTTTTTATGGCTTCGAGACGACCGTGATTGATTTTAATGGTTTGGTCGTTTGAATTCAAGATAATAGGTTGATTAGGAATATGAAAGCTAACAACCTTATTTAAAACAATCAATTTTTGTATGATAAGTAGTTAACCAATCAATCCCTGTAATCACGCCAAATGCAAGTATTTTTAATGAAATAAGATCGATGTGTAATGTGAGGGTACCGATTTGAACCAAACAAGACTTATAAAAAAGTGGATGTAATGAAGGTTTCTCCCAACTGAGTTTCCACAGATAAGTCAAAGTCTAATTTCTCCTGAGTCAAATTTAATCGATGAGCGCAAGTAGAGAAATAAAAGAATGGGTAGAACCCAGATCAAATAAAGTGTAGACTTCATTAGAGTTTATGATAAGTTTTACCCGTGATGACCTCATTCGTTCCTCGCTCTCCGGGAGGTCACAACAAACGCCTCCTCAGACTACACGGTTTTGATTTTTCCGACTACTTTTGGTGCTCCATCCTAGTTGAATTTGTTTTCAGAAACGACAAAATCGAGCTAAGTTGACCTTCTTCCACAATTATAACACGCTTTGACTAAGATGGCACAGCTTCGGATCGATGTGTCCTCTTCTCCGCATTTGAAGCATACGATAGTGGTCTTTCTCCTTCCTTAACAACGGTGTCAGGCCGACGCCTTTCCATCATCATTAATCTCCGCTTTCTTGAAATGTCCATTCTTATTGTTTTGGCCCGACACCACCAAGTGGTTACCATATCCGCCCGCTGATTCCTCCACGCTTGTTGTCACCGCCTCGACGACTACTCACGGTATTATAACTTTGCTTACCGCGCTTCTTTTAGTCAATTGACTCGTTATCGCGCTTCCACTAATCGAGCCCTATTTACAACATCCGAATAATACAAACACGCTTTACGAGAAATAAGATGTCGACGATTCCCACTTCAAACCTCTTAAAAACATTCGCCATTCTCTCTTCATTATCCACCAAGTGGGACGAACCGTGATAACTCCGCAAATTTTGCCTCAGATCATGTATTACTGGCCATATTGTTTTGTTCCAACTTGATAAACTCCACCTCCTTCATGTGGCGTAATACTTTCGTGAAAGTATTTGTCGCTGAATAGCCCCCCGAACTTCTCCCAAGATATCTTCAAGACAAAGAAGTCGAGTACGCTTTTACCGATTCCCACCAAGAATCGCGCCTCCTCCGCGCAACATAAAGGCAAGAAGGGAACCTTTTGCTTCTCTGAGCATCCCAAGACATCAAATATCTTGTAATGCTTTATCCATGCTTCCGCCGTAAGTGGTTTTGCTCTCCTTAAACTCCGGTGGTCCCAGCCTTGAATTGTTTAATGGTGACCGCCCCGAGAGTTTTCCGTGTTTCCACCCCACACTTTTGGGACAGAGTCGCCTCGCCTCATCATTGTTGATAAATCGCATAAAGCCTCCTCAACATTTGATCATTCATCATTTGGTCAAGGTTGTTGTTTGCATGAGGATTGTCGCCTTCCCCGATGCACATTATCCCGATTATCGAGCATGTGGTGAATCAACGATCGCTCAGGCTCCATTGCTATTCTCAACATTCTCGATGTCATTTTCAGACATCGCCACAAAACAAAAGATTAATCGACATTTAACAATTATCTTTATATTTCGACCGACCAATAAAATAAAGACAAAACTTAGTAGGTCATACTAAATAAGGTATTCCCTGCCTCCCTCCTAGTATTTTTTTTCACATCTTAGCTGTGGATCATATCCCTTAGCTTGATATTCAACCGCGACGCCCCCAAAATTAGGTATACATCACCCATCTTGGGTCGCCACTTACATGGTATGTAATTTAAATACAACTTATTAACATAACTCCGTGGTATAATACGACATAAATCGTGAGTTTAAATACAAATATCGTCTACTAGATATTATACAAACTCAAACAAAAAGTCCTCATTATAATTATTATCACACTATTTCGCTGTAATAGTGAGGACTACTAATGCTATCTTCGTGACCATCACTGCTTCCCGACTCGTCCAGCCTATATTCTCATTTCAAGAGAACAAAGGAAAGAAAGGGTGAGCTCAACTAGCCCAAGAAGAAATATTATGACTAAGATAATGCAAAATAAATTATCAATAGTCTTCAACAATGTTAAACCGATAAAATACAATAGTACAAACCGCTTTAATCAAGCAATGAATACGCAATCCATTAAAAGAGTCAAGTAGAAAATAAAATCTACTATCTTTTATGATTTTAAAAGTTTTTCATCATCGTTATAGCCGAGACTCACTTTTAATAAATAATCCACATCATCGAATCACCCCGCACTACTACGGCCAAGGATATTCTTTTTAAGATCACGATCACAATTATTCTCGCACTACGCCAAGAATAGTGTGTATTCATTAATGGTCGATCATGCCAACAATCGCCCATCAACGCACTACTACCATCGAGATTTTTTTTTTTTTACCACATCATTTGTAACATTACTGGCCATGATTACAATCAATAATCCTCGGTCATAATCATACCAAGTCCATCCATGCTCTACATGTGCCATGTATGATGATTTTAAAAAAATATAAAATGAGGATGATGACAATGATATAAGAATTCAATAAAACAAGTTCAAGAATTATTTTATCCAGAATTTTTAACGCCCAAACTGTCAACACGATAATCGCTTTGTAGAGTAAAATTCAAGAATGATCAAGAATATTTCCATGAAAAGATATCGATGAAACGCAAATATCAAGGATATTCTACTAATTTCATGGAGTATAAGTCAAAGTTTTAACCAACCGGGTATAATAAAGAATGGAATAACAAAAGAAATCACCACGCATGCGCAGATCAGATGTATAAAGTTATTCCAATGTAATAATAATAAATCTAACCCAGTCGTGAAATTCACAACCGATGTGATGTTCCAATGTAATAATAAAGATGGAACTGCATCCTGTAAAACACATGATAGATATTCCAATGTATCGATAAAAGACGAACCAGTCCTGTAAAAACACATGCATGTGATGTTCCAAATGTAATAATAATAAAAACGAAACCAGTCCTGTAAAACACATGCATGTGATGTTCCAATGTAATAATAATAAAGATTTTAACCAGTCCTGTAAAAACACATGCATGTGATGTTCCAATGTAATAATGTAAGAATGTCACCAAGTATATAGGTAGATCACAGATACAAAAGTTATTCCAATGTAATAATAAGCAATGGAATAACATAAGGATTTCACCAAGTATAGGTATATACCAGATAAAAGTTATGATAGGTACGCCACTTTTACAAAAGTTATTCCAATGTAATAATAATGAATGGAATAATGTAAGTTCTCTTCAAGAAGAAAGAATAACACCCCTCACCGTAAAAAAGAACCTAATATGTAAGTAAAGAAGAAAGGTAATACTCTTCTTCTTTCTATAACTTTCTCTATAGCTTTCTCTATAATTTCTCTAGTAGTTTCAATGAATTCGTAAGAAAAATAATGAAGGAACGAGCTTCTATTTATATGAAAATGGAATGCATAAGAATTAATCCATAACTATCCGTATTGATTTATTTTAATCTGACTATCCATATTTAAAGCAAAATCTTTTAAATAAAATATAATATATTCTATTTATATAAAAACATTTTACTATGCAAACACTATGCAAAACACTACGCAAAACACTAAAAACACTATGCATAATAAAATATAATATATTTTATTTATAAAATAACTTTAATAAAGTATTCGCTTTTATATAAAGATGTTTCGCTTTTATTACGCTAATAATACTTAATAAAACAAAACGCCATTATCGCTATAATAATTCATATTATTAATCGACAATAATGGAATCAAACCAAGTGACTTTCACATAAGATCAATAATCAATACCGCGCGTGCTACTACGCAACCACACGACATCGCATTTTTTACTACCGAAAGTAGTTCAACAAAGATCAACCAGAGAAACTTCCGCCGTTATTTCAATAAAATATTTTTGTCTTTTTTCTCAATCCGACAATAATTTCTCTGCTAGGGTCCACCAATGATTGAGTCATTGCATTTAATATTCCCTCGCTAAACCTAATATTCCCCACCAATCTAATATAATATAACCACTCAGATACTTTGCAAAATTTATAAATATTACCCACAACTATAACATTATATCAAATTATTCCATAATATTCAAAAATAATATTTATAGAAAATTCATCTTTATTTATAAAAACTGGGTCTTAAAACCAGCATTTATTTTTGTTTAGATCCGTAACATGAGTTAAGAAAGCTTGACATCCGTTTTTCATAAATGAATAGCTTTATGGCTTGAGATGATAAGTGATTGCTTTTAATGGTTTGGTTGTTTGAATTAGCATAATAGGTTGGTTAGGAATATGAAAACTAACAACCTTACGAAAATAATCAATTTTACATGATGAGTAGTTAACCAATCAATCCCTTGTAATCACATCAAATGCCGGTATTTTCAAAGAAATAAGATCGATAGGTAACGTATGGGTCCGATTTGAACTAAACAAGACTTATAAATAGTGGATGTAATGAAGGTTTCTCCCAATGGAGTTTCAACAGATAAGTCAAAGTCTAATTTCTCCGTGAGTCAAATTTAAACGTTGAGCGCAAGTAGAGAAATAAAAGAATGGGTAGAACCCAGTATCAAATAAGGTATAGATCGCTAGAGTTTATGATAAGCTTACCCGTGATGACCTCGCTTTCGTTCCTTACTTTCGGGAGGTCACAACAAACACTCTCCCTTGAACTACCGGTTTTGACTTTTTGGGACGGCCTTTGGTGCCTCCATCCTACCGAACTTATCTTTCTAGCAACGATAAAATCAAAGCAGTGACCTTCTTCCATAATTATAACATGCTTTGGATGGCATCGCACAATTTGATCGATGTGTCCTTCCTCCACATTTGAAGCATATGATAGGTGGTCGTTTCTCCTCCTTAACAACTGTGGTCTTACGACGTCTTTCAATCATTGTCGAATCTCCTTTTTTGAAATGTCCATTCTTATTGTTTTGGCCATGATTACCACCAAAGTGGTTACCATTTCGCATGTTGATTCCTCCACGCTTGTTGTCATTGGGCTTGATGACTACTCTCACCGGTATTATCATTTTGTCATCGCTTCTCTTTCGTTAGGTTGACTCATTATGGCACTCCAATAATCGAGCCCTATTAACAACATCTCGAATACAAACTCGCTTTTATTAGAGATAAGATATTGACGTATCTCGGGTTCAAACCTCTTAGAAACATTCGCGTCATTCTCTCCTCATTATCAACCAAATGAGACGCAAACGGGATAACTTTCGGCAAACTTGGCTTCGCATTACTGCGACACCTGGTCATGTTGTTTTGTTCCAACTTGATGAACTCTACCTCTTTCATGTGATTTAATACTTTCGGAAAGTACTTGTCGTTGAACAATTTGTAACTTCTCCCAAGTAATCTTTAGTGCGGCAGGGCAGTCGAGTACGCTTTTACTGATTCCCACCAAGAATCGCCTCCTCACATTAACAACATGAATGTGGCAAAGGGAACCTTTTGCTCCTCGGAGCATCCCAAGACATCAAATATCTTGCAAATTTACTTTATCCACATCTCCGCCTTAAGTGATTTTGGCTCTCCAAAAAATTTCGGTGGTCCCAGTTCCTTGAACTGCTTAGCGGTGACCGTCCGAGAGTTGCCAGTGTTTCCACATACATTTTGTACAGGAGCCGCTCTTTCCTGATGTTTAATGAATTGCATAAAGCCTCTGAACATTCCATCGTTCATCATCTGGTTAGTGTTGTTGTTTGCCTGAGGATTGTCGCATTCCTGATGCACATTATCCTGATTATTGATCTGTGGAGACTCAACGATCTCCTGTGCTCCATTGATATTCTCAACATTCTCGGATGTCATTTTCAAATACCGCCACAAAACAAGGGTTAAATAACATATCACATATTATCCCTATACTCCGACCGACCAATTAAATATCAAATAAACTTAAGTAGGTCATACTAGCAAAGAATTCTCTGCCCTCCCTCCTAGTTCTTATCTCACATCTCTACCAGGATCATATCCTCAAGCTTTGATACCAATCATGACGCCCCAAAATAGGGTATACATCACCTATTCCAGTCGCCAAATACATGGTACAAAATGCAAATACAATCTTAAATATACAACATGAATGTATGAAGAGTTTTAATACAAATATTGTCTTCTAAAGCGTATTAAAACTCAAAATAAGTCCTCAATACATTTATTAACACACTATTTTATAGAATAGTGAGGACTACTAATGTTATTCTTCGAACCATCACTCCGTTCTTCCGACTAGTCCCTCGCTACGTTCTCATTTCTCAAGAGAACAATGAAAAGCAAAAGGTGAGCTCAACTAGCCCATTAAGAAATATTATGACTAAGGTAATGCGTAATAAATTATCTATAGCCTTCAACAATGTTAAACCGATAAAATATAACAAATATCAAGTTTAATCTGCAATGAACAAGCAATCCATTAAAAGAGTCAAGTAGAGAATAAAATCTACTATCTTTTATGATTTAAAAGGTTTTCATTACTTTTTTCATTTGAGACTCGATTTTAATAAATAATCTACATCATCGAATCACCCACGCACTACGGCCAGGATATTCTTAAGTATCACGACCACAAATTATCCAATGCACTATGGGCCAAGGATATAAGTGTATTCATTAATGGTCATGATCATTCCAACAATCCGTCCATCAATGCACTACTGGCCAATGAGGACTTTTCCACATCATTTGTAACATTACGGCCATGATTACACCGAATAATCCATGTCATAATCATACAAAGTCCATCTACGCACTACGTGCCACAGATGACTTTCAACATAATATAAACATGAGGATGATGACAATGATATAAGAATTCAATAAAACAAGTTCAAGAATTAATTTATCCAGAACTAATAACGCCCAAATTGTCAACATGATACTTCTTTCAGGAGTAAAACTCAAGAATGCTTGTAAGAATATTTCCATGAAAAGATATTGGATGAAGCTTGAAATATCAAGGATATTCCACTAATTTCATGGAGTATAAAAGTTAAAACTTTAACCAACCCGAGTATAATAAAGAATGGAATAACAAAAGAAATCACGGGCATGCGATGAAATAGCACAGACAAAAGTTATTCAATAAAATAATAAATATTGGAACGAATGTCACGATAAACGCACGAATGGAGATATTCCAATGAATAATAATAAATAATGGAACCATATGGTCATGTAAACGTGACAGATGGGATATTCTAATGTAGAATAATAAACAAATCTAACCAAGTCATGCGTGAAATGCACAGTACATGATGTTCCAATGTAATAATAAATAACGAACCAAAGTCATGCGTAACGCATGCATTGAGGATGTTCCAATGTAATAATAAAGAATAAAAATAATAGAAGAATGTCACCATGTATGCGGTACTTCGCATAGACATGTAATTCCAACATAATAATAAAGAATGAAATAACAGAAGAATTTCACCAAGTATAGGTTAGACCGCGTATACAGGTTATTCCAACAGAATAATAAAGAATGAAATAACTGAAGTTCTCTTCATGAATAAGAAAAATAATAATACCTTACCTTAAAGAAGAAAGACTGGATATAGGAGTGAAGTAGCAAGAATACTTTTCTTCTTTCTCTATAGTTTTTCTCTCTAGAGTTTCGGTGAATTCGTAAGAAATAATGAAGGAATGAGCTCTCATTTATAGAAGAATGGTGAATAGTAAATAATACATAAACGGTCTAAATTGATTTACTTTTTAAATGAGACTCATGTCGTATTGATTTACTATAAAGATAATAATAAAATATTCTAATAAAATAAAATATAATATATAATATATATATATATATATTATATATATATATATAACATATGTTTAAAACAATGTCAATGGATTCATCCCATATGTTTTAAAGTTTGTTTTATATATATATAAGTATTATATATATATATATATAAAACAAACTTTATATAATATATATATATAAATCAACCAACTATAGTGATTAACATATAATGTCCCACCTTCCATTTACATTTTTCAAATGTGGGCCCCACATGGGCCCCACCTATTATTATATTAAATAATTTTCACCGATTATTTTGAAAAATGGTAAATGAGTGTCCATAAATAAGCAAAATTTACATCAAATACTTCATAAAAATCCTCTAATATTTTTAATAACATTTATCATCATTATTATAATTCGTAATATTAATCAAACAAGTCGTTCAATTCCGGGAAGAGGGGATTTCCAATAAGAATTTCTCCTATCGATTGCCGCAATTAGTGACCAAACCTCTCCTCGAAGAACTTCTCAGACATCGTTAATATTGCAAATAATAATATTAATAACTTTGTTATCTCAATTATTGATTTAATAATATATAAAATATCGACAATAATTGAATCAAATAACGTGAGATACTATGCAACAATTCTTTGAAGCAATAATTGAACAAAAATCGAGTGACTTCTCACGTAAGCATCAATAATCAATACCGTAAAGCTACTATGCAACCAATGGCAGATTACTGTATTTCTTTACTACTCAGGGTGTTTCAAAAGTTAATGGTAAAACTTTTATTGATTATTTTATAAAATATTTTTGTCGTTTTCTCAATCCGGATAATAATTTTGTTGTGGGGTCCACTAATGATTGTGTCGTTATACGAATATTCCTATTAAAAGCGAATATTCTCCCAACCAATCGAATATTATATAACAACTTTGCAGTACTTTGCAAAATTTATAAATATTAACCACAACTATAACATTATATCAAATTCATTCCATAATATTAAAAAATGATATTTATAGAAAAATCATCTTTATTCATAAAAGTTGGGGTCTTACAATCCGAGTTTACGGCTTTAGTAGTTCTCACTATTTTTATAAAATAATGTGGTAATAATTGTAATGAGGACTCCATTGAGTGTGGATATTGTCTAGAAAGGCGATATTCATGTTTACACTCTCGCCTATGTTTTGTCGTAACTTGCACGACGTCAGTATAATTAAGTTTGTAGTTGAGTTTTGTACCGTATGTCTGGCGACCCAAGATGGTGATGTAAACTGTTTTGGGGCGCCATAGTTGATATATAAAGCTTAGGGATATGATCCCGGCCGAGATGTGAGACAAGAACTAGGAGGAGAGGAGAAATTCCATTCTTCTCAGTATGATCTACCAAGTTTATTTGATATTTAATTGGTTGATCGAGTATAGGAATAATATGTGGCGTGTCAATTAATCCTTATTTTGGGCTCAGATTCTAGAATGATATACGAAATACGAGGAGATGAAGCGATGGAAAAATCATGTCTGAGAGGAAATAGCAAGGAAGGTATATTCTGAATAGAAATCAAGGTATTCTCATCTCTTCGAACTACTGTGCACGTAAATTTGGGCTTAAAATTCATAAGGAGTTTGAGATTGTGAGATCCCGAATTTATGAATAAAGTATTCAATTTTTCTATTTTGGTAAATAGTTAAATTGATAAAAGTTTAAAGTTAAGGGTGATATGTTAAAATTTTCAAAGTAAAGTTGTCATAAAATGCCCGAGCAAGAAAAGTATAAGAATACGCTCGTGGTTGTATAGTATACTGGTCAGATAATTATCGATGCTTACGTGAGAAGTCACTCGCTTATACTCAATTATTGCTACAACAATTATTTGCGTAATATCTCTCATATTGATTGAATTATTATCACAAGATCATCCGCATAATATTTTATATTATTAAATCAATAATTGAGATGAAAAAGTTATTCATATTATTATTTACAATATCGACAATGTCTGTAAGTTTTGTCAATGAGAGGTTTGGTCACTAATCATACTAATAAGGATAAATCCTTATCGGAAAGCCCACTCTTTCACAGGAACGACTCGGTTATTAAATATTGTGGAGTTATAATATTATGTGATGAATAAGTTCGTGTTGATTAAAGATGAAATTGATAGTTCCATCAGGTTGGGATTATTGGTGTTAGTGGAAATCGATATTTATTTTCGATAATAATTGATGTCTCAGAAGTTATCTTGACCAATCGTGATAATTAATTGGATAAATGAGAAATTAATTGCTATAAATTCACACGCTTATAAATATGTGTTCACATGTGTGTATTATTGATTCACATGATTTACTATTAGGGAGTTGGTGCAAGATTGATAATATTTGCATGACTAAATTAAAATAGAGGTATAGTTGAAAGGTACTATACTATAATTAATTTTTACATGTTTGGAACTATTGAGTCACATGATTTACTATTGATTCACATGATTTACTATTAGGGAGGAGGCAAGTTTTTATAATACTTTAGGACTAAAATTAAAATGAAGAAAAGAGGGAGGTATTATAATTTAGAATATTTTGAGCCCAAAACGTGTAATTATCGAAATTATATTTTCCTATAAATAGAAGCTCATTCTTCCTTCATTCTCACCAATTCACTAAGACTCACAAGAAGTAATTATAGAGAGAAGTGTTTATATAAAGAGATGAAGAAAGTTATAAATTCATACCACTACTCCAAAGTATCCGATCTTCTTTACGAGATAAGGGTTATTTTTTTTATATTCGAAGAGATATTATTTTTGTATTCATATGAATATTATTATCGTTCAATATTCATTATATTCGTTTAATATTACGTGATGGAATATTATTTCCGCTCAATATTTGTAAGGAATATTATTTTTGTTCAACCATGTAAGTAAGTGGTTTCAGAGGCGCTTATATATTTTTTGACCTCAAAAATTCTGAAAAATTTTGAAATGATAATTTGATGAGTTTTCAGATTTTGTCCGTTAAAAATGGCGATTTTTAGATGTATAGATTAGAGTTATGCATTTTATGGGAAAAGACTATTTTTAAAAGTAAACCCTTATAACTCCTAGTGGTTAACTCCAAAATTTGGTGAAATTTTTATTGGGGAGTACATCTATATATAGAGAGCGTTACACCTCAGAATTTCAAATTTTTGGACAAAAAGCCACGAGTTTTGATAAATGTCTAAATATTCAAGGTTTGGCCGTATGAAAAATAGTAAATGAATTTTAAAAATTTAGAGAAAATATATGTTCAATATGGAACTATATTACGCTAATTCTTTAAAAGAAATATTTTTTGAGACTCGATTTAGTATTTTCATGAAAATGAACTTAATTATGAGTAAATGAATTAAATATGTTATGTGAAGTAAAAGAAATTGGAAAATAGGATTTTATGGCTTGAGAATCCTATATAAGGTATATGCAGATTTTTGATGAGGGTTTTGGTTATTGGTGATAAAATCTTATGAGTTTGACATTTTGGATGATTAAATGCATTAATTAGTAAAGTGTAAATAATTAAAATAAATTATTTATAAATTTA